>ML058590.1:2465179-3196448 GCA_003013855.2 Liriodendron chinense
AAGGTGGTTCCTCTCGGGCTCACTCCTCTCAGATTGGGACCAGGTCGGGTCGGACTGGTGACCAGGTTCGGAGGTTCGGTAGATTCAGACTAGGTCGGTGAGCTTCGGTTGGGAACGCTGTGGAGGCAGGTGGGTCGATGAGAAAAAGGTCGTAGTAAACGTAGATCGTATTCACGTTGTAAATGAAAAAAGGTTGGGGGGACGAAGTGATGTTCGTGAACTAATGAGTTGTGTGTACGTAGACGAATATTCGTGGACAGTCAAGCTCGCATACGAGACCCGAACGGGCAACAACCTTGGACGGGTAGTCTTTGAGAATGACAAGTCTGGACGTAAGTACGAAGTGGTATTTTGTGGAACTAGTAAGTTCGTGTGACGTATGCAGAATATAATTCGTGGACAGTCAAGCTCGCATGCGAGACCCGAACGGGCAACAACCTTGGACGGGTAGTCTTTGAGAATGACAAGTCTGGGCGTAAGTACGTAGTACAGTAGGTACTCTTATATGCTCCTAATTTAATCTGAAAGTTCATAAGCTAGCTAAGACACTTCATCTCTGGCATGAAGCCATGCCCGTCACACACCCCACGAATTGGAGAAGGGTGGGACATTGGCACTAGGGAATGGAACTTAGAGACTGGCGTCTAGTTGTCCTCAGTAAAATCTCCTTCCTTAGAAGCCTAAGGGAAGAGATTGCAAAGATGCCCCAGATCGGCTGACATCTAAGCTTCATTGACCGATCACCGCTGAGACCAGAATATATTTAAGTAAATTTGTGTAGGTCGAGTTATGCTGTTGGTTTGCTTCGGGAGCTCTTGCTCCGTTCGGTCACCGTGTTTGCCGCTAAAGCGTGAGTGCGAGAAGAAGAAGAAGGCTTTCCCTTTCCCTCTTGCTGCAGCACACCCTCGCGCCTCTTTAGCCGCTCCCAGGTGTCTTACCGCTGAGACGACCCCTAATCGATCAGGGTGATCAGCACTAGGTTGAACTTTTGTCTTAGGAAGGGCATGAACTTTCAGTAATTAGGAGTATGTTAGAGTAGACGTATCGTAAGATGGGTTTGGGTTTGTGTTTTTTTTATCTTTTAAGGTTTTGTTTTTTTTTTTATCTTTTAGGGTTTTGGGTTTTTCTCATCTCATGTCAGGAGTGGTAACGCGGAGGAGCCCGAGTTGCATGCGCCTCTGTTGAAGGGAAGGCGTCGTATTAGGCGTGAGCCCGAGTCGTTCGGTACAGGCTGGTGCTTCTTCTTTGAGTAGTGAAGGGACGAGAGCTTTATCGGCTTCGCGTTGGAGGTCGCGTTGTCGGGCAACTGTTATGCGGTTAGTATGTTCTTAACCGTGTTCCTTACTCTCGTTACGTTCTTTACGAGAACGTTAAGTACGTTCGTGTTTGGTGCGCAGCAGCCAACAATCAGGTTGGCCCAGTTCAGCAAGCTCAGCAACCATGCCGGGGGTCCTCCCGGCCTCCAGTTCAAATCAAGCACAACCATCGGAGTCTGCCCAAGACTACCGACAGCAGCCATCTCAGCCCTTCGCTTATGGGGCATCCTTCTCAATATCTTCTGCGACGACAAGGCCATCTCAGAGCACCTTCCGTTGCAGGAACAGTCCTAGTCAGCTTCCAGTCAATCTTGCAAACAACAATCTCAGTAGATCTCAGCATGTCCCCGCCGATGGGGACACCTTTTCAATTCTCAGGCACATCCCCGCCGATGGGATTTCAATTCAATTTCCAGCAACAGGGACAGCACTGGCGAATGCCCACAATGGGGGTCAGTGTCAAGCCCACATCAATCAGCGGACAGTGGCGAATACCCAACAAGGGGGTCACTTCCCAGCATCTCAGCCTCCTGCAAACAGGGAGCACTTTTCAATTCCAGCACATCCCCGCCGATGGGGATTCCAGTTAATTTTCCAGCAATCTTCAATTCAGCAAAATCCAGTTAATTTCCAGCAATCTTCAATTCAGCAAAATCCAGTAATTTACCGCAAGTTCCAGTTCAACCTTCAGTACAGTCTCCAGTTCAGTTCACCATCATTTCAAGCTCAAGTTCATCAGAATCCAGTTCAATCATCAAACCAATTTCAGCAACCCGCGGTTGCTTTTCAGGCAAGCCCATAGGGTCGAAGACATCGACCACTATGCCGAAGAAGAACGTGCCTTATTCCAGGAGGCACCAGTCGCTCGAACAGATCACTCAGGGACTGGACGAGTTGCGGGGAGCAGTTCCAGATCTTGCAAAATCAGCTTCAGCGACAGCAAGGAATCGACTTACCTTCGACCAAGTTCAGAGACTTGTGTCCTTTCCCAGATGCTCAGGGGTACCTCAAAACTTTGAGGTTCCAAAGTTCAAAAGATACGACGGGCAGCGGTTGTCCCACAGCACATCTCAAGGCCTTCTGTGGAGAGCTGAGTGCAATCTCAGGAAACGAAGGGGCCCTCATTCGATTGTTCCAAAAATCTCTGAAGGGCGATTGCCCCTAGATTGGTTACACTTCATTGGACTGCCACCGCATCAGAACATGGGAACAGCTCTCCCAGGCTTTCGTCGACAGATTCGCATATAATCTCAACATGGCACCCAGAAGAGCCGACCTCGCAGCACTCAGGCAAAGGAGTGATGAACACTATCAGCTTATGTGGGACGTTGGCGAGCTATGGCAGCAGAATGCGGACACCCATCGACGATGAAGAACAAATCTCCATGATTGTTCATTCAACATACCCAGGCATATCCGGGTATCTCATCTCGCATCCATATGCGAATTTCTCAGCATTTATCCGTGCTGGAGAGCAAGTTGAAGCAGGAATCCGGGCCGGACGATCTCCCATGGCCTCATCAAGCCACTCCAGTCAAGAGGAACAGAGTGGAAGGAAGACCTATCGGGCACGGGAATGGAAACCGCAAGTGGTTCTCCTCCCCGCCCAACAGAGGTAAACAACATCAACACCGCTGCTCAAGGGAAATCAACGTGCTCCCCCACAGGGACGTCAACAGTATCAGCAGAATCAAGTTCAGCATCAGCCTCAGCGATATCAGCCACAACCGAATCCTCAGCCACAGCCACCTCGACAACAGCAGCAGTTCAGGGGAAATGGCCAATACTCATACCAGAACAGGCAGAATTACAGGGAGTTCAGGAAGTTCACTCCACTCAGTCAACCACTTAGTCAAATCATGACTACGCTGGTACAAAAGCAGTTACTCACTCTGATGACACCTAGGCCTCCGCCTCATCCTCTGCCTCCAAATTACCGAGAAAATGAGTACTGTGCCTA
Source organism: Liriodendron chinense (assembly GCA_003013855.2). Lineage (NCBI taxonomy): Eukaryota > Viridiplantae > Streptophyta > Magnoliopsida > Magnoliales > Magnoliaceae > Liriodendron > Liriodendron chinense. The sequence continues at coordinate 2,468,456 of ML058590.1, forward strand.
CCATCAAGGACGTGGCCACGCCACTGACCGATGCTATACTTTGAAGAATGCCATACAAGACCTGATTGATGACCGCAAGATCGTCATCTCGGTCCCTGGAACTTCTCCAGCAGCTTCCACCAACATCCTTCAGAATCCTCTGCCTCAGCAATCCAACGGACCCCAGTTCGTCTCGTGGCCCTGCCGTCAATAGTATAGAAGAAGGGGACCATATCGGATCGCTTCTTCTCCCCTATTCAGTCCATTCATGCCTACACCTATGAGCCAACAAATCCTCCTCCAGTCTTGCAAGGGGCAAGTCCCTTTCTTCCTTCAATCTCCGAGCCAGTAGTGCTTGAAGGAGCACCTCCATACGATATACCAGTTGTTCAAGGGGCACCTTACAACCATTCAAGATGGGAACCAGTCGTCCTGGAAGGAGCACAATCATACATTGAGCCCACATACGAACCTGTCATCTTGCAAGGGGCAACTCCAGAACAATCCAATCCGCAATGGAAGGATTATACTCATCAGCAGCAAGAGCCCGTTGTCTTGGAAGGAATCTCTTCCAGTCAAGCCTGTCATATTGCAAGGGGCAAGTCCCGGAGGCATATCAATCACGCTACGGCAGCTCGGACGAACAGAGAAACCTCCTGCCATATCAAGAGGACCAGTATTCATTCCATGGGAGCCTCCTGCCCCAGGAACAGTCAAGCCAGGACCACGACCTTATGTGGTCTATGAAGACAAGCCTCGATACTACCCCTTCAGCACAGGGCAACAATGTAGTTCTCAAGGAAAAAGCTCTATACGAGAAGATCTGGTACCCACACCAGCACCGTTGCAAGAACCAGTGGTCCTAGAAGGCAAAAGGGAGGAAAACTACAAAGAGGTTCCATGGCACTATCCAGAATGTGCGGAAGTGGGAACACGAATCCCAACGGGCGTTGCATCCGAAGAGATAATCAAAACAGAGGAGATCCCAAAGGCGTCCTCTCAGGCCTCGGCAACAAAAATGAAGCCGCATACGATGTAGCAACTCAGCTCAAGTCAATCCCTGCACAAATCTCAGTATGGGAGCTACTCTGCACATCTCGCATACACCGAGAAATGTTTGCCAAGACCTTGAATGATGCTCATGTCTCCTCCGATACGGCACCAGAGATGATTGCATTGATGATTGGACAGCTACTGGCTCCGCGGCCATCACCTTCACCGATAATGAGTTGCCACCAGAGGGACGCGATCATGGGCGATCCCTCAACATAGCCTTACGATACAAAGACCTCTGTGTTCCGCTGGTCCTTATCGATAATGGCTCAAGCTTAAATGTCTGCCCACTCAAGACCGCGGAACGCCTGGGAATCAGTCCTTCTTCATTTCGACCCAGCACCATATGTGTCAGAGCATTCGACAACACCCGCCGATCAGTGGAAGGGGAAGTCGACATAGAGGTACAGATAGGTCCGAAAGTCTCCACCATCACATTCCAAATCTTGGATATATCAGCCTCTTTCAACATGTTGCTCGGACGACCGTGGCTGCACAAGGTTGGAGCTGTGCCATCAACCCTACATCAACGAGTGAAGTATATCTGTGGAAATCAAGTGATCTCTATCCATGCAGAGAAGGAGCTCATCATTCCTTCCATGCTGCTGCCACTGAACCTGACATCCCGGTCATCGATATCCAGCACTCTGAAGAAGACATCCCGTTTCACAGTTTCGAATTCGAGACTGTGAACTCTATCGCTAATCCAGAACCGATAAGGGTGGACCGTGTCTTTTCACCGGCAGAGCGTCTGAGCCTCAAATACCGAATGAAGAACCACTTCAAGTCCAGAAAGGTACCACTGATATATAACCAGCGCAAATGGGGACTCGGATACAAGGCAACCTTCATGGATAAGAGAAGGAAGAAATTTCGGTGCTCACCCATCCAGTTCGTCAAGCCGGGAGAACCTTGCAAAGATCCAGGAGGGAATCAACCGACTGCACTACACAAAGGCCTCCCGATGAGTCCTAGTTTGGGCCACGTGGCCCCCCATTCGATGGGATCAGATTCTCGAACCATCTAAGCCTCCAGAAGAAGAAGAAAAGGATGAAGACGAAGAAGGAAGTCAAATACAGCAGCTTCAGGACCAGGTTACTCTGACACCTGCTCCCAACCAGGGGCACAACCTGCCCACTTCTCTCAACCAGGGGCACAACCTGCCCACTTCAATCAGCAAGGGGCACAACTCGCCCATCTCATCACCAATTAGCAAGGGGCACGACTTGCCCATCTCTGCAAAGTCAACATCATCAATCATCAGCCAGGGGCAGAAGCAGCCCATCCATTGGACCAAGAAAGGGAAGTGGCCAGCCCTAGATTGGTCTGATGTCCAGGTTCCAAACTTGTGTCTAGCTGTGGAACCAGACGAACTGCAATGCGAGGTAAGTGATCCGGGAGGGACTGAGTACGACTCAGATCTCGAACCTGACCAGCAAGAAGTCATGGTCATTGGGCCAGACCATGATTCTTCGCCCAAATCATCAACCCCCACCTCTCCAGGGGAGGAAGTGTGGGGTCCTGAATGGTCATCTGTTCCCCTAACTTTTGAATCAGCCAAGAGCCATCTGAGGGCTCTGGCTTCCAAAAAAAAAACGCCTGTTTAGCAGCGACCGGAACTTTGGAACAAGTTGGGATCAATCATGGTCTGCAATGCCCGCTTGTTCAAAGTCCCATGAATTTCGAAAATCCAAAAAAATCAAAAACTTTCAAAAACCAAAAACATCTATCATTTCAATTTCAGAAAAATCTCAAAAACCAAAAAATATTTCTTTCCTGCATTCAATAGTGTGCCAAGTTCGTCTAAAGAGTCGCATGAGTTTGAAGTCGAATCATATGATTTCGACATCGAATTAGACTTCGAGCTCATGGGTCTGGACGAAGCTCGGGACGAGGAAGATGATGATCCTGCTCCCGAACTAGAGGATCTCCTCAAAAAGTTCGAATCTAAAGCCAATGTTGTAGCCGATGATTTCGAGATAGTAAACTTGGGGACGCCTGAGATCCCTAGGGAAGTACGCATTGGAAAATCGTTGCCACCTGAGATGAAACAGAAAATGATAGAGTTCCTAGCTCCAAGATTGTCCAACTTCGCGTTCTCATATGAAGACATGCCGGGGCTCGATGAAGAGCTCGTTGTACACCATCTGCCAACCAAGGCAGATATGAAGCCAGTGAAGCAAGAAACTTCGAAGAATGAAGCCAGAATGGGCTCTGAAAGTCCGAGATGAAGTCATCAAGCAGTACAACGCGGGATTCTTGGTAGTCTCCAACTACCCCTGAATGGCTCGCCAACATCGTGCCAGTACCAAAGAAGGACTGGCAAGGTTCGAATGTGCATCGACTTCCGAGATCTCAACAAGGCCAGTCCAAAAGATGACTTCCCTTTGCCACATATCGACACTCTAGTCGACAACACTGCAGGATACAAGATCTTCTCATTCATGGACGGGTTCTCAGGTTACAATCAGATCAAGATGGCCGTCGAAGATCGCGAGAAGACATCGTTCATCACTCCCTGGGGAACCTTCTGTTACAGGGTAATGCCGTTCGGTCTGAAGAACGCAGGAGCAACATATCAGCGAGCAATGACAGCACTATTCCACGACATGATGAACAAAGAGCTCGAAGTATATGTGGACGACATGATCGTCAAATCTCGCACAATTGAAGGACACTTTGAAGATCTGAAGAAGTTATTCAACAGATTAGAAAAGTACAAGCTTCGCCTCAACCCTCAGAAATGTGTCTTCGGTGCAATGGGAGGTAAGCTCCTCGGCTTTATGGTGAGCGAAGATGGCATCAGGGTCGACGAGACCAAAACCAGAGCAATCATCGAGATGCCCCCTCCTAGAACAGAGAAAGAAATTCGTGGCTTCCTCGGCAGAATTCAATACATCAGTCGCTTCATCGCACAGCTCACACCTATCTGTGAGCCCATATTCAAGCTCCTTCGGAAGAACGTCCCAAAAGAATGGAATGACGATTGCCAAGTCGCCTTCAACCGCATCAAGAAATATCTCATGAATCCTCCAGTCCTAGTGCCTCCCACTCCTGGACGACCACTATTGTTATACATCTCGGTAGCAGCAGAAGCCATTGGCTGTGTCCTCGGCCAACACGACGAAACCGGGAAGAAAGAACAAGCAATATACTATTTGAGTCGAAAGTTCACCGACTACGAGACCAGGTATTCCCCGATCGAGAAGACTTGCCTCGCCCTAGTCTGGGCAACTCAGCGACTCCGTCAATACATGATTGCATTCCCTATTCTCCTTCTCGCTCACATGGATCCGCTCAAATACCTGTTCGAGAAACCGGCACTCACTGGAAGGATAGCTAAATGGCAGCTACTCTTGTCTGAGTTCGACATCACCTATGTCACTCAAAAGGCAATCAAGGGACAGGCCCTCGCCGATCATCTTGCGGCTCACTCTCTCCTGGACTATCAGCCGCTCAAGACATTCTTCCCTGATGAAGATCTCTTGCTCATTGAAGAGGAAGAAAAGAAGAAAAAAGATGAATGGACGTTATTCTTCGACGGCGCAGCAAATTCTAAAGGGAGTGGTATTGGAGCAATCCTCTACTCTCCAGATGATGTCCCTATTCCTATCTCGAGGCGCATCGCATTCGAGTGCACCAACAACATGGCAGAGTACGAAGCATGCATCGCTGGCTTAAGGGAAGCCATAATCTTGGGCGTCAAGAAGCTACGAGTATTTGGAGACTCACAGCTTATCATCAATCAGACCAATGGCGAATGGAAGACCAAAGACGAGAAGTTGATACCATATCATGTGTATCTTGACAATCTGATCGAAGAATTCAAGGAAATCACCTTCTCATACATGCCCAGAGCCAAGAACCAGTTTGCAGATGCTCTCGCCACGCTCGCATCAATGCTCGAGATCCCAAAAGGAGCTTCAGAATGGGAGCTCACAGTCGAAATTCAAGAAGAACCTGCTTTTTGCCTGCAAATAGAAGAAGCCGAAGCTGTCCCTGACAAACCCTGGTATGCCGACATCAAGCAATATCTCGAAACCCAGGAGTATCCAGAATCAGCAACAGCAACAGATCGCCGAACCATCCAACGTTTGGCCGGCCAGTTCACCATCAGTGGCGAAGTTCTCTACAAGCGATCCTATAATCACATCCTCCTCCGATGCGTCGATGAAACAGAAGCTGCAAAGATCATGAAAGAAATACACGAAGGAATCTGTGGCCCACACATGAATGGGCACATGATGGCAAAGAAGATTCTACGACTCGGCTACTACTGGCTCACCATGGAGACAGACTGTTGCAAGCACGTCAGAAAATGCTTCAAGTGTCAAGAGCATGCGAATCAAATCCATGCCCCATCATCAGAGTTATACAACCTGACCACCCCCTGGCCCTTCTCCATGTGGGGACTCGACATCATCGGCAAGATCAGTCCCAAAGCATCAAATGGTCACGAGTACATACTTGTGGCAGTCGACTACTTCACCAAGTGGGTAGAGGCAGCCTCATACACCACGATTGCAGCATCTCAGGTGATCAAATTCAGTGAAGAACAACATCATATGCCGGTACGGAATCCCCAATGCTATCATCACAGATAATGGAACCCCGTTCGTCAACAAGAAGATGGATGACTTCCTCAGCAAGTTCAAGATCCAACGTCATCGATCAAGCCCCTACCGTCCCCAGATGAATGGTGGGGTAGAAGCCGCAAACAAGACAATCGTCAGGATACTCGAGAAGATGGTCGTGACCTATCGAGATTGGTCAGATATGCTCCCATATGCACTTTGGGCCTATCGAACGTCTGTACGGTCTGCTACGGGCGTTACTCCTTTCGAGCTTACTTACTGGAATGGAAGCAGTTCTACCAGTCGAAGTGGAAATACCATCACTTCGGGTGTTACTAGAAAGCGGAATTGAAGAAGGAGAATGGCAACGGCCAGATTCGATCAGTTGCAGCTAGCAGATGAAAAAGCGCATGCGTGCACTAAGTCATTCACAAGTGTTATCAGAAAAGGATCGCTCGGGCTTACAACAAGAGAGTCCGAAAAAGAAGCTTTCAAGGTAGGCGACATGGTCATGAAGAAGATTCTACCGTCGCACCTTCCAGATCCCAGAGGAAAGTTCAAACCCTCGTGGGACGGGCCGCTGATCGTCAGAGAAGTACTTCCCTGGAGGCGCCCTCAGACTCACCAGCATGAGAGGGGTGGATCTTCCTGAGCCAACCAACGCCGACAACGTGAAAATCTTTCACGGGTAAGTCATTCTGACCTTATCAAGAGTTACTTTAATAGAGCTGAAGTCAAGAGGTCGAAGCTAAGACCTCTGAGAAATCATTCCGTCCACCAACAAGTGTTTCAAATAAGGGGATTCAAAAAGAGAAACATACAAAAAAAAAGAGGGATTCAAAAGGAAAGAAAAAAAAAAGGGGGAGAGAAAAAGAATATAAAAAAAAAAGAGAAAAAAAGAGAAAGAAAAAGGGAAGCCAAAGAAAGGCACTCAAGAAAAAAATCAATCCAAGAAACACAGTCATCCATCCATTCATCTCAGAGGGGTCTTTAGCAAAGACAGACAGCTCTATTATCGTAACTCAGGATAAGGGCTGAAGACTGCCATCGGCCGGCAACGACGGATTCCCGACCTCTAGCCGCCGCAGTTATCCAAGGATGCCGAAAAAGAAAAGAAAAAAAAAAGGAAAAAAGAAAATGTGTGCCTAAACAAAGAGGGCGGAGTGAAAACCCGAAAGGGTGCTCCGAGTAAAAACAGTGGGCATACAGCGGACTTGGTGAAAACCTGAAAGGGCGCCAAGGGTAAAAACAGCACAGCTGCCAAGGGGCAGGCAAGACCAAATACCCGGGACGTGGTGAAAACCTGAAAGGGCGCCACGGGCAAAAATGACGGGAAAAAGCCGGCTGTGGTGAAAACTCGAAAGAGCACTACAGGCAAAAATGGCTCAAAATGAAAAAAAAAAGAAAAAAAAAGAAAGAAAAATAAAAGTGCAGGTACCAAGAAAGCAGACGGTCCAGATCAGTTCAAGCGGTTACAGTTCAAGAACAAGAAGAAGCACAGTCAGGAGCGAAGAACTCTACAGACTCTGACAATCTCAGGAAAGCAAGAGTTTCCGTTGCCTACATCTCTAGGGAACCAAAGGATCAAGCAAGTCAAATCTCGAGATATCGGTCAAATCATTGACCGAGCCCCAGTTCTGATTCCTATATCCCGACACAAAATCCAGACACACTCACAAGACAACTCATGGCACAGTAGATTTTCAAACAGTTTTTTTCTCTTTTCAATTAAATGCATTATATTTCTCTTACACATATCATCTTTTTCAAAAATACAAAAAAATGCATCATCATCAATCATATATGCAAAAATCAGTGTGCAGGTGGCCAACACAGTCAATCTCTACCCTCCTCCTCGGCCACATCAGGTGAGTCCTCTGACTCATAAAAAGATAGTCTCGCTCTCAACCTGCTCACCTCCATACGCAGGTAATGCGCCTCATCGCGCTCAAGGGTACGGATCGCTGTCTCCTCATCAGACAATCTCTGATCGGCAGCCAATCTCCTCGACATCATCTCGCAATGATACCGAAGTGCAGAGATCTCAGACAGCAGATGGCCATGAGTGGCCAAAAGGAAGCCAGGATCGACAAAAGGGCGCTCCTCAAAAGGTTCATATGAACCAGATGAAGAGCCAGCATCTCCAAGAATATCCTGCTCATCCTCATCAGCAGTCTGGTGCCAACAAGGGATACGTCGATACAAAGACTGCTCAGCAACCCAGTACTGATATGGGGCGGTCGCCATCGGAAAAGTCCGCTAGCTCAAATCCCAACAAATCAGCTGTCAAATAACTCGCCCAAGAACAATCAATCCGGGTCCTAAAGTCAGAGGATCTAGGATGGAAGTGCTCGACGCCCGATACCCGCTAAAAGCGAAAAGAGGAACATCCTGCTCATACCCAAACTGCCGCAGGAACCGAATGGGATGGTAAGAGAAGAAAGATCGAAAGCCTACCAACATCAGAGGAAGGCGGTGTGCATCGCAAAGCACTGGAGGAAGTGAAAGCCAAGATGACTCCCAACGAACATTCCAGTCACGAAGTTCAGCGAACATCCTGCGATACAAGTGCTCGCTCATCCTAGCTGTATGCGGAAGGAACTCCAGGATATAACGCATGATGTCAGAGCTAGGGATGCCAGGAAGAGGTACAGAAACGGTCAGAGAAAGACGCTCCCATAGCCAGACCTGATCACAGAAACGAAAGAAGTTCAGCTAAAGCAAAGCAATCCCCAACAAAGCAAGAAGAAAAAAGGTGTAGAAAGAATACCTGCAGGAAGGCACAGCAGCCGCGAAGAACACGAGTACGACCAAGGGCGCAGTCAGTCAGCCCATCAAATAGCTCGGCCAAAATGAGAGAAATGATCCCCTGCCGACGGACAGCTCGGCTCATCACCTCGAAAAGCAAAGGAGTCTGGGACCTGCGCCATCCCGAGAACAGCACCTCAGCAATCAAGCAAAACATCAGTGCGTTCCGAGCAAAGGTAGAACCAGCCGTACTCTGGGACCCGAAAAGAGATCATACAGCAGGTCCAAAGAGAACACTACAGCATCCTGGCCACTAGCTGCAGGCCGAACAAGATAAGGGATCCCAAACCAGTTCTGCGGTGTAGCAGTCTTCGGCGATGTCTTCGGCGAGAAGTACTGAGTATAATCCAAGGGTAAGCCTGTCAAGCGTGCAAGCTCCTCCAAAGAAGGCCCCATCTCCATATCGTTGAACGCAAACAAGTTCAACGAAGGGACCCAGTCAATCAAGGCAGCTCCGAGCATCCTCCAGTCAATGTCAACTCTAGCCATATGAATCAGACTGCCAAAGCCATAAGACTCCAAATCTCGAATCTCATAAGCTGACAAGCTATCAAGCCAAGCAAGCAGTCGTGGCGAGCAGGAAGAACGAGGAAGCAGCTGATAAGTCCTCACCGGTATCCCCTCCAGCACAAAAGGCCCAGAAATCGAGGACAACTCATCAAGGATCGGAAGGTCAACAGGCGAAGGAGAAGGAAAAGCTGGAACCTCTGCCGACTCGACAACCCCTGATCGGCCCTCAGTGGCGGCTATGTCTGATATAGTCGCATCGCCATCTGAAACTGTCATAATCTCAGCTGCATGAGAAGACTCGCCCACCTCATGAACAGAATGCGCAAAGGGCCAATGACCAAAGGAAGGACAATGCTCCCAACCAAAAGGACTATCAGTGAAGATCACACCGCACATCGTGGCATCCTGACCAATCTGACCGTCAAAGAATACATCTGAACCATCCAAAAGGGTCTCGGTTACCCCGATCGAAGAATCAACTGCCAGATCCGGACCTGCGGCCCTCTCCAGTAGGAGATCATGAATCCAATCATCATCCTGGCCGATCAAAGGGATCATCGAGGCATCCACACCGTCCATCATCAAGGGGACATCATCAATGATCACATCAAGTCCACCCAAACAAGTATACCGCACATCCTGGCCCTCATCCAGAGCATCCAAACCATCAAAGGTACCATCTGAGCCATCCATACCATCCAGACATGAGATCAGCCCATCTATGTCCCTCATAGTCCCATCATCACCGTCCATCACATCATCCATGGGACCCACACTCAAGGGATGCATAGCCTCACCTATGTCCCATCCCATCATCTCATCCATACCATCCATTCCTCCCATAATGAGGGGCCCATTCAAATCAGAAAATCCAGCCATCCCACCATTAATGGAGCTATTCAAAGCTCCACCAACTCCATTCCCTAACCCCTCATCAATGCTTCCATTCAATGCACCATCTATACCCTCCATTAAAGAAATCCCTCCATCATTAAAGCCCTCACCAAGTGCTGGAGTGTGGGACCCACCGACCTCTCCCACTATGGCCCACAAGTCATCATCCAAAGCTGCCCAAGAAAGGACAAAATGGGAAGAGGACAAGATGAAGAGAAAAGACAAAGGGAAGAGAAGATTCATGGTTGAATCGAAAAAACAGGCACAGAGAATGTGGGGGACAGGAAAAAGGGACAGCAGAGGATGTCCGAACCAGGGCCAGCCCAGGCCGCTCAAGAGGCGAGCCTTGGGCGGCCTGCCCTGGGCCGCCCGTACGGACGCAGATCCCCTCTCTCCGCGGGATTGGCTCCAGGGCTTTTGGTAGGTGAGGCTGACAGTCCACGTCAGCAGATGGCGCTCCGTGGGCCGCCCAAGGCTCCGGTCCACTCCAGATTTCGACTGAAGATGATCAAGATCATACAAAAGGTGCCCCACTGGTCCAATCATGAAGCAATGTGACCGGAATAGGGCTGATCAAGCCAAAGAGAAGGAAAGGTGATCAAGTGGGGGCCACAAGCAATCCAAGCCATTCAAAGACTAGATCATCATGATCTAAACCATTGAAGAACCTACATGAGCCGTCAAACAACAAGATCAAAGGTTCGATCATCAAAAGAAGGGCCAAAATCCAAGATCTAACATCAAGTGGGCCCACAAGGCCTGATCAAGCAATCTGAACCATTCAAGTCATCACCCATGCAACTAAGCAGTCTCAAATCATGAAGGAATGAGTCAAGAGTCAAAGCATCCAGACATCACCAAGGAATTTGGGAGAAATCAAAGCCTGTATATTCATCCAAAAGAGCTTGATACAAAAGGGGACAAAAACAAAAGTACAAGGCCATATAAAGCAAAGCCAGCTACAAGTCACCAACATAATCATCATCGCCCCTCCTCGCGTCCCGCTCCCAACGATAAAGATCCATCAAAGGAGCAGTCACTGAACCTCTAGCATACCTGCGACGGCCACCTGGAACGTAAAGCGAAGGAAGCAAAGGCCCCTGGCCAAATAGCAGATACCACTCGTCATAATCACGATCCGGGATCGTGAAACGGAAGCCAGGCTGGCCCACCAGAGCCTCAACTCTCTCATCAGCTGGCATCCGAGCAGCTGGAGGAGGTGCAGAACAGGGGACCCGAGCTACCCCAGTGACTTGCCGAAGCAATCTCTCTCCCAAGTACCATTGGAAGGACTCAGCGTCAGAAAGCATAATACGGAGACATGAAGCATCATATGCCTCCACGCGCTGGGGTGTGTAGTAGAGAGGGAAACTAGCGTACGGCATCCGGGCAAACTGCAGCAGAAGAGGTTACCACGATCAATTACAAGTACAGTACAAGGACAAAGACAAGCAAGATACTTACGTCCTCAACGGTCAGCCCGTCTATATCAGCACGCCAATTGTCCCCGGGAACTCGGGAGTTCCGCTGACGATTCTGCTGATGCCAGTACATGTGGCGATACTGAGCGGGTTCAATGTCATCTCGCATCCTCGGCGCAAGATGCGGAAAATGGTCATAAAAGCAGGTCTGGATGAAAGTACATTTAATGATCAGAGAGAGAAAGGAGGCAAACGGCTCCAAAGAGGATGAAAGAAGAGGTACCTCAACAACAGGCCAGAAGCCTGTGAAGGACCGGCTATGCCGACAGGTCTTGTCCAGACCTTGAAAGAGACGGGTCAGGATGGCCCCATTCCAGTTATAGGGGTGATGAAGATCCTCGACTAAACGAAGAAATTTAGGATCAACTCTCTCATTCGCATGGCAAAAAAGAAAGGATCCAAAAGCATAAGTGATCATGGCCCGCGCCTTGTGGAGGGCCTCTCGCTCGGTGGTAGGGACGACAGAAGCAAAATTGTTATAAAACCATCGCATCTTCACTTGATGGCCTTGGAATTCACCCTCAGGAGGGACGTCACCAACAAGCCGTAGCCAATCAGTGGAAGAGAGGGGAGCTAGAGAGCTCACTTGAGGGACAATTGCCCCATGAAAAGGGAAGCCTATCTGCATGTAAATATCCAAGGGGGTTATTCCCCACTCCCTACAAGGGAGTTGAAAGGTGTGGGTCTCATCCCGCCACCTCTCACAAAGGGCCGCAAGCATCATACGGTTGGCGTCGTTATTATGGAAGCGTAGGGTGAGGAGGCCAGCAAAAGGAGTACCATCTAGTACTCGCTCAAGCAAGGGCTGTGGCTCCTTCATCCAATTGTCCCAGCGATCCCTGGTACCTCGACCCTTGATAGCAGGAAGAGGTTGATGCTCCATAGCTAGGGAACACATGTGGTCCCCTCGGCGGACAATGAAAGCAGGATCATCCTCGTCAACCACTTGGTGGCCCCTAGTACCATCCGCCATGGAATCCTACAAGCTTGGCAAGGTAAGTCCCTATCCTTTACCCATTAAAATCCAAATTCTCATCCAAGAAACCCATGGGATTGGACTCACATTCAAATGCAAAATCTAAAGTCCAACTCCATGTGTCACTTAGGATATGTGTTGGACCCATTGGAAAAAGTAAGGCCTGCCTTAAAGAAGGTGGCATGGCATGCCTCAGGTAAGAAAAGTCCATCATCCAAGGACACATTTTGGACAACAAGTGCACTCAAGTGCCATGAGATCAACTAAGGATGAGAGTCCTACTGCACATGAGAAGTTCCTCTTCAAAGTCCACATGTGGCCAAGGATTGACTCACTTTTATGCCAAGGTCATGATTCTCACTTAGGATGTCTCCATCTTTTTACACATATGCATGGACAAGTGGGGAATAGAAAGGAAACGGGTCCCCAAGAGCAACCCAAATGCCTCATCTCAATGGATTGGAGAGAGCACATAGCCCACTTGAAGAGCATGAGGACCCATTCATGGGTTAACCATGGGCAACCTTATGTGCCTCATCTTGATGAAAATTTTGACCACGAAAATGCAACAAGGAGGTCTACCCACAAACATATGAATCAAAGAAGCTAAGGGTAGAAAGTCGATGCACATAGCCCACATGAAGAATCAAAGTTGAAAATGCCCATGAAAAGGCAAGTTTGGGCAACTTATGTGCACCAACTTTTTCACCAAAAGGGAGACCATTTGAGCACAAAAGAGCATGGCTTGATGAGTCACCCAACCATCATGAAAATGGATAAGAATGGTACACATAGCCCACTTGAAGATCAAAATCCAAAATGTCCCAAGGCATGGGACAAAAATGGGTAACTTATGGGTACCATTCCTTCTCACAAATGGAAGAAGAAATCACTCATATTTGAATGATGATGGGTGATCCACCAAGCCCCCATAGAAAAGTTCAAGGAGCTATGGTTGTATGGACACTCACTTGAGGATCATCCAGTTGAGGTTGATAACATTAAAGGGAAACTCTTGAGAATCACATTCCTACCACAAAGGAAGCCATTTGAACTCAGTGAGATTGTGGGAACAACTCACTCATGGGACTTGTAGATGGTCAAGTAACTCAAGTCCTCCATCCATCAAGAGAGAAAGCATGAAAAGAAAAAGCCTACATGAACAAAGTGTAGTGGGGCACACATGGTTCAAAGAAGTACCCAAGTTTCAATGAAGGCCCAAAAGCCCATCCACATGAAAAACTCCAAGGAGCCCACCACACTTTGTGCAAAGATGTACATCATAATCAAAGAAATAGTGGAAGACTTGGGCTACTTGTCCATATAAGCCCACCTAGGAAAACTAGCCCACTTGAGATCCAAAATGAAGAATGGGCTAGCCACCTTGATCCATACACATGTAAAGAAAGATGGGGTCACCCAAAGTGAGCCCCATGAGCCCAAAACTTGAGATGGGCCCTACCATGCCCATGGGCCCAAATCTTGAAAAGAAGAGGGAAAAGAAAGGATAGTTCCAAAGGAAAAATGACAAAGGCAAGAAAGCATGAGGGAGCCCAAAATGAAGCATTGGGCCCATCAAATACACCAAGGGCCATGACTTCACTTTGAGCCCATTTGATACACATGAAAAGAGGCCCAACTCCCATGAAAAAGATAGAGTATTTTGCCATGCACACTTGATGACATGGCAAAATTACTCCTTACATGCACATGGAGGGAGTGTGAAAAAGGAAAAAATGATGAAGTGGAGAGCTTGCAATGTCCTTCTCCATGCACCACCTTTGAAAGACTTGAGATCTAAGAAAAGATCAAGAATGCTTGGGCCCACCTTCACACCCCTTTGAATAGCTACATGAAAAAGAAAAAGGATCATGAGAAGAGACAATGAAGATGGAAAAGGACAAGAAAGAGAAAGGAAGTGGTCCATACCTTTACCACTCACCAAAGAAGGACCACCTTGCTGTCCTAAGATTTCTCTAAGGCCCACCACTTGAAAAGAGCAAAGGACCACCAAAGAAGAGAGAGGAAACTTGAAGAAAGAAAGAGTATGAGAGAGAGAAGAGAGAGATTGCACGTTTGAGGGGGGGAGGGTGCCCCATGTTATATAGAAAAGGGGAGGGCACCCTTTTACCCAGCCCCCTGAAGAGACCAGGAGGCACAGACCGGTCGGGCGGCCCATGGGAGGCCGTCCTAGCCTCTACCTAGGTGAAACGACCTCCCTCTCCCTCTCCTTGGGAAGAACTCCCCCTTGGGAAGGGTGGTTGCAAGTGAATCTTGTACCTTCATGTAAGAATGAAGTGATGGAAGAGAATGGTGAGAAAAAAGAGAAAATCTCACCAAAATCTCATCTCATGAGAAATGGGTGGGAAATTGGGTGGATGATGTGGAAAAGTTCCATGGAATTTCCAAGAAAAAGAAAGAAGAATTTGACTCGGTCAAACAATGATCTCAACCATCCAAAGGCATGACCAGATGATCCAAACCATTCCAAGAAGAATCCCAAGAATCTCCGCCCTTGATTATTGTTCACATGTATGAATTGTGGTCCGAAGACCTTAAACTACGTCGGGATCAAGATCCTGAGGGATTGTCAATAAAACCGGCATCAGTCTTCTTCAAGATCTGGTGGCTCCGGACATTTTCAGAAAACCAAAAAAATATATACATCACTTGTACAGTTTCTGGTCCGAAGACCTTAAACTACGTTGGGATCAAGATCCCGAGGGATTTTTAATAAAAATGGGTATCGATCTCGACCATCAAAATCAGAATCGATGACCCAGAATTTTTTTTCAAAAAAAGAAAACAAAAAAATGTCTTTCCTCTTTTAAAGTTTTGGGTCCGAAGACCTTAAACTACGTCGGGATCAACGTCCCGAGAGATTTTTAATAAAAACCAACATCGATCCCAGCCTTTCAGGCCAAGATCTGATGATCTGGATCATTTTCGAAAAAACAAAAAATGTGTTTGCCCCCCCTTTTACTAAGTCTGGGTCCGAAGACCTTAAACTACGTCGGGATCAACATCCCGAGAGATTTTCAATAAAAGCCGGCGTCGGTCTTGTTTGCTCACATCAAGATCAATGACTCCGGACATTTCCAAAAATCATAAAAATGTATTACCAGCCCCGCTTTTAAAGTTTTGGTCCGAAGACCTTAAACTACGTCGGGATCGACATCCCGAGAGATTTTCAATAAAAACCGGCATCAGTCTGGATTGTCCATCCGCTGACACCGGACATTTTTCCAAATATATATATATATATATATATATATATATATATATATATATATATATATATATATATATATATAATGTTTGCCCCTCTTTTGTACAGTTTCATGGTCCGAAGACCTTAAACTACACTGGGATTAATTTCTCGGGGGACCTTTCTCGCTTTCAACCAAAAACCGGCATCGGCCTCGACCGTTGGGATCATGGTTCGATAACCCGGATCATCTCAAAAATACCAAAAATATTTTAAAGCTTTCCATAAAAACCAGTGTCAATCTCGATTACTCGAGTTGAAGTCTGGAACTTTTTCAAAACAGAAAAAAATATATACAATATAAAACAAAAAAGTTTTCATCACCAGTTTTGATCCACCAATTTATCCCCAGTGGTCCGAAGACCTAAAACTACACTGGGATTAACTTCTCGGGGGCTTTCTTTCCTAACCTGTTCCAGACATGGCTGACACTTGATCGTACGGGTGTCTGGAATCTTTTAAATAGGTAAAGGCTGAGGCGGGCAGAACTCCGCAATCCTGTTCGTGTTGAACGCACCATGATAGACAACCTTGAGTTGGAAGTCGCTGTTGAAGCTGACGGATGTTCCCTGTTCCTAGAACTCATGAAGAGGATTAAGGCTGTTGGGAAGTGAAGCTCACCCTCACGGAATTGTGAGCAACGTAAGACCCCAAACTGGATTGACTAAGGGAAATGTGAGGATGTGGCTCATCTTGTGGCCGAAGGAGTCCGTCGGACGATACGTGGTCTATGTGCATTGCACATGAGGAACAGGCAACTTTGTGGGTGTGTTGACTGAAACCCTCAAAATCCCCTCATCCGAAGATGTAAAACTACGGCACTTAACTGTGTGAGACTCGTCTTGCTCGCTGACGTAAAATGGATCGGGTGCCTTACCAGCAGTAGAAGCTGGAAGTGGATGGAAATTCCATATCTTTTCCCTGCATTTCAGAAAAATCACAAAATACAAAAACATTGCAAAATCATCTCTTCAAAAATCACAAAAATATTTCCATCAAATATCTGCAAAAATCACAAAAATATTTCCCTTGCTTTCAATCAAAATATTTCAAAAATCACAAAAATATTTCCTGTGTTTTCAATAACCAATCTCTATCCTGATCGCTCAGGTAAAGATTCGGACCACATATTTACAAAAAAATCACAAAAATTAGCATCCCCAGCACTACAATTCAGGAGTCTTGAACTCCGCTCACTTCATAGTATGGGATGACGGATCCAATCGCCTACAAATTGGAATCTTGACCAAAACGGGCAACCAAACACCATCTCAATCACATGTATGCCCAGAAGAACATCTTGAAGTCGAATAATATCCTCGTACATTCTCATTAGCAAAGAAACATCATCTTGGGACGATGGACTTGATCGACCACGGGTCGGGATCTTGACCAACCCGTTGTCCAAACCTCCATATCAAAAAGAAAAATCCCCAAGGGAAGCACAACCCTACAAGCAATAAGCTCAAAGTTCTCTACACCCATAGCAAAAGCAAAATCATCAAACTGAAAGAGAATGAGCCAAAGCCATGCATTCATCATGCATCTCCATGCATCAGCATCCATCGCATCAATCATCATGTTTACCTGCTTTCAAAATAAAAGTCGGTTAGCTAAAGACCCCACAGGCATCCCTAGTGGAGGCACATGCGAACCAGGTTCCCATTTCAAAAAGACAAAAAAATATTTCTATTTGCAAATAAAAACCCCACGGAGTATCACTCCCCAGAGTGGGTATCTTTTCAAAAATCCAAAAATATTTTCTCAATAGAGCGTTCTGCCTCCAACACACCAGGAGATCTTCCATATCTCTGGGTAGGAGCCAACGCAAAAATCAAATAAGATCCAATGTCTCGCGGTTTCCCCGGAGATCATCGGATCCAATGCACTCAAAGTACGGTCGAACCGAACTCCAGTGTCAGTGCGGTCGTACCACATGCTAAGATACAAAAAAGATGAAAGCCAAAAGACTCGGTCACAGAAACCATTTGAACAGGTGGAAACAATGAATTGTAACCCAAGTATCAAAATCAGCAGATTGGGTGGAAAGAGTTCACCCGCACATACCTAGGCGTGGATGCCTGAAGTACCTTGACTGAGTCCAAGTCGGCGTAGTAGAATCCCGTAAGACTATCGGACGCAGGGCGTCTAACCACTTTGACAGTCAAGCGAAACAAGTACTCCTGGAGTGATCTGGGAAAACATCAAACATCACACAATCAGTCTCAGGGTCAGCATCCTCGTAAGACTAACGGACGCAGAGGCTCTGCTGTACCTTTCCGATGTTAGTACCGATCGAGAATGGAAGGGTTGCGATTGGGTACCCAGGTTGCAGCAAACTGCAGGGACAATCGCAACGTTTTCTCCGAACTCTCGCGGTATGTGCGAGTTATCAACTTCCAGACAATCAACTGACTCAGATACAAAGGACAACAAAGATTCCAGACCACAATCAAGGAAAGAATGAATTACAAACTAAGCACCGAAACCAGCAGATCGGGTGGAAAAGCCCACCCGCACATACCTAGGCATGGATGCCTGAAGTACCTTGACTGAGTCCAAGTCGGCGTAGTAGAATCCCGTAAGACTATCGGACGCAGGGCGTCTAACCACTTTAACAGTCAAGTGAAACAAGTACTCCTGGAGTGATCTGGGAAAACATCAAACATACAATCAATCACAGGGTCAGTAACCTCGTAAGACTGTCGACGCAGAGGCTCTGCTGTACCTTTCCGATGTTAGTACCGGTCGGGAATGGAAGGGTTGCGATTGGGTACCCAGGTTGCAGCAAACTGCAGGGACAATCGCAACGTTTTCTCCAAACTCTCGCGGTATGTGCAAGTGAGCGATCTCCAAACGATCAACTGGCACAGATGCAAAAGCAAGCAAAGATTTCAGACCATGATCTATGAATGACCGGGTCAGAAGTGGGGTGTCCACTCGCTTTGGCATTCGGTTGCATGCAACCTCTGCCAAAGAGGGGCATCTGTAGACACCCCACCTTCGGCTACACTGTTGGTAGAGACAGCTGGTTGAACGGAGGACCATACCCCCAAATCCCAAGTCCAAACTCAGCCAAACCCACCCTTGTAAGCCCCATTCCATAGCCCAGTTCAAGCCTGAACCCAGTCAACCCAGTCCTAAACACCACCCTAAAAAATCCCCCATAAAAAAGTCCAGTAAAAAAGACCCAAAAAAAAGTCAAACTCACTGAGTCAACTCGCTGAGTTAACCCGCTGAGTCAACCCGTCAAGTCAAAACACCGAGTCAACCCGTCGAGTCAACCCGTCGAGTCAAACCACCGAGTCGACCCGCTGAGTCAACTCACTGAGTCGACCAGCGAGTCCAACAGCAGCCCCGAGGGAACGGCCGTACTCGCTGGAAACCGAGGAGCGGCCGTACGGGCGGCCCATGGCAGGCCGCCCGGACAAAATTACGACTTCTGCCACTCTCTGCTGCTATAAATACCCCCCTCCCCTTCTCATTTGAGGCCATTCGAGTCCATTTCAGCCCGAGAGCTCTGAGTCCATCTCTCCACCCTTCAGCCCATTTTTCCACCAAGGAGAGCCCGAGTGAGGAGAGCCTAACCCTGGTCCAGCCCAGCCTGACCACTGGTCTAAGCCTCTCAAGCCACCCAAGTCCTGATCTAGCCACTCGAAGCCAACCCTTGCGACACCTCCGTCCACCCAGCTACTCATTTTCCAGCATCATCTCATTTGCATCTAGCATAAGTGCAACATTTACTTTCATTCCAACCCCCCTGCTTCACTACAAGCACCTTGATTACTCAAGCACACATGCATATGTCTTTATATTAAGCACCTGTCAGTTCGAGCGTATGCTCTGGGCTTGCCCGTTGTTGGAACCTGCCCATCAGAAACTCTTACTGTTCAGACCTGCATTCACGCTTCACCATAAAACACCTTGATCATTCAAGCACACTGCATACGTCTTATATTAAGCACCTGTCAGTTCGAGCGTACGCTCTGGGCTTGCCCGTTGTTGGAACCTGCCCATCAGAAACTCTTACTGTTCAGACCCGCATTCATGCATCATGTCATCCATGAGAATATACGAGGATTAAATTAGACTTTCAAGTATTCGATCGATTCTGTGAAGTAGAGACCGTACTTCAGTACGGGCAGTGTGTGGGGTGCTTAACCTCTTCTCACCCTGTAACCGTGATCCCTTACCTTGAATCTCTGACCGCAGATCAACAGGAGTCATTTTAGAGGAAGGAATCTTCGGATTCCCTTCTCTAACGTTTCTACGGGGTCTAGCTGACTGTAGATTCGAAGTAACTGGCTAGTGGCGACTCTGGTCTTATATAAATTCACTTAAACACATCCAGCTCAATACGACAACCAAACGAAGCCCTCGAGAACGAGGCAAGCCAGTGGCACAAACGGCGATTTCGCACTCACGCATCCTCATCTCCTTCTTTTCCGAAAGGAAAGGGAAAGGGAGAACGACGTCGTGTGGGAGCGTGGAGAAATCGGCGAGGGTCCACAAATCCATACAACGATTTTTAGCCTTAGCAGCGAGCAACAATCGACTATTTCCGACTCTTCCATGAGATGGGATTTCCACCACTGAATATGTAATAGCCAACAATAGACCGACGATCATTAGATAACCATGCACAATTAGCATCACAGTAGTTGAGTCGGCTGGCTGTGTTGGGTGCGTTTCACACAAACCTTAGGATCTCACCTCCCAATGCACTAGAATTATGGACTATGATAATGCAAT
This sequence comes from Liriodendron chinense, assembly GCA_003013855.2. Taxonomy (NCBI): domain Eukaryota; kingdom Viridiplantae; phylum Streptophyta; class Magnoliopsida; order Magnoliales; family Magnoliaceae; genus Liriodendron; species Liriodendron chinense. The sequence continues at coordinate 2,488,751 of ML058590.1, forward strand.
AATCAAAATCAAATCAATAACCTCACTACACAAGAGATTTTTACGTGGAAAACCCTCAAAGAGGTAAAAACCATGGGACCTAGTCTAGATAAACAATCCACTATCTCAGAGAACTGTTTACAACCGATCACAAGCACACACCGCTTGGATCAAACCTTCTTCACCCATGCAGGGATGGATAAACAATAAGAGAACTGTGAAAGTAGGAGGATCTCACCGATCACGAGGACGTAGAAGCGCTGAGATGAAGGTTGCGCGGAAGAACTCCTCTTCAAGCAATTTCTCCCTTCTACAAGTTTTCTCTTTCTCTCTTTTCTCTTTCTCTCTTCCTCTTTTTCTCTCTCTCTCTCTCTTACCTTGGATATGAAAACACCTTAATGGGATGCCCAAATCACGATTTGGAACCTCTTAAATAGTAAACCGGAGGAATTAGAGCCTAAATAGGAAACTGCGTATAAGCAATCCGCGTCGGGTCGGGTGTCCGGTCAAAAGGGCCGTCGGGCGCCCGCCCGACCCAAAAAATGTCCAGCATCTTTTTAAGAGAAACTGCCCAATTTCGGGCGCCCGGTCAATAGGCCGTCGGGCGCCTAACTGTTGAAAAAACAGTCCAGCGACTAAACGCCTCACTTGAGTGAATTTCGGTCGCCCGACCAGAATTTGGTTCGAGCGCCCGACCACACCAGGGTGCACCATCTCTCCTCTTGACTGAGGAGGAAAATCCCATCAGGCTGCATGTTAGTCATGGTGATGTTGACTGTTTGCGTGGGGGTCTGCTTTCTGGGGGTAGGTAGAGTGGTGATTGTCTTTGCCTTAGGTGGTCTAGTTGCTATGTTGTCTGTCTACGGTCTCTGATGATGGGTGTCTCTGATGGGTGTCTTTGCCTTAGGTGGTCCGGTCGCTACGAGATGTTGTGTCTGCTAAGGGGGATGTAATTTGAGGCGGATTTCTCAGTATCCTACTTCCTAATTATTGATGAAGCTAGGATTTGCTCCTCCCTGATGTCGTTGCTGGCAGGGTCTTGGATTGTTCGTAGAGTTTAGCTTTTGTTGAGGTTATTCGCACTTTTGAATTTGTAAATTTTATCTTCTTTGCGTTGTTAGTTAGATCATACTATAGGTGCAACTTGGATCTTTTTGTGGAGTCCACCTGATTTCATGTACAGCCATTTTCATGTCAATAAAATTATAGGTTTTTTGAGTTGGAATAGCCTTGAAACGGAGGTCCCTGGACTGTCACAGTCGGATAGTGGGGGTCGGCTAGTGTAGAGGCAGCGTGATTTTCAATGTTTTTACTCCCTAGACTATTTGTGGGGTCGGTTCGACCGGTCAACCATGGGTCTGACTGATCAAGACTGGTCAGCCAGTAACGTGGTGTCTTGCGCAGCAAGCTTTTCTTACACTATTACGTGGATTTGCGTAAAACGTTTCTAATTCAGGGTTAGCTGCTATATATGGCATAAATCTAGGATTATGAGTAATCTTAAGGTGTCCAAGGTTTCCTAATTGCATTAGGAAGATGGGAGAGTGTTTTGTGTGTGTGTGTGTGTGTGTGTGTGTGTGTGTGTGTGAGAGAGAGAGAGAGAGAGAGAGAGAGAGAGAGAGAGAGCTTGGATTTTCTCTAGGTGTTTTCCTTGCTTATGGGCTATCAATCTCTGTAATCTTCTGGAATTATAGTGGATCGCTTTGTGTTATGGTTTTTTTACCCGTTGAGGAGTTTTTTCAAGTAAAATCGGATTGTCTCTTGTGGTTAAATGCTTGTATGGTGTGATTGCATTTTGTTTCTCGTTTGATCGCATATTTTACTGTGTTTGCTTGGCTTTCACTTTCACTGCCGGCATTCCTATTCCGAACAAGTGGTATCAAAGCTAAAGTTGGGGTAGAGTAGAATTCGAATCTACGACGAGAAGATGGGATTAAGCACAAGGTTTGATGTAGAGAAGTTCTTCGGCAAAAATAACTTTGAACTATGGAAGGTGAAGATTGAATCCCTCCTAGTTCAAAAAGGTCTTGATGGAGCTCTTTGAAAGCGACATGAGGCTATGAAAGAGGATGAGTAGACGAAGCTCGACAAGAAGGCTAAAACCTCGATCCTGATATGCCTTATAGATGATGTCCTATATCACGTCACAAAGGAGAAGACAACCGCTGGGACGATGGCGAAGTTAATTAGAAAAAGTTTATGCCAAGAAGTCTATAGAGAATCACATGTATCTATTGATGCAGTTGTTCACCTTGAGGATGGCTGAGGGGACGAATGTGGAGGACCACTTAAGCACGTTTAATCTGCTAGTTTGTAAGTTAGTGAAGATAGATGAGCGGATGAAGGATGAATATCAAGCATGTACTTTGCTGAATTCTCTTTCAGATTCATATGAGTCATTCAAGGACTCTGTGTACGCAGGGAGGGAGACCATCAATGTCGAGACCGTTATCTCAACCATCCAGTAGAAGGCGATGAGAAAGAAAAGCAGTGACGCAGGTTCTCGTTCTTCCTCAAAGGCATTGATTATGAGGGGAAGAAATTCTGAGTATGGTGGAGGATATTCAAAATCTGGATCTAAGGCTGAGGGTAAAGGGAAAGCTAAGGTGAGGTGTTGGAGTTGTGGTTAGGAAGGCTACATGAGAGAGGATTGTCATAATCCCAAGTTGAAGCAAGAGAGGTATGAAAATTCTTCTGGAGAGGGAGCTAATACCGTAGAGGACAGTAGCGATCTTTGTGAAGTTCTGACTGTATCTGACAAGGGATCTCACGGTAGAGAGTGGATTCTAGATTCAAGGGCTTCATGTCTCGTTTGTCCTGACCGGAGTTCATTCATAACATACAGAGAGTATGGTGGTGAATCGGTGTTTGTGGGCGATGGCTACGCTCATAAGGTGGTAGGTATTGGTACGGTGCGTATCAGGATGTTTGTGGGATCGAACAAGTCCTGGAAGATGTGAAGCATATCCCCAAGATGAAGATGAATGTGATCTCTCTTGGTGCACTCGAGGCGAAATAGTGTATGTACATTGGCCGCAATCATTTTTGTAAAGTGATGAAGGGGGCACTCATGTGTATGAAGGCATGGAGGTGTGACCATCTTTACAAGTTGATTGGGAGCACAATTCACGGTAAAGCTGCAGAATCGGCAGCGGGATCTACGGTTACTCATATGTGACAAGTGCCCAAGGGCCACATGAGAGGAGCAGAAAATGGCGTGAAAGTGCAAGGTTAGGGTTGATGGTGGCACGAGAAGCGGTGAAGCTATAATGAAGATGAGATGATGAAGAAAGCGATGATGTGTTGATTCGACGTTTGAAGCCTCGGTGGAGTTTGTTGGAAGAGCCTTCAAACGGAGGTCTCTCGACTGTGACCGGCCAGTTATGACCGGTCGGATAGTGGGGGCCGACCGGTCGGATAATGTAGAGGCAGCGTGATTTTCAGTGTTCTTACTTCCTAAACTGTTTATGTGGTCGGTCCAACTGGTCGGCTAGTTACGCGGTATCTTGCGCAGCAAGCTTTTTCTTGCATTATTAGGCGGATTTGCGTAAGACGTTTCTAATTCGGGGTTAACTGCTATATATATGGTATAAATTCGGGATTATGAGTAATCTTAAGGTGTCCAAAGTTTCCTAATTGCATTAGGAAGAGGGGAGAGTGTTTTGTGAGAGAGAGCTTGGGTTTTCTCTGGGTGTTTTCCTTGCTTGTGGGCTGTCAATCTCTGTAATCTTCTGGAATCAATAGTGGATCGCTTTGTGCCGTGTTTTTACGTGGAAAACCCCTCAACGGGTAAAAAACCACGACACAAAGCAATCCACTATGAATGTCAGAAGATTACAGAGATTGGCAGACCACTAGAAAGGAAAACCAAAGAAAACTCCAAGTTCTCTCTCACACACACCTCTCCCCTCTTCCTAGTACGAATAGGAAACCTTAGACATCTTAGGATACTAATCTAGGTCGGATTACAACTCCTTAACTAAGCAAAAATTCAAAATTAGAAACACCTTACGCAGTACTGCGGACTGCGCAAGAAATCCACGCGCACAGCCGACCGGTTGGTCGACCGGCCGGCCAATGCACAGATAGTCCAAGGAGAAAAATTGCCTTGTTGCCTCACCACCGGCCGGAGCCCCCTGCAAACAGGTCGGCCGACCTGTCTGGGGCATAAAAAACTGTCCATGGGGGGGGGGGGGGGGTCTTCACATGCATTTAGGTCACGCCGTCCAGCCGGTTAGCCGGCCAGTCAGAGCACCCAAATCGTCCATAGTTTGAAGACTATCCCAACAATCTCCACCGAGGCTTCAAACGACGAATCAACACTATCCTTGCAACGCGTCATCTCATCTTCAATCATAGCTCCAGCGCTTCTCGTGCCACTATCGACCCTACCCTTGCAAATTCACGCCCTTTTCCGCTCTTCTCATGTGGCCCTTGGGCACTTGCCACATACGAGTAACCGTGGATCTCACTGCTGTTCCCGCAGCTCCACCGTGAATTGTGCTCTCGATCAACATGTAAAGATGGCCACACCTCTGTGCCTTCATACACACGAGTGCCCCCTTCATCACTTCACAACAACGATCGCGGCTGATAAACACGCACCCTTTCGCCTCGAGTGCACCAAGAGAAATCACGTTCATCTTCATCTTAGGAACGTGCTTCACATCTTCCAGGACTCGTTCGACCCCATCGAACATCCTGATATGCACGGTACCAATACCCACAACCTTATGAGCAACTCCATTGCCCACAAACACCAATTCTCCACCATATTCTCTGTATGTCGTGAATGAACTCCGGTTAAGACAAATGTGACATGAAGCCCCTGAATTAAGGATCTACTTACTACCGTGAGATCCCTTGCCAGATATAGTCAGAACTTCACAAAAATTGTCACCGTCCTCTACGGTATTGGCTCCATCTCCAGAAGAATTTCCATACTTCTCTTATCTCATCCTGGGATTCTGACAATCCCCTCTCATGTGGCCCTGCTGGCCAAAATTCCAGCACTTCACATTAGCTTTACCTTTACCCTTGGTCGTAGATCCGATTTCGAATATCCTCCATGCTCATAACTTCTTCCCCTCATAACCAGTACCTCTGAGGAATAACGGGAAGCCATGTCACCGCTTTTCTTTCTCATCGCCTTCGACTAGAGGGCTGAGATAACGGTATCGACGCTTATGGTTTCTCTCCCTACGCACACAGAGTCCCTGAACGACTCATATGAATTTGAAAGAGAATTCAACAGGATGCATGCTTGATACTCATCCTTCATCAGTTCATCAAGCTCCACCAACTTGCAAACCAGCCTATTGAACGTGCTTAGGTCCTTCACCTCAGTTCCCTCAGTTATCCTCAAGGTGAACAACTGCATCAACACGTACATGCGATTCTCTAGAACTTTCTTGGCATAAACCTTCTCCAGCCTCGCCATCGTTTCAGCCGCAGTCTTCTCCTTCATGACATGATAGAGAACATCATCCGTAAGGTTTAACAGGATTGAGGTTCTTGCCTTCTTGTCGAGCCTCGTCCACTCATCGTCTTTCATAGCCTCGGGTCACTTTCCAAGAGCTCCATCAAGCCCTTGCTAAACCAGGAAGGATTCAATTTTCACCTTCCATAGCTCAAAGTTATTTTTCCCAAAGAACTTCTCTATATCGAACCTTGCGCTTGATCCCATCTTCTCGTCTCAGATTCGAATCTACTCCACCTCAACTTTATCTCTGATACCACTTGTTGGGAAAGCCGGCATCGGAAGCGAAACGCCGAACACGTGAAGTAATGCAATATCAAACAAGTAAACAAGATGTAATCAATCACACACAAGCACTCACCACAAGAGACTCTGAATTTTATGTGGAAAAACCCCTCAACAGGTAAAAAACCATGACACAAAGCGATCCACTATGAATGTCAGAAGATTACAGAGATTGACAGCCCACTAGTAAGGAAAACTAGAGAAAACTCCAAGTTCTCTCTCACACACACCTCTCCCCTCTTCCTAGTACGAATAGGAAACCTTGGACACCTTAGGATACTAATCTAGGTCGGATTACAACTCCTTAAATAAGCAAAAATCTGAAATTAGAAACACCTTGCGCAGTACTACGGATTGCGCAAGAAATCCGCGCGCACAGCCGACCAGTCGACCGACCGGCCGGCCAATGCACAGACATTCCAAGGAGAAAAACTGCCTTGCTGCCTCACCACTGGCCGGAGCCCCCTGCAGACAGGTCGATCGACCGGTCTGGGGCATAGAATATTGTCCGGGGGGGGGGTGGGGGGGTGGGGTCTTCACATGCATCTGGGTCACGCCGTCTAGCCGGTCAGAGCACCCAAATCGTGCATAGTTTGAAGACTATCCCAACAACCACCTCCCTCAGCCAGAATCGATTTTCCATTTGTTCGTTGTGGGTGAGCTAGCTTCAAAAGTCTGGCTCTTCTTCATGTCCCTATTTGACGTGGCCATGGCAATGGCTTGAGTGTCTTGGGGCGTCTCTCTCGATGGTAGTCAGCAGCACTCCCTGGTACTAAACTCGGTGTGGCTCGGACCTTAATCCCGTCCATCATCCTTCGGGAAATCTGGAAAGCTAAGAATGCCCGTAGGTTCGAAGAATCTAGGGATAATATGGAAATATCATCTCTCGGGTGAAAAGATGGCGGACCTGAATTTGCCAGCCCTCCCTAATCCCTAAAAGTGCTCCCTGGCCGATGAAATAGCCTTCAACATGATCGGTTTTGCTCGTATTCACTCCCAGTGGCAACTTTTACGGGTTGTAAAGTGGAAGAGGCCTCCTCACGGCTGGGTGAAGCTAAATGTAGACGGGTCATACATGGGAAACCCGGGCGACTTGGGCGGTGGGGGCATCTGTAAAAGTTGGGACGGTGATATGATCTTTGCGTTTTCTGCCGTGTATGGCTCGGGCTCCAACAATGTAACTGAATTCAGAGCTATTTTCGAAGGGCTGGCCCTCTGTAGTTAGTATGGCTGCTCCAGAATTGAAATTGAAAGCAGCTCGAGTTTAGCCATTGACACCCTGAAGAATACCGGGCTCAGCAATAGGAAATGATGGTACTGGAAGGCCAAGATTGCCAAGCTGATGGTCTCAGCACATGTGAAATTAACCCACATTTGGCGAGAAGGCAACGTGGTGGCAGATGGGTTGGCCCGCTTGGGGAGTGACACCCAAGGTAGCAACACTTTCCTCCGTTCGTCGGATCTGTCGCGTAATATCCGGAGGCTCCTCTTTCTTGACAGGGTAGGGCTGGGAAATCCGAGGGAGTCTTGGCCCAGTAAATTGCTTAAGGTCTCTGCTTTCAAAGGAGGAGGCTAGGAAATTCTTACATATCCTGAATATTGGCTGAGTTGCCACTCATAAGTATGATATAATCAACCATGAGAAATGACATATCTGAACCAAGGGAAGCAAACATTAATTGTATCGTTCACCACCAATGTGGCCACATATCACCCCCGTGTTGGGCTGTTTTGGGTTGATGCATGCCAAAACAGCTGTATTGTTCGTGGGTGATACTCTAAAACCTGTCTTCAACAGAATTTCTAACCAAGCAACATTAACATCTTGTAGCCAAACTAACAGTACCTTTTGCCACAACATCTGATAGCAGACAACCAACAAATGTTCTCCGAGGCAATATGGATTCAGAGTGCATTTTAACATATTAATGAACCAAAATAGTGAAACCCACTGTAACTAAGGGTGCGTTTGGTTGCATCAAATATCATAAAATTACACGAGTCCAACTACCAAAAGCACCCTAAATGACAATCCCATGATCAGGTTGGTTGAACAATCCGAACCTATGTTTCATGGAGGCTTGTAATTAGTTGAGATTTCACCGTTGGATCTTCATTTTAGTCATCTAATTAATTCCCCAGTCAGCTAATTATGCAATAGAATGGAAAATGATACGAACCTATTTTAATAGGGTAGACATCCAGTAGCAAGATGACAGCTCATGTCCAACATGGGCCTTTTAAGGAATAAAAAAAATCAGAAGAAAATGTTTGAAAAGTCTTTTAGGCGCCACTTGCCCCTCTTTGATTAGATGTCTACCATTTTTTTTAATGTTACATTTAAATTAAGACCCATAATTTGGGCAGTTCAGTCTGACTTACCTATGCAATTTTATCTCAATGGATGCATCATGCTTTACATGTCCACCATCATGACCATCCGTCGTAATAACATTCATCACCATGCTGACAAGTACTCCCAAAAACAAATGAGGTTCATCAACGTCCACAGATCTCAACCACATGCATATGATGGCCACAATATCTGTGCTTGGAAATGGTTGCAGGGTTATTTACTTGGGAACCCAGGAACAGATCCCAAATTAGCTCAAGAGTACTGATTCTACGTACGATGGGATCATATCTGACGAACTCTACGAGGTGATTGCATGCCCCATATACACCAGTACAAAACCATGGGACCCCAGGTAAATATGTTCAGTGAACCTGTTTTGGAATCATAAGATCATCCCCTCAAAGATACATATCGTATTTTTAGTTCGTACATGCAACTAATTTGGGGTGGGATCACCATGGTACGTGTGTAAAATCCCACGGGTCTAACATGGTTGCCTCAAAATGAAAAAGCCATGCCCCAGAAATCAGTACTGATCCAACTATCAAGTAAGCCACCGCATTAATGTCAAAGATTTTTAGATGGTTGTCCATTGTTTTCTATTATGTGGCCCACATTTTGATTCGATCACCACGGGCTATCCTATTTTCATATTAGGCATATTGTTAGATGGATTAGATGTCATACACACACTATAGTAGGCCTCAGACATGGCTAGTTGTCAGCTACAACATCACGGGTCATAGAGCTCAACCTCACTGCAGGAAGCTCCTGTGAGTCAATCTCATAGAACATTAGACACATCTGTGTGCCGTATGTAAGATCTAGAAATATATATTTTTTCTTTTAATTTTCCACTTGAAATACATATAGATCAAACATCTATAGATCTCAATCACATGACTATGATGGCCACAATATCAATGGTTGGAAATGGTTGCAGGGTTACATAATTGGAAACCCAGTAACGGATAGCAAGTTTGATGGTGACTCAGTGGTACCACATCTACACGGGTTGGGGATTATATCGGACGAACTGTTTGAGGTGATTCCATACCCCTATGGCCCTGAATACCATATGTTCATAGCTCCCCATACTACCTGTCCTAAATAATAATAATAATAAAATATCTGTTCTGAAACAATGGGGCCAGGGGATCATTGATCCATGAGCACTGGTCAGTTAGGCTCGTTCACTGATGGACCATACCCCAAGGGTCTTCGGTAGGGCAATGTTACATCCAAGGCACGCCCAGCAGACCGACCATCTGGATTGGTAATCACTTATTTCCCAAGTTAAAACACCAAAAGCTCGATTTGAGCTGAAAATTTGATCCATTGTCTCTAACTTGTAGTTCTACTTGAGTTTTTCCAGTATCATTTAATATTTAAAAAAGTATAAATAATGTCGAGTTGTGATGAGTCAACTCGAGATTTTGTGGAGTTCTGCCGTGTTATTCGTGAGTTTTGACCGAGTGATGACCAGATCAAGCTTTCGTCGAGTCTTATTGAAATATGGTCAAGTCGAGTTGAGTTTGTTCGAGATTTTAAACTATGCTGAAGACCTGAGGATACTATTGAACCCTGTCTTTTCAACTTTACACCATGTGCCACAATGAAAGGGCCTACCAAATCAACGGCTCCTATTATCCATGGTCACGGTATTCTACCGGTAGATGCACCACAAACTATAATTTCAGGGAATCTTTATACCATCAAACTGGTGTGTCCCGCTGAAATGGATGAAAGATGGAAGGCAGGTATTTTGCTCACAGCTGAAGTGCAATTGTAGTCCGCCAGGTGGGCCATGTGGATTGGTGTGAGAAGCATTTCCTAAGGCAGGGCCCACCATTGATAGGCCATGGAAACTCCTCCTTAGTTGTAAAAAAAAAAATGGCCATAAGAGTAAACCATTGCCCCTTCCATGATTCTATTTGTCAGACTGAATACCTAGGCTCGTTTGGACAATCCATCCTATGGTTTGCCCAGGACTACAATTTGTGGTGGGCCCTGCCTATTAAACCGTTCTGATCATCCTTACACATGGCCCAACTAGCTGACAACCAATTCATTTTAGTGATAATGGTTTCATGCTCTTGGTTTCAGGCCGTCACGAAGAGCTGCAAAGGTGAGTCTACAAACCCAACAAATCGGCAGTGTACAGAAGATCTTCAAGCAGTAAACGAGGTGGGCCACGGATCAGACATCAAACTTCATGCGTACAGCATAAATTCTCCCACACGTATCGGCGTGGCACACGTGTTTGAGAACTGGGCCATCCATAGAGTGATCACCATGCTTAACATTCCTTATTCCAAAATCAGTGTGGACAATGCCCACTCAATCTCTCTGGGGCCCACCATGTTGTATAAAAGAAATCAACTCAGTTCATCAAATCGTTCGTCCATGCTAGGCACTGGGACCAAAAATATCCAGAACCACAACTCAGGTGGGCCACATACAACCATATGTTTGTGTGTTGGGCCTCATTATGTATATCTTTCATCAAACCCGTTCATCAGGTGTGACGCACGGGGATGAAGGGAATATACAAAAATCAGCCTTATCCAAAACTCAGGTTGGCCACAATAATTGAACGGTTTAGGTACAATTTTACAGTGGCCCATCTGGGTTTCTTTCTCTGGTGAACATAAGGGTTTTCACCTAATGGATGGAGTGGATTTCACATAAACGAGATAGATGATTCCGGTGGATTTCCCACCTGATGAGCGGCCTGATCTGATTTTTTAGGATGGACTATTATCACATCCTGTGAACGTCCCAGATTATAGGCACGTGTACTACGTGGGAACGTGTGGATTGTTCATGGAAACAACATTCCTCTTTGTATAGGCCCGTTTCCACCTTTTCATTTTGAATGGTAATCTTTTGGAAATGCAGTGCATTGTTGGACTAAATACAGGCCAAATATTGGAGCCCTCTTGTTTTTATGCTTCCCCAAAGCCTGAAGAAATGGAGAAGCAGAGAAGATATGTGGAGGAGGAATCAAGGGTGTCCCACCTCTTTCAAGCGCCCTTCTTCAAACCTTCTGTTTGTAGGGTAAGAACACTAGTATACTTACATCTACTGAATATTTCTTTGCATGTTTATACATGATACTCTAATTTTTGAAATTCATCCACGGTGTAGGAAAGTCGATCAGGACTTTTCTTTTTTTTTTTTGAAAGAACTCCCTCAGGATTTTATTCAATACGAGGCACCTATACAGGAGAAAATTATTCAGGCAGTACCCGTACACAATAAGGACCAGGGCCCACCAATCGTATAAAGGAAATTAATTTCAAATTGCCATTCTCCTCTCTTAGGTTTACTGAGACCTACTCTATCAAGAAGGAAATCCCCTCAGACCATGTGAGGCAGCTCCGATGTGCCAAGGAACAAATGACTCCTTTGCAACTCACTACCCAACCGCGCCGGCCAAACCATCCGCTACTTTGTTTGCTTCCCTCAGGACGTGAACTATTTTGATCTGGGGTTTTTTCTCGAGGAAAGCAACCCTTGCGCACCAATACCGCAAGCTCCACTTCACTGTCGCATTCTTATTGAGCAAATCAACAACAATTTTTTAGTCACTCCCCACCTCGATATTGGCATAACCGCGCTCCACACATCTAGAAAGACCTTCGTCTAGGACCCTTGCTTCTTCTCTTGCCCATACCCACTTGAGAAAGCAAAGAAAAATTGCCCTGTCCAGTTCCTACGGACACCGGCTCCACCAGAGGCTGGGAAGATTGGAACTAATCCGGCTGAGCCACCTTATAACATGCGATGGCCCAAATGTAACTTTTTCTTTTTCTTTTTTATTTTTGGTTAGTACACACACCCCACTGTTAGCCACACCGCAATGTTAGCGGCCGCCCCACTTGGGAATCGATACCAAGAACTCAGTGTTGAAACGAGGTTATCTTCACTCAGTTTGCCACTTGAGCTATGAATCCGGGTGTGGCCCTAATCTAACTTAGAATAGAAAAACTTTCTTAAAAAAGTAAAAATAATTAAAAGTAATAAAAGCTTATTAACCTGTACGCAACTCGTAAATGAGAATAATAAGGACTTTAGACCACAATTGAACTCTTGGAATCTCAAATAGAGAAATGGAACTTACTAAAATAGTAAGTTTTATCATAAAACCTTAATTCAATCCTAAAATGATTGAATTTTGCAAAATCGTAAATTTTAAAATTGGCTAACGAAATAGCCACTAAAAAGCCAGCTTGCTTTCAACAACTGAACAAAAATGTTGTTTTTTATTGTAAAAGGCTTTGGCGGAAGTCGCTTCCAAACCAACCCTAAAGAAAGTGATTGTTCCCTTCTAAAATCCATTCACATCATATCTTCATCATCTCTTACATTATTCTTCCTTTATGAATTTCTTTTCAATAGTTTCATCAGATTTGTTCACCTATGACACAGGGGTGGACGTGGTAGGTCGATCACCGTCTCCCTAACCGATAGTTTCTCGAATCCACGAGAAGAAATAAAAGATAAAAAGAGGAATTTAATTCCAAATAATTGCTTTATTGAAGATTGAATGCATCATAACGGAATTACAATGCATATAAATAGGAAACTAAACCCTAGGTAAAGTATCAGACTCCAACTCCAACTTAAACTCCTAGAAAACGCAATTTACTATAAATAGTAAACTTACTATTTATAGAAGTCGTTCAATCCTACTAGAACTCTTGGTTTTCGGCAAAAAATAGAAAGTTATCAAACGGCCTCAACCATGTTGTTCTACTAAATATTCTAAAGCCCTTTTCATGTTGGGCACTAACTCTAAAACCCTACAGATGCAAAGTTATTGTCGAATTAAAACTTACTATAAATAATAAAACTGAAAATAAACTAGCCTAATGACCGTCGATACGGTCGAATCTCGCGATTCCAGCCTGGGCAACCCAGCATAGCGGGGTTGGTTGGCTAAAGTAGCTTGAGCTACCCCAAATTGATATATTATACGTCCTACAACTCATTCCGGATTGTGAGATACGGCCGATTTACGGTCCTGACGGTCCGGATCACTTTCGACCCCGACCGATCTTCTTTTGCTCCATCTGGGCCATGAAATAATCAGCGACCCGTTCTACATCAGTCTCCTCTACTCCGAAAGAACTTGACCCTGAGTTCTCGTCTGGCTTTGGTTCATGATATTCGTACAGATCTGCCACGTTGAAAGTCCTTGAAATCTCCATGTCATCCGGAAGATCAACAACATAGGCATTGTTATTGATCTTGCGAATGATCGGTACTGGTCCAATCTTCTTGTGTTTCAACTTGTTGTAGGTCCCGGTAGGAAATCGCTCTTTACGTAGGTGGACCATCACCTGTTTATGTCACGTTTTGTACCAGGATCCTTCAGATATTTGCCTCCCTCCCAAGGGATTCCCTTTCTGGACCTGAAAAGAGACAAAGAGAAACTATGGGTGGCCGGCATCCAGCCGTTGGCCCTCCGATGGCAAAGTCAGTACGGGTACTTGAGATAGTAAGATGAAGTGTAAAACGTAGGTTTAGAGATTGAGTATTCTGCACCTTCTTATTGATAAAACCATCTATTTATATAGATTCGAATGTCCCACTCTGTTACGTAAGACGCCGAGATCATCTATTGATTTCATGGGATAAGATGTTTATCCTGCTTATCCTCAGATAAAGGAACAGTCTAATCTAATTAGTCATCTAGTCAACTACGTTCCTTGATAGCGATCCCTTGAGATACGGAACCGTAAACGAAGATAAGCCCAAAATCGGCCTATACGGGCTGCTGGTACTATAGGCTAAGGGATGTCATCGCTAATCATCAGTAGTCAGAACTGCTCACAAGTCGGGAGCTGCTCGCGAGACAAGCTACTCGCATATTAAGATGTGACGCCTTTTAACGACTACGAGAATGACTACTCGCAGGTCGAGAACGATTTTTTCCGCCTTCCAATATTCGACTATTGACCATAAGGGCTCGAAGACTCGGTAACTGTGTGTCGTATTTATCTAATATGCGAGACATGAGCAGATGATCTCGAGAGTCGAATAAAGCTGCTCGCAGGATCAGGACATCGCGAGAATATACGATCACCGCTATTTTGACTATAACATCACCTGATCACCTATTTCGAACACTTTAGCGCGTCGATGCTTGTCGGCCGCTTCTTTGTACTTCTCGTTCGAAGTCTGTAATTTGTTGCGCACGTCTACATGTATGTCCTTGATTCGGTCTGCCATATGTTCAGCTGTAACGCTCATGCCCGGAAGCTTGGGTAGGGGAACCAAATCGAGTGTGTGCCGAGGCACGCACCCATAAACTATATGGAACGGAGACCTTCTTGTCAATCGGTTTACCGTGTTGTTGAACGCAAACTCTGCTTGAGCCAGGGCCATGTCCCACTGCTTCGGTTTGTCACCTGAAAGGCAACGGATGAGATTTCCCAATGTGCGGTTGACGACCTCAGTCTGCCCATCCGTTTGTGGATGATAAGCACTGCTGAAGTGAAGTCGTGTACCGAATTGATTCCACAAGGCTCGCCAAAAGTGGCTAACGAACTTTGTGTCCCGGTCTGAAGTGATCGTCTTAGGAATCCCATGTAGTCGCACAACCTCTATGAAGAAAAGGTTCGCAACGTGTACTGCATCAAAGATCTTCTTGCACGGAATAAAGTGTGCCATCTTGGAGAATCGGTCTACCACCACGAACACTGAGCAGATGATCTCGAGAGTCGAATAAAGCTGCTCGCAGGATCAGGACATCGCGAGAATATACGATCACCACTATTTTGACTATAACAGATGCCCCCAAGTCCTTACCGCCAAGAATTTTAAGGGAAGGACTTACTCACTGTCATGCATAACTGCCTACCACCTTTATCGAGAATGAAACCGTACATGATTGGGCTGGAATTAATGAGCGCCAGCCTTCCTCAGCTTTTCGACAGATAGGAAATGAAGAGACGCTCACCACGTGTCTAGGGAATTAATGGGCGTGCCTGCTCGACTGCCGTGCCGAACGAGTGGTAGCCATGTGTCACCAAATCCGGTGAAATGATTGCATATAAATATACGGAGTCCGCCATATCTTCGGATTTTCACAGAAGCTTTCGAAAAAATCTTCTTCCTTCACCCATCTTCCCTCACCCGGTGTCTATCTCTGTTCTTCCTTCGGTGTCCTTCCCCTTCCATTTCTCACACTTGGTATATTCTTTTTCCTTCTTCTTTTTTCTTCTTTAAAAACTCCCATGGCTGGAGACTCCAATGAGACCACTGTCCCCCTGGGAGATGCTACCCCGGAATCCTCTGCCTCCAATAATGCGAGGGTTCTGGCAGGCAGATACTCAGCGTCTAGGTATCCCTCCATTTTGTTGGAGGACCGGCTGCTTAAGTTACGGGAAAGATACTTAATCCCTGACTCAGTCGTTCTCCGGCTACCCGGAGATGGAGAAACGCCGGATTCCCCTCCCCCAGGGTTTGTGGCCATCTATGAGTACCACCTCATTCTTGGGGTGCGCCTTCCTCTCCATCCCTTCATTCGTGATGTCCTCCGATGTTATAAGATTGCCCCCGGGCAACACATCGTGAACAGATGGAGGGTGGTCCTGAGCTCGTTTCCCCTTTGGGCTCAGGCTGGTAATGGGGAGCTCACCGCTGAAGAGTTCCTCCGAATGTTCCGACTTAAGAAGGCACCCTCCAGCGAAGGCTGGTTTTACCTATGCTACTGGCACCGGGATAATTTCGTGCTGGGGAAGCCCTCTTCAAATTATCCCGGCTGGAGGAAACGCTGGTTCTACTCTTCCGAGAACTGGGAATCCGCTTCCTCTAGGGGCCCTGGGGTGAACCGATTTTTCTGTAAAGGTAGGCACAGTTCCACATTGTACGAATTTCTCCAGTCAGACTTAAGGTTTTTGCGTTTTTAAATTCTGTTCGTATTCGCAGGTATCCCGGCTTTGACGAAGCCAAACTTGAAGGGAGGAATTCACGAGAAAATCGTGAAAATATACAAGCTGGCTGCTCGCGACAGGCACATCGAGGCGTGTTTGTCATCCTCGCGACTCACAGCGATAGGATTAATATCCGGTGAAGAGATCGCTATGACAAAGGCCGGAGAGAAGAGGGGTTTGCTGCCTCGACTTCAAGGCACAAACCCTAAAAGGCAGAAGAAGTCGTCTGCCGGTCCTTCCCATCCATCTAACCAGAATGGTGCCGACCATTCTACCCAGCTCGTGAGCACGGTAGGGGTGCCAGCAGCCCCTGCGCCCGTCATTTCCTAGCTGGTGGTCCCATCTGGACCACCAGTATTAATATTACCGATAACTCCCCGAGGGATGACGGAGCGGGGTCTGGCTGCCCCCCAGCCGAAGAATCTCGTGAGCCGACAGGGCCTCGGGAGTCGGTTCCTGCTCACGAGTTGGCTCCTGCTGGCGAGTCGGCTCCTGCTCGCGAGACGGCTGCCGCTCCTGTCGCGAGCACGGCTAGGCTGGTCGTTGCCCAGCCCTCTGGCAGTGGGTCATTTACTGTCCCTCGTCATCTCCACCCAATATGTAAATTTTTGTTCGACAACATCTCCCCCCAAACCTTCGGCACCCTCCCCGAGCCAAGCCCTGAAAACCTCTTCCTCGAGGCGGGAGTGAGGATGGTTCAGGTAACATGTTTTTTGATGTTATAGTCTTGCTATCTTTGTTTGCTTCCGAGTATTTATCTCACAATCTTTCTTCTATTTCGCAGGGCTTGGACCTCATCTTATGGACGAGGCGTGATATTCTTGTCGCCCGTCGTGTAATTGATGAGGCGGACGGGAAGAGGATCGCCTTGGAGAAGGCGGTTTAAGGAAGGGATCAGCTCCTCAAGTCCCGCAAGGCGTTGATCTCGAAGAGAGATGAGGAGAAAAAGATCCTCATAGAGAAAGTCCAAGTCCTAACCGATAGGTATCAGGCTCTGGACTCCAACTTTGCCAAGCTCGCGGAGTTGAAGGAGAAAGCAGAGAGAGAAAGGGAGATCTTCCGCCAAGATAAGATCTCGCTGGAGAAGCGGCTCGCAGAGACCAAGTCGCAGCTCAAGGAAGTCAGCGAAGATTTGGAAAAAGAGCGCTCCACTCTCGCGCAGCTCAAGGATGACTCGATCCACTGGGACGAGGAGAGGGTCGCCCTTGTCAAAATGCTCTCTGAAGAAGGAACTCGAGCCATCACCGAGTTTCGAACTTCACTGCTGTATGACGAAGAAAGATATGAGTCATACGATGCTGGTCGCGACTTTGCACTATGAGTAGTGCAGCGGATGACCCCATCTTTTGATATGGGAGAATTCGAGCAGGTCGCGACTATCATAGCTGCGGAAGAGCAAGCAGCTGTCGAGAACAAGGTGACCGAAGTCACTCAAGCTGGAGGGGTCCCCGATGTGGGCCCTGAAGTCGAGAGTGCAGCTCCTCCTCCAAGAGACTGATTTATCTTTTTCTTTTTTATCTCCTGTATTTATTTTACTTATGATCAAATATTTGTAAACAATTGATTATCAATGAAAAGATACACCTTTTGATGATGATGTTGGTCTTCTCCTTTCCTTTTTCTCGTTTTTCCTTCATTACGCAATGAATGTCTTCATATTTAACTCAGCAATAATGAGCTATGCTCAATCCGGGGGGTCGTGATGACCATACCCCTGTGGAGATAGACTGATCTATCGATTGAGACTTTGATTCTACCAAAGGTAGACAATCTGGCCAAGAGAATGAACATTCTCTTCGGGGTTATTCTAGTCCAAGTAAATGGAGTAGCGACCAAAAGATGGTTTTAGTTCTACCAAGGGTAAATGATTGGCCAAGAGAATGTATATTCTCTTCGGGGCTATTCTGGTCCAAGTAAATGGAGTAGCGACAAAAAAAAAAGACTTCTTCAGTTCTTATTCATTCGAATGTTGTTAAGAGTTACATCGAATCAAGGGAAATATTATAGCAAGTGTTCCATGTGCCAAGGGCGATGTATGGGTCTTCCCTGCATGTCTTCAAGATAATAAGTGCTGGGTCGCACAATTTTGATGACTCGATACGGGCCTTCCCAATTTGGATCAAGCGATCGAGCATGAACTCCAAGGTTCTGTCTAAGGACTAAATCGCTGAGCTGGAAAGCTCTAGGCCGAACTTTAGCATTTCAGTAGCGAGCAATACGCTGTTGATACGCGGCTGCTCTCGTCTGGGAGGCATTTCTCCGCTCTTCCAAGAGATCGAGATGAAGTCGAAGACTTTCATGATTACGTGTGGGGTCATACTGCTTGATTCGACACAAGGGCACTTAATTTTAACTAGTACTACTACGTCGATACCAAATGCTAGGGAGAAAGGAGTTTCGACTGTTGATGTACGAGTTGTAGTTCTATATGCCCATAAGACTTTCGGCAGGAGTTCTGGCCATATACCTTTACACTCACCAAGTTTGGTCTTTAAATGATGCTTAATGATTTTATTCACTGCCTCAACTTGCCCATTTACCTGAGGATGATATGGAGAGGTGCAGATGTTGCGTATCTTCCACTTTTCGCAAAATTCATCGAAAGCGGCGTTGTCGAATTGTGTTCCATTGTTGGTAATTATAGTGTGGGGGAGTCCATAACGGCATATGATATTTTTCCATATTGTAGACACCCCACCTTCGGCTACACTGTTCGTAGAGATAGCTGGATGAATGGAGGACCATACCCCCAAATCCCAAGTCCAAACTCAGCCAAACTCACCCTTGTAAGCCCCAATCCATAGCCAAACTCAACCCTGAACCCAGTCAACCCAGTCCTAAACATTAGCCTGAAAAACTCCCCATAAGAAAAGCCAGTCAAAAAATCCTAAAAAAGTCAAACTCACTAAGTCAACCCGCTGAGTCAACCCGCTGAGTCAACCCACTGAGTCATTCCGCTGAGTCAACTCGTCGAGTCAAAACACCGAGTCAACCCGCCGAGTCAAATCACCGAGTCGACCTGCTGAGTCAACTCACTGAGTCGACCCACCGAGCCAAACGGCAGCCCCGAGGGAACAACCGTACCTCGCTGAAAATCGAGGAGCGACCGTACGGGAGGCCCACAGCGGGCCGCCCAAAAATATTTACGGGTTCTGCCACTGCCTGCTGCTATAAATACCCCCCTCCCCTTCTCATTTCAACACAGCAACCCATCCAGAGAGAGCCCATCCGTTCGAGTTCCCTTCTCCACCCCTTAGCCCATTTTCCCACCAAGGAGAGCCCGAGTGAGGAGAGCCTAGCCCTGGTCCAGCCCAGCCTGACCACTGGCCCAAGTCTCCCAAGCCATCTAAGTCTTGATCCAGCCACTCGAAGCCAACCCTTGCGACATCTCCGTCCATCCAGCTACTCTTTTTCCAGCATCATCTCATTTGCATCTACCATAAGTGCAACATTTACTTTTCTTCCAACCCCCCTGCTTCACTATAAAGCACCTTGATTATTCAAGCACACTGCATACGTCTTATATTAAGCACCTGTCAGTTCGAGCGTATGCTCTGGGCTTACCCGTTATTGAAACCTGCCCATCAGAAACTCTTACTGTTCAGACCTGCATTCATGCTTCACTATAAAGCACCTTGATTATTCAAGCACACTGCATACGTCTTATATTAAGCACCTATCAGTTCGAGCGTATGCTCTGGGCTTGCCCGTTGTTGGAACCTGCCCATCAGAAACTCTTACTGTTCAGACCCGCATTCATGCATCATGTCATCTATGAGAATGTACGAGGATTAAAACCGACTTTCAAGTATTAGTTCGATTCTGTGAAGTAGAGACCGTACTTCGGTACGGGCAGTGTGTGGGGTGCTTAACCTCTTCCCACCCTGTAACCGTGATCCCTTACCTTGAATCTCTGGCCGCAGATCAAAAGGAGTCATTTTAGAGGAAGGAATCTTCGGATCCCCTTCTCTAACGTTTCTACGGGGTCTAGCCGACTGTAGATTCGAAATAACTGGCTAATGGCAACTCTGGTCTTATATAAACTCATTTAAACACATCCAGCTTAAATACAACAACCAAACAAAGCCCTCGAGAACGAGGCAAGCCAGTGGCACAAACGGCAATTCGCACTCACGCATCCTCTCCTTCTTTTCCCGAAAGGGGAAGGGACGAGAACGTCGTGTGGGAGCGCGGAAACGGCGAGGGTCCACAGAATGGCGACTCCGCTGGGGATAAGCTAGTCCCACTAGTCGTGATCCGACTTGAAAAACAGAATCATTCATATACTTAAAAGTCACTAATCCTCATACAATCTCATCTGCATAGCATTCTACCCAAAAAAAAAAGCAAAAAAAAAAAAGAAAATCCAAAAACCCAAAAAGAGTATAGTCCTCACCATTACGCTTCCTCGGGCTTAGTGTGTTCGGAGACAACTTCCCTTCCGCAGCATAATCCGTACTGGGGCTCAGCAAGCCATGTCCGACCATGAAGAAGAAACTCATCTCTTCCCTGCTCTTGAGATGACCGAAGCGCAACCTCAAGCGCAACAGCCCATTGATAATATGCCAATCATATAAGAATTGGCACAAGGAATGAGAGCAATGCAAGAAATGCTCTTACAATTTATGCAAGCACAAGCCACCGCAACAGCCAACAATCAGGTTGGCCCAGTTCAGCAATCTCAGCAACCATGCCGGGTCCTTCCGGCCTCTAGTTCAAATCAAGCACAACCATCGGAGTCTGCCCAAGACTACCGACAGCAGCCATCTCAGCCCTTCGCTATGGGGCATCCTCCTCAGTACCTTCCTGCAATGACAGGGCCATCTCAGAGCGCTCCCGTCGCAGGGACTTCCAGTCAGCTTCCAGTCAATCTTGCAAACAACAGTCTCAGTAGATCTCAGCATGTCCCCTCCGATGGGACACCTTTTCAATTTCAGCACATCCCCGCCGATGGGATTTCAATTCAATTTCCAGCAACAGGGACAGCACTGGCGAATGCCCACAATGGGGGTCAGTGTCAAGCCCACATCAATCAGCGGATAGTGGCGAATACCCAACAAAGGGGTCACTTCCCAGCATCTCAGCCTCCTGTAAACAGGAGCACTTTTCAATTCTAGCACATCCCCGCCGATGGGATCCCAGTTAATTTTCAGCAATCTTCAATTCAGCAAACTCCAGTTAATTTCCAACAAGTTCCAGTTCAACCTTCAGTACAGTCTCCAATTCAATTACAATCCTCTCAAGCACAAGTTGATCCGAATCCAGTTCAGTCATCAAATCAATTTCAGCAACCCACGGTTGCTTCTCAGCAAGCACATAGGGTCAAAGACATCGACCACTATGCCGAAGAAGAACGTGCCTTACTCCAAGAGGCACCAGTCGCTCGAACGGATCACTCAGGACTAGACGAGTTGCGGGAGCAGTTCCAGATCTTACAAAATCAGCTTCAGTGACAGCAAGGAATCGACTTACCTTCGACCAAGTTCAGAGACTTGTGTCATTTCCCAGACGCTCAAGTACCTCAAAACTTTGAGGTACCAAAATTCAAAAGATACGATGGCAGCGGTTGTCCCATAGCGCATCTCAAGGCCTTCTGTGGAGAGCTGAGTGCAATCTCAGGAAATGAAGGGGCCCTCATTCGTTTGTTCCAAAAATCTCTGAAGGGCGATGCCCTAGATTGGTACACCTCATTAGACTGCCACCGCATCAGGACGTGGGAACAGCTTTCCCAGGCTTTCGTCGACAGGTTCGCATACAATCTCAACATGGCACCCAGAAGAGCCGACCTCGCAGCTCTCAGGCAAAGGAGTGATGAAACACTATCTGCCTACGTAGGACATTGGCGAGCTATGGCAGCCAAAATGCGGACACCTATCGACGACGAAGAACAAATCTCCATGATTGTTCATTCAACATATCCAGGCATATCCGGATATCTCATCTCGCATCCATATGCGAATTTCTCATAGTTGATCCGCGCTGGAGAGCAAGTCGAAGCAGGAATCCGTGCCGGGACAATCTCCCCATGGCCTCATCAAGCCACTCCAGTCAAGAGAAACAGAGTGGAGGGAAGACCCATCGGATATGGGAACGAAAACCGCAGCGGTTCTCCTCCCCGCCCGACAGAGGTAAACAACATCAACACCACCGTTCAGGGTAATCAATATGCTCCCCCACGGAGACATCAACAGCGTCAGCAGAATCAGGTTCAGCACAACCTCAGAGGTATCAACCACGACCAAATCCGCAACCACAGCCACAACCACCTCGACAGCAGCAACAGTTCAGAGGAAATAGTCAGTACCCATACCAGAACAGGCAGAATTACAGGGAGCTCAGGAAGTTCACCCCACTTACTCAGCCACTTAGTCAAGTCATGACTGTGCTGGTACAAAAGCAGTTACTCACTCTGATGGCACCTAGGCCTCCTCCTCATCCTCTGCCTCCAAACTACTGAGAAAATGAGTACTGTGCCTACCATCAAAGACGTGGCCATGCTACTGATCGATGTTTTACTCTGAAGAATGCCATACAAGATCTGATTGATGACCGCAAGATCGTCATCTCGGTCCCTGGGACTCCTGCAGCAGCTTCCACCAACATCCTTTAGAATCCTCTGCCTCAGCATCAGACGGACCCCAGTTCGTCTCGAGGCCCCACCGTCAACAGCATAGAAGAAGAAGAACGCCTCGATCATTTCTTCTCCCCCATCCAATCCATTCATGCCTACACTTATGGGCTGACAAATCCTCCTCCAATCTTGCAAGGGGCAAGTTCCTTTCTTCCTTCAGTCTCCGAGCCAGTAGTACTCGAAGGAACACTTCCATACGATGTGCCAGTTGTTCAAGGGGCGTCTTACGGCCCCTCATGTTGGGAACTAGTCGTCTTGGAAGGAGCACAATCATACATCGAGTCTACATACGAACCTGTCGTCTTGCAAGGGGCAATTTCAGCACAGGAACAACACAATTCGTCATGGAAAACCATACTCATCAGCAGCAAGAACCCATTGTATTGGAAGGAGCTCCTCTAGTTGAGCCAGTCATATTGTAAGGGGCAAATCCCGGGGGCGTGTCAATCACATTACGGCAGCTGGGATGAACAGAGAAACCTCCTGCCATATCAAGAGGACCAGTATTCATTCCATGGGAGCCTCCTGCTCCAGGAACGGTCAAGCCAGGACCGCAACCTTATGTGATCTATGAAGACAAGCCTCTATATTACCCATTCAGCACAGGCAACAATGTAGTCCTCAAGGCAAAAGCTCCATACGAGGAAGATCTGGTACCCACACCAGCACCGTTGCAAGAACCGGTGGTCATAGAAGGCAAAGGTGAGGAAAATTATAAAGAGGTCTCATGGCACTATCCAGAATGTGCGGAAGTAGAAAATATGAATCCCAATGGGCACTGCATCAGAAGAGATAATCAGAACAGAGGAGATCCCAAAGGCGCTCTCTCAGGCCTCGGCAACAAAAATGAAGCCGCATACGATGTGGCGACTCAGCTCAAGTCAATCCCTGCACAAATCTCAGTATGGGAGCTACTCTGCACATCTCGCATACACCGAGAAATGTTTGCCAAAACCTTGAAAGATGCTCACATCTCCTCCGATACGGCACCAGAGATGATAGCATTGATGATTGGACAACTCCTGGCTCCACGCGCCATCACCTTCACCGATAATGAGTTGCCACCAGAAGGACGAGATCATGGGCGATCCCTCAACATAGCCTTACGATATAAAGACCTCTGTGCCCCGCTGGTCCATATCGATAATGGCTCAAGCTTAAATGTCTGCCCACTCAAGACTGCGGAACGTTTGGGAATCAATTCCTCTTTATTTTGACCCAGCACCATATGCGTCAGAGCATTCGACAACACCCGCCGATCAGTGGAAGGGGAGGTCGACATAGAGGTACAGATAGGTCCGGAAGTCTCCACCATCACATTCCAAATCCTGGATATATCAGCCTCTTTCAACATGCTGCTCGGACGACCGTGGCTGCACATGGTTGGAGCTGTGCCATCAACCCTACATCAACGAGTGAAGTACATCTGTGGAAATCAAGTGATCTCTATCCATGCAGAGAAGGAACTCATCATTCCTTCCAATGCTGCCGCTACTGAACCAGACATCCCAGTCATCGATATCCAGCACTCTGAAGAAGACATCCCGTTTCACAGTTTCGAATTCGAGACTGTGAACTCTATCGCCAATCTAGAATCGATAAGGGTGAACCATGTCTTTTCACCGGCAGAACGTCTGAGCCTCAAATACCGAATGAAGAATCATTTCAAGTCTAGAAAGGTACTGCTGATATACAACCAACGCAAATGGGGACTCGGATACAGGTCAATCTTCATGGACAAAAGAAGGAAGAAGTTTCGGTGCTCACCCATCTCGTTCGTCAAGCTAGGAGAACCTTGCAAAGATCCAGGAGGGAATCAACCGACTGCACTACAAAAAGGCTTCCCGATAAGCCTAGCTTGGGCCACATGGCCCCCCATTCGATGGGATCAGATTCTCGAACCGTCTAAGCTTTCAGAAGAAGAAGGAAATGATGAAGATGAAGAAGGAAGTCAAATACAGCAGCTTCAGGACCAGGTTACTCTGATACCTGCTCCCAACTAGGGGCACAACCTGCCCATTTCAGCATCAATCAACCAGGGGCACAACCTGCCCACCAGTCAGGGGCACAACTTGCTCATCTCAGCATCAATCAGCAAGGGGCACAACTTGCCCATCTCTGCAGAATCAACATCATCAATCACCAGCCATGGGCAGAAGCCGCCCATCCATTGGACCAAGAAAGGGAAATGGCCAGCCCTGGATTGGTCCGATGTCCATATTCCAAACTCATGTCTAGCCGTAGAACCAGACGAACTACAATGCGAGGTAAGTGATCCGGGAGGGACTAAGTACAACTCAGATTCGAACCCGACCAGCAAGAAATCATGGTCATTAGGCCAGACTGTGATTCTTCGCCCAAATCATCAACCCCCACCTCTTCAGGGGAGGAAGTGTGGGGTCCTGAATGGTCATCCGTTCCCCTAACTTTTGAATCAGCCAAAGAGCCATCTAAGGGCTCTGGCTTTAAAAGAAACGCCTGTTTAAGCAGCGACCAGAACTTTGGAACAAGTTGGGCTCAATCATGGTCTGCAATGCCCACTTGTTCAAAGTCCCGTGAATTTTGAAAATCCAAAAAAATAAAAAACTTTCAAAAGCCAAAAACATCTAGCATTTCCATTTCAGAAAAATCTCAAAAACCAAAAAACATTTCTTTTCCTGCATTCAATAGTGTGCCAAGTTCGTCTAAAGAGTCACATGAGTTTGAAGTCGAATCATATGATTTTGACATCGAATTAGACTTCGAGTTCATGGGTCTGGACGAAGCTCGGGATGAGGAAGATGATGATCCGGCTACCGAACTAGAGGATCTCCTCAAAAAGTTCGAATCTAAAGCCAATGTTGTAGCCGATGATTTCGAGATAGTAAACTTGGGGACACCTGAGATCCCTAGGGAAGTACGCATTGGAAAATCGTTGCCACCTGAGATAAAACAGAAAATGATAGAGTTCCTAGCTCCAAGATTGTCCAACTTCGCGTTCTCATATGAAGACATGCCGGGGCTCGATGAAGAGCTCGTTGTACACCATCTGCCAACCAAGGCAGATATGAAGCCAGTGAAGCAGAAACTTCGAAGAATGAAGCCAGAATGGGCTCTGAAAGTCCGAGATGAAGTCATCAAGCAATACAACGCGGGATTCTTAGTAGTCTCCAATTACCGGGAATGGCTTGCCAACATCGTACCAGTACCAAAGAAGGACGGCAAGGTTCGAATGTGCATCGACTTCCGAGATCTCAACAAGGCCAGTCCTAAAGATGACTTCCCTTTGCCACATATCGACACTCTGGTCGACAATACTGCTGGATACATGGTCTTCTCATTCATGGACGGGTTCTCAAGTTACAATTAGATCAAGATGGCCGTCAAAGATCGCGAGAAGACATCGTTTATCACTCCCTGGGGAACCTTCTGTTACAGGGTAATGCCATTCGGTCTGAAGAACGCAGGAGCAACATATCAGTGAGCAATGACAGCATTATTCCATGACATGATGAACAAAGAGCTTGAAGTATATGTGGACGATATGATCGTCAAATCTCACACAATTGAAGGACACTTTGAAGATCTGAAGAAGTTATTCAACAGATTAGAAAAGTACAAGCTCCGTCTCAACCCTCAGAAATGTGTCTTCGGTGCAATGGGAGGCAAACTCCTCGGCTTTATGGTGAGCGAGGATGGTATCAGGGTCGACGAGACCAAAACCAGAGCAATCATCGAGATGCCCCCTCCTAGAACAGAGAAAGAAATTCGTGGCTTCCTCGGCAGAATTCAATACATCAGTCGCTTCATCGCACATCTCACACCTATTTGTGAACCCATTTTCAAGCTCCTTCGGAAGAACATTTCAAAAGAATGGAATGATGATTGCCAAGTTGCCTTCGACTGCATCAAGAGATATCTCATGAATCCTCCAGTCCTAGTGTCACCCACTCCTGGACGTCCACTATTGTTATACATCTCGGTAGCAGCAGAAGCCATCGGCTGTGTCCTCGGCCAGCACGACGAGACCGGGAAGAAGGAACAAGCAATATACTATTTAAGTCGAAAGTTCACCGACTACGAGACCAGGTATTCCCTGATCGAGAAGACTTGCCTCGCCCTAGTCTGGGCAACTCAGCGACTCCGTCAATACATGATTGCATTCCCTATTCTCCTCCTCGCTCACATGGATCCGCTCAAGTACCTGTTCGAGAAACCGGCACTCACTGGAAGGATAGCTAAATGGCAGCTGCTCCTGTCTGAGTTCGACATCACCTATGTCACTAGAAGGCAATGAAGGGACAGGCCCTCGCCGATCATCTTGCCGCTCACTCACTCCTGGATTATCAACCGCTCAAGACATTCTTCCCTGATGAAGATCTCTTGCTCATTGAAGAGGAAGAAAAGAAGAAAAAAGATGAGTGGACGTTATTCTTCGACGGCGCAGCAAATTCTAAAGGGAGTGGTATTGGAGCGATCCTCTACTCTCCAGATGATGTCCCTATTCCCATCTCAAGGCGCATAGCATTCGAGTGCACCAACAACATGGCAGAGTACGAAGTATGCATCGCTGGCCTAAGGGAAGCCATAATCTTGGGCGTCAAGAAGCTACGAGTATTTGGAGACTCACAGCTTATCATCAATCAGACCAATGGCGAATGGAAAACCAAAGACGAGAAGTTGATACCATATCATGTGTATCTTGAAAATTTGATCGAGGAGTTCGAAGAAGTCACCTTCTCATACATGCCTAGAGCCAAGAACCAGCTTGCAGATGCTCTCGCCACACTTACATCTATGCTCGAGATACCAAAAGGAGCTTCAGAATGGGAGCTCACAGTCGAAATTTAACAAGAACCTGCTTTTTGCCTGCAAATAGAAGAAGTCGAAGCTGTCCCTGACAAACCCTGGTATGCCGACATCAAGCAATATCTCGAAACCCAGGAGTATCCAGAGTCAGCAACAGCAACAGACCGCCGAACCATCCAACGTTTGGCCGACCAGTTCACCATCAGTGGCGAAGTTCTTTACAAGCGATCCTATAATCACATCCTCCTTCGATGCGTCAATGAAACGGAAGCTGCAAAGATCATGGGAGAAATACACGAAGGAATCTGTGGCCCACACATGAACGGGCATATGATGGCAAAGAAGATTCTACGACTCGACTACTATTGGCTCACCATGGAGATAGACTGCTGCCAGCACGTCAGAAAATGCTTCAAATGTCAGGAGCATGCAAATCAAATCCATGCCCCCTCATCAGAATTATACAACCTGACCACCCCCTGGCCCTTCTCCATGTGGGGACTCGACATCATCGGCAAGATCAGTGCCAAAGCATCAAATAGTCATGAGTACATACTTGTGGCAGTCGACTACTTCACCAAGTGGGTAGAGGCAGCCTCCTACACCACGATTGCAGCATCTCAGGTGATCAAATTCATGAAAAACAACATCATATGCCGGTATGGAATCCCCAATGTTATCATCACAGATAATGAGACCCCGTTCGTCAACAAGAAGATGGATGACTTTCTCAGCAAATTCAAGATTCAATGTCATCGATCAAGCCCCTACCGTCCTCAAATGAATGGTGGGGTAGAAGCCGCAAACAAGACAATCGTCAGGATACTCGAGAAGATGGTCGTGACCTATCGAGATTGGTCAGATATGCTTCCATATGCACTTTGGGCTTATCGAACGTCTGTATGGTCTGCTACGGGCGTTACTCCTTTCGACCTTACTTATGGAATGGAGGCAGTTCTGCCAGTCGAGGTGGAAATACCATCACTACGAGTGTTACTAGAAAGCGGAGTTGAAGAAGGAGAATGGCAACGGGCCAGATTCGACCAGTTGCAGCTAGCAGATGAAAAGCGCATGCGTGCACTAAGTCATTCACAGTGCTATCAGAAAAGGATCGCTCGGGCTTACAACAAGAGAGTCCGAAAAAGAAGTTTCAAGGTAGGCGACATGGTCATGAAGAAGATTCTACCATCGCACCTTCCGGATCCCAGAGGAAAGTTCAAACCCTCGTGGGACGGACCGCTGATCATTAGAGAAGTACTTCACGGAGGCGCCCTCAGACTCACTAGCATGAGAGGGGTGGATCTTCCTGAGCCAACCAACGCCGACAACGTGAAGATCTTTCACGGGTAAGCCATTCTGACCTTATCAAGAGTTACTTTAATAGAGCTGAAGTCAAGAGGTCAAAGCCAAGACCTCTGAGAAATCATTTCCGTCCACCAACAAGCATTTCAAATAAGGGGATTTAAAAGAGAAAAATACAAAAAAAAAGGAAAAAAAAGAATACAAAAGAAAAAAAAAGAGAAAAAGGAAAAGGGAAGCCAAAGCAAGGTACCCAAGAAAAAAATCAACCCAAGGAAAAACACAGTCATCCATCCATTCATCTCAGAAGGGTCTCTAGCTAAGACCAACAGCTCTGTCATCGTAACTCAAGATAAGGGCTGAAAGGCTGCCATCGGCCGACAACGACGGATTCCCGACCTCTAGCCGCCGCAGTTATCCAAAGATTCAGAGAAAGAAAAAAGAGAAAAAGAAAATATGTGCCTAAACAAAGAGGGCGGAGTGAAAACCGAAAGGGCGCTCCGAGTAAAAACAGTGGGCATACAGTGGACTTGGTGAAAACCTGAAAGGGCGCTGAGGGTAAAAACAGCATAGCTGCCAAAGAGCAGGCAAGATCAAACACCCGGGACGTGGTGAAAACCCGAAAGGGCGCCACGGGCAAAAATGACGGGAAAAGGCCGGCTGCAGTGAAAACCCGAAAGAGCGCTACAGGGAAAAATGGCTCAAATGAAAAAAGAAAAAAAAATGAAAAGTGCAGGTACCAAGAAATCAGATGGTCCAGATCGGTTCAAGCAGTTACAGTTCAAGAACAAGAAGAAGTGTAGTCAAGAGCGAAGAGCTCTGCAAAACTCTGACAATCTTAAGAAGCAACAGTTTCCATTGCCTACACCTCTAGGGAACCAAAGGATCAAGCAAGTCAATCTCAAGACATCGGTCAAAGCATTGGCCGAGCCCCAGTTCTGATTCCTATATCCTGACACAAAATCCAGACACACTCACAAGACAACTCACCTCCATACGCAGGTAATGCACCTCATCGTGCTCAAGGGTACGGATCGTTGTCTCCTCATCAGACAATCTCTAATCGGCAGCCAATCTCCTCGACATCATCTCACAATGATACCGAAGTGCAGAAATCTCAGACAGCAGATGGCCATGAGTGGCCAAAAGGAAGCAAGGATCAATGAATGGGCGCTCCTCAAAGGGTTCATATGAACCAGATGAAGAGCCAGCATCTCCAAGGATATCCTGCTCATCCTCATCAACAGTCTGGTGCCAGCAAGGGATACGTCGATACAAAGACTGCTCAGCAACCCAATACTGATATGGGGCGGTCGCCATCGGAAAAGTCCGCAGCTCAAAACCCAGCAAATCAGCAGTCAAGTAACTCGCCCAAGATCCATCGACCCGAGTCCTAAAGTCGGAGGATCTAGATGGAAGCACTCGACGCCCGATACCCGTGAAAGCAAAAAGAGGAACATCCTGCTCATACCCAAACTGCCGCAGGAACCGAATGGGGTGGTAAGAAAAGTAAGATCGAAAGCCTACCAACATCAGAGGAAGGCGGTGTGCATCGCAAAGCACTGGAGGAAGTGAAAGCCAAGATGACTCCCAACGAACGTTCCAGTCACGAAGTTCAGCAAACATCCTGCGATACAAGGGCTCGCTCATCCTAGCTGTATGAGGAAGAAACTCCATGATATAACGCATGATGTCAAAGCTAGGAATGCCAGGAAGGGGTACAGGAACGGTCAAAGAAAGACGCTCCCATAGCCAGACCTGATCACAAAAAGGAAAAGAAGTTCAGCTAGAGCCAAGCAATTCCTAACAAAGCAAGAAGAAAAAAGGTGTAGAAAAGATACCTGAAGAAAGGCACAGCAGCCGCGAAGGACACGAGTGCGGCCCAGGGTGCAGTCAGTTAGCCCATTAAACAGCTGGGCCAAGATAAGAGAAATAATCCCCTGCCGTCGGATAGCTCGGTTCATCACCTCAAAAAGAAGAGTTTGGGACCTGCGCCATCCCGATAACAGCACCTCAGCTATCAAGTAGAACATCAATGCGTTCCGAGCAAAGGTAGAATCGGCCACACTCCGAAGGCCCGAAAAAAGTTCATACAATAAATCCAAGGCGAACACTACAATATCCTGGCCGGCGGCTGCAGGCCGAACAAGATAGGGGATCCCGAACTAGTTCTGTGGTGTGGCAGTCTTCGGCGATGTCTTCGGCGAGAAATACTGAGTATAATCCCAGGGTAGGCCTGTCAAGCGGGCAAGCTCCTCCAAAGAGGGTCCCATCTCCATATCGTTGAACGTGAACAAGTTCAACGAAGGGACCCAGTCAATCAAGGCAGCTTCGAGCATCCTCCAATCAATGTCAACTCTAGCCATATGGATCAGACTGCCAAAGCCATAGGACTCCAAATCCCGAATCTTATAAGCTGACAAATCATCAAGCCAAGCAAGCAGCCGTGGCGAGCAAGAAGGACGAGGAAGCAGCTGACAAGTCCTCACTGGCACCCCCTCCAGAACAAAAGGCCCAGAAATCAATGACAACTCATCGAGGATCGGAAGGTCAACGGGCGAAGGAGAAGGAAAAGCTGGAACCTCTGCAGACTCGACAGCCCCTGACTTGCCCTCAGTAATGGCTATGTCTGATATAGTCGCATCACTATTTGAAACTGTCATAACCTCAGCTGCATGAGAAGACTCGCCCACCTCATGAACGGAGTGCGCAAAAGACGGACGATCAGGAGAAGGACGATACTCCCCATCAAAAGGGCTACCTGCGAAGATCACACCACACATCGTGGCATCCTGGCTAATCTGACCGTCGAAAAATGCATCTGAACCATAAAAAATGGTCCTGGCAACCCCGATCGAAGAATCAACGGTCAGATCTGGACCTGCGGCCCTCTCCAACAGGAAATCATGAATCCAGTCATCATCCTAGCCGATCAAAGGGATCATCGAGGCATCCACACCATCCATCATCAAGGGGACATCATCAATGATCACATCAAGTCCACCCAAACAAGTGTGCCACACATCCTGGCCCTCATCAAGAGCATCCAAACCGTCAAAGGTATCATCTGAACCATCCATCCCATCCAGACATGAGATCAGCCCATCTATGTCCATCATGGTCCCATCACCACCATCAATCACATCATCTAGGTGGCCCACAGACAAAGGATGCATAACCTCACCAATGGCCACACTCCCCATCTCATCCATACCATCCAAAATCCCACCATCTAATGCTCCATTCAAATCCAAATTTACAGCCATCCCACCATTTATGGAGGCATTCAAAGCTCCACCAACCACCAAGCTCAAGTCTTCATCAATACCCCCTCTTAATGCCCCATCTACCCCGTCCATTAAAGGCATCTCCCCTTTATCAAAGCTCATTTGAAAATCTGAAGTGTGGGACCCATCATGAACAGTCCCTACAGCCCTTGAATCTCCACCATCCATTGTTTGAGAAAGGACAAAATGAGAAGAAGACAAAAAGAGAAAAAAGGATGAGATAAAAAGAAGAAACATGGCTGGAATCGAAAAGCCTGGTGCAGGAAATGAGGAGACAGCAACAGAAAGCAGGGGAGGAATGTTCAAACCAGAACCCGCACGGACCGCACAAGAGGCGAGTCCTGGGCGGCCCGCTCTGGGCCACCAGTACGAACGCGCTCCCTCTCTCTCCGCGGGATTGGCTCCAGGGTTCTTGGTAGGTGAGGCTGACAGTCCACATCAGCAGATAGCACCCTGAGGGCCGCCCAAGGCTCCAATCCACTCCAGATTTCGATTGAGGTTGATCAAGATCATCTGGAAGGTACCCCACCGGCCCAATCACGAAGCACTGCGGTCAGAATGGGTCTGATCAAGTCAAAGAGAGGGAAAGGTGATCAAGTGGGGGCCACAAGCAATCCAAGTCATTCAAAAACTAGATCACCATTATCTAAACCATGGAAGAACCTACATGAGCCATCAAACAGCAGGATCAAAGGTCCGATCAGAATTCAGGATCTGACCATCAAGTGGGCCCACAAGGCCAAGTCAAGCGATCCGAGACGTTCAAGTCATCATCCACGCCATGAGAAGCTTTCTTAGCCTCACAAATCATCAAAAAAAGGTGCTCCAAAGTAAAGTTGAGGTCTCAAGTGGGCCCACAAGGCCGAAGCTATCAATTTGAGCCATTCAAAGACTAGATCAGCATGATCTAAACCATGGAAAAGCTTACACAAGTCATAAAGCAGCACGATCAAAGGCTTGATCATCAAGAAAGAAGGCCAGAATCCAAGATCTGATCATCAAGTGGGCCCACATGGCTGAAAAGAGCAATCTGAACCGTTCAAGTCATCATCCACACCATGAGAAGCCTTCTTAGCCTCACAAAGCATCAAGGATAGGTGCTCTAAAGCAAAGCTGAGGTCTGTAAAGGGCCCACAGGGCCAATTCAAGCAATCCAGACCATTTGAATCACAATCGGCCCTATCAAAAGCTAAACAAAGCAAGGTAAGTATGCCCAACCATAAAGTTTTGGTCCGAAGACCTTAAACTATATCGGGATCAATATCCCGAGGGATTTTAATAAAAACCAGCATCGATCCCAGCCGTTCAGGCCAAGATCTGATGATCTGGATCATTTCAAAAAAACCACAAAAAAAAGAATGTATTTTCAACATGTACAAAGTTTTGGTCCGAAGACCTTAAACTACGTCGGGATCAACGTTCCGAGAGATTTTTAATAAAAACCAGCATCGATCCTAGCCGTTCAGGCCAAGATCTGATGACCTGGATTATTTCGAAAAAAGCACAAAAAGAATGTATGTTCTGCTTGTACACATTTTGGTCCGAAGACCTTAAACTACGTCGGGATCGACATCCCGAGAGATTTTTAATAAAAACCAGCATCGATCCCAGCCGTTCAGGCCAAGATCTGATGACCTGGATCATTTCAGAAAAGAGTCACAAAAAAAAGTGTTTGCTCTGTTTGTACATATTTTGGGTCCGAAGACCTTAAACTACGTCGGGATCAATATCCCGAGAGATTTTCAATAAAAACCGGCATCAGTCTGGATCGTTCAAATCGAAATCCACTGACACCGGACATTTTTCCAAAAATAAAAAAAAATGTGTTTGCCCCCTTTTGTACAGTTTTTTGGGTCCGAAGACCTTAAACTACGTCGGGATCAAAATCTCGAGAGATTTTTAACAAAAACCAGTATTAATCTTGATAGTTCAAATTGAGATTTAACAGCCTGAAACATATTTTGAAAATCACAAAAGGAATGTATGTGCAGCTTGTACAGTTTTTGGGTCTGAAGACCTTAAACTACGTCGGGATCAACATCCCGAGGGACTTTCAATAAAAACCGGCATCGATCCCAGCCGTCCAGGCCAGGATCTGATGACCTGGATCATTTTCAAAAATACCAAAAAGATTTTTGCGTTTTCCATAAAAACCAGTATCAATCCCAAACACTTGAGTTGAACTCTGGAACCTTTTAAATATATATATATATATATATATATATATATATATATATATTGCCATCAATTTCAACTACACAAATTCATCCCCAGCGGTTCGAAGACTTAAAACTACACTGGGATTAACTTCTCAGGGGCTTTCTTTACTAACCTGTTCCAGACCTGGCTGACACTTGATCGTACGGGTGTCTGGAATCTTTTAAACAGGTAAGGGCTGAGGTGGGCAGAACTCCGCAATCCTGTTCATGTTGAACGCACCGTGATAGACAACCTTGATTTAGAAGTCACTGTTGAATCTGACGGATGTTCCCTGTTCCTAAAACTTATGAAGGGGATTAAAGCTGTTGGAAGGTGGAGCGCACCCTCACGGAATTGTGAGCAACGTAAGACCCCAAACTGGATTGACTAAGAGAAATGTGAGGATGTGGCTCATTTTTTGGCCGAAGGAATCCGTCGGACGATACGTGGTCTATATGCATTGCACATGAGGAACAGGCAACTTTGTGGGTGTGTTGACTGAAAACCCTCAAAATCTCCTCATCCGAAGATGTAAAACTACGGCACTTAACTGTGTGAGACTCGTCTTGCTCGCTGACGTAAAATGGATTGGGTGCCTTACCAGCAGTAGAAGCTGGAAGTGGATGAAAATTTCATACTTTTCCCTGCATTTCAGAAAAATCACAAAATATAAAAACATTGCAAAATCACCTCTTCAAAAATCACAAAAATATTTCCCTTGCTTTCAAATCAAATATTTTCAAAAATCACAAAAATATTTCTCTTGCTTTTAAAGAAAATACTTCGAAAATCACAAAAAATGTTTCCCTTGCTTGTAAGCCAAAAATTTTCAAAAACACAAAAATATTTTCTCGCTTTCGATAACCGATCTATATCCTGACCACTCAGATAAAGATTCGGATCACATATTCACAAAAATCACAAAAATTGGCACTATCCCCAGCACTACACTTCAGGAGTCTTGAACTCCACTCTCTTCACAATTTGGGATGACGGATCCAATTGCCCACAAACTGGAATCTTGACCAAAACTGGCCACCAAACACCGTCTCAATCACATTTATGCCCAGTAGAACATTTTGAAGTCTGAATTAATCATCGTACATTCTCATTAAGCAAAGAAACAGCATCTTGGGACGATGGACCTGATCGACCACGGGTCGGGATCTTGACCAACCCGCTGACCAAACATCCGCATTAAAAAGAAAATCCCCAGGAAGCACAACCTCCAAGTAATAAGCTCAAAATACTTTGCACCCACAGCAAAGGCAAAATCAGCGAATGGAAAGAGAATGAGCCAAACATGCATTCATCAAATATGCATCTTCATGCATCCCCATGCATCGCATCAATCATCATGTTTACCTGCTTTCAAAATAAAAGTCGGTTAGCTAAAGACCCCAGAGGCATCCCTAGTGAGGCACATGCAAACCAGATTTCCATTTCAAAAAGATAAAAAATATTTCTATTTTCAAATAAAAACCCCACGGAGTATCACTCCCCAGAGTGGGTATCTTTTCAAAAATCCAAAAATATTTTCCCAGTAGAGCGTTCTGCCTCCAAAACACCAGGAGATCTTCCATATCTCTGGGTAGGAGCCAACGCAAAAATCAAATAAGATCCGATGTCTCGCGGTTTCCCCGGAGACCATCGGATCCAATGCACTCAAAGTACGGTCGAACTGAACTCCAGTGTCAGTGAGGTCGTACCATATGCCAAGATACGAAAAGATGAAAGCCAAAAAGCTCGGTCACAGAAACCATTTGAACAGGTGGAAACGATGAATTGTAACCTAAGTATCAAAATCAGCAGATTGGGTGGAAAGAGTTCACCCGCACATACCTAGGCGTGGATGCCTGAAGTACCTTGACTAAGTCCAAGTTGGCATAGTAGAATCCCGTAAGACTATCTGATGCAGGGCGTCTAACCACTTTGACAGTCAAGCGAAACAAGTATTCCTGGAGTGATCTGGGAAAACATCAAACATCAGACAATCAGTCTCAGGGTCAGCATCCTCGTAAGACTAGCGATGCAGAGGCTCTGCTATACCTTTCCGATGTCAGTACCGATCGGGAATGGAAGGGTTGCGATTGGGTACTCAGGTTGCAGCGCATGCAGGGACAATCGCAACGTTTTCTCCAAACTCCCGCGGTATGTGCGAGTTATCAATTTTCAAACAATCATCTGACTCAAATACAAAGGACAACAAAGATTCCAGACCACAATCAAGGAAAGAATGAATTGCAAACTAAGCATCGAAACTAGCAGATCGGGTGGCAAGAGTCGACCCGCAATACCTAGGCGTGGATGCCTGAAGTACCTTGACTGAGTCCAAGTCGGTGTAGTAGAATTTCGTAAGAGTATCTGACGCAGGGCGTCTAACCACTTTGACAGTCAAGCGAAACAAGTACTCCTGGAGTGATCTGGGAAAACATCAAACATCACAAAATCAGTCTCAGGGTCAACATCCTCGTAAGACTAGCGACGCAGAGGCTCTGATGTACCTTTCCGATGTTAGTACCGATCAGGAATGGAAGGGTTGTGATTGGGTACCCAGGTTGCAGCGCATGCAGGGACAATCACAACGTTTTCTCCAAACTTTCACGGTATGTGCGAGTGATCAAGTTCTAGACGATCAACTGGCACAGATGCAAAAGCAAGCAAAGATTTCAGACCATGATCTATGAATGACCGGGTCAGAAGTGGGGTGTCCACTCACTTTGGCATTCGGTTGCACGCAACCTTTGCCAAAGAGGGGCATCTGTAGACACCCCACCTTCGGCTACACTGTTGGTAGAGATAGCTGGATGAATGGAGGACCATACCCCAAATCCCAAGTCCAAACTCACCCTTGTAAGCCCCAATCCATAGCCCAACTCAAGCCTGAACCCAGTCCACCCAGTCCTAAACATTAGCCTGAAAAACCCCCCATAAGAAAAGCCAGTCAAAAAATCCTAAAAAAGTCAACTCACAGAGTCAACCCGTTGAGTTAACCCGCTGAGTCAACTCATCGAGTCAAAACACCGAGTCAACCCGCCAAGTCAAATCACCGAGTCGACCTGCTGAGTTAACTCACTGAGTCGACCCACCGAGCCAAACAGTAGCCCCGAGGGAACGACCGTACCTCGCTGGAAATCGAGGAGCGACCTGTGGGCCGCCCAAAAATATTTACGGGTTCTGCCACTGCCCGCTGCTATAAATACCCCCCTCCCCTTCTCATTTCAACACAGCAACCCATCCAGAGAGAGCCCGTCCGTTCGAGTTCCCTTCTCCACCCCTTAGCCCATTTTCCCACCAAGGAGAGCCCGAGTGAGGAGAGCCTAGCCCTGGTCCAGCCCAGCCTGACCACTGGCCCAAGTCTCCCAAGCCATCCAAGTCTTGATCCAGCCACTCGAAGCCAACCCTTGCGACATCTCCGTCCATCCAGCTACTCTTTTTCCAGCATCATCTCATTTGCATCTAGCATAAGTGCAACATTTACTTTTCTTTCAACCCCCCTGCTTCACTATAAAGCACCTTGATTATTCAAGCACACTGCATACGTCTTATATTAAGCACCTGTCAGTTCGAGCGTATGCTCTGGGCTTACCCGTTGTTGGAACCTGCCCATCAGAAACTCTTACTGTTCAGACCTGCATTCATGCTTTACTATAAAGCACCTTGATTATTCAAGCACACTGCATACGTCTTATATTAAGCACCTGTCAGTTTGAGCGTATGCTCTGGGCTTGCCCGTTGTTGGAACCTACCCATCAGAAACTCTTACTGTTCAGACCCGCATTCATGCATCATGTCATCTATGAGAATGTACGAGGATTAAAACTGACTTTCAAGTATTAGTTCGATTCTGTGAAGTAGAGACCGTACTTCGGTACGGGCAGTGTGTGGGGTGCTTAACCTCTTCCCACCCTATAACCGTGATCCCTTACCTTGAATCTCTGGCCGCAGATCAAAAGGAGTCATTTTAGAGGAAGGAATCTTCAGATCCCCTTCTCTAACGTTTCTACGGGGTCTAGCCGACTGTAGATTCGAAATAACTGGCTAGTGGCGACTCTGGTCTTATATAAACTCATTTAAACACATCCAGCTTAAACACGACAACCAAACAAAGCCCTCGAGAATGAGGCAAGCCAGTGGCACAAACGGTGATTCGCACTCACGCATCCTCTCCTTCTTTTCCTGAAAGGGAAAGGGACGAGAGCGTCGTGTGGGAGCGCGGAAACGGCGAGGGTCCACACATATGAACTTAGTAGTCTGTTTCTCAGTGATTTTGGCTAATGGTTCTGCCTCGGCCCATTTGGTGAAATAATCGACCGCCACGATTCCGAACATATTTTGTCCTTTCCCGATAGGCAGGGGCTCGATGATATCGACACCCCATTGAGCGAAGGGCCAAGGGCTATCAATTGGTGTCATTTGCTCAGACGATGTATGAGGTATGAGAGAATATCGCTGACATTTATCACATTTTTTAGAGAATTCAATTACATCTGCATTCATAGTGGGCCAATAGTACCCTTGCCTCATTGCCTTGTATGCTAGGGATCGTCCCCTTGGGTGGTTACCACATACCCCCTGGTGTATTTCATCTAGAACACGCTGTGCTGCTGCTGGGTGAAGACACCTTAAATAAGGCAAAGAAACCCTCTTACGTAATAAGATCCCATTCTGTAAAGTGTACCTGGCAGCTCGATATCGGATTTCTCGTGCGGATTTCTTGTCGTCTGGAAGAACTCCATCTCTGAGATAGAGGGTGATGGGATCCATCCAACATGGAGAGGGATGGACCTCGTTTGCTTGCTCAGGCGTTATTTGGTTGATACTCAATGTCTGGAGGTGCTCGATAGGAATTGAATGAGATAATTCAGATTCTGGTGCGGAGGCCAGCTTTGCTAAAGAATCTGCGAGTTTATTCTTCTCGCGAGGGATGTGAATTATTTCATAATTCTTCAGTTTTGCGAGCAAGATGAGTACTCGAGATTTTTATAATGTATTCTTTCTTCTTTTGCTTCGAATTCACCGAGTACCTGATTGGTTATGAGCTGAGAGTCACTGTGAATAAGCAGATTCTGAATTGAGAGGACGTTTGCTAGTTCGAGGCCAACGATCAGAGCCTCATATTCTGCTTCATTATTCAAGATACGAGAATTGAAACATAAGGCGTATTGGAAATGCGACCCATCTGGAGCAACTAAAATTAGGCCCGCTCCACTGCCGGTGGCCCGCGAGGACCCGTCCACAAAGAGTGACCAGGATGGCTGGTCGCTGATCGCGACATCATCATCAGGAGAGGAGTATGTGAATTTGGCAATGAAGTCAGCCACGGCTTGGCCCTTGATCAAGGTTCGGGGGCAGAATGAAATATCGTGCTCACCGATCTCGATCGCCCATTTGGTTAATCTTCCTGAAGCCTCGGGCTTTTGAAGGACCTGTCATAACGGATGATTTGTTGGTACTAATATGGCATGGGCCTGGAAGTATGGTCGTAGTTTTCGGGCAGCTGTGACTAGAGCAAGGGCCAACTTCTCCATATCAGAATACCGGGTTTCTGCATTCACCATTGCCTGACTGATATAATAAACGGGCCTTTGTATCCCAAAATCTTCTCTTATTAAAGCAGTGCTGATGGCTGTGGAAGACATAGACAAATAAAGGATGAGTTGCTCGTGTGGCACAGGTTTAGATAAAATGGGGGGCGTACTCATATATTGCTTCAATTGTTGAAAAGCTTCTTCACATTGTGGTGTCCACTCCCAGTCAGATTTGGCTGTGGCCCGAAGGAGCTTAAAGAAAGGTAAGCACTTGTCCGAAGCTCGCGAGATGAACCTATTTAATGATGCAATGCGACCAGCCAAACGTTGGACGTCTTTAAGAGTGGTCGGGGACTTCATTTCGATCAATGCTTTTATCTTTTCAGGATTCGCCTCGATTCCTCGTTGGCCGACCATAAACCCCAGAAATTTTCCAGCAGAGACTCCAAAGGCACATTTTTTCTGGATTTAATTTCATCCGATACTTCCTCATCAAGTCAAAAGCTTCTCGAAGATCCGCAAGGTGGTCACTTCCTACAACACTTTTCACGAGCATGTCGTCGACATAAACCTCCATATTCTGGCCGATTTGCGCGACGAACATTTTATTGACAAGGCGCTGATAGGTGGCCCCTGCATTTTTAAGGCCAAAAGGCATTACCTGGTAACAATATAGGCCTCGGTCAGTGATGAAGGTGGTATGTTGGCCGTCAGGCGGATGCATCATAATCTGGTTATAACTGGAATAGGCATCCATAAAACTGAGCAAAGCATGCCCAGCTGTTGAATTGACCAGCTGGTCAATTTACGGAGTTAGGAAGCTATCTTTAGGGCACGCTTTGTTTAGATCCGAATAGTCGACGCACATTCTCCATTTGCAGTTAGCTTTTCAAACGAGAACTACGTTCGCGACCCATTCCGGGTGTCAACTTCTTTTATGAAATTGACTGTGAGCAGCTTCTCGACTTCAGCTTTGATTGCCATTTGCCTCTCTGCAGTAAAGGCACGTCGGCGCTGGTGGACAGGTTTATAATTCGGATCAATGTTCAAACGATGTACGATGACGCTGGGGTCGATGCCTGGCATATCTTTGTGAGACCAAGCGAACACGTCTTGGTATTCGGTGAGGAAACGAACCAGATATTCACGGAGAACGCTAGTTAAAGAGGATCCAATGTATACGACTTTTGATGAATCGTCTTTAACTAAGTAGATTGATACTGTTTCTTTCCCGGGAGTTCCTGATTGGAGAACATTCTCCCTTGGATCCAGCGAGGCGGCCGTTGGAAGACTTGATGAATCTTGCTCTATCATCACAACTGGACTCGCCTGAGTTTTCTTTCGATCTTGCAGAGCTATCTCGTAACAAGACCGGACTTCTCTCTGATTGCCTCGTACGACCTCGACACCATTGGGGGTGGAAAATTTCATGCACAAATATAAGGGATGTAAAGCTGCCCCGACCTTATTAAGTGATGGTCGCCCCAAAATGGCGTTGTACGCCGATCTCCGATCTACCACGAGGAAGTTGATGAAGATAGTCGTCTTCGCAGGGCTCTCACCAAAGGTGACTGGAAGGTCAAAGCTCCCTTCAGGCGTCACCACTTCACCCCCGAAGCCGACGAGGGGAGTTGAGACTGGCTTGAGCAGGCTTCTGGCAAATGCCATTTTATCGAAAGCCTCTAGGTAGAGAATATCAGCAGAGCTACCTGTATCCACCATAATACGATGAGTCAGATAATTTGATACCTTTAACGCGACTACGATGGTGTCTTCGTGAGGGAAGTGAATCCCTTCTGCATCTTTGAGGGAGAAAGAGATTGAAGGACGGCAAGATTCTGATGTATCAGGAGTTCGTTCCAACCAGTAGATATGCTGAGGCTTCTTGGATGCCTTACGGGTGTATGCTTTTCTCGAAGCTTGAGAATCTCCTCCGCAAGCCGGTCCTCCGACGATGGTTCGAATCTCCCCAATGGGTTCAACATTTTCTTGTGATGTATGTCGATGAGGTGATTTCTTCTGCTATGACGGGGCCTCCCCCCTTTTAGGTGAACAACCTTGTCAGACAACATAGTCTTGAAGGTGACCCTTGCGAATAAGAGCTTCGATGTGATCACGCAGAGATATGCAGTCTTGGGTGGTGTGCCTATGATCTTTATGAAAATAACAAAATTTGCTCTTGTCTCTTTTCTCAGGATCAGATTTGATCTTTGCGGGCCACTTCACATATGGTTTATGCTTGATCTCCATTAGCACCTTTTTCGGAGGCCGATTAAGGGGGGTGTAGTTATGGTACTTACCAGAGTAGACTTTTTTGGGGGAGCAATCTCGTTGATCGCGTCGATATTTCTTATCCGAAGAAGAGACTTCCTTCGGCTTGCTCTTCTTGCCCTGTATACCATGACGCGCTAAAGCAACTTCTTCTACATTGATATACTTCTGAGCTTTAGCTTGGAATTCTGTCATAGTTTTAGGAGGATTCTTATCCAAAGCGAATCTGAATTTTTCACTGGTGATCCCAGCTATTAAGGCGGTGAGGCCTTTCTCTTCGGTATAACCTTCAGTTTGGACGGCTTCAGTAGTGAACCACACTGTAAATTCCTTTATTGTTTCCCCATGTTGCTGTTTCAAATCCATTAGGTGGGACGCCAGTTTTTTGGTGCGGATGCTTCCCATGAATTGGGAGAGGAACAGCTCCGATAGTTGTGAAAAGGAACCGATGGATCGAGGTTTTAACCACTGGAACCACGTACGGGCTGCTGCCTTTAAAGTTAGGGAAAAAGCCCTACACATGATTTCCGACCCATGTCCCTCCAGCTCTATAAGAGACCTATAAGTTTCCAGATATTCGAGAGGATCGCCGGTACCTGTATATTGAGTGATGACGGGTGTACGATACTTTTTAGGTAGAGGTGCTTCTATGACTTCGCTGGTGAAAGGAGACTCGGATCGATACATCGACGCCACAGCGGCTGATGGTCGATTTACCTGATATCGTTTCTCCATGTCATCAAAACAATCATGGATTCTTTTGAGGTCTCCTTCCCATGGTAAAGTATAACCTGATGTCCTGACGGTGGACCCATGAGATTGCTGTTGGCAGGAAGCACTGGAATGTACAGAATGTGGGGATAGTGCGGGAGGTTGGTTGCCGATTGGCATTCGGTTTGACGTAGGATGATTTGGTTGGGCCTGTGGTTCGTCCACAGAGTGTCGGGAAGCCATCGGTATGGGCTGCGCCGGCAACCCTCCGGAAGGTAGCTTCTGAGGCTCCAAGAAATGCTGATCAAGTCGGTTCGACAAGGCTTGAAATCCAATGTTGAGAGTTAGGAGTGTGTTTCCGAGGAAGCGCAAGACATCTTCTTGGCTTTCGGAAGTCTTAAATAATGGGTTTTGCGATGGTACGCTAGGACCTCCTTGAGGGATGCCCGTCGAAGTGGCTTGAGGGATGGGCACCGGTTCTGTAACGTCAGGTGGAGGTAACGTCTGCCTTGAAGTGGAAGGATGAACTGTCTTTTTATGAGGCATAGTGGAAGGATTTGGATTAGTGGTGAGAGCGACAGATTTTAATGATCAAATCGTTCCCACAGACGGCGCCAAGCTGTTTACGTCACGTTTTATACTAAGATCCTTCAGATATTCGCCTCCCTCCCAAGGGATTCCCTTTCTGGACCTGAAAAGAGAGAAAGAGAAACTATGGGTGGTCGGCGTCCAGCCGTTGGCCCTCCGATGGCAAAGTCAGTACGGGTACTTGAGATAGTAAGATGAAGTGTAAAACGTAGGTTCAGAGATTGAGTATTCTGCACCTTTTTATTGATAAAACCATCTATTTATATAGATTTGAATGTCCCACTCTGTTACGTAAGACGCCGAGATCATCTACTGATTTCATGGGATAAGATGTTTATCCTGCTTATCCTCAGATAAAGGAACAGTCTAATCCAATTAGTCATCTAGTCAACTACGTTCCTTGATAGCGATCCCTTGAGATACGGAACCGTAAACGAAGATAAGCCCAAAATCGGCCTATACGGGCTGCTGGTACTATAGGCTAAGGGATGTCATCGCTAATCATCAGTAGTCAGAACTGCTCACAAGTCGGGACCTGCTCACGAGACAAGCTGCTCGCATATTAAGATATGACGCCTTTTAACGACTACGAGAATGACTACTCGCAGGTCGAGAACGATTTTTCCCGCCTTTCAATATTCGACTATTGACCATAAGGGCTCGAAGACTCGGTAACTGTGTGTCGTATTTATCTAATATGCGAGACGTGAGCAGATGATCTCGAGAGTCGAATAAAGCTGCTCGCAGGATCAGGACATCGCGAGAATATACGATCACCGCTATTTTGACTATAACATCACCTGATCACCTATTTCGAACACTTTAACGCGTCGATGCTTGTCGGCCGCTTCTTTGTACTTCTCGTTCGAAGTCTGTAATTTGTTGCGCACGTCTACATGTATGTCCTTGATTCGGTCTGCCATAT
Source organism: Liriodendron chinense (assembly GCA_003013855.2). Classification (NCBI taxonomy): domain Eukaryota; kingdom Viridiplantae; phylum Streptophyta; class Magnoliopsida; order Magnoliales; family Magnoliaceae; genus Liriodendron; species Liriodendron chinense. The sequence continues at coordinate 2,533,026 of ML058590.1, forward strand.
GTTCAGCTGTAACGCTCATGCCCGGAAGCTTGGGTAGGGGAACCAAATCGAGTGTGTGCCGAGGCACGCACCCATAAACTATATGGAACGGAGACCTTCTTGTCAATCGGTTTACCGTGTTGTTGAACGCAAACTCTGCTTGAGCCAGGGCCATGTCCCACTGCTTCGGTTTGTCACCTGAAAGGCAACGGATGAGATTTCCCAATGTGTGGTTGACGACCTCAGTCTGCCCATCTATTTGTGGATGATAAGCACTGCTGAAGTGAAGTCGTGTACCGAACCGATTCCACAAGGCTCGCCAAAAGTGGCTAACGAACTTTGTGTCCCGGTCTGAAGTGATCGTCTTAGGAATCCCATATAGTCGCACAACCTCTATGAAGAAAAGGTTCGCAACGTGTACTGCATCAAAGATCTTCTTTCACGGAATGAAGTGTGCCATCTTGGAGAATCGGTCTACCACCACGAACACTGAGTCCATGCCGCGTTGTGTTCGTGGGAGCCCTAATACAAAATCCATAGATAAATCCTCCCAAGGGGCATCTGGCACGGGTAATGGCGTGTAAAGACTTGTATTTTGAGATTGTTCCTTAGCGGTTTGACAAATATGACATCGTTGTACCGCCCTGCTAGCATCACGAGCAAGTTGTGGCCAGTAATACCGCTTTTCCACCATCGCTCGAGTCTTATCTCGTCCTAGATGACTGCCGAGGCCACCGCCATGCAGCTCGATAATAATTTTGTCCCGTAACGAACTCTGAGGAATGCAAAGTCGATTTCCTTTGAAGAGGAAACCATCTTGAATTAAAAGGTCACTCGGGTGACCCTCTTGGCACTTTTTCCATGCATCTGCAAAATCCTCGTCGTTGGCATAAAGTTCCTTGAGATAGTCGAATCCGACCACCTCACTACTCACTGTAATAAGAAGGGATGTACGTCGTCTTAGTGCATCTGCCACCTTGTTCTACTACCCTGACTTGTGTTTCAGAACGAACGTGAATTCCTATAAAAACGAAAACCATCTAGCATGCATACAATTTACATTAGTCTGAGTAGTGACAAATTTTAAGGCCTGATGATCAGTATACAGTATAAATTTCCTTTGAATAAGATAATGGCGCCAATGGCGCAGTGCCTGAACCACTGCATATAATTCAAGCTCATAGGTCGACCACTTCTGTCGTGTGTCACTGAGTTTCTCACTGTAAAGGCAACTGGCCTGCCCTCCTGAGAAAGGACTCCCCCAATGCCGACAATAGATGCGTCACATTCTACCTCAAACAACTTATCAAAATTAGGGAGTACAAGGACCGGGGTAGTGGACAACCGATGTTTAATTTCTGCAAAACTCTTCTCTGCCCCTTCGGTCCATTGAAACGGACCCTTCTTCATACAGTCGGTAATCGGCTCGACGATACTGCTGAAGTTCCGCACAAACCGACGATAGAAGGTCGCCAACCCGTGAAAACTTCGTACCTCATGAATGTTCGTCGGAGTCGGCCAATCCCGAATAGCTCAAACTTTCTCTTCGTCCACTCGGATACCCGTGGATGACACAATGAACCCCAGAAACAATAATCGATCAGTTAAGAAGCTACATTTTTCAAATTTAAGTATAGCTTATTGTCGGCCAACACTTGTAGCACTTTTCTGATGTGAGTCATGTGCTTCGTTTCATCCTGACTGTATATTAGGATGTCGTCAAAGTAAACAACAACAAAATGGCCAATGAACGTCTTCAACACTTAGTTCATTAAATGCATAAAGGTACTTGGTGCGTTGGTCAGATCGAAGGGCATAACCAGCCACTCATATAGCCCTTCCTTGGTCTTGAAGGCCGTTTTTCACTCGTCACCTGGCCTAATACGGATTTAATGGTATCCACTTCGTAAGTCTAGTTTTGAGAACACCTTGGAGCCCTCGAGCATGTCCAGCATGTCATCCAACCGCAGTATTGAAAATCGATATTTAACTGTTATTTTATTGATCACGCGGCTATCGATACACATGCGCCATGTTCCGTCTTTTTTGGGGGTAAGGAGTGTCGAAACGGCACACGGGCTCATGCTTTCTCTAATAAGACCCTTACGAATCAGTTCCTCCACTTGTCTCTGTAGAATTTCACACTCTTTCGGACTCATCCGATAGTGCGGTCGGTTGGGTAAACTGGACCCTAGGACAAGGTCTATGTGATGTTGTATGTCTCACAGTAGGAGGCAACTCATTAGGTAAATCTCTAGGCCAAGAACTTCGAAATTCTTCCAGCAATGGTTTAAGGCGTTGAGGAATATTAGAGGATCCTGGCTCCTCGCCTTTTACCATAACGGCATATATTTCGCCCGTTTCGTTTTATTCCTTAACAACCTCGCGAATGGTAAGGAGAGAGTTCCCCTCTACTTTAGAAGCTTCCGGGTGTTTTCTCTGGTGTCATAGGGGCCAAAACAATTTTTCGACCATCCTTGGTGAACATGTATATAGTTTTCTCGCCCACCGTATGTCACATCTCTATCTGATTGCCATGGCCGCTCGAGTAACATGTGGCAGGCTTCCATGTCAACCACATCACAGAGGACCTCGTACTTATAGCTTTTACCAATGGAAAACGAGATAATGCATTGATGAGTTACCTTTATTTTGTTCACCTTCTTGATCCAGCAGGTCGAGTAAGGGGTAGGGTGCTTCGTCATAGGCAGATGTAACTTATCCACCATAATTTTTGAGAAAATATTTTCGCTACTCCCACTGTCTATGATCACATCACAGATTTTGCCCTGCACGGTGCACTTTGTGCGGAAGATATTATGTCGTTGTGGGTGCACTTCCTTTCTGAGAGTGTAAAGTAGTCGTCTCACTACTAGCGATTCTCCATGATCTTCAGTCAGCCAATCTACATCTTCTGTGTCCCCCTCTTCAGTATGTTCCAATTCAGGGTTGTCTTCCGTTACTTCACCTCCCGCGCCACCTTCATTTGTAGTTAAGTGGGCTACAGGGCGTTGAGGGCAAGCGTTCGACCAATGACATGGTTGGCCACAACGGAGACAATGGTCTAGTCTTGGCCGACCATATGGGTTGAGGATCCTGCTAGGACCCGTTGTTGTGGGAGCTGCACGTTGAGGTCTTGAAGGACCGCTTCCCCAGTCTTGGTTCGTGACCGTAGGAGGTTGAGGATGCCCTTCTATAGGTTCCTTGCCTTTAGCCAACGTGGTATCTTGAGTGGGTCCGGTGATGGGATTCCGTGTTGCCAGATATGGTCGAGCAGGGGGCCGTGACAACTGTGTTTCTACTGGGGTGGCCTATTGATTGACCTCACTCAACGTCCAGACTGGATGCATCTGGACCCGATCCTAGATTGCAAACCGCAACCCACCATTGAATCGTGATACTTGTTGTGCCTCTGATTCCGATAAATTATTCCGTGTAGCCAATCGCTGGAATCCTTCAAGATATTCTGCTACGGTTCGATTTCCCTGACGACAATTTTGATATTGTTGGAACAAAATTTGTTCATAGTCGCTAGGGAGGAATCAAGCTCTAAGAAACTGTCTCATCCGAAGCCAGGTTCAAATGGGTGTCTTATTCTGACAGGGTGCGGGAAACCTGTAGGTTTTCCCACTATGCTGAAGCACCGGATTTAAATTTATATGCAATTAATTTCACCTTCTTGTCGTCCGGCACTTCCATATAGTCGAAGTATCACTCGACCTCTGCCAGCCAGTCGAGGAACTCCTCTATTCGAAGTAGGCCATTAAAGCTTGGAAGATCAGCTTTGCCCCGATAGTCTCGTTCTAGCTCATTCCACACGCTCATTCCCTAGCACAGGTCGTCGTACCAAAATATCTTCGACCTCATCATCGCTTGTTTCTGATTCATCTGGTGTAGCCCTACGATTATCCACCTGAGGTGCTCTAAGGACAACAGTATTGTCCCGTATAGCAACTGTTGGTGGTTGTTGGTCGCTGGTCGCCTTGGGCTCAAAGCGGAGCTAGCGATGCTGCAATCTGGTCGAGGGTCGCCTGTATACCTTGCAGGATCAACCGGTTCTCCCGTTGCGCTGCTTCGAAAGCTGTCACCGTTAGATAGTCCCTTGGAGCATCGTCCTTAGGATGAGGATCCAACCCTTCATTAGAGGTCATCGTCCTGAGGAAGAAACCTCTCTTTGATACCAATGACGCAGGGACGGACGTGGTAGGTCGATCACCAGTCTCCCTAACCGATAGTTTCTCGAATCCACGAGAAGAAATAAAAGATAAAAAGAGGAATTTAATTCCAAATAATTGCTTTATTGAAGATTGAATGCATCATAACGAAATTACAATGCATATAAATAGGAAACTAAACCCTAAGTAAAGTATCAGACTCCAACTCCAACTTAAACTCCTAGAAAACGTAACTTACTATAAATAGTAAACTTACTATTATAGAAGTCGTTCAATCCTACTAGAACTCTTGGTTTTCGGCCAAAAATAGAAAGTTATCAAACGGCCTCAACTACATTGTTCTACTAAATATTCTAAGCCCTTTTCATGTTGGGCACTAACTCTAAAACCCTATAGATACAAAGTTATTATCGAATTAAAACTTACTATAAATAGTAAAACTGAACATAAACTAGCCTAATGACCATCGATACGGTCGAATCTCGCGATTCCGGCCTGGGCAACCCGGCATAGCGGGGTTGGTTGGCTAAAGTAGCTCGAGCTATCCCAAATTGATATATTATACGTCTCGTAACTCATTCCGGATTGTGAGATACGGCCGATTTACGGTCCTGACGGTCCAAATCACTTTCGACCCCGACCAGGTCTTCTTTTGCTCTATCTGGGCCATGAAATAATCAGCGACTCGTTCTACATCAACCTACAATGGGCATATGCATCTTTAAAATTAGAAAACTCATTCCATTCTCCAAACCCCTGAATTGACTATGCCAAGTTGACTCGCTTTCATCTGATAACTAAGGCCATGATATTCCATGTTTACATTAATGATTCATCATCATATGCACAAACATTCCGGACATGTGCGTGTGAGTGTAACTACATCATCATCTTATTATCATCACAATCTAATCCTTATCCCAACTAATTGGAGTCGGCTAAATAAACCTGTTTCATCATTCCCCTCTTTGAAGGGCTATAGCTTCAGTTACAGTAAAATCACCAAGTGGCCTATTACCACCTCCACCCATGTTTTATTAGAAATAAGATGAGGAAAAGTGTAACTCCATGTTATGAGTAAAGTAAAACTGCATTGACATGCACATGTGTGTACAGTTGAAACATTAATGCACTTTCAGAGTCAAGAAAAAGTTATAACGGCATTATATATATTTTATGCAGTCATATGGTTATTTGCTCTCCTACTTCTGGGCTAACAATGAAAGTGTTCAAAAGGCTATCCACATCCGAAAGGTATGTCATAAAAATAGTAATCTCTAGTACCATCATTATTATACAAAATGTTAATCAAGAGTAAGATATTGCATGTAATTAGTTTTTGAAATGCCCAAAACTTTGCATTCTTTGGAGATACGAGAAAGGTTGCTTTCACCCAAAAAAAAAAAAAAAAAAAAGGAATTTATTTAGTATACAGTGGCTCTAGCTGCATGTTTAACAGTGTCCCATTGATATTCGCTTGCTCTCCAGGAAATGGCAAAATATTGTAGAATTTTGTTTTGTAGACCAAAAAAAAAAAAAAAAAAATTTGTTTTGTTAAAACAAAAAAGTATTGTAGATTTTACCTACAAAAAAGTAGACCTAAATTCTCTACTACAATGTGTTGCAGGAACTAGGTACAACACCCCAGCTATTTGAACCCACACTGTTGTATGTTTAACATCCACTCCATCCATTACATGCAAGCTCTCATGTTCATGTTCAAGCCAAACGTGTGCCTGATTAAAAAAACTCAAGTATGGGAGCTATAAATTGCAGTGTATACGTACTTTCAGCTTAACATACAAGCGCTTGGAGTAGATCCGGCCTCATTCTGATATTTTAAGCACTTGCAATACAATGATTTCTAATATAATGTTATGCATTTCAATATTTTAAAATGCGTGCAATTATGATATGTTAAGTTCCTTGCATGGTAGGATAGATTTCGATGTTTTGAAGAATGATAATTAAAATAGTATACATACCAAATTCGATATGATATATTGTGAGATTTTGAACAATCGTAATTAAAATATTAATGTTTACAATAATCTATCAGGCATCAATAAAACAATGGCTAAGGTGCAACAATGGCTTAAGTTATGTGAGCGATGTTCAAAGTACCGTAAAATACCATCTCAATCTAACAACAAAAGGGTATCGAGCTCTAATATATAGGTAAACATTCAATCCGTCCTACCTGACCTTGTTCCTTTACATACCAAAATATCTACTGATACTAGTTTTATCATCATATAGTGGTGACCATGACTTGGTCATTCCATATGTGGGCACCCAAGCATGGATCAAATCTCTAAATTTCTCCATCGTCGATGATTGGCGATCATGGTCCGTTGATGGCCAAATCGCAGGGTAAGCTTACATTTTAGTTGGAACTACATTCATGGACCAATATTAGATTTGAGTTATGATTAGAGTATCTTTCTTTGTGTGTTGAATTCTTAGATATACAAGGACATATTCGAACAACCTGACATTTGCGACTGTGAAGGTAAGAAATTCTTCAATCAATTCTTTGAGTTGTCACACATGCAAAATGATAGATTTTCTATGCTTCCATTGACATCCAATAGGGTATGCTAACTTAGTGCAAGTCTGTGACACTCTAATCTTGCACCAAGTGGACTTCCATGTACAAATTCAATGGACCATTTATCCATGGTCTGCAGTTCTACTTGTATATGGCTTTGTAATTTACTTGATCGTTGGGCGAGGCCATCTACATGGGAAGGCACACTTGATGTGGGTCTAGAATGTTCCACGCACGTTCCAAGTAGGTAAATATGGAGACATGAATGACATTTAATATTGTATTATTCATGTTATGTTTGTAGGGAGGGGGCCATACAGCTGCAGAATACAATCCTCGGGAATGCCTTGCTATGGTCCAACGATGGATTTCCCACCATCCTCTATAATTACCATGCACAATGGAGCTCTAGAATCTTCCAAGCTTCCAACCGTTGGTTTCTATATCCCATCTAGTGAAGAGAAGCTCATATTTGAGTCTTCTTACAATATTAAAATGTAATGTTTAATTAATGTACATACAATGATCTAAAGTCTTATATAGACATTCACACACCATAGAAACCAAAAGAGGAAGAAGGAAATGGTAAATAAAAGAACTTTAACTATAAATATATAATCTCTTGAGTTATTTTTCTTGGTCCTATTGCTACATTGTTAGGTTTTTATTTATTTATTTATTTATTTATTATTATTATTATTATTATTTTATTTATTATTTTTTTTAACACGACCCGGCCCAACACCCGAACCCGAACATAACCCGACCCGAACCTGGCCCGGCCCGACCGAAAGCACCCAAAGGTGATACTGGTGTGTCTCGAACTTGAGACCAACTAGTTGATAAACTCAAACTCAACCAGCTGGGCTATAGGCCCTTCCACACTGCTGCATTGTTAGTTGTTATAATAAAGGAGTTATAATTGTATAAAAATACACGTAATTTGTGTGTGTGAACACTATCCATGGGAGTAGTGTTGGTGGAGCCTTCAATCTATGCTAAAATAGGTGTTGTTGGCCGGTTGACCAATCTCATCGCCGACCGAATTAACCCAGGATAGCACAACAGGTCTTTTGACAATTTCGGGCATTTTCAACTGGTTGACAGTTGGACGTCAGCTGATCGACAAGGCTCGGCAACTAGCCAATTTGAGGCTCGACTGTAATCTCAGCCCTTCAATCGAAGACGATGAGAAAAAAGAGCAGTGATGTGAGGTCCTCTTCAGATACACTGGTTACAAGGGAGAGGAATTCTAAATGGGATACTGGATCCTCCAGGTCGAGATCCAAGTCCAAGGGCGAGAGAAATTAGGGCAAGTAAAGTGTTGCGCTTGTGGCATGACAAGGCACCTGAAACAGGATTGTAAGAATCCAAAAAATAAGAAAGAGTAAACGATTTTTTTTTTAAGGGAGGCCAATACTGCAGAATCATCTGAGGGGAGCAGTGATGTATGCGAGGTCTTGATGATGTCCAAGTCGGGATTTCTCAGCGATGAGTGGACTCATGGACTTTGGGGCTTCGTGTCACATGTGCCTTGATCAGAGCGCATTTACCTTATATAAAGAATATGAGGGTGATTCGATGTTTCTAGGCAATGACTACACTTGTGGGGATTGGATCAGTGCACATCAAGATGTTCGATGGGAATGGGATCGAACAGACCTTGAGGAAGTGAGAAACGTTCCCAGGTTGAAGAAAACATAATTTCTCTTGGTGCACTCGAGGCGATGGGTTGCAAGTTCACCGATTTTGATCGGGTTTATAAAGTTTCAAAGGGGGCTTTAGATCTAGTCATTATGAAGGGACAGAGGCATTGAAACCTTTATAGGTTGATTGAAAGTACTTCATCAGGTGGAGCTGCAGTAACTATAGCGGATTCCACGTTTGCACATATGTGACATGTATGCTTAAGTCACATGAGTGAGCAGGGCATAAAGGTACTTTCTGATCATTCATGAATTTCAGTTTTCAATACACAGACTTTAATATATGCAAGCATTGTATGTATGGTAAACAGTCTAGGTTATCTTTTAAAATGAAAAAACATGTTTGTAGGTGGGTGTTATAGTACATGTCCATTCAAATGTATGGGGGCCATCGCCCGTTGTTTCTGTTGGGGGTCATCATAGTTTGTATCGTTTATTGACGATTATAACAGAAAGTTGTGAGTTTATTTTTTGAAAAATAAATTCAGTGTTTTCACCACTTTCAAGTACTGAAAGGCAATGGTGGAAAATCAGTCAGGGCAGAAGTTGAAAGTGTTGAGAACTGATAATGGTGGAGAATTCACTTTAGGGGAATTTAATCGATATTATAAGGATGAATGGATCGTGAGACACAACACAGTGTGTCATACACTAGAGTAAAATGGTGTGGCAAAGCAAATGAATCAAACTCTCTTGGAGAGAGCCCGATTCATGTTAAGTAATGTTGGGTTGGGCAAAGAGCTATGGACTGAGGCCATTAATACAACTTGTTACTTGATAAATTAATCACTTTTACAGTTATTGATTATTATATTTAAGAGGAAGTGTGGAGTGGTCATTCCATTGACTACTAGAGTCTACATGTCTTTAGTTGTTAAGCGTATTCTCATGCACCATCAGTTGATAGAGATAAATTAGATCAAATGGCCAGAAAATGTATCTTTGTGGGCTATAGTGATTGTGTGAAGAGTTAAAGACTATACGACCTTATCACACAGAAAATCACTTTGAGCTATGATGTTAGGTTTGATGAGGTGTCCTTTTTTCGAAAGGATGTGCTAAAGGAACCCAAAAAATCAAAGGTTAACATCCAGATTGATAGAGATGTGACACAGGATGAGATTGAGGCACAGACAGAGGTACAAGATTAGGTGGAGCAGCCACCTGTACGAATAAATTCGCCCAGAGATTGCAGATTACTAAGAAGCCTTCTTTACAAAAAAAAAAAAAACAGCATGAGCCGGCTAGTCATTTAGGAGTGGAGTGGTCTATTTGTTGTTGGTGTGGTTTTTTTTTCAGGTGGCCTAAGCCCCTCTTTTTTTGCTCGGAGCCTGCTCTGGTGCATTTTCCCTATCTATGTAGATTTTCTTCTTGTAAATAAGATTTTCTTCTTATAAAAAAAGGACGACTAAACAAAAAGGATGACTCGAATGTTGCCATTCACCCTTATTACAGATGAGGGGGATCCATCTACTTTTCAAGAAACACTTAATATTGTAGATGCCGAAAAGTAGAAGACGATAATGCAAGACAAGATGGACCATTTGTACAAGAATGAGACGTAGGAGCTAGTGGAGCTTCTTATGGGCCAAAAAGCGATTAGGTGCAAATGAATTTTTAGAAAGAAACAGGATAGGTACAAGGTTAGATTGATGGCGAAGGGATATGCTCAAGGAGAAGCAGTGGACTTCAATGAGATATTCGCGCTAGTTGTGAAGTAAGTATCTATCATGTTCGTATTAGCTCTAATTGCTCAACACGACCTCGAGCTAGAATAAATGGATGTAAAAAATGCTTTCTTGCATAAGGAATTAATTGGACGAGCAGATTTACATGACATAGCTAGAAGGTTATACGGTATAAGGGGTAGAGAATAAAGTTTGCAAGTTAAGGAGGTTGTTATATAGCCTTAAACAGTTACCTAAGTAGTGGTACAAAATTTGATTCATTCATGATGAGTAAAGGCTTTACAAGGAGCAAGTACGATCACTATGTCTATTTTAAGACACTAAGTGATGAAAATTTTATTATACTGGTGCTGTACATTGATAACATGCTCATCACCAGTCATAGCATGTTTGATATTGATGTATTGAAGACTCATGTTTCAGGGACATTCAAGTTGAAGGGTATATCTGGGGGTTGCAAAGAGATTTCTCGGCATTGATATACACAGAGACAGGAAGATGAGTAAGTTATGGTTATCACAGGCTGAATACCTTGAGAAGGTATTGGTGAAGTTTGGGATGGACAAGTCCAAGTCAATGAGCATTCCCCATGCAGCTCACTTCAAGCTTTCGTCAGATAAAAAAAAGTAGGATATATCTCGTGTGTCTTATTAGAGCGCATTGGGCAGCTTGATGAATGTTATAAGTCTATACAAGACCTGATATATCACATGCAATTGGTGTTGTTAACATATTCATGTCTAACCCTGACAAACAACAATGAGAGATTGTGAAATGGCTATTTCGATATATTCAAGGTAGTAGGACTACGTCTTGACATTTGAAATGTCTAAGGACAAGTTGGTAGGATATATTGATTCAGATTACGTTGGTAGTGTGAATTGTAGGAGATCGACTTCCAGTTACTTGTTTGTGTAATTAGCCGGTGGAGCGATTAGTTGGACGTCCAAGCTTTAGTAGGTGATGACTCTTTTCACTATTCAAGCAGAGTATATAGAGGTGACAAAAGTGTTCAAGGAGGCTATTTGGTTGAGGAGTATGATAAATTTGTTGGGGCTTTAGCAGGAAGTCGTGCTAGTTAATTGTGATAACTTTAGTGCTATCAATTTGGAACTCTGTTTATCACTCGCATATTAAACCTATTGATGTGCGTCACCATTTTATTTGACAAGTACTTAAGGAAGCAGATGTGGCTCTGGAGAAGATTTACACAGGCGTTAATCCAACGGACATGCTTACCAAGGTGGTTCTTGTAGAGAAATTCAAGTTCTACACAACTTTTCTTGGAGGTGAAGATAGAATGAAGACGCAGTGGATGCACGAGAAGCGAAGAAGCTATGATGAAGTAAAGAAGATGGATGAATTAAAGGAAGAGTGGAGTCAGTGATTAAAGCCTCGGTAGAGATTGTTCATGAAACCATCAATTTGTGCTGAAATAGGGGTTGTCAACCAACTGAATAGCCTAGTCGGCCAACCAAATTAACCCAGGATAACACAATAGGTATGTAGACAATTTCAGGTATTTTCGAGTGACCGACAATTAGACATTGACCAGCCGATGATGGAGCTTGGTCGGTCGACCCAATGGGCGATGTTTTGCACAAATACGTTATTTGTTTCTAATTTTGGTTATTTGGCTATATAAGCTAGTTATAATTGAGATTAGGGTGAACTAATGCAAATCTTAAGGGTTTGGAGAGAGTTTTGAGAGAGAGAGAGAGAGAGAGAGAGAGAGAGAGAGCTTGGGTTTTCCCTTGGGGATTTGCTTGTGGGTTGTTCTTCTCTTATAACTTCTGAGATCATTGTGATATTGCTTTGTGTCGTGATTTTTTCTCGTAAGAATTTTTTTACGTAAAATCACATTGCCTCTGCATGTGGATTTGTTCATGCTTTGTGTTTTCTTGTTTGATTCTCCTCTGTGCTTTTGCAAGGTTCCCAACAAGTAGAACATTCATCTCTTCAGCATTCATATTGTCATGGTGCATAGAGAGGGTGTGGCATTAACTCAAGAATGATATGTTTGACATGAAGTTACCACTAACTAATGAAGCACTAAATTTGAGGTCGGCTAGACATTGTAAAATCGTTTGCAGGTTGGGGAATCATAAGACTCCCCAACTCGAGTGTCCCATGTGGTTTGTTTGTGGTCAAATATTGCGTAAGGGCCTCATTGATGGAAAAGGAAGGGATTAGATGCCCCTTTCTGCATGCACAGCTGTCCGGTCTGTACGTTACATAATTTTGAGATTTTTTTATTAACCAAGCACCAGAGTATCATTACATTCATAATCGGAGAGCGTACACTTAACGTCAACCTGACTCACCGGAGTACCAAAAAGGAAAAAGAAATTAACAAAATATTGTGACTAAGATTGCAGAGACTAAGCACTCAACATTAATATTAGTCATTGTCTAACCAAAAAAAAAAAAATCTGAAAAGTAAATACTGGCTTAAATGAGATGTGGGAGGGAAAACAGAAGACCAAGCAAACTTTGACTGAAGAGATGTTCAGATATCTTGAATTCTAACCATACTTATATTTTATAATTGAATTGTCTCTTTTCTTCTCTCTCTCTCTCTCTCTCTCTCTCTCTCTCTCTCTCTCTCTTCTTTTGTTTTCTTTAATTAATTTCCTTTTCTTTTCTTCTCTTTTCTTTTCCCTTGGAGTTTTTCCATTTTTCTAACCTTACCTTACTTTACCTTGGCTCTTTCTCCTCTTCTTTAAGTGATGTCACACCCCGTCTCTAGAAAACCAAGGTCACTCAACTCAGTCGCCAAGTCAACGGTGTGATTCGGTGTGAAGAGGATAAACATAATGTACAAAACCATAATAATTATCACAAATAAAAAATTATTCATCAACCATCGTAAATATTTAATGTTAACATCTATTTAACTAGTCCCCAACCACATCATACATCATTATTTAATAATAAAAATAAAGCAAAAATTATTTTATTCTCACATACCATTTGTAAGAGCATGCCTCTCGAGGTTATTATTCCACTCGCGGAGACTCGGACCTTTTTCCTTATCCTTGATAGTTTTCTAATCTATAGAGTAAGCTAACAACCTAATAAGTAGTTATATATATGCATGATTCATAATATGGTCATGATACACAATGCATGTATAGATATTTTAGTATGCCACACTACCATATACCATTTTATAAAATGAATAACTAGGGCCATGGTTGCGCACAACATCTGGCCTACCGACACCCATTCAAATCGAGACTTACACAAGTCCATCACATATAGCAGCGTACACACTTCCTGTGCAAGGATGACTTGTCGTTTCTCACATATGATATATGATTAATCTGGAAATGAGTAGCCCACTTTAAAGCTAGTCAAACTCCTTCTCAAGTTTCGACCATAGTTTAAGGAAGAGGCCCTATTACTACTAACTCGAGTTCCAGTGGGAACTCTGCTTGAAAATGTAAGGGATAACTCACTCTCTGAGTTGTCTAGTGCCCTGAAACAATTATATTCATTATCAATTCATAAGGTAGTTGCATACTTAATAGATGTCAACAAGTTATTCAAAATAAGTTCGTGGGGGGGGGGGGGGGGGGGGGGGAAATCATCCGTCCAAAGTAACTACTAACTCAAAGTGTCAATTCTTCATTTTTCCACTAAAGCTTCTTGATCATCTCCTTGACGATCTGTCAGTTGGGTTCGGGTTTCCTTTCTTAAGTTTCCACTTTTAGGTCATGAATAGAATTTGAGCAACTAAGTCAATGCACTACCTTATATAAGAAAAACAATCATTAGTTAACAATCTAACCATTGATTGACTAATCCGATCCCCTAATCTTTAGATTCATACTGTAGATGGCCCATTTCATGATAATATGCACTTTTTCCCATGATCCTAACCATTCATTGAAGCTAAAATACACTTTTGGGCCAAGATCTTGCTTTTAGATTGGTTGATGTTAAGATCCATCCTATCCGATCATTGAATCTCTTGATACAAGTCAAATTTGAATCAAATAGTCAAGATTTATCTTAGATCAATGGGTTAGGTTGGGTGGACCATAATTCCCGTAAATAAGACCCCTAAATGAGTGGTAAAATCCTTGATTAATGGTTAGATTGGGCCAGACTGCATTTTTAACAGTCCATATCATTCCTTTTGACCCATTTTTTCTTGTTTCTCTGATCTGGATCTAAGATCGACCTAGGAATCATGATGAACATGGCCATATCAAAGCTCGTTTTAGATAAAACAGCCATCCTTAGATACCAAGATCCAATGTTAAATTCAAGAGTAGGAGATGGGCCAGATGGGCCCATTGTAGGATACTTTTAAAGATGGTGGGGCCCACCGCTACATTGCTTATATAACAGTTAGATCCTTTATCTAAAATGGTAAGATTCATTATAATCTTATCTACTAACTAGTTACCAAAACACGATCTCAGGGTGGGGTCCACCTAGATCAGGTTCTCTTAAACATGGGTCCTTCCTCAAAATACAAGATTTGAATACCTTGTGCAACATTACATTATTACATCATAATTATTCAAAAGTTAAACTTAACTACTTAATCTGCATCAAGTTTACATGGTGGGACTTGTCCAAAGTGATCATGACCACGCATTGAGGGGTCCACATTTTCATCATGCATCATTATCTAAAAAATGCATAAGTTAAACTTTAGAATTTCATATTTGCTCATTTTTACATTCATCCCAACTCTTGAACTCGTAGTGGGCTACCTTCCAAAATCACATGGATTCCTTAATATTTAAATACAGTTGGATAAATCTAATCCATTGGTGGATTGCATTTCCCTTATTCTTCCATGTGGGGTTCATTAAGCCTAATCAAGGGCTGATCTATACCATTGATCTATGTTCTAATTATGTGATCTACCTAGATCTATCAATAATTCAAATGATCTAAGTGCAAGTGTGAGGATTTCATTATGGATGAAAATATTACTATTATGCACAAACTAAAATATATGCCAATTATATCTTAATCTATATTCTAAGTTGGTGTGGTGGGACTCACTTTCAAGATCTAAGATCTGGGTGGGTCCCACTACAAGTAGATGGTGAGATAAATTAGATCCAGCACCTACTTCCACGTGGCCCCCAAATGTGATCTTAGACTTACATGATTTATGGTGAGATCACGGGGGTATATAATTTATCTGATCTAAAATCATATTTGGGCCCACTAAGATTTTAATCATAGATCTAAACTGATTAAAGATCATAGTGAAATCAAATAGAGAGATGTAGCGTGGTCTGTCGCGTCCCAAACTCAGCCTCCTGCACGACCGATCCATGGTGGACGAACCAAGCTCACGACACGTTGAACTCTGAGTTCGGCATCCGGTGCCCATACACCAAGTCCTAAGCTCAGTATTTTAGAGGTAATTTTTTTTTTTTTTTCAGTCGAGGCTAGGATCATCTGTTATATGTATCTTTTTGGCTTGTTGCCCATCAATGGAAGGCCCAAAGATGAACACCACTACAAACCTCATGGGTTAAGCTTAACCTGCAAGTGATGTGTGGGGCCCATTGTGATGTGCACATGACATCCAATCAATCCATCATGTGCGGCTCCTCATGTTTTCTTTGGTAGCCAAAAATCAGGTTGATCCAAGTCTCTGGTGTAGAACACCACATGGAGTATTTGGGATGCCAATGCCCGCTATTAAAAAAAAAAACCTTCGAGATTTTGCACGGGATCCACTGTGTTTTGTACATTTATTTAGAACAGGAGTGCCACATGATTTTAAAGGTTTCAGTTATGTTTTTATATGGTGTGGCCCACATGACTTTTGGGTTGGCCTGACTTTCGGGCGTAAGGAGAAGATGAGGGAGGCTCACATGATGGATGGATTTGATAGCTTCGCATGATCGCCTGACACTCACCGTTGAAAGCTTCCTAGGTCCCACCGTGATGGATGAAGGGAAAATACAAATATCAGGTTGATGCAAAACTTCTTTGGCTCTCAAAAAAATTTCAACATAATTGTTTAATACCGACTGTGTGCGTCACTTGAGCGTTGGAACTGCCTCATTTTTGGACTTGCAACCTGAAAAAATGGACGGACGGTGTGGATAAAACACATACATCACGGTGGCCCCTTTGAGCTCCTGTCCGTTCGTAGCTAGGGACGGATGACCGTAGCACCTAATCGGCCTGGGCTAGCTTTGGCATAGTGTCGGTCTCTGGCCATTCTGTATCATCACAGGCCATCTTAGGCTCGACTCATGCAAAACAATCACGAACCAGATGCTGGTCCATTTGTTTTAGCGAATCACGGCCCAGAGAGGGCTGGGGCCTAGGATTTCTTTGTGGGCCGAGCTTGGGCATCGCCCATTAAACTTTGAAACTTGGCAGCGTGATATGCAGGCACTTACGAATTACCTAGAAATTGCATACAAAATCAATCTAATATTTCCAAATCATGGGTCCCAGTCTAGACTTAATATGGACCAAAAATACATATATTCAGTTATCTGACTATCATATTTGTGGACATTTATTGGACGGTTAAAAATAACATGCAATGTTTCTATTTCAATAAACAAGTCTAGAAGAATCAGGGTTTAGAATTGATCAAGCATCTGATTTTTCGGACTGTGACACTAGCAACAGTTGATTTTAGAATTTAATCGGTTTAATTTGAGTTAAATCTATCCCATGTGGAGCTGGACCTGTGGTGTGTTCCACTTAAGATTTGGATCTGCAGCAATTTTTTGGATCTTAGCCTAAAATGAGCTGGAAAATCGGATGGACGGCGTGGATATAATCAAAATACATCACAGATGGCCACACAGTTGGGGATCAACCGTAGGCAAGTCCGTTCTGTCCGAGAGGGTGGCTCACCTTCGGGCGCCGAACACAAAAGCTCCATGTTCCAACATGAAACGAATGTGCTGATTTCTGGACGTTCATCAGACGATGGACTACCTAATAAACGGACTCGATGGGTTTTGGGGTATTCACAACGGGGAACATGCCATGAATGACTCAGATCCACACACATGTGCCAAGTTGGCACGTGTGATGCATTCATTTTGGCAATTGAAAGTGGCATTCCACTACCAGATATTTGATACGTTGGCATGCACATGCCTTGTACGTGCTGCGCATGAGCACTCAAACTTACGATTTTCTGGCTCGCAGGTGCGGGAAGTGGATTCTCCGGTGACCCTGAAACCAGGGATATTCCTGATGGCAGGCGTTGTGGGGTCCACGGTTATGTACGTGTTTTATATCCACACCGTCCATCAGTTTTGCCAGCTCATTTTAGAGCATGAGCGCAAAAATGAAGCATATCCAAAGCTCAAGTGTACCATATCAAGGATGCTGACACCCACCGTTGAAACCTTCCTAGGGCCTATGTTTATTTGCCATCCAATGTGTTCATGAGGTCACACAGATCTGGACGAAGGGAACACAAATATCAGCATGATCCAAAACTTTTGTGGGCTCAAGAAGTTTTTAATGGTGGGTGATCAATCACCACTACTTCCTACGGTGTGGCCCACTTGAGCTTTGGATCTGCTTCATTTTTTGAACTCACGAACTAAAACGATCTGGTAAAACGGGTGGACGGAGTGGATAAAACACATACATCACGGTGGGCCCCGCAGCACCTGCCAACAGGATATCCCTGGTGGCAGGATCACCCGGCAATCCACTTTGCTCAAGTGCCCATGATCTTTAAATATTGATCTGGTGGACCCCACTGTTGTTGGGAGATTCCCAAAACCATATTGGGCAATTCCTGCCGTTTGATCTTTCGTCTGTGTTTTCTTAAAGGTGGAATATTGCTAAACTTTCTTCTAAACCGTCTATTTGGAAGCCATTGATAGAAGGGATGAGATTTTCTAATTTGGGTTATTTTCTTCGCAACCCCCATCTATGATGGGCTGGTCAGATCAATGGTCTAGATCAGCTATTCATTGACTCCACATCTGCAGCATCCAGTTCGTGAGCTAATTGTGCATGTGCTGGAGCACAGGATCCTGTAGTCCCTCTTGCGTGATTGGTACAGCGGCAAGGTACCAGAAAGAGGTGACAAACATCCTTAAGAAAAGTCCATTGTGGTCACCTCATCCTTATCTTGTGCTTGGATCATATCGTTGGCACAATCGCTTATCCTAATTCCATGACCTGATCTTAAATAATATTACACGTTTGTCACGTGTTTGAGCTTTAGATTTCTAGTGGACCTAACAAATATAGCATGAGTGTACGGTTGCAGATGGGCAGGATTCAGGACATATGGGATCCATGCTTTGGTGATCCTTGCCGTGGATTTTGATGGGTCACACAATTGATGGTGGGTGGCAAAAATTTCCCACAGATCAAGAACATTCCAATATTTCGATGCAGCACTTGCCAATGAAAATTATACAGTGGTCAAGATTGAGAGAAATTAAGCTGTATATCCCAAGTGAGAATAATAGCCTAAATGCACAATATAGCTTTTGACATGATATACTTTTACAATTAGTTACCAGTTTCGTACATGTAACACATCATCGGAAAGCCCTATCTACTAGATTTTGAAAGCTTAATCCATTAGATGACAATTCACTGTTTGTTAACAATAAAATAGCTTCCCAAAATTCAACCCGATGTAATTAGGATTTTAACTTAAAATTTAGGATTTCAATGCTTGACTTAGGGTGCGTTTGGTAAAACCTAATTTCTTAACTTATCATTGAAAAATTTTCATTTTTAGTGATTTTGGTAATTCAAACCGTTTGGTAACTAAAAAAATTTAAGTGCTTAATGGTAAATATCACTTAAAATTTGAGGATTTTTTTTCCGCCATCACAACTTGACTTAAAACTGATCACTGAATGAATGCGGTAAATCATTTGGCTTCAAAATTTTTTATGAATTGTGACGAAAATATCCTTACCAACTTTTAAAAATAACATAGTTACCCTCAAAGAGTTTCGAAAAATCCCAAAGGTGTTCTATCTACTCTCACAAGAGGTAAAAAATCCCTAAAGATTCACAAGCCAAATCGTTCTCAATTTCCTCTTTTATTTCTGTTAATTTTGAGGCGAGTTTTTTTTTTTTTTTTTTCCTTCTATTTTTAAACCTTCATAGGGCCCACTATAATGTATATTTGTCATCCATACCGTTCATAAGGTCACATAGACCTAGATGAAAGGAATACAAAAAGTACAGCTTGGATTAAACACATCTATCACAGTGAGCCCCATAGATCCCATAACAAGACCTTCATCTCTAGTAGGTCTTGGTAGGGGTAGTACCTAATTCACTCCCCCCCTTTCCCATGCATCCGCCGGAAGCGGAACGAGATTGCTTGGTCAGTGCTCTATGCACCCCACCATGATGTATGTGCTTTATGGCATGATCATGGTGGGGTGCATAGAGCACCATTTATTCATTTTTTATGATTATTTTATGGCATGATCCCAAAAGTGAGGCAAATCCTGATCTCATGTGGACCATGCTATAGAAACGATGGTGATTGAACGACCACCATTAAAAACGTTTTGGGGGACAACGGTTTTGGATGAAGTGCATAGTTGTGTTTTCCCTTCATCCATGTATGTGTGACCTAATCAACAGGTTGGATGGCAAATAAACATTACAATGATCCGTGGAGTTCTTAATGGTAGGCATTCAATTAGACACCATTGTTTTCCTGTGGTGTGGTACACTTGAGATTTGATGTATTTGCCTCATTTTTTTTTTTTTATCACGCCCTAAAATACTTATCTGAAATGGATGGACATATGGATAAAGCACATAGATCATGGTGGGTCCCACAGAGCATCGCCTAGTAGCATGTGACTATGAGTAGCATCATTAGGCAATCCGCATCTGGTTTGGTGTGCCATGCACTAAGGACTTCCTTTTGGTCGACAACATCAAGTTTTGTGGGCCTTAACATGATATATGTGTTATATCCAAACCGTCCATCCATTTTGTGAAATCATGTTAGCATGTGAGCCCAAAAATGAGGCAAATCCAAAGCTTAAGTGGACCATACCATATAAAGCAATGGGCTTTTGCAGAGCAATTGATAAGCTCTACACATTGGCGTTGATGGGTAGTGAAACCTTGCAAACCTCTACACCTTGCAAAGCGATCAATGGTGCTGCCAATGGCTTGGCTAGGATGGGTAGTGAAACCCAATGCAATAGGTCCTTTCTTAATCTATGAGACCTTCCCAAACCAATTCGTGGGAGTGTTTTCTTGACAGTGTAGGTTTGGGCTGTATTAGGGAGGCTTAAGGTCCTAGGGTTGCCTCTGTCTTTTTGCTTAATGTTTTCTCCAGTTCAGTATGTGAGAGCTAGGGGTCCTTGGTGGTGTTTTTTTGTGTCAGGACCGCCTGAACATAAAAACCTTTTAAGGAGCAATAAATTTCCTTTAAAAAAAAAAAAAAAAAAAAACTCTACACCTTGGCTAACATAATAAGGTTTCTTGGCTAAATGACTTTGCAAAATTCTAAATCAAATTAGTATTTTATGTTATAACTTAACATTTTAGTGTAATGTTCTTTCTTTTTGGTTTATAGGGTTTTAATCATCTAGTTGTATTGTAGAATATTTGTTTGTATCATTCAAAGATGGTTTGCAAGTTTGGGAAGGATTAGATATCTTTTAACTATTTAGCTAATTTTTAATATTTCAAAAAAGTTTTCTATTTTGAGTCTGGATTTTTTCACTTATTTAAGAGCATCCGATATATTTCAAGGAACAATTTTCACTAATAATATTAATTCTATCTTTCGTTTCTTTAATTAATTTTTCTCTACTTATAAATTCAGGGCCATTCTTGAGGAGAAGGTGATTTCTTCTCAATTTACTTTGGGTCATCTCCTCCAATTTGGGTTCGATGAAATCAACAGCTTGGATCACGAAACCATTTGGCCCTTGTAGAGAGAAAAAAGAAGAGGAGGAAGTGCACATCAATAACCCTCAGATTTACTTGACGCTATCAGGCATCTCGACGGACAGACTTTTGATCATCCATTTGGCGCAT
Source organism: Liriodendron chinense (assembly GCA_003013855.2). Lineage (NCBI taxonomy): Eukaryota > Viridiplantae > Streptophyta > Magnoliopsida > Magnoliales > Magnoliaceae > Liriodendron > Liriodendron chinense. Next base: position 2,554,138 of record ML058590.1, read on the forward strand.
TAGGTCTGTCTTTTGACAGTTTATATAGAGGCCAGAAATGGTCAGAAGCGTCTGATATGAGAATTCTTCAGAGCCCATTTAATAAACAGTCCAGATGTCATCCACCGTTGTGCATGGGTTTTAAATTTTTTTTTTTTTTTTAATCATATGCAGAGATCACACTCCTATGATTTTGACCTTTTTCTTTGTTTCTTTACAGTCACTGATAATTGCACCACTCATTTGAATGTAATGAATCGGACGGCTGAGATTGCCCGATCATTGTAGCTTTTCAAATATGGGCAGTCCTTTAAAGATTGCAACAGATGGATGGTGTGGATTCATCACCGTTAAGGCCACACATGTGTTCGCGAGTGTGTATGAACCCAATTGAGTTCATCACAACTAACCATAGAAAGTTTGGTGCGTCAATGAGAGCAATTGTATAAGAAAATCTTGCTTAGATCATCAAGCATTGACGTTTACGATTAGCTTAAGACACCTCCAGACATTGGCTTCTAGACATCTCTACCCTACGATTTAGGTTTTGCTAATTCCACACGCGTTTGGGAACTCTGCCCATCTACATGCGGGCACACGTGCCAGTATGTAACACGTGTGCAAGATCAGATCTTTCCATCAAATGGGCTTCATTGTTTAGATCATTTGACTTAAAAATCAGAAAATTTTACAAGTTAGATGTGCCACAGTGTGACCCACAAAACAAGGGCTAGAAACAAACTGTCAATTTACTTTCTAGATCGTGACCCACCTGAGGAGTGAAACTCAATGAATTTTCAGGATAGAGATCTAACCATTTATTCCTACGACATGGAAACCTCAGATCTCGTACATGTGCTTCATATGAGCACGTGTGCATGCATCTGGAACGGCACGGCTCCATGTGGAAGCAGCCTGTTGCATGGAATTCCTGCGGTCAGACGCTATATGGAGCCACCATGATGTTTGTAAGAAATCTACCCCGTCCATCCGTTTTTCCAGATTATGTCAGCACATGAAGCAAAAATTGAGGCAGATCCAAAAGTGAAGTGGGCCCCACGACAGGAAACTGTGAGAATTCAACTTCCACCATTGAAATATTCATGGGCCACAGAAGTTTTTGACAAGGGTAATATTTTTTTTTTCTTCAGTTCATCTGAGTAGGAAAGACCTTATAAACGATTTGGATGGCATATAAACATCACAGTGGACCCTAGGGAGGTTTCCACGGTAGGAATTTCTCTACGCACTTTTTCCTATCGTGCGGCCCACTTGAGCTTTGGATCTGCCTTAGTTTTTATATCATGTCCTAATATGAGCTGGCAAAACGGATGGACGGGGTGGATTTCTCACAAACATCACGGTGGGCCCTACCTACCTTCTGACCGCGGAACTTCCTGCCATAGCACACTCTCCTCCTAAAGAGACCTTCACCAAGCCCACACGCACCCCTCTCCGCGCCCACACGCCCCAACATGTCACATGTGCGAGGAATCATGTCCATGCATCGAGTGGTTGCCCAATCCTTCATAGCCGTCCATTGGTTTTTTACACCACGATGAGTCAAGCAGCCTAATCTTTGGGGCGATGGCATTTAGATGGTGGGTTCCAACAGATGAGCAGTTACGATGTCTCACATTCGTTCCAGTCTAACTAGTAATACACCCGTGTTGACTTATCAAACCTCTGACTGACGTTCATTTTAAATACATCTCCATTTATCTCCTACATCTGTTTCCAGCAAAGGCATCAAAGAACACAACAGCAGCAATGTTGCACCCCATCACCTTTGTTCTACTCATATTTATTTCTGTCCATCCATGGCCTGCAATCTCCCGATCAGTCATCAGTTCTTTACCAGGCTTTCCTGGCCCACTCCCCTTCTATCTGGAAACCGGGTAAGCTGGTAAAAAAGAAAAGAAAAAAAGAAGCCTCCTACACTGGTTATGGGTGTTAATTTTGATCAGTGATCTCTTACATGCATGTAGTGTGTTATCGTTGTAGGTATGTGGGTGTGGGGGAATCGAATGAAGACCAGCTCTTCTACTACTTTGTAGAGTCTGAGAACAACCCAAAAGAAGACCCACTTGTTCTGTGGCTCACAGGTGGGCCAGGTTGCTCTGCATGGAGTGGCTTAGCTTTTGAAATAGGTATGTATTTTCCCGCTAACTTGTAATACGTGTGGACATCTGAGCCATTAAGAACTTCCCCATCATTAAGATCACCCGTCATCAAAATTGAAATCAATCTAAAGCATGATGATGGTCTGGATCACCTGATGGTTGGATCGGCCTGATTTTAATAACAGGTGATTTTAACGATGGGTCTGACAATTTAAACAGCTTGGATGCTCCACACACGTGACATCTATCATGAAAAAAGTTATAGTACGGTAAGCTTATGGTACTAATTAGGGGAGTACCTGATCATTCAAATAATGTACCGAGATCTCCAATACTTGGGGCCTATTGTCCCGTTATTTGCAGTTTCACGGCCACCTTGATTGATTTTCTTACACCCAATTCCGATTTTGGGAAAACAAAAAATAGTAAAAGAAGTGTACTGTTTTAATTCTCGAAATCAAGGGTGGGTGGAAGCAAATCAATTAGAGTGGGTATAAATATCATTTCCCGGGAATTAATTAACGAGGTATGCTTTGGCTGTCGATTGTCCTTCAAACTTAGTGGGACACGCCAATTTCATTTGTGACCCTAATCGATGTTCGTGTGTTTCCCGTCATTGGCATGTGGGTCCCACGCTTTCCGCCATTTAGAGCCCTGGGGCCCATCTAATCATGTGGTCCTGTGGATCACAATTTTTTCTTTTCTCTTTTCTTTTGAAGCATCGTAAACCTTGCAGCTACTATTACACCCACTTTATTGATTAATACACCCATCATTTGCACTTTCATATAACAATCTTACAATTAATTAATTATTTTTTCTCCAAAAGTCAATGAAGCAATCTGTAAATGGTGGCTCAGCATCTCTGGTGTAAACACCAGTACTATACTTGTTGCATTCGTTTGCTCACCATTGATCTGGTGGGTGAGCAGAATGTCGTACTATATTAGACTTCACATCAAAGGCTCAGATTGGCTGAATTTCACATTGTTCAGATGATTATACGATTGCTAAATAACAACAATACTTGTTTTGGGTCCCTACTCACGTCTCAGTGGCAGACTAATAAGAGTTTCAGCACAGTGGTCATGGGTTCAAGTACCCATCGTGGTGTATATGGGTGTAACTGTAAAAATAAATAAATAAATAAATAAAATAAAATCTTGTATCCATTTCCTTTGCATGCAGTGGTCCAAATAAAAGGTAGTGATGGGTGGGTAGCATGCTTGCAAGAGGGACTAGCAAGCTCTTCTTTTCAGTAGACAGGATAAAACATGAGCACTGCTGAGCCCTTGACTCGAAAAGCCTTCACAAGTTTCATTTATCCATAAGTGTGTCAAACAACCACTTTCTCTAAAAGTTCGAACTATTGGAGGATGACATATATTGAGGACTATCCTGCACCTTTAGGTAGGTCCTACTATGATGGCCCACTTGTACCTAAGTTAGTTTCAAGCGGCGTATCTTTGTTCATGTGTTGCATATCTACATGATTCAAACCGTTTATCTCGTGGATCCCACCAGCACAAAATCACAGCAATCGTGTGATCCTATCTAGCCACCAGATCGGAGCACTCTTGATATTTACAGATCATCATTGAATGGTAAATGTAACCCAATCGAGGCTAGAATCAGCTGATCACTGATTTGATTTATGGGGGTATGGCCCATTCATAGGGCCAGAAAGATGAATGGTTTAGATCGCATACATGTTCAAGACATGTTCGGAATGAATGCTTGATATCTAACTTAGATATAAGCATTTTGGCACCGGAAAATAGGTTGCATACTTCTCCATCTGTGACCAAACAAGGAATGGGCGTGGAACACATTCTGTCCCACTACAGGATTATCTAGGCCGTTCATCTTGATGGTCTCATCTGTAGATGGGCTACACGTTGAATTTCTGACTGACCAAAGATCCTCACCTTTCATTAACTGCCATTGAGAAATGGACTGGTTTTCCTTCAAGGGTGAGGTTCTTTACTCAGTGAAAAATATATTATGTTGCCATCCATCGTGGTTGGACCTTCTAATGAACGGCCTGGATCATAGGAGAGGCAAAAGGGGGAACCTCCTTGGATTCATGATGTCCCGGTGATAATTACAGAGGTGGGGTCCACTGTCAACATCACAAGTCGTGGATAGATGAGGTTTTCTAATGTATCCTATATATGTTGGAGGAAAGAAAATCTACCACCAACAGGCGAATCATGGGCTTAAACGCACATGCCAGACACTAAATTCCAAGGAGGATTGCTAGATCGAATGCATCCGACGTAATGAATTACGATACTCCCGGACTTTTGACTGCTTATCTAAAGTCATTTTCCAATGATCTAAACCGTTCATATCTTGGCCCCACCTTGGATAGAGGATAAACAAATAATAAAAAAAAAAAAAAAATTCTCTTAGATTGGAATAGTTTAACAATTGGATCATTTAGCTCTTTCCCATTTAATATGAACGGTCTCTGTGAATAATCATCAAATGGTTAAAATAATTTAATCTAATTTTTTTTTTTTTTTTTTTAATGTCCCACCAACAGCGAAGATCATCATTTAAACAGCTAACTCATTGAGAAGGACCCGGATCCAAAAGCTAAGATCTCAATTAAGAACATTAGACAAAGGGAGCAATGGCAAACGGTTGAAATATTTTGATATGAGAGTATTTTATTTTAATTTTTTTAAAGTTAACTATATCCCATCAATGGTGAGGATCATCATGTAAATAGCTAGGGTCATTGAAATGGACCCGATCCAACAGCTAAGATCCCATGCATCTTACTGCAACTACGTCTCAATTAAGAACATTAGATAAAGGCCAATGTATCGGCTCGTTAGTTGAGCTGGTACAGACATATCCCTCCGGCATGACTTAAGTTCGAGTTCTGTTGAAGCCCAAAGGTTTAATAATTGATGGTGAAATATCCTAGGTTACATAAAAATGAAAGTGTGAGACCCCGGCCTCACTCAAGATGGTTCGGCCCTTACTGTGGGGCCCACCTTGACGTATGTATTATGTATATACACTATTTATCCATTTTTCCATAACATTTTAGGGCATTATCTAAAAATGAAGCAAATCCTGGACAACACCATAAGAAACAGTGGTGAAAACCTTTTAGGGTACATCTTAATGTAGTGTTTATTTATCATCCAATATATTGATGAGGTCATATAAGCCTGGATGAAGGGAAAATAACAAATATCAACTTGATCCAAAACTTTTGTGGCCCATTAATGGTCAATCAACACTTTTTCCTATGCTATGCATGGTTCCCCTGATAATTGGATTTGCTTCATTTTTCGGGTAAGGCCCTAAAATAATCTGAAAAAAATGGATGAATGGTGTGAATACATAATTAATACATTAAGGTGGGCCCCACAATAACCCCACAGTAAGGGCCGGAGTATCTTGGGTGAGGCCGGGGTCTCACCTAATCTGCTCTCGTTGAAAGTACTCATGTGTTAACCTTTTGAGAGGAAATTAGAAACAAAAAATACTTTTTAAGGTGTAATCATGAGTTAATGATAACCGCATGGCAGGGAGCGGATTAGGTGAGACCCCGATCCGCCGAGGTGGGTTGGAACCCGAGCCGCTGAGGTGGGTTGGACCCCTAACTGTGGGGCCACTGTGATGTATGTGACTACATCCAAGCCATCCATCCGTATTGAAAGTTCATTTTAAGGTATCATCCAAAAAAATGAATCAGTTCCAAATCCCAGATGGGCTATAGTACAAGAAACAGTGCTGATTAACAATTAAAAGCTTCCTGTGGGCCACAAAAACTTTGGATCAAGATGATAAGTACATGGTCTCTTCATGTAGATGTTTTTGACCTTATCAACAGGTTGGATGGAAAATAATGGCAAATAAACGTTCAGTTGAAATCCAGTGAAGTTTTCAATGGTAGAGATTCAATCACGACTATTTCTATGGTGTGGTCCACCTAAGATTTTATTTAGCTTTGTTTTTGGTATCACACCCTAAAATGATCTTTCAAAGTAGTTGGATGGTGTGGATTTAAAACAAATACATCAGTGTGAGCCCCACCGGCAGGGGTCCCACCCACCCTGGTGAATTCAGGCGTCTCACCTAATCTGCTCCCGCCTTCTTAACTCTTGCACCTTTGGGCTTTTTTTTTTTTTCCACGCATCAATCGTGTATGGGATTTTCAATTGGTACATTGTCAACAAAAACGGATAGCCTAAAGGTCTGATGCAATGTTGTGGGTGTGGCCTATAGTAGATTGTCATATTGTCACCCCATGAGATCCTTAACCATGTTATACACAAATGGCATATTAGTGGAAAATAAAGCATTGTATATTAACGTCATTTGAGACGTTTGCATGTGTAAATTTCAAGCAACAAGACAAATCGTTGATGTTCTCATGATAGGTACTACTGTGGGGCTAGAAATTTCAAACAACAAGTTGTACACGACACTTCATTCTCATGATCTGAGGCATTTGAAAATCACTCTTCAAGAAAAAAATAAATTGAAAAATACTTTTAAATGCGCATGGCTTAGCATGGGTTATACTCATTGAAGCTCTGTTAAAGTCCCTTGATATGCATTGAGACACCATCTTTTAATGGCTCAAGCTTTTAGAGCAAGTGGTGATTTGGCATGGTATGATAAGAGAGAAAGGTCTTACGTTTGATTCCCACAACCCAATATTCTACACATACATCACGTGCGTGTAAGTTGAATGTGAACAGCTGTCAATGTACATTTTGGATTGCCAGCAATTTTTCCATTTTACTTTTATTAGGTATGGTAGTTTTATATGTTTTGTGGCATGGCCATTTCAAAGTTTAAGGCACATATGATAAACATCATTAGTATAGGGTTTAAAAATAACGCTAGATTTGGTTCTCTCTCAACCCCGATATCTCACCTGAGAGAGGAGAAGAAGATGTATGTAATTTATAAAATTGAAGTGCAACATAATTTTTAGACTCCATGTTAAATTTGAATTATCAAGAAGGTGACTCAAGTTGAAGAAGGCTTAAAAAAATGTGAGTGGAGATAGAAGAGACTTAATAACCTCATCTGAAGATGTAATCGTTGAGTGGAATGGTAGAACTGGATTCATGTAACTGATCCAATATTAGGCTTGGCCCAAAAATCACTGTGAATAGAAACTCAGGTGGGTCAGACTACAGGGAATAGTTGGGAGGGAGGACCAACCAACAAAACCTTTACCTCTGTTTATGGGGGCCCACTGTGTTGTGTCTACATCATCCAATCTATTTACCTGACACGCCCTACTATAATGAAGGGACAAAAAAAAAATAAGGCCAATCCGAAAACCAGGTGGGCCACACCATGAGAATTTAGAAGTCTTTGTCATGATTTAACATTGTTTCTTGAGTTTTGGTCCACATGATTCTGAAGAAGTAAGATTTTTTTACTTTCTACAATGGGAATGAGGGGTAGAACACGATGGTCTGGGTGGATCAGATGCACAGGTGATGTGTATCTTACAACAGCCCCGTACCCCATGAGCACACCTCAGACGGTAGGCCCCTGTTGTAGATAGTTGCACGGTTTTCTAATCTCGAACTACTGTGTTTTCTAACAAACACGAGGAACGGGTTGCTGGTGCATCTCGGCGTGAATAGTCCTAATGGGTCCATTTAGGGCGAGAATTAGGTGTTACCCTGGGAACAGCTTAGTGGGTGTTACCCTAACCGTGTGAGGCCCTTCTTTATATATTTTGTATACATCGACGCTGTCTATCTGTTTTTTCATATCATTTTAAGTTGTGATCCAAAACCTTAAGAAGATCTAAATCTCAAGTGGATCATACCATTAGAAATAGTGATGAATAACCATTAAAAATGTTTTGTGGTCCACAAAATTTTTGGATCAATCTGATATTTATATTTTCCCTTCATCAAGACCTTATTGATATTATCAAGAGATTGGATTGAAAATAAACATTACCAAAACCATACGATGGGCTCTTTGGAATTTGTAATGGTGGAGCACTCAATCACACTGTTTCTAATGGTATGGTACACTTGAGATCTAGATTCTGCATAATTTTTGGAACCTCATTCTAAAATAGTATGTAGAAAAGGATGGACGGTGTGGATATACAAAATATCATCCATGTGGGCCATACGGTAGGGGTAACACCCACTAAGCTGTTCCCTGGGTAACACCTAATTCGCGCCCGTCCATTTACCACAAGTAGGTGAGCCCTAGTCCATGTTTCAAGGTCGTCGCTGTATTTTCTCTGAACCGTTTGTTTCGTAGGCCAGTGAATCAAGGAGTTAGTAATTTATAACAAAATAAAATTCATACGGTTCCCCATCCACAGTGGGACCCATTACATCAACGGTCTCGATCATGGGCCCAAGGCTGTCATTTGTAATACAGATGCGTCAAGATCAAATAATTCATAAGAAGAAAACGCATGCGCATGGTCATATTATATTCTTAATTGCAATCGAGGGAGGAGTTTGCTAACTCCACACGCAACGTAGTAGCGACACAAGACAAGTGGGCCCCACAGGTCATTACACTCGTGAGAGCAGATTGCGTACTGAGTAAACCCTGTGGGGTCCACCATCATCCATGCATCTTATCCATGCCGTCCATACATTTTTCCTGATCATTTTAGAAGATAAGGCAAAAATTGAAGCATATCCAAAGCTCAAGTGAACTATGTCAGAGGAAACAGTGGAAATTGAACGCAACTTCTCAGGGCCACAGAGGTTTTGAATCAAGCTGATATTTGTTTTCCCATCATTCATGTCTTACTGACCTTATGGACAGATTGGATGACAAATAAACATCATTGTAGGTGAACATCATTAGCTCCACTGTTTTCTGTGGTGTAGTTCACCTGAACTTTGGATATGCTTCAATTTTAGGTTTGCTATTTGAATTTTTTTTTTCAAATGAAAAAAGTATGAAATTTTTTGGGGCTATTTATCTCTGAGTCACTATCCCTGTTGAGTTGAGTTGAGTCAAGCCAGTTTCAAGTTACTCTACGAGTTGAGCCGAGTTGAGCATTGCTCTGCTCGGTTCTCAATTCATTGGAGCACTAAAAAATTTGACTCGATCCGAGCTTACTCACGTACAGCTTTGCATATAGCTAGTCATATTAAACCATCCTTATGTTGTTCCATCCTCATGTTGCCACTGTGCAAAACTAATGGACACTTACGAGTTTTCTATTTATAGCCATTCATTTGTTTTGTAAAAATCCTGATGTTTTCATCAAAAGATTGAAATGTTGTGGCCCACCTAATGAAAAGCTTGGATCTTTCACATGGGTCACATAGTATGTGTGGCGATGGGCAGGATCCACACCCTGGCGTGGCGTGAAGGTCTATATGTATGCACTCATAATCTGTCCGTATCGCACACGCGTAAGTCAATTAAAACGTTCAAATCATGGACCCACCTTAGATGGATCATAAACAAACATTACATTGAACTCTTCTGGTAGCTGACTTATGAGTTCAAAATCCATATGTACAAAGATAAGAGATTTGAAGACTCTGAGCAACCTCACACTAGGCTTATGAACTTTCTACTGTGGGTCCCACGATTTGGACGGTTTAGTTTGGGGAGGTCGGATCAACGTTATAGAATAAGCTTTCTACGACTGTTATTTCAACTACGTGGAAATTTTATTCCAATTGCCGGTTGGGCGGGGCCCACCGTGTTGCATGTATTCGATCCAACCCACGCAAGAGCGCCAGAAGATGCATCGCTCTTTATTAGTCAGTTGGTCCACACCATAAATAAATAAATAAAAAGTGGACAACCGATAAAAAACCACTGAATTTTTGGGTGGACCACATGATGGTTGGATAGGTTTAATTTTTGGGGCACGGAGTTCAGGTCGTTTGGGACTGTTGGATCATTACGTGGGGCTCAGATTTATGACCTGTTAGATATATATCCATGCCGTCCATCCCCTTTTTCAGCTCATTTTTGTGCATGGCCCAAAAATGAAGTAAATATCAGTCACAGGTGGACCATACCGTAGGAAACAATGATCACTGAACTCCCACCATTAAAAACTTCGTAGGATCCACCGTAATGTTTATTTACCATCCAACCTGTTGATAATGTCACACAGACATGGATGAAGGGAAAACACAAATATCAGCTTGATCCAAAACTTTCGTGACCCTAAAAAGTTTTTAGTCATCAATCAAAGCTGTTTCCTGTGCTCTGGTCCACCTGAGGTTTGGATCTGCTTCATTTTTTTTCACCCATGTCCTAAAATAAGCTGTAAATACAGATGGACGGCATGGATATACAACACATACATAAAAGTGGGCCCCATGCATGGTGAAAAACTGAGATATCTTTATTTTTTATACTGCAGGTCCATTGTATTACGAGAATGAGGACTACAATGGGAGCGTACCAACCCTTGGTTTTAGACAAGATTCATGGACAAAGGTTCGAATTTCTTTCTACAGTTGCCTTTTATAATTACTCCAGAAAATCAAAACTCGGACTTGACTCGGTGTACTGCTGGGACAAGTCGACTCGAAGATTTGGACGAGTCTTTATTTGATTTGATATTTAATAAATTAAATAATAGAATTTTAGATTTGTATTAAATGCTTAAAGTAGTTGTATGGCCAAAACCATACTGAGTCGAGTCAACTCGGTTGAGTTTTGAGTCAAGTTAGCAAGTTTTAGAACTATGGTTTAAGTGGCTCATTTTGTTAAGGAAGTGGAGTTGAATTTTCAGGTTGCCAGTGTCATCTTCTTAGATTCGCCAGTTGGGACTGGATTTTCGTACTCAAGTGGCTCAAAAGATGGCAAGAATGGGGACATAAGCTCATCCAAGGAAGTTCATGAGTTTCTGAAGAAGGTGGGCCATCTTTAAAAATATTGATTACTGTTTGCACAGTTGAGATTGAGATAAAGAGAGGACTTGGATGCACATTTTTATTGAACGAGGGGTGAAAGTGGGCCAGGTTGGGCTGACATCCTTCCTGGACCAAGATCATTTTTGGGCTAGATTTGGTGGCCCACAGTGACAAATTGGGCTGGTGGTCCTGATGCTGAATAAATGTCTAACAGGACAAAGCCTGGCATGTATGGCTATCAACAGATATCCATATTACGGGTCTGGGTCCAAATTCTCCGAACTGTTTAGGAATCAGGTTGGGTTCAGGTCCACCAGTTCGAGCTCAGTTACAATGGGTGTAGTCAGGTTCGGGTCGGGCCCACCATCTTGGACCCACTTAAACTCAGTTTAGTTTGGGTCCAGTTAATTTTATTAATTATATTAGGTAATATTAAATAATTAATCTATCAATGTAATGAGTTCTGCTATGTCACACATGTAAGAGAGCCCCGTTTACACACCACGCATGTTTCATGGGGCCATGCCTGTGTGTAATCTAACCCATCCATCTGCTGGTCCCAACCATGTTGATGCCCTTTTTGACATCAACCCGACTTGAAACCAATGTCCGAGGATCCAATGAGTAGTCACAAGGTGCTGGGCCCAATTGGATCCGGGTCTATGTCCTAAAAAATGAGACCTGGTCTAATAGGACTCCGACGAGACCAGACCCAAATCCGATCAGCCTGTGTATCGGTTCTCCAAGACCCGACCCTTGGACAGCCATACCGACATGGGCTGGCTTATTTAAAATTGTTGAGCTGGGTTGGAACGGGCATTTCACATTGACAAAGCCCAGCCCGGCCCATTGAGACCGCTCTTTTAGGCCAGGCCAACTCTGCACAGATGGTGTATATGAAAGCCAATCAGAAGCATTTAAATCATGGGCCCAATTTTAAATGGTGAATATAGCCTGGGAAGTATACTAATTGTGTGATCCTGACTGTCCAATTTGCGAACAAGTGGATGGGTTAGAAGTCAGATGGTGAAGATAGTCTAATCACTAATCAGTGCCATTTTCAGGCTATGGTCTATCCAGAATGGGGCCTAAGAGTTGGAAGGTCCAGATTGACGTACATGTTTGTCAAGTTATTAGGGTTGTAAATGGGCTCGTATGAACCAGCTGCGGGTTCAAAAGCAGCCCATGAGATAAATACCGGGACGGGGTGAGCCCATCTTGCTCGATAACCATAAAAGTCAAGGCCCAGGCAGGCCAGATGGGCATGTACCCATTCTGATAGACATGAATAAGCAGCCTCCTGCCCAATTACTCATGGGCCTCGGTGAAACATTAAGCTTAGCTCAAATCTAGCCAAGGTGGGTTGGGCCCTGATCAGACGGCCCACTTTCATGACCTGAAATAAAATTCAAGGGTCCTAGTTTCAACTTTTATTTTCCTTCATTGGTTTACAGTGGTTGACTGATCACCCCCAATTCTATTCAAATCCACTCTACATCGGTGGCGATTCCTACTCGGGCATCACCGTTCCTATCATCGTTCAAGATATATCAAATGGTAATTAATCCTCATCCATTACTTTATATATTAAGAAAATAGTGGGTAATCCAAACCATTCATGCTATCGGTCCTATCGTGGCGATTCCTACTCGGGACAATAGATTCAACAGCTTGAGTTTCGGGTCATCCAAACCATTCAATAAGATACTTCGCGACTCTAGCCGTTGGATTTGAATTTTTCTGATGATCCAAACCGTTTATTGGACTGGGGATGATCGAAAATAACTCAAAGAAAAATTAGCCATATTATCAAAGGGTTGAAGTAATCAAACTGTGAGCTTTTAGTTGTTGTCTATCCACCATATATACAAAGTGAGACACATTAAATAAATGGTTGGATCATTGGAAGGTGACCAGATTGGAGGTCTAAGGTCCCTACATATCTTATTGCAAAAACAGAAACTGCATTAGGAATGATTCTATTTCTTGCCTTTTATGTGCCAAATCTAGTTTGATCAAATCCTCAGAATGGCGCCGTTATCTTTGTGATTTTCAAATTTGTATGGTTTTGCAGCTATTGAAGCTGGGCAGAAGCCAATCCTCAATCTCAAGGTATGCATTTCAGGGACTACAATTCTATATTTCTACAATGAACAACGTTTGTTAAACACGTAAGTGGGCCATGTGGATGTGTGGACAACTTGCTTAAGACATATATAGATGTTCAGGTCCACTAGGAACTGGACGTGGATATACATATATTGGGTTTGGGTGCATCGACAAATGTGTAAATGGATGTTTCTCATGCACACCAGGAACTGGACGTGGATATACATATATTGGGTCTAGCCAAACTAACTCCTTTTTCGCCGAATCACGAATCTGATGGTGGACAACCAACAAATGTTTTCTGGGACAATATGGATACAGAGTGCATTAATATATCAAGGGACCAAAATTGTGGAACCCATTGTAACTAAGGGTCTGTTTGGTTGCACCAAATATCATGAAATTTCATGAGTCTTAACCACCAAACGCACCATAAACCACAGTCCCATAATCAAATTGGTTGAAAAATCCAAACCTATGTTTCGTGGAGGCTTGTTAGTTGAGATTTCACAGACGGATATTTTCCACTTTAGTCATGCAATTAATTCCCCAGTCAGCTAATTATGCAATAAAATGGGATATGATACAGACTTATCCAATAGCAAGAAAGCTCATTTCCAACATGGGATTTTAAGAAAAAAAAATCAGAAAATGTTTGAAATTCCTTTTAGGCCCCACTTGCCCCCTCTTTGATTGGAAGTCTACCTTGTTATGATAATTGATGACCTACTGTATCATTTCCAAAAAGAAAGTAAGTTTCAATTTTTATTTATTTATTTATGATCCATTTAAGTTAAGATCCATAATTTGGGCAGTTCAATCTGAATTTCTCATACAATGTTATCTCAATGGATGTATGATGCTTTACATGTCCATCATCATCATCGTCATCGTCCTCAAGACCATCCATCATAATAACATTCATCGGCATGCTCACCAGTACCTCCCAAAAACAAATGAGGTTCATCAAAGTCCGTAGATCTCAACCACATGTATTGATGGCCACAATATCTATGGTTGAAAATGGTTGCAGGGTTATTTACTTGGGAACCCGGGAACAGATCCCAAGTTTGACGGAAGCTCAAAAGTACCGTTTCTACATGGGACGGGGATCATATCTGACGAAATCTACGAGGTGATTTCATTCCCTTAAGGCTAGATTTTTTAAGTGGTTGTCCATTGTTTTCTGTGGCCAATATGTGGATTAGATGCCATATTTTGGGGCCATCCTATTTTCATATTAGGGCACTGTTAGATAGATTGGATGTCATACACATGCTATGGTAAGCCCTACTAACTGATCTTGGTTTCAGGCTGCCAAGAAGAGTTGCAAAGGTGACTACACAAACCCAACCAATAATCCGCAGTGTGCAGAAGATCTTCAAGCAGTAAGCAAGGTGGGCCACGGATCAGACATCAATCTTCATGCTTACAGCATAAACTCTCCAACATGTGCTGACATGGCAAACGTATTTGAGATCTGGGCCAGCTAGAGAGTGATCACCATAGTTAACATGCCTGATTCCAAAACCAGTTTGCCCATTCCAGGTGGACCACCCGTGTGTGAAGAAACCTCTACAACACCTGTTGTTCATTGAAGCTCTTTGGGGCCCACCATGTTGTATAAATAAAATCAACTCAGTCCATCGGGTTGTTCGCTGGGACCACAAATCATCTTTAACCACTACTCAGGTGGACCACACATAACCACAAGTTTGTGTGTTGGGCCAGGCCGTCATTGTCATGTATATCTTTCCTCAAACCGGTTCATCAGGTGTGATTCACCCCGATGAAGGGAATATGCAAAAATCAGCCTGATCCAAAACTCGGGTGAGCCGCAATGAATGGACTTAAGAGGGCTTAGGTGCAATTTTACACTGGACCATTGTAGTGGTCCATCTGGGTTTCTTTATCCGGCTGATATTTTGTATTTACAGTGAACACAAGGATTTTCATCCAATGGATATGGAGTGGATCATTTCACATAAACAAGACAGACGATTCCAGTGCATTTCCAACCTGATGAGTGGCCTGATCTGAGTTTTTAGATATAATGGGATATTATCACATCCTGTGAACGTCCGAGATTGTACACACGTGTACCACGTGGGAACGTTTGGGTTGTTTATGGAAATAGCATTCCCTTTGTATAGGCCTTTTTTCACCTTTCCACTTTTATATGGTAATCTTTTGCAAATGCAGTGCACATATGGACTGAATACAGTCCACATATTGGAGCCTTTGTGTGCTTTTGCTTCCCCAAAGCCCAAAGAAATGGAGAAGCAGAGAAGATCTATGGAGGAGGATTCAAGGGTGTCCCACCTCTTACAAGCGCCCTCTCAAGCTTCTGAATGTAGGGTAAGAACACTTGCATTCCTACATCTATACTGAATATTTCTTTGCATGTTTATACATGATAATCTACTTTTTGCAACATGTGCATGTGCACGTATATGTCTCCGGAAAAATAAAAATGAAAAAAGAACCAGTTGGGGGTGATCATGTATTGCAAGCAATACATCCACATTGTAGAAACTCAGAACTTTAGCAGTTGGATACAGGTCCATTTCAATGATCCAAACCGTTGATATGATGGGCCTCACCATGACTCTGAGGTACCAGAAAAACTTTCCAATTGGAATTATTTCAATCCTTGGATTATTCAAAGGTTAGAGAGAGTATTCATATTGGAGAGAAATTTTGAGTTAAATGATCAGAAGGTTGAAATATTTCATTCTAGAGTTTTTACTATTTGGATTTTTCCCTTATTGGCCTCTTTTTTTATTTTTTGGGCGATGAATGAATTCTTAAAACCCTAAAAACAGTAAAATCTTAACTCAGAAAATATAATAAGTTTTTTACTTCATTAATTGCCCTTGAATCGACTGGGAAAGGGAAATTCTCTGGATAAAATATTGATATCATTGAATGAAAAGTACTACTCACATTTTGTTTGATGGCCCCAATTGGTCTTGATAGAAAACTTTCTTGAAGGAGTAAAAATTATTAAAATAATAAAAACATATTAACCTAACTAAACTTGTAAGCAACTTGTAAATGAGCAAAATGAGGACTCCTGATCACAAGCGAACTATTAGAACTCTAAAAATAGAGAACATATAGAACTTACTAAAATAGAAGTTTTAACTTAAAACCTTAATTCAACACTAAAACAACTGCATTTTGAGATTGCAGTCGTAATGTATAGTGTGTATTTAAACGATTTTTCCCCAATCAGGGCCTGCTGCCAAAAAAAATTGTGATCATTTCTCTCTATTGAGCCGTCCTCTAGCCATCCTACATCACCACTCCAAGGTGAGGCAATTAAGATTCTTCTAGATCCAACAACTAAAGTTCCAACAGATTCTATGGACTATATTGGAATGTATTCTAGCAAACTTCTATTCTCAATAGCAGAAAAGTGACTGTTGGAGAGTAGCATTCTTTTCCCATAGTAGAAAATATGTTGAGTAGGAAAATCATGGTGAAAGATTCAATGGCTTCTTTTATGCATCATGTCGTGCACAAATTTCACTTTATTGTACGCTGAAGCTAGAAATATCAGAAATGCTTTTACAAATTACAATTCAAATTCAAAGAGGTAATTTCCGCCTTAAGGGCCCATTTTTAGAGGATGGCATAGCAATGTATACCAAGGGACTTTAACAGTCCAACACTCCCCCGCATGTGCAGGGTGGCAGAGAATATACTGGGCAAGGGTGAGGGCACACACAACTCACACCTAGGTTGCCCCCCACCCCCATCCTAAATCGTCAATTTCAAAATTAGCGAATGAAATAGCCATTAAAAGGCCAGCTTGCATTCATTAAGTAAACAAAAATGTTGCTTTTGATAGCAAAAGCCTTTTGCGGAAGTTGTGTTCAAATCAGTCCTAAAGAAAGTGATTGCTCGGTTCTAAAACCCAATTACTCGTATCTTCACCATTTCTTCCGTTATTTTCCTTTACCCATTTCTTTTCCAATAGTTTCATCATATTTGTTTGTCTTGGTTAGACATATGCGGCAAGTTTAAAATTAGAAGACTCGTTCAATTATCCAAAACCCTGAATCGACTTGGCCAAGTACTAGACTTGGTTTCATCTGATAACTAAGTCCATGATATCCCATGTTTCCAATGATTCATCATCATATGCATAAACATTCTCTGCATGTGCTTGTGAGCGCAACTACATCATCATCATCATCATCATCTATGCCTTATCCCATCTAACTGGGGTTGGCTACATGAAACCCTTTTCACCATTTCACTCGTCCAAGGGCCATAACTTCAGTTACACAAATCATCGAGTGTTCTCTAATTACTACTTCCACCCATGTTTCATTAAGATGAGAAAAAGTGTGATGACATATCATGTGTAAACTACGCATACATTGACATGCACGTGTGTAAATTGGTACATTAATCCACTTCTAGAGTCAAGGAAAAAATTATAACTGGATTATATTCTATGCAGTCATATGGTTATATGCTCTCTTACTTATGGGCTAACAATGAAAGTGTTCGAAAGGCTATCCACATCCGAAAGGTATGTCATGAAAATAGTAATCTCTATTGCCATCTTTATTATACATAGTGCTGTTCAAGCGTAAAATTTTCCATGCAATTAGTTTTTGAAATGCCTAAAACTTCTCATTATTTGAAGATGTGAGAATGGTTGCTTTAACCAAAGAAAATGGTATTTATGTAGCATGTGCCGACTCTAGCTGCATGTTTAACAACGTATGGTTGATATTCGCCTGCTTTCCAAGAAATAACAGAATAATGTAGATATTACTCGCAAGAACCAGACGTAAATTCTCTACTACAACTTGTTGTTGGAAATAGGTACAAAACCCGAGCTCTTTCGAGCCCACACTGTTGTATGTTTAACAGCCACTCTATCCATTACATGCAAGCTCTCATGTTCATGTTCAGTCCAAAACTATGTCTGATTTAAAAACTCAAGTGGACCACAATATAGGCGAACAATTCCAAATTATGCTTAAAACCTCTGAGTTCATGTGGTGTGGCTCAGTCTTCCTTTTAAATAAATCTCTTAATTTGGGTGAGTCAAACTTGATGAATGGGTTGGGTGGAATATCACATTACTGTGAGCCCATTCAAAACTATGGTTGACCAGATTCCAATTGTCACATGTGTGTTGTGGTTCACTTGAGTTATGAATCTGTTAGATATATCCCTCAAGGCTTACTATTGAGGAGTTTACTTGATGGATGAAGAGGATATCGAATACATACATAACAAGGTTAATTAGCCCCATGGATTGGGTGTTGTACTCGCTGAATATCCGGTGTTAAAGAAGATTTCAATCCTTAAACACCTATAATACAGGTGCAATTCAAACTTAGCTCCCATTTTTTTACAACTGCTTCTCCTCTTACATGTCTTGCAAACCACTTCTTCTCATTTCGCATGCCACCTCCCTTAGTTGTTATATACAACATGAGCAGTTAAGGAATTTTTTTTTACATGCACTTAGTTTTTGAGCGGCTTAACCTTTGTATTATCAAAAGACATGGAGAGGGTTTGAAATCAAAAGTATGACATTTTTGTGGTTACACGGAACTAGTAGTATGTTTTGACTTTTTATACTTTGAAAAACTTTTATACTCTAATAGCGTAAGACAGTTGATACTGAAGCACTTAGAATGTAGATGTACCACAAGAGGAGCTGGGTTCCATTAGAGAGCGTGAAGATAAATTGTAGCTTCTGTAGAAATCTGACCTGGGGTATATGATAGGTGGGCCCAACTGTTTTGTGAGGCTGGAGCCTGCCCGAATGTGTATTCCTCTTGAATAGCTATTCTGATTACTATAGATTCAGTTTATTAAAAAAAAAAAAAATGATGCGGCACAAAAAATATGGAACCTAAACTACACAAATTATCAGTCTAATTTAGATGACTAGTAAATTGAAAATTATCTCTATTTTGATTTCCTAAATGGATGATCATTTGATATTTAATAGTCAGTCTATAATTATTAATGGTCTAAATTCAACATACAAATGTTAATAATTTAAAGGTTAGGATAGTTGAGTAAATAGGATGTTTAGATAATGGTCTATTTGAAGTAAGTTACATGACTTGGATAGTTAATTGATTTAATATTTTCCATGATGCAAAATTATTGAGTATCAATGAGCACACTCGCTGTGTACTAAAGCACTTCTCACAACTAGAAGATGTTTTACAACCACTTCTCCATCCCCTCTCCCAAACCTTGCAAGGCACTCCCTCTCTATCCACATGCATTACATGTGCATATCTATTAGTCACAATATAAATTATCTATACAAAATTATAAGATAGTCACAATATGACAAAGAGATCACACGTAATGACATAAGGTGAAACTTCTGTTTAATTGATTTGAAAATAGTCATAGTATGACAAAAGGATTGTATATAATGACAGCAAGAAAAAAACTCTCTTATTGCTAACCAAGGCCAATGCCTAAAAGAAATATAAAGAGAAAAGTATAGGGCAATTAGGCCCCTAAGAAAAGCATAAAAAAATTAAAAGAAAAATACCCACATCCCAGGCCAAGGGGAGAGAGGAAAAGAAGAAAAGACTAGAAACGACTCGAGACCTTGCAAATGGGAGGGAGCCTGCATCCCGGGCCAGGGAGGATTAGATATTGCAAGCAAGTTCACTATCAACAATAATACGGGTGGTTATGCTCAAAACGGTGGTAGTAGTCAAACCCAAAATGAGGGATTGGTGTACTTTACTAATGATCTGAGTTTGATATCCAAGGCAGGCGATACAAGAGTGCACAAAACTTGCAAACAAGCACATCTCTCATAAAGAAGAGTCTAGAGAGTAAATGGCTTCTAAAGTCATTCACCTCAGTGCATGTTAAAATCCAACTTGGCTCAGTCTTTGGATGATTTCGACGTTAGGGAGCAACGGGGATAATTCTATTGTAGTCTTTGGTAAGATCCAAGACAATTGACATTGAGTCATTGACTTTGACAACAAGAACTGGTCCTAAGACTAACATGACCCTAGACCTTACATGACAAATAATATTCCAAAGGATGATTTCTTTGGGAAGGATTTAATTAGAATAAAATTTATGATTATTTCTCTCCCTCTAGATATGCCAAACAAGGGCTGAAAAATAAATCTTGCTAATCATATTTGAAACTGAGTCATTGGCACTCTTGATGAGATTCCCAACAGACTCGAGGATGATAGGGTAAACAAATTAGGGATAGAGAGATTTAGGTGAAGCTGACTCTAAATCCATTGAGTGAAAGAAATCTAAAAAATAGGTGATCAATGCTCATAAGCCTACATGAGAAGAAAAGACATTTAGTGTCAAGAGTGATATTTAATCTCGCAAGTAAGGCTTTAGTTTTTAGATGCCCAAAATACCATTCAGGCGGCAATAGAATGCCTCGAGATAAATCCTTCAAACTAGACCATAGGATGAAACCTTTTTGTAATTGATTAGAAAATTAGGCATTTATAATATTTGGAACAAGAATCAGTTAAATGTGGGCCATTCCCTCGATCAATTTTAGGCATTGATCTTCAAATACAACGGTACTCTGATAAATGTTACATGGTAAAGTTAATGTGGAGCTCCTCTATTTATATTTTTCTTTTTAACATAGCTGGGTGCAGGGTGGAAAGGGGAGGAATCTATAAGAAAAAATAAATAGAATAAAAGAACTAATGTTATTGAATAAAAAGTGATCGAATTATTTAGAATGTACTTAATATGACTTATATGAGCCCTAGTTGGTAAACTTTTCAAAAACAGTAAAGGATATCTTAATTGACTCAAACTCTATTAGACGACTTTAAAAAAAGACTTTAAGCTATTACAATACTTCTAAGCCCTTATACAACTAAAAAAAATCATAATTTACTAAATTAGTAAATTTAACTTTTAACTCAAATTTGATCGCTAAAACAGTTGAATTTTGTGAAATTGTTTAAGAAAAATACCGAAAGGTATTAGTTAGGATGTGACGAGGACACAAGACCATTTCAAGTGTACCAACGAAGAAAGCGCCACCCACAAGTTCCATCCTTGTGGTTAGGGGATGATTAAGGAGCATTGAAGACCCTACGCACGTGATTTGGCACATAGAAGACACGTGTGTAGGATGGAAGAAGACCCGACTGAAAGTATAGAAAAATGCTTTTCTGAAGGTGGTCAGGCGCCCAGCCAAATTTGGCACCAGGCGCCCGAAATTCTATAAATTTTCAGTTTTCCTTGCTGGACAGTTTCTGTCTTAGCTGGGCACCCGGCCAAATTGGTCATGGGGCGCCCGACCAACGTACGAACTGTTTTTTTAAGTTATTTTTTTAAAGATATTTTAGGGGTATTTTGGTACTTTTATGTTTTCTTCTTGCTTATTTAAGTGGACTAAGCTCTAATAACGTGATTACTTGATTATTAATGAAAAGACAAACCTTTTTGGTGACTTCTCTCTTCTCTCTCTCATGGTGTTTCTTCTCTCTCCTTGATCTTCTTCTTCTGATTTCTTCTAGTGCCCCTCCAAATTCTTTCAGGTATTTTATCTCCTATTGTTATCCTTCTAAACTTCTGTTTTTCTATTCCCCATGATTTAAACCTTGAGAATCGTTCCAAACCCTAAACCCCCAAATTCTCAAATCCCTAATCCGAGAAACCTCCTGGTTCTTCGGACTAGTGATCATGATTGATCAATTGGGTAACGCCATGCAAGATCGGGAGGTTCCATCCCTCGCCGGATCCAACCTAGGCACTAATTGAATCCCATACTCCATGGTTGTGATGATGGCCCGTCTCATTGCATGTTTCCTTTCTGTTTTTCTTAGTTTATGATGATTAATGCTAGATTTCATTATTATTATTGTTTTTACTTCCGCTGAATAATTGTGTTCATGAGCATGATTCATATTTAGGGCTGTCCTGCATCAAATTTGGTATCAGAGAATAAGCTTGCATGGTTTGTGTCTAGATCGAGTTATCAAATTAGGGTTTTGATTTTTAGGTTTGTTTTAGGAAAGTTCCAGAATTAGAAAGTTTTCGATTTTAGAAAGTTTCCTAATTTAGAAAATTTTCAGATTTGAGTCGTTTTCTGTTTTAGTTTAATTGTGTCAGTCCATATTAGTTTTGCATTCATTGCATTCATCTTGTGAGTCAAAACACCTAGTGTCTAGTTGGGTAGAGTCTTGGTTCAAGTCTTGTTTGTATGCCCACTAGGAGAGGTAGAGGTTTTGGACTCCAACCTACCATGAGTAACGAGCAGTTATCTAAGCAACTTGCTCAATTGATCCAAAAGATAACCGCCCTAGAGGCAAGTCACAAGCGTGATTTTGCCCGCCTTGAGGACCAGATCACCACTACCAGGACCAAGGTTGAGCAACTAGAGGCGTCCCAAAGGGAAAACTCCACTGTTGGGGATGATGCGCACTCCCAAGTGGGAGGAATCATAGAGGAACGCGCTTGCCACACATGGAGGTGGTGAAGATGGAGATCGTGGTAACGGTCGTGGTGTTGTGCCAGAGGCACAAGCCACATATGATCATCAAGACCGATATGATCCAGATGAGCGTGCGATGAAGAATGTTAGAGTCGAGGCCCCTAGTTTTGATGGGCGTTTGGACCCCAAGGCATTCCTTGACTGGGTTGCTGACATGGACCACTATTTTGAGTGGTATGGCATGTCAGAAAATCGTCAAATGCGATTTTCTAAGATGAAGCTTGTGGGTCAAGCCATGCTCTTTTGGACCAACACCGAGCGTAGGATGGAAAGAGGTGGTAGAGCCCCTATCACACATTGGTATGAGATGAAAGAGAAGTTGAAGGAGAAGTACCTTCCCCTATCATACCGTCAGAAGCTCCTTGACCAATGACAATCCTTGCGCCAAGGGTCAATGTCTACCGCTGATTACATCGCTAAGTTTGAAGAATATGTGATGCGATGTGATATCCAAGAAGACCCTCTAGTAACGCTCTCGCGTTTTAAGTCGGGCCTTCGTGCGGATCTTTAGTGCGAGCTTATGACTCGGCCCTTAACGGACTTGGATGAAGCATATCAAGTCATGCAGGAGTTAGAGCAGTATCTAAAGACTCCTGTCGTCCGTCGTTTTGAGTCCCGAGACTCCAGTGCTAGATCTAGTTCCCAGGGGACTAGACCTAATGTTGGCAGTCAACCTAGGGCACAGGCGACCATTCCGCCTAGGCCTAGGGAGGACAAGGGCAAAGGGGTTCTTGGTGCAGGTCCTAATGGAGATAGCCAAGTGAGATGCTACGAGTGTGGCAATCTGGGCCACATATCTAATCAGTGTCCTACAAAGAGCCGTGGGAAAGCCTTAGTTATAGGCGAGTCCCACGAGAGTGGAGATGACCAGGGTGATTATGAAGTTGAAGAGTATCACCCTGAAGGAGGACTTACTGATGATGAAGAGTTAGATGGGGAAGCAACGCTTGCAGTAGTCAGGCGTGTGCTAGCTCAGTCTAGGAGTAGTGCTGACTGGCGTCGAAGCACTATCTTCTACACTATTGCTAAGTGTGGTGAAAAGAATTGTAAGGTGATAGTGGACAGTGGAAGTTGTCAGAATGTGATTTCCACTAACACCTTAGAGTGATTGAAACTGAAACCCACACCTCATCCAGACCCATACAAAGTCTCTTGGGTTGACAAGACATCCCTACCTGTCACCCATCAATGTCTAGTTCCCATCGAGTTTGGATCGTACAAAGAGTCCCTATGGTGTGATGTCTTACCTATGTGTGTGGGACATGTTATCCTAGGTAGACCGTGGTTATTCGATAATGATGTCATGATCTTTGGCCGTTCCAATGCGTGTACTTTCATGCATAATGATAAAAAGATCAAACTTAACCCAATGCCACCTGAGAGCACACTAAGAAAGAAAAAGGATGAGAAGGCAAGTGAGCCTAAAGGAGTGGGAAAATTCAAGCCTAAGTCTCTACATATAATCAATGTAAGAAAGTTTGAAAAGGAGACTAAGGAGGATTCTATGGTGTATGCCCTTATGGCTAGAGAGATTACACCTGAGGTTCCATTAGAGTTACCCCGTGAGGTGACTTCGGTCCTTAAGGAATACAGTGATGTATTTCCTGAAGACTTACCGAATGAGTTGCCACTTATGAGGGACATACAGCATGCCATTGATCTTGTCCCATGGTCTACTCTACCAAACCTTCATCACTACAGGATGAACCCTGCAGAACATGCAGAATTGAAGAGGCAAGTTGATGAGCTTCTGCAAAAGGATTTCATCCAAGAGAGTATGAGCCCGTGTGCCGTGCCTGCATTGTTGACGCCAAAGAAAGATGGCACGTGGCGCATGCGTGTGGACAGTCGTGCCATAAATAAAATTACTGTCAAGTATAGGTTTCCCATACCTAGACTTGATGATATGCTTGACATGATGGCGAGGTCCACTATATTCTCTAAGATAGACCTCAAGAGTGGATATCACCAAATCCGTATACGCCCAAGGGATAAGTGGAAAACTGTGTTTAAAACAAAAGATGGGTTGTATGAGTGGTTGGTCATGCCCTTCGGCTTGACTAATGCACCCAGTATGTTCATGCGGGTGATGACACAAGCTTTGAGGCCGTTCATGGAAAAGTTCCTAGTGGTGTACTTTGATGACATTCTTATTTATAGTACCACTAAGGAATCACACCTTGAACATTTAAAGGCGGTCTGTAGCGTCCTTAGGAAGGAGAAGTTGTACGCTAATCTTAAGAAATGTGCATTCATGTCTAGCCAAGTTGTGTTCTTAGGATTTATAGTGTCATCTGAAGGGATGCGTGCAGACCCTGAAAAGGTCAGGGCCATAGTTGAATGGCCAGAACCGAGGAACATTCATGAAGTGCGAAGCTTTCACGGCCTAGCAACTTTCTATCATCGGTTCATTAGGAGTTTTAGCACGAGCATGGCTCTCATTACAGAATGCATGAAAAAGGGAGAGTTCGTGTGGTCCAAAGCCGCAGTGAAGGCTTTTAAGGAGATTAAGGGCAAAATGGTAGAAGCTCCTGTCATGCGTCTACCTGACTTTTCTAAAGTCTTTGAGGTGGCGTGTGATGCGTCTGGTGTTGGTATAGGTGGAGTGTTGAGCCAAGAGGGCCATCTTGTAGCCTATTTTAGTGAGAAATTGAATGAGTCAAAACAGAAATACTCCACTTATGACAAAGAGTTCTATGCGATAGTGCAATCCCTGAGACATTGGCGTCACTATCTCCTACTGCAAGAATTCGTCTTGTTTTTTTACCATGAGGCTTTGAGATATTTGCATTCTCAGAAGAAACTCAACCCAAGGCATGCCAAGTGGGTAGCGTTTCTTCAGGAATATTCGTTTGTTTTGAAACACAAAGCCGGGGTTGAAAACAAACCAGCGGATGCACTTAGTAGAAGAGTGGCGTTGCTCAACTCTTTGAGTGTAGAGGTAGTCGGGTTTGATCAACTGAAAGATGAATACCCCACATGTCCTTATTTTGGGGGTACTTACACGTCGCTCTCTAGTGACCAGCGTATTATGGGTGAATATGTTCTTAAAGATGGCTTCCTTTTCAAAGGAGACAGACTTTGTATTCCCCGCATGTCCCTTCGTGAATTCCTCATCTGGGAGCTTCATTCAGGAGGGATAGCTGGCTATTTTGGTTGTGACAATACCATTGCCCTTATGGAAGATCGTTTCTATTGGCCAAGTCTCAAGCGAGACGTAGCCAAAGTTTTAAGGCAGTGTCGTACATGTCAACTGGCAAAGCAGAAGAAGCAAAATACCGGGCTGTATACGCCATTACCAGTGTCACATGCTCTATGGCAGGACATTAGTATGGACTTCGTGCTTGGGCTTCCCAAGACAATCAAGAAGCGCGATTCCATTTTTGTCATGGTGGACCATTTTTCTAAAATGGCTCATTTTCTCCCATGTTGGAAAACGTCGGATGCGTCTCATGTCGCTCGTATCTTTTTTGATGGTGTGGTGCGTCTCCATGGGTTACCTAAAACCATAGTGTCTGATCGTGATGTTCGATTTACTAGCTATTTTTGGAAGACATTGTGGCACATTATGGGAACTCGTTTGCAATTCTCTACTGCTTACCACCCACAAACAGACGGTCAAACTAAAGTGGTAAACTGTAGTCTTAAAAATCTTCTACGTTGTCTAGTGGGTAAACATGTTAAGACTTGGGACCTAATTTTACCAACTGCTGAATTTGCTTATAATAGGTCAGTGAATCGATCTACAGGGATGAGTCAATTTGAAGTTGTCAGTGGGTATAAACCTAGAATGCCAATAGATCTTTTACCCATGTCTGTCACCCAAAGGTCTTCTGAATCAGCCGATACATTTGCACGACATATCCATGAATTGCATACGCATATTAGACAGCGGATAAGTAAGAGTAATGATAATTATAAAATTTCAGCCGATTCTCATCGTAGACTGCAAGATTTTCAAGAAGGAGACTATGTAATGGTGAGGGTAAGGCCAAAGCGGTTCTCACGGGGTTCCGCTAAGAAATTACAAGCACATAGTGCTGGACCATTCAAGATAGTGCAGAAAATTGGGTCCAATGCGTATCGGATTGACCTTCCATCTGAAATGGGCATTAACCCGACTTTTAATGTAGAAGATCTAGTTTGTTCCCCTGACCCGACCATTGATCCATCATTTCATTCATGGCCCTATTCTGATTTTGCTTCACAACCCCTTCCACCCCTCCCTCCACCTATTGTTCATAGAGAAGAAATTGAAGAGATTTTGGATGATGAGATAGTTTCCATGCGAGATGGAGGTTTCCAGAGGTATCTTGTCAAATGGAGGAACAAACCACCTTCTGAATCTACATGGTTGACTGAAGCGGAAGTGCAGCGTGTTGATCCAGACTTACTAGAGCGCCACAAGAGTTTTAACTCGTCGGAGTCAAGTTTTTCTCACCCGAGGGGAGTTGATGAGGACACAAGACCATTTCAAGTGTACCAACGAAGAAAGCGCCACCCACAAGTTCCATCCTTGTGGTTAGGCGATGATTGAGGAGCATTGAAGACCCTATGCACGTGATTTGGCACATAGAAGACACGTGTGTAGGATGGAAGAAGACCCGACTGAAAGTATAGAAAAATGCTTTTCTGAAGGTGGTCAGGCGCCCGGCCAAATTTGGCACCGGGCGCCCGAAATTCTACAAATTTTCAGTTTTCCTTACTGGACAGTTTCTGTCTTAGCCGGGCGCCCGGCCAAATTGGTCACGGGGCGCCCGACCAACGTACGAACTGTTTTTTTAAGTTATTTTTTTAGAGATATTTTAGGGGTATTTTGGTACTTTTATGTTTTCTTCTTGCTTATTTAAGTGGACTAAGCCCTAATAACGTGATTACTTGATTATTAATGAAAAGACAAACCTTTTTGGTGGCTTTTCTCTTCTCTCTCTCTCATGGTGTTTCTTCTCTCTCCTTGATCTTCTTCTTCTGATTTCTTCTGGTGCCCCTCCAAATTCTTCTAGGTATTTTATCTCCTATTGTTATCCTTCTAAACTTCTGTTTTGCTATTCCCCACGATCTAAACCTTGAGAATCGATCCAAACCCTAAACCCCCAAATTCTCAAATCCCTAATCCGAGAAAACCTCCTAGTTCTTCGGACTAGTGATCATCATTGATCGATTGGGTAACGCCATGCAAGATCGGAAGGTTCCATCCCTCGCCGGATCTAACCTAGACACTAATTGAATCCCATACTCCATGGTTGTGATGATGGCCCGTCTCATTGCATGTTTCCTTTCTGTTTTTCTTAGTTTATGATGATTAATACTAGATTTCATTATTATTATTATTGTTTTTACTTCCGCTGAATAATTGTGTTCATGAGCATGTATCATATTTAGGGCTATCCTGCATCAGGATGTAGGAATGGTTGATTTCTTTCCAACAACATATTATATATGCAATTCCAATAATTAGTCCCAAAGGCATGGCTGTTAGAAGCTATAGTATGCGTTAGGCCTATTTTACCCTATTTTAGCCCATACAGTTTAATTTCTTTTGATCATATCCCTCTATACAGCTGCCTTTAACTTGTTCAACATCAAACTTCTCTACCTGAAACGAACTAATCCATGAGTTTTGGACAATAATAGTCTATCGTGGCCGCTTGCCTTTATGATGCATCTTATTTGGCATTGGTAGCAACTAATGGTGAAGACCTATACTTCAGAAAATGAATGCCACACATGTATGTGTTTATGGGTGAATGTGTGAAAACGCAACCCTAACATATATGAGTAAACACTCAAAAATTTGGCCAATCGTGTCATCCACGAGAGTCTAAATTTTGGGGCGTTACACTACACTTCAGAAAACGCCTTCTCATCTTTTGTTTCTTTACATCCCTCTATATCTGGGGCATCGACTCTCACTTATTTTACAAAAGTAGATTTGCAATTTTGGTCACCAGAAAGATGATGTGGGCTCACTAGACCCTCTTTATCAACTTCCACTGGCTACGGTATTGTCATTGTCAATACGGGCCTTCAATTTGCGCATTTTCATCATCACTTAGAAGGGGAAATGGAGCTAATCTTCATGGAGTTTGATGGGATAACCATGAATGTGTCCATTTACTTGGCCATCTGTGTATTCGTTAACCATCATTCCATCAATCATTTTTACTAAGCCATTCGTAAACTGATGTTCTGATTCAATTGAAGCTTTTTTAAGCCCAACCTTTAATCCATCATTTGATTCATCGATGGATCATAAAAAAAAATCCAACAACAGATTTCTCTTGGTATGATTCCATGTTTTTATGCACTTCTAGAGCAGTTAAATAATCATCATTAGATTTTGGTCTAGATTTAAAATTGGTGTTGAACCTTTTAGCCATGAATTAGCTAACCGCAATCCCCTTCAACGTCCATGAGCCGTTTTTTGCCACTAATCTGATTGCACTCTATTAAGGTCTTGACCTATTAAGAAAACGCTGCTTGCATCTCCTGTTGAAAGGCCTTAACACAGCCATAGTCACTGGTTGATTCTCTTGACTACTATCCATAGGATTGTCACCCAATTCAGTGTTAAAAACCATTGATCTAAGGAAAGACCTTGCTCTACTACCAACTAATATTGTAATAGGCACACGGTAGAAAGAGGAGGGAAAGATCATTGTTTTCACTCTCTCTGTGTGTGTGTGTGTGTGTGTGTGTGTGTGTGTGTTAGATAATCCTTAAATCCACATGGCAGAAAATCGCTAAAATTGAGAATTGAAAATGATATTATTAAATGAAAAAGTGGATGAGTTGTTTATATTGTACTTGATATGACCTATAAAGTCATAGGGTTTGTAACTTTTCCAAAATAGTAAAATTTTCAAAAATAAATAAAAATAAATAAATAAATTCATGAAAGACATATGAGAAGACTCTCACTCTCTCTCGGATGACTGGAAAAAAAAAAAAAAACACTTTAAGCTTTTAGAAGACTCTCTAGTCCCTTAGGAAAAGTAAAAATAAAAAATAAAATCATATCTTAGTAAAAATAATAAGTTTCGACTTTGAACATAATTTGACTTACGTAATTGAATTTTGTGAAACCATTTGGTGGCGTGTAGTTATAATATAAGACTTATAGATAGCTTTCCACATTGACATATTATATGCAAGATTCCATGGATATGTTATGCCCTTTTTCCCTATCTCTACCCATAATTTCTCTTGATCTTTGCCCCTACAATTACCCTTGTCTTATCCTATAGTACTTATTTATTGATTGGACAAAGGCCTAAGAATGACCAAATGACTTAACGATTATAAAATATTGATAGTGACCAAATGACCTAAGAATGATAAAATAGAATAGTGACCAAATTACCTAAGGATGATAAAATAATGAAATATACAAAAAAAAAAAAAAAAAATGAATGTACCAAATGCCAAATTACAATATTATAGCATTTACATAGATATGGATCTACAATAGTAGTAGTACCATATATATATATATATATATATATATATATATATATATATATATATATATATATATATATATATATATATATATATATAACCCAACTTGATGTTTAACTGGTCAGTTAGCTTGAAGACTCAACTCAGTCTTTACTTAGTTGTTTGATGACTAGATTTAAAGTTAATATAGTTTGATGATAAATATTTAAATTTTTTGGAAACAGTGGAGTAATAAAACAACTGGTGAGTTGGTTTCTCTTCCCATCACTTTTTATGACGCAATAAAACCTGGCCTAATTGGAGGAGTGACTTAGTCGAGACAAGCCGAGTTGTATCAAGTAGATTGAGTTTTCTGGTTGACCCAGCAAGTTTTTTGTCAAGTCCCAACCGAGTCATGTTATTGGTGAGTTCCCAAAAGACTTGGCTCAAAATTTCATCGAGTCAAGTTGACTTGGTGAACTTTTGAGTTGACCCTGTTAGTTTTAGAATTATGATTGACACATACAATGCATTTCAACGCTGTGCACCTTTTGTAATGATGCAACCATTCTTGCAAAATTGCCTCACTGCCTCACGGATTTAGTAAATTTATTGTGATGAATTCCCAATACAATATAATATAATCTGATAATTTGAACACTTGCAATACAATAATTTCTAATATGATGTGATGCATTTCAATATTTTAAATATGGGCAATTATGATATGCTAGGTTCCTTGCATGGTAGGATATATTCTGATATTTTGAACAATGATAATTAAAATACCATACACTTCAAATTCGATAGGATACGTTGTGTGATTTTGAAAAATGATACTTATAATATTAATGTTTATAATAATCTATCAGGCATCGGTAAAACAATGGCAAAGGTGCAACTATGGCATAAGTTACGTGAACGACGTTCAAAGTAGCTTAAAATACCATCTCAATCTAACAATAAAAGGTTATCGAGCTCTAATATATAGGTAAACTTTCAATCCGTCTTATCTAACCATGTTCCTTTATGTACCAACATATCTATTAACACTAGTTTTACCATCATGTAGTGGTGACCATGACATGACAGTTCCACATGTGGGCACCCAAGCATGGATCAGATCTTTAAATTTCTCCATCGTCGATGATTGGCGATCATGGTCCGTTGATGGCCAAATCGCGGGGTAAGCTTACATTTTAATTGGAACTACATTCATAGACCAATATTGAATTTGATATGTTATTAGAGTGTCTTTCTTTGTGTGTTGAATTCTTAGATATACGAGGACATATTCGAACAACTTGACATTTGCGACTGTGAAGGCAAGAAATTCTTCAATTTCAATTCTTTGAGTTCTCACACATGTAAATTAATAGATTTTCTATGCTTCCATTGACATCCAATGGGGTTTTACATGCCAATTTAGGGCATGTCAGGAACACATTAATCTTGCACTAGGTGGACTCCATGTGCAAATACAATGGACCATTTAACCATGGTCGGCGTTCTACTTGTATCATGGCCTTGCTAGATTTACTTGATCTTTGGGTGAGGTCATCTACATTGGTAGGCACACTTGACATGGGCTAATGTTTCACTCACGTTTCAGGTTGGTAAATATGGAAACATGGATGACATCTAATATTGTATTATCGATGGTATGTTTGCAGGGAGGGGGCCACACAGCTCCAGAGTACAAGCCTAAGGAATGCCTTGCTATGGTCCAACGATGGATTTCCCATAATCCTCTATAATTACCATGCACAATGGAGCTCTAGAATCTTCCAAGCTTCCAACCTTAGACCGTTAGTTTCTATCTCCCATCTAGTCAAGAGAAGCTCATATTTGAGTCTTCTTACAAGATTGAAATGTAATGTTTAATGCCCATGCAATGATAACTATCTGTAGTACTTGTAAAGTCTTATATAGACATTCACACACTATAGAAACCAAAAGAGGAAGAAGGAAATGGTAAATAAAAGAACTTCATTAACTATAACTGTATAATCTATTGAGTTACCTTCTCTTTTTCTTGGTCATGTTACTACATTATTAGTTGTTATAATAAACGAGTTATAACTGTATGAAAATCTGCGTAATTTGTGTATGTTAATGCTATCCATGGAAGTAGTGCATTCATCTCCTTGGCCTTCATATTTCCATGGTGCATAGAGAGGGTGTGATATTGACTTAAGAATGATATGTTTGACTTGAAGTTGCCACTAGCCAATGAAGCACTAAATCTAAGGCCAGCTAAACACTGTAGAATCACTTGCAGGCTAAGGAATTATAAGACTCCAATTCGGGTGACTCATGTGGTTAGTTTGTGTTCAGAGATTTTGAGTAAGGGCCTCATTGACAGAAAAAGGAATGGATTAGACACCCTTTTCCACACACACAATTGTATACGTCTCTACTTTATGTGATTTTGAAATTTTTTTAAGATTAACCATGCACCAAAGTATCATTACATTCATAATTGAAATTGCAGAGAGTGTACACTCAACATCAGCCTAACTCACTAGAGTACGAAAAGGAAAAAGAAATTAATAAAATCCGTTGACTAAGATCGCGGAGATTAGGTGCTCAACATCAATCTTAGTCACTATCTAGCAAAAAAATAAAAATAAAGAAATGTGTGAAAAATAAATGCAAGCTTGGATGAGATGTGAGAGGAAAAGGAGAAGACTAAACAAACTTCAATAGAAGAGATGGTCAGATATCT
Source organism: Liriodendron chinense (assembly GCA_003013855.2). Taxonomy (NCBI): domain Eukaryota; kingdom Viridiplantae; phylum Streptophyta; class Magnoliopsida; order Magnoliales; family Magnoliaceae; genus Liriodendron; species Liriodendron chinense. The sequence continues at coordinate 2,586,889 of ML058590.1, forward strand.
TCAATTCTAACAATACTCGTAGGCCTACAATGGAACTTCCACTTCTCTCTCTCTCTCTCTCTCTCTCTCTCTCTCTCTTCTTTTTCTTCTCTCTTTTCTCTCCCCTTAGAGTTTTTCCATTCTTTTAACCTCACCCACTCTCCTGTGGCTCTTCCACCTCTTCTTCAAGTGAGATGCATAAACATTTTTTTATAGGCAATGCCGGTGGGAATCAGAATCTCACTGCTACCTATGTGGTAGTCCGTATATCCCGAGGCATCTTTTAGGTGCCATGAGTTATTACATTTATATCGACTGACTTTTGACGTTGATAAAAAATAAATTCTTGCTGCCATACAATGCATGCAAATTGAGGATTCCCTCCAACCCCCCCAAGAAAGTGGTTGGGATGCCATGTGGCAGCCCCTGATTGCTTATTGGTGGCTAGCATGAATCTAATTCCTACCACCATCATTTTGCTTTTTTATTATTTTATTTGTCTTTGGGAGGCTGTGTGGGTGTTCTCCAACTAACTGATTTGGTTTTGTGAGTCAATCAGGAGGGTCATATTTCAAGGTTTGACTCAGTTCTTACGAAATAGTGACTCATGGGTGGAGGTGTCTATAGATGCCCCTCTTTTGTATAAGAGGTGAGCAACTAAATTCCAAAATGAGTAAACATTCCACCATCTTAATTCGGCATAAACATAGTTAGGTCTATTCTAACCTAAGTATTGTTATCGAAATATCATTTTGCGAAAGAAGAACTCGGGTGTGTCGAAGGATGAGAGAAACTTCACGACATGCAACCATTTACAAACCATTTACATCATGACTAGTATTCGAATCAATTTTGTCTGTAAGTCTAAATTTCAATGAAGTAATCGCCCATGCACTTTATGGTAGTACGGGATTTGAGTATTTCAATTTGTATTAAGAAAGGTGATTCTTAATACTACATGATCCCATAGGATAACCAGTCAGTCTAGTAATTAAAATGAGCTGTTACCCTGCGCTTTGCGACCTTATGGGATCTAATCACTGCACTGTAATCAGTTAAGCTTGATAGGTGTCCCTGACTAGAGACATCTGATTTTTCCCTTTCCATTCAATTTTTCTTTTAATACTTTGTGCATAATATACTTTTTCTACTACTTGAAAGCGACTGCCCTAACTAGGATAAATATAAGCATGCATTTTGAGGTGATCGGATTAAGATTGAAAATTCAGGCCAGGCCTTGTATTTCACTTATGATTTTGAAAAATAGAAAAAATCTAAATAATATATAAACAAGTTTTAATGCTACATTAGTACCCACTTGGTAGTATGAAAGATTCCTAGTTTCTCAAACATCATATGCATTTGTATTCTTAAAAGATTTTTTATTTTTTCAATTTTTTTTTTTAATTTTTATTCTTGATTGGAGCCTCTAATCTTCAGGCTGTTCTGACTTTGTCGTCTGTCATCGGCTGTCACAAACCTTCATATTCCTCACCCTGCAAATCGAATTTATCTATTAGATCGTCACCTGCAATATCTGGGTTGGTGTTTTAAAACACCATCCTAAGAGGACGTGAGTATATCGCGATCAACTCAGTGAGGATTACTCTCCAAGAATAGCATAATAATATTCAAGCACAATGATCATACCGAATCAAAACACATATGAGAAAATCTTATTTAATGTAATGCATGATATGCATGGTCTGAGTAAGGCATCCTGACCAAATGAGACGGGAATTACTCCACTATTCTCACTAGCCACTAGTCACCGTAGGTTCTAGTTAGGATGGGAATTAGTCCACTCTTCCCATACATCAAAACCCAACTAGTAAAATGGGCATTTTGCACACTTTCATTAGATAGTGAAAAAAACATGCCTTTTGCACACTTTCACTAGATAGCGAAAGAAACGGGCCTTATGCACACTTTCTCTATTATATTGCCCAATGGGTAAATGAATGCATGATTAGTTTCAGCTTTATTTAAGTAAATTTAAAATTCATTCATTTCAATGATGTTCACGACCAATAGTCACTCTTTACCCCATCATATGGTCCACCATGATGTAGAATAGTCGTTTCTCTCCAATGGGGGCCAACCATGAAGAGGCGTCACATCTTAGTCATGACACACAATTAACATAAATTCTTCAAGGATCCTTTATACACAACATACTTAGATTATTTGGCAAATCACAAATATTACGTACACAGTCTTGCCAAAACATATGATACAATCCATTACGAGTTAATCATTTTCCTCACATAAGATTATATCATCAATGGGGCAAAGAGTTTCCATTAATGTGACATCTGCATACATAAATCTCATGTTATATCACATATGAATCATCACATTTGTCATAGACATGTAAACGAGTAAAATCAAGCATGGTTTCCACAGTCTCACATACACATGTAACTAAGCATGATTTTTTTCCCAAACACCCAACATAGCTCATGGTCCATGCAAAATAAAATTTAGTGTAAGTACATTAAGGGATTTCACACTATCTTCATGTTTACATGATAAAAATTCAACAAACATTGGTTTAAAGCATTCATAAAATAAAACCCTAAATTTTAAGCATGGAATCATTAAGAAATACAATATATTGTAATTAGGCTTAAATGAAATCCCCACCTTAGCCTAAACTTGGAAACCCTAAATGAAATTGATGAAAAATATCTCTACACAAACCACGGTGACATAAGAAATGGTTGGAGACGGCTATACATGTTGATGAAGAAGAAAGAAGATGATGATTGGCGAGTGAGTTCTCTCTCTCTCTCTCTCTCTCTCTCTCTCTCTCTCTCTCTCTCTCTCTCTAGGCGTGTAATGCCGAAATTTTGGTGGGAATGTGAGGTTTAAGGGAGAGAATGGAGAGGGGACATGTGCACACCCTTATAACAAGGAGTGAGCATGCACACCCTCCCATCTCGAATGAGTTTCTTCTAAAATATAGTTTCAGACAATCTTTAATTAATTTTAGTCCGTTCATAATGTTGGGCATGAAGAATAGAGTTAGAATATATAATTTTTTTGGTGATCTAAAAACTAGATTGGGCGAGTTTGAAAAATGGTCTAGCAGGTGCTAAAATAGGCTGGATCTTAAATAGCGGTCCACAGTTAATGATCATGGCCTAAAATTGGAGAAAATGTGTAGTCATGATAGGCAAACGATTAGGTAAAATTTGGTGGTTGATCGATGGTGGAAAAAGCCTAGATTTGAAATTCCACCTTTACTGGATAAATGCAGGTACTAACCTTAAAGTTCGACGGGTTAATTGAAAGGTCCAGATTTGAAAAGAGTTGGTAACTCGGTTATTTTCTAAAACGAGATAACTTCGCGTTTAAGAAAGAGGCTTATCAAGGTGGGCATTCAAATAATACTATTGGTCCATAATATGGACGATCTAAGTCACTCGCACGAAGGGAAATATTTAACTACGACTAACCATCCACTTTTCTCACTTGATGGACATTAAAATTAAGGGTTAAGGGACTGATTTGCTAATTAGGCCATTTATACTATGATTTAAATGCTGAAATTTGATGTGCATGGTTTATTTATGATAAATAGGCATAATATAAAATTTCACATCAATTAGATCATGAGAACTATATGAACTAGAAATCAAGGGTTTAGGTTAAGATGAGTCATTCACATTTTTGGATACTTAAGATTTCATATTTACACATCTTGAATAACCACACAAATCCTAAGATAATAATTTTTCACTAAGATAATTAGTTTGGTACGGTTACTTTCTTGACTAGCTTCCTCGATCAATAGCCATAGATGCTCTTAAGTTAAGATCTTCATAATCTCTCGGCCACTTACGAAATTTGACTTTATAGCATTGATACATACCTAAAACTATGCCTACTGATATGTATTTTACTTTACTTATCCTCCATCAACATGAGGGTCCAATGTAGTGTAGAGACGGGAGTCCAAGGTCGTACCTCAGGGACAGAAACATAAGAAAGTTAGGGCAAATTCAATCTAGGTAAAAGAAAATAAATTTTAAAAGAAATTGTTTCTAAAAAGATGATCACTTAGATAATAAAGCAAACCAAGGCATAAGGATCCACATATAGAATCATACATGAACTTGAGATGTAAACATTCCACCAACATTCATCAATCATAAACCATCTACCCATAAAATAAGAGATCTTTACATGAGAATGAAGCATTAGCACACATGAACCATAGAATGGGTCCTAAGCATCCAAAATCCATGAGAGAATGGATTAAAGGCACACCTACGTGTCATGTTTCCCAAAAACAATAAACTAATATGGATTTATGATCATATTCATAGGTGTGATTTGATCTACAACATTGAATAAGTATTAACAAACTTCAATGTTGTGATACACACTTAAAATAGAAAAATAAACACCACAATATTCATCCATTCATCATGTAAAAATAAAAATCCCACTACAACTCAAGTATATATAAATCCTACATGCTTCCCCCTCTAGCCTTGGTTGGGGGAATTAGAAAGACATTCTAATTAAATAAACAAAAGAAAAAGAAGACATTCTAATTAAACAAAAGAAAAAGAAGACATTCTAATTAAATAAACAAAAGAAAAAGAAGACATTCTAAATAAACAAAAGAAAAAGAAGACATTCTAATTAAATAAACAAAAAAAAGAAGACATTCTAATTAAATAAACAAAAGAAAAAGAAGACATTCTAAATAAACAAAAGAAAAAGAAGACATTCTAATTAAATAAACAAAAGAAAAAGAAGACAGAGACGAGAGAGAGAGAGAGGGAGAGCCTCAGAGAGAATGAGAGAATGAATGGAGAGAGGTAGCTGTGCCTCTTTTTATAGCCTTCTATGCATGCCCAACGCACTGTGTAGTGCACGTAAGTGTAGATTTTCCTTTTCTTTTTTTTTTCTTTACTTTCTCATTCTTCAAATAAAATTTGAGCCGTCCATATTGTTCCTCTCATCGAACAGGTCAAAACTGACCATTGACTTGTCAAACGGACGATCACAGCTCCTTATGTAAGCCCAAATTGATCGTACACCTTTACCTTCTTTCTGGCCCACCAGAAACTCATTTTTAGAGAAAATCTACCCTTTATCTTAAAACTTCGCTCTTGACAGCATAGAAGTCTCAGATCTTCTAGGTTAGATTTCAAAAATTACATGTATAATATGAAATCAAAAGAGTAAATCATGTAAGTACGGGATTTCTAACTTTAACTTTTAAAAAAATGACAATGGTGTCCTTTTAGTTTTTCTTGAATAGTGTCTTCCATGGATTTCAGAATCTGACGAAATTTGACGTGTAGGTGTTATTTAATGTGCTCTACCTGCTGTGCGAAAATCGGCCCAAACTGACACTCTGGTAAAAAGTCATTTTTTCAAAGTAACCATTTGTCCCACGTTACTGCTCATACTACAACCGTGGTCCATATATACTTTTTTGACTCAACCTAAATCGTCCATATCACTTGGCACAATAAATAAACCATACAAAATATTCCTTAACGAGAATTAGAATGTCTTTCTTAGTAGGAAAAACACGTACGTGGCCAAATTACAATGCGTATGCAAACTCGATTTAAACCATTGATTTTGGCTATGAAAACTAACTAAAACCCTACTGATTAAGGGTATATATATGTAATATACGAGCTACAACACACCCCCCAACCAGCATTTTGCTAGCCCTCGAGCAAAAATATGTGAAAAAATCTCAAAAGGATTGTATACAACCTATCAATCAGATACATCAGAGTTCCAGAATACTTTACACCTAACCTAAATATATTATTGAAAATGTTTCCAATTCCTTAATCAATTTTAAATACCGAGTTTATTAGATTCCTCAACATTTAAAATAGTTATGATTTCATACTCACTTGTGTACGGTGAAACTAGAATACACCAAAGTAGTCGTTGTGTAACTTAGTATATTCACTCACTTCCATCATCCTTTTGGTCACAGGGTCACCTCGAACACTAGCTCACTCGCCTCTTTTCTACATCACCCTTTTACTCTTTTTTTTTTTTTTTTTTTTTTTTTTACACAGGAGAAGGATTCGAACTCGAACCAATGGAGAGCATACCCATGGTCTCGTGTTTTATCCCTTTTACCTTTTTTTCTATTTTTTTCACATAGGAGAAGGATTCGAACTCGAACTAATGGGGAGCATACCCATGGTCTTGTGTTTTATCCCTTTTACCTTTTTTTCTATTTTTTTTCACACAGGAGAAGGATTCGAACTTGAACCAATGGGGAGCATACCCATGGTTTCGTGTTTTATCCCTTTTCACTAGATCATTCAATTTTTTTTTCTTTAAGAGATAAGTTAACTAACCTTAGTTAACCTGTAAACTAAGAATTATGGAGCTTGTGATTCAACTAATTACCCTTCCACTAACTTAAGCATCCAATGTGTAATGTGCAAAATGAGCATCAAATCCTAACATATTCTAATATTTTAATCAACCTAATTAACTCATCCATGAAAATTTTCAATCCTTGGAATCCAAATTCATTAAATACTTTTTTTTAGTTGTAAACTATACTCTGGAATCCATGTATCTTATCAACAAGTTATACTACAAAAATTTGAAACAAAATTCACATATTTAAAACACAACCTAAATATGAGTTAAGAATGCAATTGACTCACACTAAAGAATAAAAAAATAACAGTCCTAACTACACCACTTTCGCAGGTCTCTCGATTGCATTTAGCATATGCAACAAGCCTTTAAACCCCTAGGTCACCCCTAGTGGACGAGTTATAGTCTCGTGAGGGTTTGCAGACAACACACCCACAAAGTTTGCTTTAAACCTAAGCAAGGTACAGATGCTTGCAAGAGACCCCCATCTGCAAAGGTCATTCAACCAAATGGTTAGAGCTTTCCAAGATCAATCGTTAATTCGAGACCAAGTATAAAAGGAGGAGCCCGTTTCGTCCACTCGTGAATAACCCGTATCAGACATCAGGAGATTTTCCCTAGCCATTACTCTGCGATTCCTTCACAAGCATATGTCGCTCCATACGATTAATACTGAGTTCTGAATCACCATCACATCTCTTTCCATTATCTCTTCTGTGCCCATTGCAATTATATCGAGCATATCGCCAACAACAAAACATTAATTTGGCACGCCTACGTTGAGCGTAAGTGGATCGACCCTCATAAGAAGGATGTTGCTGGTAAATTCGAAGTTTTGACTCCAAATATTTTCAGATGATATCCTTAAGCTCAGGAGGAAGAGGCATGTGGGCAGAAAAAATGACGCAAAGCAAAATACTTCTTACCATTTTGTTGCTTTCTAACCAAGCAGGGCACTAAATTCTAAGTTTAAACTCTCAGTCAGCAAGAGAGCTTATGACTAACCTTCCCGCACTTGCAACAAATCAAGAACAGACAAATGAATGATCGAACTTGATGTCGGGCTAGCTGTTTTTTTTTTTTTTTTTGACAAAATTTACAAAAATGCAGATTCTTAGGATGCAATCCTCACCTCCCAACCTAAATTTTACATTGTCCCCAATGTGAAAATGATGCATGCAATCGTAAATGAGAACAAAAAGATAAAATGAAAAGGATGAGTATCACCTGAAACTTGAAGCACCTTCTATAAAAACTCGAACTAAACACACAAAACAACTAAAAGAAACAATTTAGGCCTACCTAAGCTACACCTCCATTAGACTAGGAGGTCAAACATTTATGTATACCGGATCCTGAAGAGAGATGTTCTCCTCTTCCTTATCGAACTCCTCCACATATGGCTTCAATCTTTGACCATTAACTTTAAAGCTCATGCTATTATGTGTGTTAATAATTTCTACAGCCCCATGTGGAAATACTTTTTTAACAATGAATGGGACAGTCCATCGTGAACGGAGCTTATCAGGAAAGAGTTGGAGTCTAGAGTTGTATAATAGAAATTTTTGATCAACGGTGAAGGTTTTTCTCAAAATATGACGATCATGAAACACCTTCATTCTTTCTTTATACAATTTAGCATTGTCATATGCTTCTCGTCTCAGCTCTTCCAACTCATTCACTTGTAATTTCCTTAGCTTACTCGTATCATCAATGTTCATGTTAGATTTTCGTATTGCCCAGTAGGCTCTATGTTCCAATTCCGACAGGTAAGTGACAGGCGTTGCCATAAACAAGTCTGTATGGTGACATACCAATTGGCGTCTTATAAGCTGTCCTGTAAGCCCAGAGAGTGTCGGATAGTCTCAAGGACCAATCTTTCCTATCTGGCCTCACAGTCTTTTCCAAAATGCGTTTAATTTCTCTATTAGACACCTCGGCCTGTCCACTTGTTTGTGGATGATATGGGGTACTCACTTTGTGCTTCACTCCATATTTCTTCATTAACGTTTCGAATGGACAGTTACAAAAGTGAGTGTCACCATCACTAATAATGGCTTTAGGTGTTCCAAACCTAGAAAAAATATTTTCTTTTAAAAATCATAGGACAACATGATGATCGTTTGTCCTACATGGAACAGCCTCTACCCATTTGGAAACATAATCTACTCCTACTAAGATATACAAAAAACCAAATGAGTTGGGAAATGGTCCCAATGAAATCGATGCCCCAATAATAAAAAATTTCGAGTGGCATAATAGGTGTCAAAGGCATCATATTCTTTCGGGAAATACTTCCCAACCGTTAACAATAGTCATAAGCTACACAATGCTCATGGGTGTCCTTAAACAATGTTGGCCAGTAGAACCCACACTGCAAAATTTTGGCAGTAGTTCTTTTTGCAGAAAAATGGCCGCCACATGCTTCTGAGTGACAGAAAGAGATGACATATCTCTGTTCACTCTCCGGTATACATCTCCTCAAAATTTGATCTGGGCAGTATTTGTACAAATATGGATCATCCCAAACAAAACTCCTTACCTCTATTTCAAATCGTTTCCTATCTTGTGTCGTCCAGTGATAAGGCATTTTACCAGACACAAGATAGTTAACGATGTCGGAATTACCAAGGCAATGGGGAAATTGAAAACAATTGTTCATCAGGGAATGTATCTTGAACATCATTCTCCTCAATGGTATCATTGTGTACAAGCCTAGAAAGATGATCGGCCACTACGTTTTCTACTTCTTTTTTAGCTTTAATTTCCAAATCGAATTCTTGGAGTAGAAGGATCCAACGAAGCAATCGGGGCTTAGCATCTTTCTTAGAAAGTAGATACCTGAGTGCTGAATGGTCTGTGAATACGATTACTTTGGATCCAAGCAAGTAGGATTGAAATTTGTCCAAGACGAAAACCACTACAAGCAACTCTTTTTCGGTTGTTGAGTAGTTCACTTGGGCAGAGTTCAAAGTTCTGCTTGCATAATGAATAACGTAGGGCTTTCTATCTTTTCTTTGGCCTAACACGGGCCCCATAGCAAAATCACTTGCATCACACATAAGTTCAAAAGGAAGTGTCCAGTCAGGTGGTCTCATGATTGGGGCAGTAGTCAATGATTGTTTTAAGGTTTGGAAAGCTGCCTCACAATCACTAGTCCACTCAAACTGGATGTCCTTTTGTAAAAGGTTGCTCAAAGGTTTAGATATTGCGCTGAAATTTTTTATGAACCTTCTATAAAACCCAGCATGTCTAAGGAAAGAGCGTATGTCACGCACAGTTTTAGGGGTGGCTAGCTTAGAGATAACTTCTAGTTTAGACTTGTCTACCTCGATACCATTTTCAGAAACTATATGGCCCAAAACAATTCCCTTCTGAACCATAAAGTGGTATTTCTCCCAATTCAAGACTAAATGCTTCTCTTCACACCTAGTTAACACAAGAGATAATTGTGTAGACATTCTTCGAAATCACACCCAAAGACTGAGAAGTCGTCCATGAAAATTTCCAATCTATGCCCAAGCATATCTGAAAAGATACTCATCATGCACCTTTGGAATGTTGCAGGTGTATTACACAGTCTAAATGGCATTCGTTTGTAGGCAAAGGTACCGAATGGACACGTGAAAGTTGTATTTTCCTTATCCTCAGGGGCGGTCTCAATTTGGTTGTACCCTGAGTAACCATCTAGGAAGCAATAAAAAGGATGGCCTACTACCCTCTCTAGAATTTGATCAACAAATGGTAGCGGGAAGTGGTCTTTCTTTGTAACCAAGTTAAGCTTCCTATAGTCAATGCACACATGCCAACCCATGGTGACATGTGTTGGAATGAGTTCATTGTTAGCATTGGGCACAATGGTAATTCCGGATTTCTTTGGAACCACTTGGGTTGGATTCACCCATTCACTATCGGATATCGGGTAAATGATACCTGCATCTAATAGTTTGATCACCTCGTTCTTGACAACCTCCATGATGTTTGGATTAAGACGCCTTTGAGGTTGTCTTGTTGGTTTGGCATTTTCTTCGAGGTGTATCCTATGGGTGCAAATAGAGGGACTAATACCCTTTAAATCTGAAATATTCCAACCTAAGGCCCCCTTGTGAGTCTTAAGAATTTTCAACAATCTACTCTCTTGTGTGTTATCTAGGTGTGCAGAGATGACAATAGGGTAAGTCTTATCTTGACCTAAGAATGCATATCTGAGATCATTGGGAAGTGGTTTCAGGTCAAGATTGTGTGCATTGGCAATGGATGGTGTAGGTTGTGACTCTGATATTGTCAAAGATTCAAAGTAGGGTTTACATCCACCATTGCCAATCACCTCAGTGGTGTTTTCTTCATCTTCAACATCGTGATTATCCCTATTGGATTCACAATATTCCATGTATTCGACCAAACTATCTTCCAAACTCTCTTCATTTTCCAAAGCAGTCATGAAATTCATTTCATGAATGTAATCATTCCCCATTGGTTGCTTAACTAGATTGAAAATATTTAGCTCAAGCGTCATGTTGCCAAATGAGAGCTTCATTATACCATTCCTACAATTAATGATAGCATTTGATGTTGCAAGGAATGGTCGGCCCAAAATGATTGGGACATGAGCACTTGTATTAGAAACCGGTTCCATATCCAAGACGATGAAGTCTACAGGAAAGTAGAACTTTTTCACTTGGATTAGAACATCTTCTACAACACCCCTTGGTACTTTGATAGATCGGTCTACCAATTGTAATGTGATTGAGGTGGGTTTCAACTCCCCCAACTTGAGTTGAGTGTAGACCGAATAGGGTACGAGGTTTACACTAGCACCAAGATCTAACAGTGCATGCTCAATCCTGAAGTTCCCAATAACACATGGGATAGTGGGACTTCCAGGATCTTTGTACTTTGGTGCAGTGCGGTGTTGTATGATAGCACTCACTTGTTCCGTGAGGAACGCTCTCTTGTGCACATTCATTTTACGTTTCACTATGCACAAGTCCTTGATGTATTTGGCATATGACGGTATTTGCTTGATTGCATCCAATAGAGGAATGTTTATTGTCACTTTCTGCAGGACCTCTAAGACATCTTGATATTTTAATGAAAGTGTAGGATTACGCAATCTTGAAGGAAATGGGAAATGTGGCTCACTTAAACCTTTCACTTTCTCATTCCTTATCAGCTCTCGAGTAAGTTTGGGTTCACTATCACCTTTAGGAGTGGATTCATCATCCGGTATCTCTACCGGTTGTGGAACATCTTTCTCAATTATTTTTCCACTCCTAAGTGTGATGATGGACTTTGCTTGCTCATGTTGTGTATTAGAACTTGATTCCCCCACATGATGCATATTTCTAGGGTTGGTCTGTGGTTGAGATAGAAGTATGCCCTTTTCCTTAGCATTGAGTTGGGTCTCAATTCTAGTCATGGATTGAAGAAGTGATTGATTTATTTGAGCTTGTTGTTGCATGAAGGCTGTCAATGCATCATTTTTAAGGGCCCTTTTTGGTGGGGGCACATATGGTTGCGCATTATTTTGAGCACTATTAAAATGGTTTGGGGGTCCCTGTGGTACATTGGGTGCATTCACTTGCAATCCATTCCTCCAACTGAAATTGGGATGATTCCGCCAATTAGGATTATATGAATTGCCTAATGGTTGAGCAGGCAGTCCTTGGTAAGCATTTATAGCATTTGCATGATCATGATTCATTTCTTCAAAAGCTAGGATTGTTGGACAATCCTTTTTATCATGGTTTTGATCTCCACAAATGCTAGTTGCAGGATTGGTTCGCACTATATTCATTCCTCTCCCTAATTCCATGGCCGCTACCTTTCGTGTCAGGTTGGCCAACTTTGCTTGCATATCATTCTCTACATCAATGACATATATACTCCCTTTTTCCTTTTGGATGGGTCTAAAACTAGGCGGTTCCATTTTATGAGGAGCACCCCATGATTGAGTGTTCCCTGCTAACCTGTCTAGAGAATCCCATGCGTCATTAGGCTCTTTTTCTATGAAGTTGCCTCCACACATCATCTCAATGAATTGGCAGGTGTCGTAGTTAACACCATCATAAAAGAATTTGAGTATTCGCCATACTTCAAATCCATGATGTGGGCATGCAAGCAAGAGTTCCTTAAAACGTTCCCATGCTTGAAAAAAAATTCATTCTCCTTTTGAGAGAACATCATGATGTTCCTGCGCAAGGCATTAGTTTTGTGCGCTGGGAAGAACTTCTTAAGGAATTCTTGGCTCATGCCTTGCCAAGAGTCTATTGTACCAGGTCTTAATGTGTGGAGCCATGCCTTGGCCCTTTCTTTCAAGGAAAATGGGAATATATTTAGTCTAATGTAGTCATCATTACCAATTCCTGTTTGCAAAGTTGCCACCACCTCTTCAAAATCTTTGAGGTAGAGATATGGGCTTTCAGATTCAAGCCCATGGAATTTTGGGAGCAACTGTATGATGCCCGGCTTAAAATCAATGTTCCCAATGTTAGCTGGGAGCACTATACATGATGGTGTAGTTGTTCTAGCCAGTTGGAAATAATCTCGCAAGGTTCTAGGACCTTGTTCTTTATTAGCCACTTCATTCTCAACCACATGTGTCGGTTCATCCCGATTTAGATTGTTCCTATTTTGATTTATATTTTCCATGGTATCAAGTGTGTCTTTTAGTCCTTTTCTTTTTGAATGAGAGAGTCCAGTAACTAGCCCACCCGCACTAATCAAACGGTTATGATGATCACGGGTCCAATGGGGCATATACTAGATCGATCACCCACACAACTAGATCAAAACCACTTTAAAAAATTCAAATATATAAATCTTTTGTCAAGATCTCATCCACCACACAATCACAATCACAACTATCCTAAAATAAAAGAAAAGAAAAGAAACTAAGACTAGCAAGCTTTCTTTTGTTTTTGTGATCAACTTTCACACGTGTAGGACAACCGTAACACTTGGGTAATGATATTCCAAGTAGGGCAACGTTCGATCACACATGATTGAGTTAATTCCAAAAACAAGAGAGAAAGAGAATACTAAAAACAAAATATAATATATCACATATAAAGCAAGAAAAGAAAGAAAAAGAACTCTACTACTTTCCCAACTTTTCTCAAAGATCGAAGCACAATGTGTCTTGCAATGGCAAAGCCAAAAGCAAAGATAGAGACCGATTTCTCCTGGTCAATAGAGGTTTAAAAGAACACTCCACCCACTCTTTGAATCTCAAGAAAAATTAAAAAATGATTCTTTTTTACAACTAAAAGCAAAAATAAAAGAACTAAAAGAAAAAGGAAATAAAAGAACTAGAAAGAAGTAATGCACACTCCCTCACTTCTCTCACAATTACAAATAAACGAAGATCAAGGCGGCAAGCAGGCCATTTAGATCTCTTACAATGCAATACATAATATGAGAAAGAAAGTGTAGAAAGGAAAGAAGAAAGAAAAAAAATGCTTTTTACTGCTTAATAAAAATAAAAATAAAAATAAATAAATAAATAAATAACTAGATTAGGGAAGAAATTCCGGCGGCAGAGCCATCATTTATCAATCATGTAAACATTCCACCAACATTCATCAATCATGAACCATCTACCCATAAAATAAGAGATCTTTACATGAGAATGAAGCATTAGCACACATAAACCATAGAATGGGTCCTGAGCATCCAAAATCCATGAGAGAATGGATCAAATGCCCACCTACGTGTCATGTTTCCCAAAAAAATAAACTAATATGGATTTATGATCATATTCATAGGTATGATTTGATCTACAACATTGAATAAGTATTAACAAACTTCAATGTTGTAATACACACTTAAAATAAAAAAAATAGACACCACAATATTCATCCATTCATCATGTAAAAATAAAAATCTCACTACATCTCAAGTATGTATAAATCCTACATGCTTCCCCCTCTAGCCTTGGTTGGGGGAATTAGAAAGACAATCTAATTAAATAAACAAAAGAAAAAGAAGACATTCTAATTAAACAAAAGAAAAAAAAGACATTCTAATTAAATAAACAAAAGAAAAAGAAGACATTCTAATTAAATAAACAAAAGAAAAAGAAGACATTCTAAATAAACAAAAAAAAAAGTAGACATTCTAATTAAATAAATAAAAGAAAAAGAAGACATTTTAAATAAACAAAAGAAAAAGAAGACATTCTAATTAAATAAATAAAAGAAAAAGAAGACAAAGACGAGAGAGAGAGAAAGAGAGAGAGAAAGCCTCAGAGAGAATGAGAGAATGAATGGAGAGAGGTAGCCGTGCCTCTTTTTATAGCCTTCTATGCATGCCCAACGCACTGTGTAGTGCATGTAAGTGTAGATTTTCCTTTTCTTTTTCTTTTTCTTTACTTTCTCATTCTTCAAATAAAATTTGAGCCGTCCATATTGTCCCTCTCATCGAACAAGTCAAAATTGACCATTGGCTTGTCAAACGGACGATCACAGCTCCTTGTGTAAGCCCAAAATGATCGTACACCTTTACCTTCTTTCTGGCCCACCTGAAACTCATTTTTCAGAGAAAATCCACTCCTTAGCTTAAAACTTCGCTCTTGACAGCATAGAAGTCTCAGATCTTCTAGGTCAGATCTCAAAAATTACATGTATAATATGAAATTAAAAGAGTAAATCACGTAAGTACGATATTTCTAACTTTAACTTTTAAGAAAATGACAATGGTGTCCTTTGAGTTTTTCTTGAATAGTGTCTTCCATGGATTTCAGAATCTGACGAAATTTGACATGTGGGTATTATTTAATGTGCTCTACCTGCTGTACGAAAATCGGCCCAAACTGACACTCTGGTAAAAAGTTAGTTTTTCAAAGTAACCATTTATCCCACGTTACCGCTCATACTACACCGTGGTCCATATATACTTTTTTGACTCAATCTGAATCGTCCATATCACTTGGCACAATAAATAAACCATACAAAATATTCCTTGACGAGAATTAGAATGTCTTTCTTAGTAGGAAAAACACGTACGTGGCCAAATTGCAATGCGTATGCAAACTCGATTTAAACCATTGATTTTGGCTATAAAAACTAACTAAAACCCTACTGATTAAGGGTATATATATGCAATATACGAGCTACAACACCTACCTTCCGAAAAAATTCAAAAACCACCTACCTTAGTGATCAGAATTGCGAATCTTGGGAGGGTCTAAGGGTATTATCGTAATTATTTTTAATCTAAAACTTTTGGAAAATCTAACGATTGTATGAGGTAATATTTATGTTCCTAAGCATATCTTATAAATGAATCTATATCAAATTCATCACATATCATTACTTATTTATAAAACAAGTTAAAATTCTCGTTAATCAGATATTTTATACATAATATGCAATACTATACTTTCAAAGCCACTTCAGAAAAATTCGAGGCATTACAGGTGAAGATGACATCCATTTGGGTGTTACTTGGTTTGGCTGTAAGCATGGACCTGGAGATGGAACAATTAGATGTTAAAAGAGTATTTCTCCATGGGAATCTGGAAGATGAAATATACATGAGGCAGCCAAAAGGTTTTGAAATCAAAGGCAAGGAACATATGGTGTGTAGGTTAAAGAAGAGCTTTTATGGATTGAAACAAGCTTTGGGACAATGGTACAAGAAGCTTGACTCATTCATTTTGAAGTATGGGTACGGCAGAACGAAGTTAAACCAATGTATGTTCACATGGAAGTTCTTAGATAATGACTTTTCATTCTTTTGTTATATGTTGATGCATGCTCATCATAGGAAAAGACGCTGTTAACGCCAAAAATTGGCTAACAAATGTTAGTCAGAGACCAACTTTGATTCTTCGTTGTCTGACCTCCAATCGGAGATGAATGGTGTAGATTGGGGAACCTGCAATCACCAAGAAAGGTTAGGACCACCGCCGGTTGGCCCGGCTTATGGCCCTCCGATGGCAAAGTCAGTACGGGTACTGTGATAGTAAGATGAAGCGTGAAAAGTAGGCTTAGAGATTGTGTACCTTCTCATTGATGAAACCATCTACTTATATAGATCTGAATGTCCCATTCTGTTACGTAAGATACTGAGATCATCTACTGATTTCATGGGATAAGGTGCTTATCCTACTTATCCTCAGATAAAGGAATAATCTAATCCAATTACTCATCTAGTCAATTATGTTCCTTGATAACGATCCCTTGAGACACAGAGCCGTAGACGAAGATAAGCCCAAAATCGGCCTATACGTGCTGCTGGTACTATAGGCTAAGGGATGTCATCGCTAATCATCAGTAGTTAAAGCTGCTCACAGGTCAAAAGATGCTCGCGAGACAAGCTGCTCGCATATATAGGCTGCTGGTACTATGAGCTAAAGGACATCCTCGCTAGAGCAGAGACCAGAGACCAGAGAGCAAAGACCAGAGCTACTCACATGACGGAAGCTGCTCATATCAAGAGTGCTCGCATGTGGAGATGCGACCCCTTCTTCGAGCACGAGCAGGGCTGGTCGCATTTTGGAGATGCAACTCCTTTCTTCGAGCACGAGCCGAGCTGGTCTCATTTTGGAGATGCGACCCCTTCTTCGAACACGAGCCGGGCTGGCCGCATTCTGGAGATGCGACCGCGATTCCTCACTCCTCTTTAAAGCCAAATTTGTCTACAACAGACGTCAAGAAGATTGACAGGCTGAAACAGGAGTTAGGCAAATCTTTTGCGATGAAAGACTTGCGCCCGACCAAATAGATTTTAGGAATGAAAATCACTCGTGACAGAAGCAGCATAAAGCTATGGTTGTCATAAGAGCAGTATGTTAAAAATGTTCTAGAAACATTTAATATGAAGACAACAAAGCCAGTCAGTTCTCCACTCGATGGTCACTTCAAATTGAGCGACAAATAGTGTCTCAAGACCAATGAAGAGTTGGAAGAGATGCAGAAGGTACCATACACTTCAGTGGTAGGAAGTTTAATATATGCTATGGAGTGTACACGCCCAAACATAGCATATGCACTTGGCATTGTGAGCCGTTATTTTGTCAATCCTGACAAAGAACACTGGGCAACAGTGAAGTTAAGCCTATTCTTTAGTGAAGGAAATCTTGTGTTGGAAGGGTACACATATACAAACATGGCAGGTAACATAAACTCTAGGAAATCTACATTGGGGTATATGTTTACATTTGTAGGAGGAATAATGCTATGATAGAGTAAGCTACAGAAGTGTGTAATATTGTCTACGACAGAGGCCGAGTATATTATAGTCATAGAACCATGCAAGGAGATGCTTTGAATAAAACGGTTCTTACAGGAACTCAGCCTGAAGCAGGATAAGCAATGGTCTATTGTGATAGCTACAGTGCAATATAATTGAGCAAGAATCTAAGATAACATTCCAAGTCGAAGCACTTAGAAATTTGGTATCACTAGATCAAAGATACGTTAGAGAACAGGTGCTATAGCTTACCAAGATCTATACTGATGACAATGGGTCAAACATGATGACCAAGGCTTTGGCCAATGACATGTTTGAGGCTTGTAGAAGCCTGACAGGCATAAAGGCAGTGGAGACCTTCTCTTGAGTCGGAAGGGAGAGATTTGATGACGTGTTCCTCCTTAGGATGTGAGGAGAGATGTGTAATTCGAGGGTCTTTAGGTGAACAACCATGATGGGTTGGGCAAATGAAACTCACCCGAATATCTCAGTTGCTCATTGGTCTATTTTGGACAGTGTCGGGTGACGAAAGATGGGAGTTTGGGCAAATAAAACTCGGGAGATGTTCTCTATAACTCTCTGGATAGATTTGGCCATGTCGGGCGATTAAACCCACACGGGTCAGTTGACCGACGGTAGCACGACTGTTTTACGCAGTTTCATGTTTAGTTTCTAATTCCATATTAAATGTTACATATATAAGCACATGTTAATGCACAATTAGGGCAGAACAAGACCCTAACACGTTCCAAAGCAAGAGAGAGAAAAAAAGAAAAAGAAGAAGAGATTGAGAGAAAGAGAGATTAAGATCGAAGAAAGAGAAGATCGAGTTCGTGACGTTCATCCACGATGTTAGTTGTGTTCATAACTCCTTTAAGGTCCTCAGTTTGATGAGATCTCTTTGTTTATCATTCTCTTTTATTATAATCCACCCTTGATGGTGAAGATATTGGATCCAAACGTGTTATAAGCTCGTGATCGTTGTATAACTTGCTTTACATAGTGGATTTGTTGAATGGACAAGGTCTCGTGATTTTTACCTCTATTCTTAAAAGGTTTTCCACGTAAAAAGTCTTTTGTGCCGTGTGTGATGATTGTTTGTTCATCATTGTGAATTCATATCTCATAATTCAATTGATTGAGGATTGCGAGATCCATCGTATTGGCCATGCTTCCCCAATAGTGATGTAGTTACACTAGCACATAAAGCTTTGGTGCTGTCATTCCGATAGCTTTGACTAGAGCATGCATTAAGACACAAACCCCATTCTCTATACTGGCCAACCACAATCAACAAAGCCCCTTTAAAGGAAAAATCTTTTAATGTATGATTGTTACTTGTATAATAGATCTCCGTGTTAGGGAGAGTAGTCGGTGCCCAAAATTTAATTACAAAATACAAATAAAATTGCACAGGAAAATCAATATGCTTGAAAACCAAACATGTACTTGCCCTCTCTCTGGCTCATTAATTAAGCTCGTAGTGACAGTGTATTGTGGGTATGTTATCCATGGAAGCAGATTGGCTAGTGCACCCCACACCAGCAACATTGCTGGTGTGGGTACGTGGCGGAAGCAAATGAGAGCTTCAGTCCTCAAGCAACGTGAACCGTATGAACAGTCTAGAAAGGATTAAGGTTTAGTTGACCCCACAATGAAGTATTTGGTATATCCACATCGTCCATTGGAGAGATCATTTTAGGCCATCATACCCAAACTGAGTCATATCCAAAGCTCAAGTGGACCACACTACAAAAGGAAGTTGAGACAATGATTTTCACAGTTAAAACATCCCTAGGACCAACCATGATGTTTATTTTCCATCCAAACAGTTCATAAGGTCAAAATGACCTGGATGAAGGGTAGAAAAAAAAATCAGATTAATACAAAACTTCTATGAGCCCCAGGAAGGTTTCAATGGTTGATGTTCACTCTCCACCGCTTTCTGCAACGAGGTCCACTTGAACATTGGATCCATGTCATTTTTTGTATAAATCCTTACAAAGATCTCCTAAAATGAACAGACAGTTTGGATGTAATACATACCTCTTGGTGGGTCCCATAGAACTTGCTGACATCAATACACCAGCCAAGTTAATGGTGTATGGTACACCATGCAATCCGCTTCGGTTATCCAGGGTACAATCCCTAATTGTCTTGCTTTGTAGACATTACTAGTACGAAAAAATAAAAATAAAAACATCTACTTATCCTTTTGACTCCAGAACTTTGGATTACCTACCTTTGATGCATGGCCAACCAAAATCTGAATTATATGAATATAGAGATTTCCAAAAGTATTCTATTCATACATAGCGTAAATAAAGTTGGACTACTTGAATTTTGGACATTTCATTTTATTTATTACAATGCAATCAATCTTTACATCCAAACATGCCTGAAGAATTATGAGACTTCGTATGGTAAAAATTAGTAAAGAAACCACTGTATCATTATGAACATTACATGGGTAATTAATACTAACTTATGCTGAACAAATTTTGTATTTAACTTGTAAAAGATGCCACAGATAGGGCCACACTCTTAACAAGCACAACGGAGAAGCCATGTGGATTGAAACTCCAAAATGGGAGGTGATCATAGAGGATTACGAGAAATCCACCGTTGGAACATTGCAAAGCCTTCCTTAGGTTTGTACTCTGGAGCTGTGTGGCCCGCTCCCTGTATCCAAAACATGAAGGGTCACGTTAGATCAGATGTCTTTCTTAGTTTCATGCAATTTCTTTTTATTTCACATGATAACAATATCAAGAAGTCAAGAGGAGGAATTTCTTGCCTTTAAAGTTGCAAATGTCATGTTATTGGAATACGTTCTGATGTACCTGTGAGATCAAAATGCCATGAGATCATCCGGTAATAGATTAGGCCGACTATGGGGCCTAGCCCAAGCACCTATTGGACGGGCGCGACTTGGGTGAGACCCCGGAACCAACAATGTGGGTGGGAACCTGAACCTAGGGCCCACCTGCCTGTGTTCATTGTAGATCTATGCCGTTAATCTTCTTTTCCAGCTTATTTTATGCTATGGTACCAAAAAAGAAGAAGATGGAAATTTCGGGTGGACCACACCATAAGAAACAATGGTTAATGACCATTAAAAACCTTTTGTGAGCCACAAAAGTTTTCTATCAACCTGATATTTGTTTTTTCCTTTCATCCCTGTGTACGTCACCTTATCAACAGATTGGATGTTCAATGAACATTACAGTGGACTCCAGGAAGATTATAATGGTAGGCGTTCAATGAGCACTGTTTCCTGTGGTGTGGTCCACCTAAAATTTGTATCTGCTTCAGTTTTGGGACTGCATCCTAAAATAATATTAAAAAAACAGATTAACGGTATGGATCTGCAATGAACACAGCCAGGTGGGCCCTAGGTTCAGGGTTCCACCCACATCGCTGGTTCCTGGGTATCACCCAAGTCGCGCCCCTATTGGACTTGGACAAAATCAATTGCTCTTGGGATTTGCATCAGACCCTTTAGCCAGGCCTGGCTTAAATTCAAGGTTATCACACCATAGTTTGAAAACACGAAAACTTGACTCATTGTTCAATCTGGTTGGGTTGACTCAAGGAATTGAGAAATCCGTAAGATGACTCAACTCAATATGTTAACATATACATTAAAAGCATTTAGAGTGAAATCAATACTTGAAGATTTGACATATGGTCCGATCCCGGTATGCATCGGCCTATACGTTGTGGTATTGTCTATGAACATTATGCCCATACTGGCCTGATACAGATCAATCAGCTGATACAAGGCGATACGACCCCATACTGGTGGTGAAGATTCCGTATGAAAAAATTGACTTGCGAATCATGATTGTGAGTTCGAGGCCAGGTTTACACATCACCAAGCTCCCTACAACTCAGCTCAAAATCTCATCAATCAAGTTGACTCACCCGAGTTTTGAGTCGACACACCCACACACAACTATGTTTGACATCATTTTAGTTGAAGAAAAACTCTGATACTCTTGGCATTGTAGGGTGGATGATCGGTGGTAACTTAGAAATTATTTAGAAACTGTATACATGGCATGCAACTAAAATAAATTAAACTGTCCAAATTATGGTTCCCAGCTTAGACCTCTCATGAAGAAAAATTAAAATTAATTGATAATCTAATATCGAATTGGTGGACATTAATTGGACAGTTAAAAATGAAAAATATCCAATGGTACTATTAATTTCAACAAACAAGTGTACATGAATCAGATGTTAGAATTGTCCAACCAATCAATTTTGGGAATGTGACTGAGCAAGTGGGTTCCATAATTTTACTGGTTTGATTTGAGTGTATGAATGTCACATGTACAATTTTTTAGTGTCTGTGTATCAACCTTCATAGAGTATCAAACAACCTCCCTTCCAGTGGTAGATGGGAACCCAAAAAGAACAGTTGAAAAACCGAATAGGACCTGAGACCATTCTAGTCTCAGGTCCAAAAACTGATGCCCCCACGGTGTGCCCGAATGCAGATGGTTTATGGCTATCATGGTCTGGTATTCAAATGGTCTAACCCATGCTTTCTTTTGCACCCAAAAATAGATGACCCAGACTTGGGCTGACCTGAGTTCTGACCATGGTGAACGAAATTCGCTTCCTACATGAAATCATAATTCAAAGTATGGACTAATGTTACTGATGGGTATGTTATAAAAGTGGGATCTCACCCTGCAACTTGTCCATCAACGAACCATGGTCGCCACTCATTGACAATGGAGAAATTTAAAGATCTAATCCATGCTTGTGTGCCCAAAAATGGCACTAGTAGGTCATGATCACCACTGTATAAAGTAAAAAAAAAAACAAAGAACATATCAGTATCATGTCGCTGGGTCTACGGAGAGATTAGTAAGAGGAGATGGACCAAAGTTTCACCTGTATATCAGAGCTCGATAGCCTTTCGTGGTCAAATTAAGATGGTATTTTATGCTACTTTTGACATTCTTCTCATAAGGTAGGTCATGGTTGCATCTTTGCCATTCTCTGGTTGTCCCCTGTTCATCATGGAAGTTTGATGCTGGTCATGATCATCCTCTGGGTTCACAAGCTGGTATAATTGGTATTGGGCCCAACTCGGTCTGGCAAGTCTTGGTCCTGAACTTTGGCTATGTCGGCTTAGGTCCAAGCTTTAATTTCCAGACCATGTAATGATATATCCCCGGACCAGCCCATGGTTTGATAGCATTACATACTAAGGCCTGGCACGAGGCTGGGTTCAACCATAAAAGAGATCGAGTTGGACCCTGATGTCAGTTGGGCCTCACCGTCACATGTCAGGAGCAAAAATTAGGTCAGCCACATATGCATCAAGGTAATGGACAGTTGAATAAATTTCCACCAGCCCCATTCATGTGTGCCCTGCCTGGTGAGCTGACTGGAACGAGTTTTAAACATGGTTGCAGTCTACCTTATGTTTGGCCCAGTCCTACACACATCTACGGATGCGGGTGCACATGGGGTGTGTGTGTGTGTGTGAGTGAGTGAGCAGTTCGTGTATGCTAAGAAAGCCTTGCACCATAACGTCTCTTGAGGATTTGGGAGATTTTACCTTACGGATGTGGAGTGCCTTTCTAACGCTATCATCATTTGCCCAGTAATAGTAGAGCAAATATGCATATGACTGTGACAAATAAAAGGTTAGTTGATCATTTGCCCAATAATAGGAGAGCAAATATGCATATGCATGTGACAAATGAAAGGTTAGTTGCTGTAAAGACCTGCTTGGATTAATGGAAAGGAAAAGGCAAGGAGACTCGTTTCTTGTGAAACTTTCCTTCTTGGTCAAGCCTCTCCTTAAATTTGTGTAAAAAATCATTGGTCAATTTCTCCATCTTTAAGGAAAAGCATCTTCTCATGATAGATTGAAAATGAGCTTCTCACTGGTTAAACCCAAATGTCCCATCATCCATCTTCAACAACTTCACATGTGCCATATAGGCCATTGTCCACTCTTTGTTCCACTCCACACATGCCACTATACCAGAGAGAGAGAGAGAGAGAGAGAGAGAGAGAGAGAGAGTACCCTACACCCAAGGCGGGGAAGAGGATCTGGGAGGAGCAGCTCTCTAGAATTCTCATCAAGAGATCTTCTGTGGCCCACCAAAACGTTTGGCCTTGGGGATGCCAGGGGGCATTTGTGCTCCAAAATGTGGGCTTTATTTAGTACACTTGAAGTGCACTGCATGTACCAAAGATCAACACCATTATCCTTTGCCCATACCAAGAAGACAATGAAAAATCGAAGGCTGAGATAGCCCCATTACCTCGTTTACTGCCTCGAGATCCTTTGCACATTTAGGATTGCTTGGATTTATGTAATCTCCTTCACAACTTTTCTTGGTTGACTGCAATAATAATAAGAACAACTTCAAGTAGTAGTTCAGAAAGAGACCCATTGTCACATGAGAAAGAGACTACAGCACCTCGTTGTGTCCAGCGGGTACAGTACCCGAACTCTGTTGGGCCACAATGATGTGTTTGTATCACATGATCACATCCACACCGTCCATCAGGTTTTCTTTTTTATCTTAGACAGGGGTCCAGCCCAGTACGTATCTAAGGCGGGCCACAACACCGGAAAGAATCGGAGTCATAGAATTGCATAAAGAGCTCAGGATGATGTACGTATGCTCAATCCAACCCGTTCATCAGGTGTACTGCAGGACAAACAAACACCTCCGAATTTGGACCCGACAGTGGACCCAACAGAGCTCTGTTGTTTTTACTCGCTCGCTGTCTAAAACGGGTGCTGTAGAGTATTCCGACCGAGTTGACCGTGTCATAAGCGAGTTGACCAGGTTTCGACCAAACCGAGTTTTATACGTCCTCGAGTGGGGGGATAACATAATTCCCGTAGAGTAGTGAGTAATCAACAATCTTCACACGTGAGGACATTTTGACATGCTTCGATCTGACCTTTACATATGCGCCCACATGGTACAAGAGTCACCCTGACTCAATCCTATCCGTTGGATCAATGAATGATTCCCCATCGTACGCTAAGGAGCTAACCAGTGACAACTAACGTACGTGAGACTTGTACCATGGGCGTTCATGGCCAGGCCCAGAAGATTGACGGTTCAGATCATCCGGCCATGCAGACATTTGGCTCACATCATGGATGGCCCTACAATGCACATGAAGGTGTTCACATGCATCCTATCACCTCATAGAGTTCGTCCGATATGAGGCCCATCCCATGGGCGTATGGTACCACTGAGTTAGCATCATATCTTTCATCCGTCACGGGGTTTCCGACGACATAACCCTGCAATTTAAAAAAAAAAAAAACAACGCATGAGAGGGAGCGATTGCTTTAACGGCATGGTTTTTTTACTCCTATTCATTCTTCTTTGAGTAGTCCAGTTGTGACTCGCCCGAGTCGGGTACTTTAGCCCAACTCGCCTCAGTCGAGGGTGATTAGTGCACCAACCCAACACAGGAACTGAGTCGACTCGGGCGAGCCACGTGACTCCAACGAGGCGTCAAAGCATGATTAGCACAGAGTCGCAGTCGCATGAGCTACGTAGCACACGAGTGATGAACACGCCTGCTAGCCCAGCCGGAAGATGCCTATGTGTTTCAACAGCATTCTCATGTTCGAGTGCCAAGGAGACACAGTGGGTGCATCATGTGACTAACCAAGTGGGTGCGTTGCATGACTGACTTAAAAAAAAAAAAAAAAAAAAAATGTAAGTTTTCTGAGCCAAGCCGATTAGGTGCCGCACCGGCCTCACACAAGACAGTGCGGCCCTTATCATGGGACACAGCTTGATGTATGTATTGCATATCCACACTGTCCATCTGTTTTAACAGATTCGTGTAGGGCATGAGCCCAAAAATAAAGCAGATCCAACCTTCAGGCGACCATGCAGTGTTGATTGAATATTAAAAACATTTTGTGGGTCACATAAGTTTTGGATCCAGCTGATATTTGTTTTACTTCTTTGCTTAGGTTTTTTTGACCTTATTAACAGGTTGGATGGAAAATAGACATTACCAAAAAATTACGGTGGGGCCTAGGAAGTTTTTAATGGTGGCACGTTCAATAACCACTGCTTCTTCTAACATGGTCCACTTAATATTTGGATCTGCTTCATTTCTGTTCTCAAGAGCTAATCAGATCTGAAAAAACCGGATGAACAGCGTGGATATAAAATACATACATCAAGGTGGGCCCCACGGTAAGGGCCGTAAAGTCGTGGGTGACGCCTGGCCACACCGTATCTGTTCCCTTGTATTTGGTACTTTAGATTCCAGAACAAACGTGAGATTCAAGAAGCGATTGGTGACAAAAGTACCAAGATGGACACGTACATATGTCTCGTCCGTTCATCAGATGAGACCAATTGACAACACGTCTCGGCCAAAGATCAATCTAATCCACTTGCCAAGTGGCCAACACATCTATATTGAAATAAAGACAGCGTTGTCAAGCATTTTCTAGCCACTGTAGCTAGAAACAGCCCCTGTTTGGTTTAATGAAAGTTCCTTTCTATCTTAAAAGAGTCGTTTAAAGGAATTTTACCAAAAAAAAAAAAAAAAAAACTACCTAATTAATATGAAATTTTACATTCGGATACCTTTTTCAAAGGTTTTCAAACCGGCACGGTGAATGGGTAGTTGTTTTAGTGGTCCCACCTTGATGTTTGCGTAAAATCCACCCTAACCATGAGCTGCATAGCCGTGTCTAGAGCCTAAAAGTCAGCTCCATCTTTTATTCAAGTGGAATCCATGATTGAAAACAGTGTATAAGATAATGAGCACCCTCTAAACTGTTTCTATTAGTGTGGCCCAAGTGAATCACAGATGCGTGTATTTTTTGGGCCACTAGCCTGATTTTTGTGTAGAATCTAATAGTTGGAGTGGATTTTATATGATTACCATGGTGGGCCCTATAAAAAATAAGGATAGATGTCTCTCTCTCACCTTTTTCCTTTAGCTTGGCCCACCAAAATCACATGATAGCTTTATGTTTTTTGTCTACGAGACTAATATGGGACGAAATCTCTAATGAGCAGAGTTGATCTTACATAAACATCACAGTGGGCCGGGCAAAATCAAGAGCGGCCTGCCCAACAACTCTCTCTCTCTCTTTGTTTGTTTGTTTTTTTTTTTTTTTTTTTGGTCCCAAGTAATCTCTTTGGACACTTAAAAGAGGACACCGGAACTTGACTTTTGGTAAAGCCCACCATAATGGGCATACAAAACTCACTGTGACCGCTAGATGCATAATCCAATTTAGGCCTAGAGCTAAAATAAATCAATTTGACTTGTGATTTAGGTGGGCCACACCAAAGAAAACAATCAAGAGAGATGCCCACCCTTGATTTTATGGGGCCCACTGTAATGATTATATAAAATCCACTCCAACCATTAGATGCCACACCAAAATTTTGGCCTAAGGCCTAAGCATTAGGACCATTCGTAATTCAGATGAGCCATAAAGGGAAAACACTTTGAAGTGTGATCATTGCCTTCTACACTGTTTCCAATCATGTGGTCCACCTGAATCACACATGGGGTTGAAGTTTGGGCGGTTGGCCTAACATAAGGTGATGCAACTGGTGGTTGGAATGAATTTTACATAAACATCATGATGGGACCCACCCAAGCAGCCAAGCCATTCGCTCAATTGCCTGCCTAATCAACCCTTAAAGAAATGTAATTGATGCCGGTGGAACGCTAGCTATATCAATTAATAAAGTAGCTTTTGAAAAGCTTTTTCGAAAAAACTATAGAATATAAATTTTATATTAATTAAGTACATTTATTTTATTATTATTATTATTATTATTATTATTATTATTATTTATTTATTTTATTTTTTTGTAAAATTTACTAAAGTAAAAGAGCAAGCAGTCCAAATTCTAAGGGGAAAAAATCAGCTTTTGGGCACATAGCACATGGATCGCATTTCTAAAACCATAATGATCAAGACATTTAAAACATTCAATTGATCGCTATCAAGTGGACGGTTTTAACTCAATTGGTGAGCAGTCGAAATTGCAAGGGCAGAATCAGAAGCTGGTCAGCTCTGATTGCCGTATACAACTATGCCATGCCCTTGGTTGAAGAGTCACCACCATTTCAAAATAGTAATGAACTATGGTGGGAATCTAACCATGGAAATTTTCATTTTCTTAAATCAAGATACCTTGAGATTGAGGGTTGGTTCATGTCCAGCTTCAATCCCTGCAATCACATACGAAGTTGAAATGTTTGGCATGGAAAGCGTAACAAATCAAAATTAACAAAAATATGAACACTAAATTGTTAGGACTTCTGTATGGTGATCGATCCCGTTCATTTGGTAGGCCCCCATTTAGACGGGAGTACCCAGCAATTAATTGTGTTGGACTGGGTAACCGTCCAACTAATGCCCAGATGAATGGATGGTCAGTTCTCCACATTGGACGGGCATAACTCACAAGATTGAGTGAATCTACGTGGGTCCCTTTTCTTTTTGTTTATGGGTCGTGGGAAATTAGCAGGGCCCACCTCCAATTTATCAGATGAGACTCACCAACAGAAAACCGTTTTTAGTGTGGTTGAACTGAGGTTTAGGAGAACCCTCACTGGTCTGTCAAGATGTTTGCAAGTCCCTCTATCACCCCTATATATACATGCTCCTCTACACTAGGCTACACGTGTCAGCCATCTCAGCACATGTGTTGATATTGTGGGACCCAATATGTACATCATCTGGATGAAAAATCTCAGCGAGTCAAACTCTCAGGTTGGCTAAACATGAGGAAGCGATGGATGGTTTGGAAATTATTGAGAAGGTTTTTAAGATAATTATAAAAATAAAAATAAAAAACGCATACTACCTTTTATTATTAGAATATGTTGAAAGTAGATGCCTTTAATCTTGCGTTTCAGACCTGCTTGGCACAACCGAGCGAGTTAGCCTCTTGCTCAATTTTTTGTTCGGAGCTGCTCGACACTGTCAAGAGACTCTGTCTCATTGCTCGATACGGCCAATGTGGCACCGCCAAACGAAGTGTGATTTTGCATATTTTGTTTCTAATTTTGGTTCTATTGCTTTATTAGAGGATGTAATTAAGATTAAGGTATTCTAAGAGATGTTTAAGGGTTTGAGAGGGCTTTGGAGAGAGAGAAAGCTAGGATTTTTCTCATGGGGCTTTGATCCAGTAATGTTTCATCTATTGTGACTTTGCTATTCATAGTGTATTCTCACTTTGTGCCGTGATTTTTTTTTTCTGTAAGGGTTTTTCCATGTAAATTCGGAGTATTCTCTTGTGTTGATTTGCTTTTACGATTGTGAGTACATTACTTAATTCTACTATATACTTCTGCAAGTTTCCAACAAGTGGATATCAGGGATAATGTTGGGAAGTAGATTTGAATCTGTGAAAACAAAGTATCAATTACATATAACATGAAGTTCGATGTAGATGAGTACTTTAGGAAAAACAACTTTGAACTATGAAGGGTGAAGATGAAGGATCTTCTAGTTCAATAAGGATTGGACGCACTCCTTCGTAAGGTATCAGAGACTATGAAAGAAGAATTAGTGGGGAATAAACTGGATCATAGGGTCATGAGCTCAATCCAACTGTGCTTAGCGGATAATGTCCTATACAATGTCATAAACAAGTCGACTACCGCTAGATTGTGGGCAAAGTTAGAGAGTACCTACAAGGCAAAAGGGTCGGATCACTCTGAGCACATTAACATCTTCAAGAAGCGGGTTTACAAGTTGAAGTGTTGGAAGTATCAAAGAGTGGGACATGTGAAGAAGGACTGTGAATCTTCTAAAATTCGGAAGGATAAGATTTGTTGAGGAAAGCCAATATAGAGAATTCTAGCGAAGGAACTAGCGGGTTGTAAAATGTGGTCTGTGTCCAAGCTCGGTGAGCTTTATTAGGAGTGGATTTTGGATATGAGAGTATCGTACCATATAACTCCTCATCGGAGTTGGTTCACCACGTATAATAGTGAGTACGATGGTGGCCTTGTTCTTAAGGGTGATGATCATGCTTGTAAGATGGTTGGAATTGGATCGGTGCACATCAGAATGTTTCACGGGGTGGAGTGTACTCTGATAGATATGAAGCACGTTCTTAATTTGAAGAAAAATTTGATTTCTTTGAGCAATCTTAATGCACTTCGGTGTAGGTTTACCAGCTAGGATGGTGTCCTAAAGGTTTTAAAGTGAGCACTCACAGTTATGAAGGCACAAAGAAGTAGTAATCGCTACAAGTTAATTGGGAGCACTAAATCGAGTGACGTTATAGCAAGTGTAGCGAAATCCACATCGACATGTATGTGGCATGCATGCCTAGGCCACATGAGCGAGCATAGTATGAAGGTACTCTTAGATCAAGGTTTAATTTTCTCTTTTAAATGTTTTGACTTAGATGTATATTAGCATTACATATATGAGAAATGGTCTAACGAAATGGGGAACTATCTCCTCACCAGGCACACTTGGCTACTTACCTTGACGAGGGGTCTTCTATCATTGGTGATCCTCTAAGTTGAGTGAGTCTATACAATCTATGGTTCAGGCATAATTAGAAAAGTTGTTGAGCTGAAATACGAGCACCGAATTAGGCACAACTCCATCTACTTCCCTCGTCAATTCAAGTAATGATTTAGTCGCATCCTCTAGTATATCACCATGGGTCATTGACTCTAGGGCCATAGACCATATGAAAGGGACTTGATCTTTATTCTATTCATTTCTTATTAACCCATTTTACTTGTTAACGGTTCATTATTTAGTGTTTTGGTAAAAGGAAAAGTACACCTTAATGAAGACATTACTATTCCATCTGTATTGTTTACACCTAAGCATCCTTTTAGCCTTCTTTCAGTTGGCCAGATTACAAAACAAATGAATTGCTTAGTAACCTTCTTTCCATCTCATTGTGAACTTTAGGACCTCAGGACAAAGGTGACGATTGGTGGGGGGCGTGTATTTCGAGGTCTCTACTACTTTGAACAAGGAAAATATGGATGCACCCCTTTTTCTAAGATGAAAATATATGTTGTACTGGATGCACCCCTACCAGTACATAACATAATGAAGTTCTTCAATGGCATGCTTGGTTTGGACACCCATCTCTTGAGTGTCTTCGCAAATTACTTCCATCATTGTCTTTTACATCTTAAATAAACTATGAAACTAGCTAGTTAATTGGCAAAACACACTAAGTCTAGGTATGTTTCTAGAGTTGATAATTCGTGAACCTGAATAATTATTTCCATTAGTTCATTTAAATGTGTGAGGTCCCTTTTGAATCCCAAGTTTAAATAAATTCCAATATTTTGTGTCATTTATTGATGATTGCTCTTGCATGAGTTGGGTGTAATTGCTTCATAATAGATCTGAAGTTTTTTATTGTTTTAAAATATTTTACGCTAAAATTAAAATACAGTTTTAGAGTGAAATTCGTCGTCTTCGTTCAGATAATGCACTTGAATATTTGTTTACCCCTTCCAAACTTACGTATCTTCTGTTGGTATCTCATATCAGATATCGACATATCGTGCACTTATACACTACAACAAAATGGTGTAGCGGAAGGGAAGAATAGGCATTTATTGGAAGTAACCAGATCTCTCCTGTTACATATGAATGTTCTGAAATATCTTTAGAGCTATGCAATTCTGATGGTATGTTACCTTATCAATTGTCAACCATCATCTATCCTTTGTGGTCATATACCCTTTTCTATTATTTTTTCCAATAAACAATCCTATTCTGTACCTCTTTATGCGTCTAGGTGTGTTGCTTTCATTCATATAAGTTGGGAACTCAATCAAATAAAATGGATCCTCGACGCTTGAATACATTTTTCTTGGATACTTAATTAGATCTAAAAAATGTTATATTTGTCTTAATCCTCTTACACGTCGTGTCCATGTGAGTGATGATGTAAGCTTCTTTGAACAGACTCCCTATTATTCTATAAAACATGATGATATGGATTTAACTAGTCAACATCATACGATCCAACCCCGCCCCAATCCTCTAGATGAGGCAACATTCCATCCTACTGCTAGCATTAAAATTGAGACTGAGAATTTACACTCATCACCTCCATCAATGCCCAATGAGGCTTTTGGATTGTCATAAGCTACTTTGATATCGACTAACTTATTGCCATCCGAAAAGGTACAAGATCATGCACCTAACATCTAAGATCATGCACCCATTGCACCCAACATCCACTATCTCATTTTGTTTCATACCATCATTTGTCTCAATCCTTTAAATCCTTTTCTATGTCCCTGTCCAGTCATGTGGTCCTCATTTCATACCATGGTGTCTTGGCTCATCCTGGTTGGTGAAGGGTTATGGAAGATGAAATCGCAACGATGCTCATACCTGGATGTTAGTCTCATTATCTCCTGAAAAATGCACAATCGGTTGTCGATGGGTATTTACCATTAAATATAAATAGGATGGCTCCATTAAAAGACTAAAAGTGTGCCTTGTGGCTAAGAACTATATGCAAACAGCGGGACTTGACTATGAGGAGGCATTCCTACTTGTAACTAAACTAAATTTTGTTTGAGTGTTGATCTCCATTAATGCAGCTCAAAGGTCATGGCCTCTTTATTAGTTGGATGTTAAGAAGCCATTCTTACATGGAGATTTATCTAAAGAAGTTTACATGGATCAACCTTCAAGGTTTGTTGCTTAGAGGGAGAGGTAAACTTTGAAAAGCTATATACAAGCTCAAGCAATCACTGCGTGCGTGGTTCAAAAAATTCAGTAATGTGCCTCTCCTCTTTGGCTTTCATCGGTATCATATGGACCACTGAGTTTTTGTTAAGCGAAGTGAAAAGGGAGTTTTGATCCTAATCGTGTACGTTGTTGATATCACAGTCACAAGTAGTGATGCAGTGGGAATTACTGAGGCTAAACGCCATATATAACAATAATTTCAAACTAACGATTTCGCTGACTTAAGGTACTTCCTTGGAATTGAGGTGACCCACTCTACTTCTAGGATTACTCTCAACTAGTGGAAGTATGTGCTCGACCTCCTTGGAGAGATCGGTATGATGAGTTAAATTCCAAATTAGAAGATGACCAGGGAGAGTTGTTTAAAGATCCTGAAAGGTATCGTCAGCTAGTCGGGAAGCTCATCCATCTCACTGTCATACACTTAAACATATCCTTTGTAGTAGGAGTCATTAATCGATTTATGCATCGGCCCAAAACTCATTATTAGGAGGTCGTGGTTCATATCTTATGATACTTAAAGGGCTCTCCAAGATAGGCATGAATGTACAAGTCGAATGGTCATCTTCTAGTAAAGGGGTATGTTGATGCTGATTGAGCTAGATCCGTGTTAGATAGATGATCCACTTTCTGGTATTGCACGTTCATTTGAGAAATTTTGGTTACATAGAGGAGTAAGAAACAAAGTGTGGTGGACAAATCTAGTGTTGAGGCAAAATATAAGGCTATGGGACATGCTATTTACGAGATTATTTTGGTGAGATTGCTTCTTCCAAAATTTGGGCTCTTTAATGAGCTACTCATAGTTCTTCACTGTGACAATCAGGCGGCAACTCACATCGCCAACAATCCAGTCTTCCATAAAAAGGACCAAATGCATAGAGGTGGATTGTCACTTCATTCGAAAGAAGATTGTGGCTAAAGAAATTGTTATTAGACATGTCCAGTCAAAATCTCAATTTGCGGATATATTTACTAAAATGTTATCTAGGGCGATGGGCATAAACATTTGTAATAAGCCAAGGATACAAAATATATATGCCCCAGCTTACAGGGGAGTGTGAAAAATATAACAATGGGTTGCCTTAGGCCTAGTTTTATCTGGACATGGGCAATAGACCCACTTGTATTAATATAATAAAATAAAACCCTAAAAGTGTGTGGCTCTCTCACAAAGTCATCTCTTCTTTCCCTTCTAATGCCTATCTCTTCCTCACACACTCTCTCTCTTTCTCCTTCACCTTTATTCTAGTCAGTTTATCAATTTACATATTACATATCATTACCACATAACCTCAGAGATACTGGAGCTAGTCTCTAATTGGAATTTTTGTAAATAAAGGTTTACAAATATAAATGTAGAGCTTTGGTTTGAGATACTTCTCTTTCTTTCATCTCTATCCCTAGCCTTAGAGAAATTCCTTCTCTTCTAAAAACCCTAGTCCATCAAATTTAAGGATCTTACAGTGCGTATAGTGTCATCTTTCCTTTTGATTGAGAATTTACATCTCATTAGACTTTCCTTCATCTCCATGTGTTTTTCCGTGCAGCAAACAAGCTTATCGTGGTCATGCATTTGAGATAATTATACTCTTGAAACTTTTAAATTTGTGTATTTTACAATGCTTCTACCTACAATTTTGACAACTTAGATAATTAAATTAAGCTTATGGATATCACATGTATATAATTTTAAATTGAGTATCGTTATACCAGCTCGAATACAACTCGCGCTTCTTGCCCTTCTCTCCCAACTCCTACAAAGTTCCCTACTTCATCCCTTGCACAAGAGATGCATGTGCCGGGTCCACTAGTCCCATTATAATTATGGCCCCATCAATGCTATTTCGAGGTATGCTCTGTTTACACAAGGCCCACAATGTACAATCAACATAATGAGTTTTTGAAATCATCCTACTTAAAATATTCTCTTAAAGTGTAGTTAAGAGATTTACTTCAATACTCTCTCTCTCTCTCTCTCTCTCTCTCTCTCTCTCTCTCTCTCTCTCTCTCTCGTCTAGAGTGTAGTTGTTTGGTCTGGGGTCATGTTTCAATGATCTAAACATTTATATTATGGATCTCACAAGATAGAAAGAGCAAATGGCCCACAAAACGATGGCTAAAAGAGACATATTTTCTAATGAAACAGTATAACAACTAAGAGGGTTGAAATATTCTAATTTGAGAGCTTTCTTTATGAGTGTCTACATATATGACGAGGTTCATCATGTTAATGGTTCGAATCACTAAAACATCACCCCAAATCTAATGAATATGATCATGGAGAACCTCTTAATTAAAATGTAATTGATACTAAATATTCTTAATGCGGAGAGAGATTACCATTTGCTATTTCTTGGACAAAAATTGGAAGGATTATGCCAGAATATGAGTCACCACCAATATAGAGAGGATTTGATTGGAACTGCGGGTGACCAATCAACCACTGCACCATAAGTTAAACAAATGGAAAAGGTTAACATCCATCCATCTCAATGGCTAGTAAGGTTACTATTAATTGAATGCATGCAATATGTTACATGTTACATATGTTTGGGTTGTAACCTACTGAAAGGTAGCACCTTGAAGAAAATGGATTCAAATCAAGAATCCGTTGAATCCAAATTCACAACCAATGACAATGTACTGAAAAAACAAAAGAAACAATGGAGAAAGAAGTTATCGAAGTGTCTTTGAGATGCAAGCTGTTGATTTACGAACCAATCTCATTTTTTAGCCCAGGGCTTCAGGGGTCATTAGGCAACATCAATTTAGTGGTAATTAGTGTAAATAGCAAAAAAAAAAAAAAAAAAAAAAAACACTAGCAATGTCTAAATTCGGCCATTTTGAAATCACTTGGTAAAGGAGTGATTCATGTTGAGACATTACTAATGAAAATCAACCTAAATCCACTTTAAGAATTAGTGGGATCCACCATGATGTTCAAGTGAAATCTACCTTGGTCACTAGGTGCGTCATCCCATTTTAGCCGTATGGCCCAAAAATCAACAAACTCTATGATTTATGTGGGCCATTTGAAGGGAAACAATTAGGAGGGGGACGCCCACCCTTGATTTTTCAGGGGCCACCATGATGATTATATGAAATCCACTCCAACTGTTAGATGACAAGTTAATTAGATTTAGGCATTGGGACAAAAAATTAGGCCCATCTGTGATTAGGCGGGCCACACATAAGGATACATTTTAGAAGGTGAGCTTTATCCCATATGTTGTTTCCAATCATGTCATCCACCTGAATCATGGACCAGGGTGATTTTTGGGCCCTTTGGCTAAAATGGGGTGACGCACGTAGTGATCGGGAAGAATTTTACATTAACATCACAATGTTTACATTAATGAGCATGAAAATCACTAGAAATCGTCTTCAAATGGGCCCTAACTTAATGTTTAAGTGAAATCTATATCAATCACCAGGTGCATCACCCCATTTTAACTGTAGGGCCTAAAATTCAGCTTGGTTTGTGGTTTAAGTGGGCCATATGAAGGTAAACATTTGGGAGAGAGATGCCTAGCGTGGACTTTTTTTCAAGGTCCACCGTGATAATTGTATTAAATTCACTCTAACCATTAGATTCCAAGCTAAAATTTAGGCCTTGGGACAACAAAAGGCCCATCTATGATTTAAGAGGGCCACACAATGGGAAACAATTTGGAGGGTGAGTGTTGTCCCACATACTATTTCAATCCTGTGGCCCACCTGAATCACGGAACGAGCTAATTTTTGGGCCCTAAGGCTAAATTGGGGTGACATGTCTGGTGATCGGGGTGAATTTCACATAAACATCAAGGCACGCCACATGTAAGAAATTTTTTAGTTATGCACCCAATTGACGTCAATCAACTATTGCATGAAAATCACCACAAATCCATTTCAAGAATTAATGAGCCCCATCATGATGTTTAAGTGAAATCCCCAGTCACCAAGTGCATCACCCCATTTTAGCCATTGGGCTTAAAAATCAGCCCATTCTATGATTCAGGTGGGCCATATGTAGGGCCCAAAAATCATGTCGGTTAGATCCAACTTATTCTTGAAATACACAACTCACTCACACACACACACACACACACACACACACACACACACACACACACACACACACACACACACACCTTTTTCTAAAAAGGACAATCGAATATTTGCCGACTGTTATGGACAGTCGAATATTAGTCGACTGTTATGGACAGACAAATTTAGTTTTCAACGATTTTTTTTACTGAACAGATGGTCAAATATTTCAATTTTCAACTGTTTTAGATAGTCAAATTATGCTCATTTTTACGTAGTGACATAAAACTCTAGATGCACATCTCCATTTCTCCCACCAGCTTGAATTCTACGACGACCAACATCCATTTCAATCTCTCCTCTCATGGATTATTGACCCAAGGATTCAAAAGTCATCATTTGGGAAAAAAATTTAGTCGAACAATTTTAACTAATTTCTCATTTTCTCTCATATCATTATTAAAACTGCACTCTATATATTTTATTTTAGTCGGAATAATTTTAAATCATTTAGATTCTAAAGCTATCCAAAGTCATCCTCCCTCATCTTCTTAATAAAAAATATTTCATCTGCAAACAACATATAATGTAGGTTCTCTTTTGCAAATATTTAATATTTTATATATACTAACTTGCAAATATTATCGATTCTTGGTGAGTCTAATCAAACCTTTGTAAAGTTTCATCAGTATGTTCTTTGCTTTGTCGAGTTGACTCATACATTCTTTGGAGCCACCTAATCGAGTTTCTTTTGAAACCTTGATGTAATTTTTTTTAGTCCAGTTTACTCATCAGAGTCTTGTTAACTCTTGCTTTCTTCGGAGCAACCTAATTGAGCTTCTTTTGGAACCTGGTTGTAATTTTTTTTAGTCCATTTTACTCATCAGAGTCTTGTTAACTCTTGCTTTCTTCGGAGCAACCTAATCGAGCTTCTTTTGGAACCTGGTTGTAATTTTTTTTAGTCCAGTTTACTCATCAGAGTCTTGTCGAATTTTTTTTTTCAAGTTTTTAAACTATGGCATGCATTAGACCCTAACACATGCAGTGCCACTCACCTTCCTTAGAAATTGGTAAAGTTCCTTGGATGCTTTTACATCTCCAATTGTATTTTCTTTTGAGCCAGTTGAATATGAAAATCCAGTCCAAACAGGTGAATCAACGAAGATGATGTTGGAAACCTGAAAATCCAACCCCAAGCTTCTTAACAAAATGGGTGGGCCATGAAGGGCCATGAAGGGTGAGGACACAAAAGTTAATACCTTTGTCCATGAGTGTTGTCTCAACTTCAAAATTGGCAGAGACCCATTATATCTTATGCTTGGAAAAGATAGAGGACCTGCAAAGACAAGGCAAAGACAATAACATTCTTTTTCAAGAGGTAAGCAGGAGAAGTTATCAACAATATCCAAGTGGGTCGAAGCCCCGTTGGAAGCAATTAAAAAACAAAGACTTTTTTTTTTTTTTTTAATAGAGTGGTTGGTTTTGATATAATGAAGGGCCCCACATTATAACTACCACGAACCATCTAAATCGACGTCGTATGTTTCAAGTCTAATCCAAGCCATTCATCAAGTACTGCGTACTATGAACATGCCCTGATACAAAAATTATTTTTGGTCATTGAACATAAGCCACCGGTGATTTTCCTTCTGATCATCCATCTAATGAGGGTCATTCGAGATCATTGGCAGGCTTTCTTAATCAGTGGTGTGATGTACGGTAGAGATGGTAAAACCAGGATGTGATAGAATCATCTCTTCAAAAAAGAAAAAACATAGACGGGAAGATCCTAGCCAGGATTTGAATATAAGCCCTGCCCCTTTTCATAAACTGTAAAGAACCCCATCGTAGATCTGTATTTGTAAAATACACCGTCTCTTCTACCTTCGTTGACTAGTTAACAAAGGAAAGCATAAGACTGTTGATTTTCTAATCTCAGAAATAAAATAAATAAAATTGAAAAAAAAAACTGAATTATAGGACAGGTTGAAGCACGTGAAAACACGTTGTCCTTAAAGCGTAATTCGCCCCTACTCAAATTACTTTGAGTCTGTTGTTTGGTTGTAGGCGGATTGCTTCCAGGATACGACGAGCCTTATGTGGTTTTGCGTTCAGCAAAAACGAAGAGACCACTATGAAACTCAGTAACACAGTCTCTGACAGAAATGAAAAAGAAAGATAGAAAAAGAGTATGACATTCTTCTACAACTAGTAGACCACTTCTCTGGTCTTAGTGGTTAGGTTCGTATGAACCAAACTGTGAGGCTAGAACACTTTGGCTGGAGGTGATGATTCAGTAGTAAACTTGAGATGGATGTGATTGTTGTTGCTGTGAAATGAACTAGAATTGTCCAGTTTATATAGGCAAGGGTAGCTGGCAATGGGAGTTACACCTGCATGCTGGCTGTTTAGACTTAGTGGCTAGCCGTTTT
The DNA here is from genome assembly GCA_003013855.2 of Liriodendron chinense. Taxonomy (NCBI): domain Eukaryota; kingdom Viridiplantae; phylum Streptophyta; class Magnoliopsida; order Magnoliales; family Magnoliaceae; genus Liriodendron; species Liriodendron chinense. The sequence continues at coordinate 2,625,673 of ML058590.1, forward strand.
CTGACCGTTAGGTTAGCCACATGCAACTGTTACTACATGGTCTGGTGTTGAGCTTCCAATTTATACATATTCTAACACATTATACTACATTATATGCATAGTTTGCATGTTTAAAAGGCCCATCTAATGCATGTTTTGTGGATGTAGGAATGAGAGAGGGATTTTACCCAATTGATGTTCAAAAGACCACATTTAGAAGGCCTTTGATGGTGATTAAAAGTGGGCCAAAGAATGAAAGAAAGAAACAAAGAGAAGAGACAGAGAGAATGAAGAAATAAAGAATGCATGGGGCTAGACCGGTCTTAACCAGTCGGCCACCAAGGCAACCCCCTGTGTAGCCTGCTGGAGTAAGGACCAACTTGGTCTGACTCCCCCCCCCCCCCCCCCCCCCAAATTTTTATTCCTTTTTATTCTTGACCAGTGTATTTTGCTGAATTTCAGCAGCTTGTTCAACAAGCTTCGATTTTTATGCCCAATTGCGTAAGTAGCTGCGGATTTTGAAAGATTCTGAGTCGGTGAGGCTTTTCCATTATAAAAGGACACCTAGGGTTCATTCCTAAGGCATCATAGAAGACTTGAGACTTCGTGGGAGGTGAAGAGGATCGTCGTGGAGCGTCTACAACTCTCTCGAATTCGAATGTTTTTCATTAATTTTTCATTGTTTTTAGTTGAAACGTGATAATGCTCGGCTAGAACCTCTCAGCTAAGGCTAAGAGGTGAAGCTTGTAGTTGGTTATCATGTAGAATTCGTTTGATTCAAGTACTCTACCTAAAGTTTGGATTTTTAAGTTCTAATTTTTATAAAGTTGGTATTTTTGGATGTTTTATAAGAGTTCATGTGCTTCAAACATAGGTTCCTTGCAATTCTCGAAGATTATTATGTTTGGATTGATTAGGTTCGAATTGTAGTAATCCCAGAGCATACCATAGTCCATTGGCATGGTTGTTACTTCAAAGGCTATATATACGGATTCTATATACTTCATTAGAACTAGAATCTTATTCTCGGATTTAAGTAGAAATTGTTTGTGTTTGAATGCTAAATCTTCCAATTAGAAGAGAGATAGAACTTCGAATTTAGTTGTGTTTATGCTTAAATGAATGAATTCACATGCGACTAGTACAAGTAGATCCTTGAGGCCTTTAGTTTCATTAATTATAGATTTTTACAAAAGTTACCATTTTTACTTAGTTTATGAAATTGAACTTCTAAATTATTGAATTTGGAGTTGCTAGAATAATTTGAATTGGTTTACTCTAATTCCCTAAGGATCGACCTCGGTCTTACCGAGATTATTACTACATTGTAGCCTTGCACTTGAGGTGAGTGAACATCTAGTCTGTTACTGCATATGTAGTTACACAAGTCCATCTAAATAGCCATGTAGCTCTCTCTAAAAAGCAGAGAGGTCTCTCTATAATACCTCTTACCCAGCACCTCCTCTGTTCCGAACCTAGCCACCTGACTCACCAGCGCCTCTACAACCACAGTGCCTCACATGCCCACACCCTCGCACTGAGCCCATGCCTGTGACCGAGTCCGAGCCCAAGCATGTGCGCGTGCGCAGCACTGGAGGCAAGCCACCATACTCTTCTCTTCTGCCACAAATAAGTAAGGTGCACAACACCCTACTTATAAAGAGGTAAAAATCCCTTCTCCCATCTGATATAGGACAAAAAACAAAAGTAGATTTTTTCTTTCATTTTAAAAATGTTTTTAAGCAAATATTTCATACTTTCACAACCACGACTGTCTGAAATCCTAATCCATTATTGGGTTTTCTTCTCTACCAGCTCATTCAATGGAGGAGACTTTCCAATAGCAATTTTCGTTGGCACCATCCAAAGAATCGAATGATAGTCGAGAAAGGAAATCTCCAAGCTTTCCAAGCCCAACAGATCTAGCATCTTTCCATCCCTTGTTATTATATGGAAACCAAAGATTTAAGATCAGCTTTCTTTTTTTGAACCCATGACTTCATGTTGAAACTATTGTGAGTCTACACGCATGTGTAAGACATATTTTCTATTTTCTAAACAAATAAACCCTTTAATTAGATTTTCACCCAACAGTCTAAAAGCTTAACTTTTTAAAAATTAGCCAATAAACTCTTATTTGTAGAGATGCCAAACACTCCTTGAAATTTTATGAATTTTGTTAGGTTTTTCATGTATCAACTTAAGAAAAAAAATCCTCTGTGTGTGTGTGTGTGTGTGTGTATAAAAGAGGTCGAGGGTTTGACGGGAGGTCTGCTTGCCTTGAGATTGTCTATCTTTTATCTTTTTTTGTATATATATAGTTCCAGAGGCAGTCTAGGCAGAGGTTATATTACCTTCGAGGTAACATGATCGGTGTGGTCCGTCCTATTTTGGGTTCTTGTTCCTCTTGTTGTCTTTTATTTAATAAAATCTTGCAGTTAAAAAATAAATAAATAATAAATAATAAATAAATAAAGGTCGAGCGTCTGCTGTTGAATGACAGATTTGAAAATTTAAACCGGCTGACTGTAAGCTGCCAAAGGAGCAAAACCCGGAAACCGACGATAAGCAATGGGTAATACCTTAGCAGGTGTTAACCTTGATCCTTTTTTTTTTTTTTTTTTTTTTTTTAAATATTATCCATTCTCCTCCTCCGTTATCATTTGAAAAAGTCATACCAAAACGTAAACAAATGCAAATCTTTTGGGGACCATACCACATGAAAAGGTGAAGAATGACCGTTAAAAACTTTTGCAGAAAGTTTGGGTTCAAATCTAATCTTTGTATTTCCGTTCATCCAAGTGTGTTTGACCTTATCAACGGGTTCGATGGCAAATAAACATTACGTATCTGCTTTCGGTGGGAATTGGGAAGCTTCTAATGATAGGCGTTCAATCACCACTGTTTCCTGTGGTGCGGTCCACAAGAGATTTGTATCTACTTACAATTTTGGAAAATGTTTTGAAATGGTCTGAAAAAACCGATGGACGGTATGGATATACGACACATCATCAAGGTGAGGCACACGATAAGGGTAACACCCATTAAGGTATTACTTATGTAACACCTAATCCGGTCCCGTACGACTCGCTGATGGAAGCAGATTGCGTGGTGTGCACGTGACCTTAGCGTGTATTGACGTCACCATGTTCCGTAGACTCATTATTATATCCACACGGCATTTCCATTTGGTGAGATCATTAGAGGGCATAAGCACAAAAAGAATGGCAGATCTAAACTTTTCTAGTGAACCAACACCACAGAAAAAAAAAATTAGGGATTCTGAATCCCACCGTTGAAACCTTCTTGGGGCCCACCATAATATGTGTTTAGGAAATAGAAGTGATTGACCATTAAAAACTTCTTTTGAGCGACAGAAGCTTTGGATCAAGATGATATTTTTGTGGTCTCTTCATGTAGGTGTTTTCATCTAGGTGTTTGTGACCTTATAAACATGCTGGATGGCAAATAAACATTGCAGTAGAATCCATGAAGTTTTTAATGTTGGGGATTCAATCAAGACTGTTTCCTATGGTGTGGTCCAACTAAGATTTGAGTCAGCTTCATTTTTGGTATCATTCCCTAAAATGATCTTTCAAAATGGTTGGATGGTGTGGATTTAAGATACATACATCACTCCCTAAAATGATCTTTCAAAATGGTTGGATGGTGTGGATTTAAGATACATACATCACTGTGAGCCCCACAGTCAGAGGTCCCACCCACCTCGGTGGATCCGGGGTCTGACCCAATCTGCCCCAGATCCACACACGGTCCAGTAGTGCGTGGCACATTACGCGATTAAAATGCGGATAGCATGTCCTCGTGTGCCGATGAACTTGTAGCTACAGAAACTTAGTGCGATCCTTCACCTTTGAAACATTGCAGGCATATTCTCCGTATAAAAAATTAAAAAAAAAAAAAAAAGATAAGCCACCACCATTTCAGAAATGGCTTTGAACTGTTGAATGCCCTTATCAAATCTTCTCGTATTTGAATACCATGAATGTTCCTCTACAATCTAGTATGAAAACATCCAAGCGATGCAAACAGCTGGATGGATCACAAAGGTCATCACCAGCGACCAAAACCAGGATGGTCTATAAGTAAGGCAGGCTGGCTACACCATCCAAATCAACGGAAAGCTGACATCTGACTCGATTTACATCATGAGTAGGTTTATCCAATGTTTGCTCCAGGTGATCTTCATGATATGGCCCACCATTTCATGGATCATAGCATAAAATGAAAAAAAAAAAAAAAAAAACATTGTATATTAAATTTCTCATGCAACGAATCTATGTGAACGCTTCTCTATACGTACCTATTTCAAAGACAAGACCACTCCATGCAGAGCAACCAGGGCCGCCTGTGAGCCACACCACAAGAGGGTCCTCTTTTGGGTTCTTCTCCGACTCCACAAAGTAGTAAAACATCTGATTTTCATCCAACTCTCCCACACCCACGTACCTACAATAGATCAGAACCATAGAACTAGTAGACCACGAGCTGAGAAAAGCTTAGATCAACAGCCCAGAAAGAATTTTATACATCGGACGGTTAGAAACAGGTAAAGGCCAGAACTTTTGCCGTTTTGACCATTTATAATGTGGCCCATATGTCGGTCGTGAATGGAAATTATCAGGTACCAAGTGTAAGAGATCAGATTTACAACTTACCCGGTTTCTAGATGGAAGGGGAGAGGGCCAGCAAAACCAGGTAGAGATCTAACCGTTGATTGAGAGACCACAAGCCATGAATAAGGGGATGAAAGCACTATGATTAGAAAAGCGAAGATTGCATGCAACCTTACTCTGGCCATTTTTCATCTACGCTATGCAACGGGACTTAAGCCGGGAAGAACTTATATAATTCTCGACCCAAGGACATTGATTGTAATTTGTACAAGTGGGGCCCATGGTCCAGTGGATCTATTATCTTCTTATCCATCTATTCAATGTCTACAATTTCAAAAGTCAGGATTGAACTATCGAACTGATTTTCAGGGGCACGATAAATCCATTTCACGTGGTCAATAATGCTTCTGAATGTTGGAAACGTGATGAGTAAAAAAAAAAGAAATTTAGAAAGACACGTTGTATTGATACTCAGGCGGAGCAGGGCTATGATTGTCCATCCACATAGACACGATAAACGTGGTATATATATACATACTTCAATCCAATACCTCCAAATCAGGGGCTAAATGTTAGATGGACACCACCATTTATTCGATAAAAAATTCTATTTTTTTTATTAGTGGAGTTTCATTAGTTGAAATTAGACCGTTTGTTATTTTATTTAAGCATCCTTGAACACGACCAGACAAATAGAATTTTTAAATCAATTTATTTCTATGGTCAATCGGTAGCGCTGTTTCAACAGTTTGGATCAAGGTATTGAGTGCCACCTGTACAATTAGCTGTCTGTGTGTGTGTACAGGAAATCATCCACGCTCATTCTCAGGTAGTTGCAGCCATGATCCGTGTAGGACCGTTTGCGATTTTCAACGTGACAGCAATTAAAAAAAAAAAAAAAAAAAAAAAGGGATAAACGTACGCGGATTTCCTGCGAAAGCCTTGGGCAGGAAGTTCCTGCGGTGGTAACCTAGGAGGGGTCCACAGTGATTTTTTTTTATTTTTATAAATCCATCCCGTCCATCCGTTTTGGGAGCTCATTTTAGTACATGAGATCAAAAAGGAACTGGATCCAAGAGTCAAGTGGGCCGAAAGCGTGAGTATTGAACATCCACAGTTGAAATATTTGTGGGGCCACAGGAGTTTCGAGTCAGGCTAATATTTGTGTTTTGAGTTCATCCCAGTAGTAGTGACGTTATGAACGGTATGAATGTCATATAAACATCACTGTGGATCAGGGAGGTTTCAACGGTAGTAATTTCCCTACCCACCGTTTCCTTTAGTGAGGCCCACTTGAAATTTCGATCCAGCTCATTTTTGGTTTCATGTCCTATTTTGAAATGTGCTTCCAAAACGGATGGACGGGGTGGATTTATCAAAAATATCACTGTGGACTCCATCTAGGTTCTCAGCGCGCAGGTACTTTGTGCGCAAGGCTTTCGCAGGAAATCCGCTCACGGGATAAACACTCTAGCTTAGCCTCAATTTCTATATTACTTCCTTGACTTGTTGCTAATTGTTCGTAATTTTACGTATTCGTACCGTGCACTCTTCTTCCTCGTTGACAAATCTGATCGGCCGAGTATTGTGGTTCCATCGTTTGTGTATATCCCAACTGGGAGCGGATTAGGTGAGACCCCGGATCCACCGAGGTGTGTGGGACCCCTGACTGTGGGGATCACAGTGATGTACGTGTCTTAAATCCACACCATCCAACCATTTTGAAAGATCATTTTAGGGTGTGATACCAAAAATGAAGCTGACTCAAATCTTAGGTGGACCACACCATAAAAACAGTCGTGATTGAATCTCTACCATTGAAAACTTCATGGATTTCACCAGAATGTTTATTTGCCATTATTTCCCATTCACGAACGTCTAGATGAAGAGACGACATAAATATCATCTTGATCCAAAGCTTTTGTGGCCCACGGGAAATTTTTAATGGTTAATCATCACTGTTTCCTATTCTATGGCCCATCTGGGATTTGGAACTGATTATTTTTTGGATCATGCCCTAAAATGAATTTTCAATAGGGATGGATGGCATGGATGTAGTCACGTACATTACAGTGGCCCCACAGACAGGGGTCCCACCCACCTCAGTGGATCCGGGGTCTCACCTAGTGCGCTCCCATCCCAACTGATGCTGTAGCATCGGGAGTGGGGCCCAACAGTCACCTTGGCCCCACCCCATAAAAAGACCCCGTCCTAAAGTCTCTCTATCCTCTCGAAGTCTCTCTCTCTCTCTCTCTCTCTCTCTCTCTCTCTCACGGCTGCCCCTCTCTTCCCTCCCCGATTCAATGTCTCTCTCTCTTCCCCCTTCTACGGGTTATTTTTGTTGGAATGACCAAACCGAAACGTTCGGTCCAGATGCTCCAGCAATATCTGGAAGCTTCTTTGCATCTGAAAAGTCATGTATGTTGGTATTTTCAAACGTTGTGTCTGTTGGAGTTTGCATACGTTGGAAACTGCCATATTGAATCTTATCTCTTTATTTTGATTACTGCAGCCAGTATATAAAGATGGTTGCTGTATGTTTTTGTAAGTAACAAAGACAGCAAGTCAGTAGAAAAAAAAATTCAAATATATACAGTAGCAAATTTGAAAATCTGTTTGTTGTTGGTTCTCTATCTTCTGAGTCATTTCGTGACTTTGAAAAGCCAAAGCAATCACCCACCATTCGCCCAGCTTGCAAACCCCATCGTCCAGTCGCTGGTGAAGATCTTCCAACCTGAAAAGCTAATCGCCTCGCCTCCTGATCTAATCGCCCAATGTTTTCTCAAAAATCGCCCGATTTCTAAAGTGATCGCCCAACAAATTGGTCCAGTTTCACAGGAGATCGCCCGAATTCTGTGGAGATTGCCTAACAAATTGGTATCAGAGCCAGGTTAGTTAAATAGCCAATTTGATCTAGCCGCAAATTTCGAAATTGTCTAAGGACAACTATGAGAATTGGTGCATCTAAATGAAAGCACTATTCGGGTCACAAGATCTATGGGAAATCATCACCAACAAGTACGAAGAGCCCACTATGGAGCAAAAAGCCGCCTACAACGCTGATCAAAAGGCGGTCCTTAAAGATGATAAAAAAAAAAAAGGACAAGAAGGCTCTATTTCTTGTCTATCAAGGGTTGGATGAGTCTACCTTTGAACGGATTGCCGAAGCGACAATATGCAAGTAAGCATGGGAGATTCTTAGCACCATCTTCAAAAGAGTTGATCGTGTGAAGAAGGTTTGGCTCCAAACCTTTATAGCCGAATTCAAAACCTCTCACATGAAGGAAGGTGAGTCCATTTCGGATTATTTTTCAAAATTATTTGTTATCATTAACAACTTAAAAAGAAATGGCGAAAAGATTGAAGATGTGCGGGTGATCGAAAAAGCATTGCGATCCCTTACACCCAAATTTGAGCATGTGGTTGTGGCCATAGAAGAATCAAAGGACTTGGAAAAACTGTCCATTGGAGAACTAACGAGATCGTTGTAAGTATATGAGCAACAAATACAAAAGAATGTTGGTCCGATGTTGAACATGCCTTGGAGTTTAAGTTGACACTAAATGAACAAAAGAATTGACATACACAAAGAGGAGGCCATGGCACTAGCAATCATGCAAGAGGCAGAGAGCATGGATATCATCCAAGCTATCAACAAAATCAACAAAAGTTTACCAATTTTCGTGAAAGAGAAAGTGGTAGAAGCCGATCCATGCGTAGTCGTGGAAATTCAAAAAATGTTCAATGTTATAATTGCAAGAAATTCAGCCACCATGCCTCTGATTGTTGGAACAAAGTGGATCAAGATGAACGATCCACTTCTCCTTGCACAAGAAAAGGCATGTGAACAGCCTGATGTGTGGTATCTTGACATCGGCGGAAGTAACCACATGAGTGGTAACAAAGACCTATTCGTGGAACTCTCAGAAGGAGTTTGTGGCAATGCGAGTTTTGGCGACTCATAAAAAATCCTTGTGAAAGGTAAAGACAAGATCAAAATTTATCAAAAGAATGGTGTGCCAAATTTCATCTCTAATGTGTACTATGTGCCCAATATGAAAAGCAATATTCTTAGCATTGGGCAACTTCTAGAAAAGGGATACGTCATACACATTGAGGACTACTCTCTTTCTATAAGAAATGCACACAGAAAGCTAATCACTTAAGTCCAAATGGCAAAGAACCGTATGTTCCCGCTTCATATTAATACAAACTCAGAAAAATGTTTGTATGGACTTGCGAAGAATGATTCTTGGAGATGGCATCTTCGTTTTGGGCATCTCCATGTCAGCGGCTTAAGGTTATTGTCTTCATCAAGCATGGTGCATGATTTGCCTGTTATTGAACCTCCAGAACATGTGTGTGAGGCGTGCACACTCTGCAAGTAACAAAGAAGCTCATTCCCAAGCGGAGTGTCTAGAAGAGCAAAGGAACCACTTCAGTTGGTTTACATTGATATTTGTGGACCATTTGAAATACCATCTCTTGAAGGTAATAAATACTTTATTACCTTCATTGATGATTTCAGCAGAAGACTTTGGGTGTATTGCATCAAAGAAAAATCTTCTGCTTTCTCTATCTTTAAAATTTTCAAAGCTCGTATTGAAGTTGAAAATGGTTATAAAATTAAATTACTCAGGTCTGACAGAGGTGGAGAGTGCACCTCAAATGCATTTCGAGATTATTGCAGGGAACAAGGTATCAAGCAGCAGCACACTGCAGCCTACAAGCCACAACAGAATGGTATTATAGAATGAAAGAACCGCACCATCCTTGATATGACAAGAACCATGCTAAAAGAGAAAGGCTTGCCAAAGAACTTCTTGGCAGAAGCAGTTGCACGTATTGCCTACTTACTCAATCAATGTCCTACCAAGAGCGTAAAAAACATAACACCACAAGAGGCATGGAGTGGTTATAAACCAAGCGTAACGCACCTAAGGATCTTTGGATGTGTCGCCTACACTCAAGTTCCAGAAGCAAGAAGAAGGAAGCTTGATGATTGTGGCAAAAAATGCATCTTCATTGGCTACAGTGAAGAATTTAAAGCCTACAAGCTCTACAATCCACTAACTAATAAAGTAATGGTGAGTAAAGATGTGGTCTTTAGTAAGGAGGAAGCTTGAAAATGGAATGATGAAGACTCAACGAGAGATATTCAAGTTGAAACAGAAGAACAGGAAGAAAGGCATGACCATCAAGAGCAAACGCCCACATCACCTTCTTCGATTGCATTATCAGTTCACAGAAGCCTTGAAAGTACTCCATCAAATCAAAATTCGGCCAGCTTGTCATCACCCATGGCACCTATCAAAATGAGAAGCTTAAGCGACATCTATGAGAAAACTGAAGAAGTCAATCTTTTCTGCCTGTATGTAGATCATGAACCTCTGACATTTCAGGAGGCCATAAAAGAAGAATGTTGGAGAATCGTTATGAAAGAAGAGATACATGCTATCGAGAAGAATGATACATGGGAGCTGACTACACTTCCTAATGGTCAGAAAGCCATTGGCGTCAAATGGGTGTACTACATCAAGCAAAATGCTGACGGTGAGATCGATCACTATAAGGCAAGGCTCGTAGCAAAGGGCTGCAAATAGAAGTATGGAGTGGACTATGAAGAAGTTTTCGCTCCTATTGCTCACCTTGACACTATGAGGATGATTATCTCCCTTGCAGCACATCACAGCTGGATGATTTACCAACTGGATGTGAAGTCTGCATTTTTGAATGAAATTCTAGAAGAAGAGGTCTATGTTGATCAGCCTGAAGGCTTTGTTATGCAAGGGGAGGAACACAAGGTGTATCGGTTAAAGAAATCTCTCTATGGGTTGTAGAAAGCTCCACATGCTTGGACTACAAGCATCGACAACTATCTTCAAGAGAACGGCTTTGCCCAATGTCCATATGAGCATGTAGTCTACATCAAGAAAAATGTTCATGGCGATATGCTTATAGCGTGCCTGTATGTTGATGATTTGATGTTTACAGGGAATAGCTAACCGATGTTTGATGAATTTAAGAAGGCCATGTTTAAGAAATTCGAGATGACCGACGGAGGTCTGATGTCTTTTTTTTTTGGGCATCGAAGTGAAGTAACAACATAGTAGGATCTATATATATCAGAAAAAGTATGCTAATAAATTGCTTGAAAAGTTCAAGATGACCGATTGCAATGCCGTAAACACTCCTGTAGCAACGAGATTAAAGCTGACAAAGGATGGAGAAGGAAGAAGCGTGGACTCGACTCTGTTCAAGAGTCTAGTTGGAAGCCTAAGGTATCTCACAATCACAAGGCTGGATATCGTCTACAGTGTTGGTGATGTAGGACGGGTCGCTGACTATTTCATGGGCCAGATGGACCAAAAGAAGACCGGACGGGGCCGAAAGTGATCCGGACCGTCAGGACCGTGAATCGGTCGTATCTCACAATCCGGAATGAGTTACGGGACGTATAATATATCAATTTGGGGTAGCTCGAGCTACTTTAGCCAACCAACCCCGCTATGCCGGGTTGCCCAATCCGGAATCGCTAGAATCGACCGTATCGACGGTCATTAGGCTAGTTTATTTTCGTTTTTACTATTTATAGTAAGTTTTAATTCGATCATAACTTTGCATCCGTATGGTTTTAGAGTTAGTGCCCAACATGAAAAGGGCTTAGAATATTTCGTAGAACAGCGTGGTTGAGGCCGTTTGAAAACTTTCTATTTTTGGCCGAAAACCAAGAGTTCTAGTAGGATTGAACGACTTCTATAAATAGTAAGTTTACTATTTATAGTAAGTTGCGTTTTCTAGGAGTTTTAGTTGGAGCTGGATTTTGATACTTTACCTAGGGTTTAGTTTCCTATTTATATGCATTGTAATTCCGTTTTTATTCATTCAATCATCAATAAATCAATTATTAGGAATTTATTTCCTCTTTTTATCTTTTATTTCTTCTCGTGGATTCGAGAACTATCGGTTAGGAAGACGGTGATCGACCTACCACGTCCTCCCTGCGTCATTGGTATCAGAGAGAGGTTTCTTCCTCAGGACGATGACCTCTAATGAAGGGATGGATCCTCATCATAAGGACGGTGCTCCAAGGGACTATCTAACGGCGACAGCTTTCGAAGCAGCGCAACGGGAGAACCGGTTGATCCTGCAAGGTATACAGGCAACCCTCGACCAGATTGCAGCATCGCTAGCTCCGCTTCGAGCCCAAGGCGACCAACAACCACCAACCGTTGCTATACGGGACAATCATTTTGTCCGTAGAGCACCCCAGGTGGATAATCGTAGGGCTACACCAGACGATTCAGAACCAAGCGATGATGAGGTCGAAGACATTTTGGTACGACGACCTGCGCTAGGGAATGAGCGTGTGGAACGAGCAGAACGAGACTATCGGGGCAAAGCTGATCTTCCCAGCTTTAATGGCCTACTTCGAATAGAAGAGTTCCTCGACTGGCTGGCAGAGGTCGAGCGATACTTCGACTATATGGAAGTGCCGGACGACAAGAAGGTAAAACTAATTGCTTATAAATTTAAATCCGGTGCTTCAGCATGGTGGGAAAACCTACAGGTTTCCCGCGCCCGTCAGAATAAGGCACCCATCCGAACATGGCCTAGAATGAGACAACTTCTTAGAGCTCGATTCCTCCCTAGCGACTATGAACAAATTTTGTTCCAACAATACCAAAATTGTCGTCAGGGAAATCGAACCGTAGCCGAATATCTTGAAGAATTCCAACGATTGGCTACACGGAATAATTTATCGGAATCAGAGGCACAACAGGTGTCACGATTCATTGGTGGATTGCGATTTGCAATCCAGGATCGAGTCCAGATGCATCCGGTATGGACGTTGAGTGAGGCCAACCAATTGGCCACTCGAGCAGAAACACAGTTGTCACGGCCCCCTGCTCGACCCTATCCGGCAACACGAAATTCCAACACCGGACCCACTCAAGATACAACGCTGGCCAAAGGCAAGGAGCCTATAGGAGGGCGTCCTCAACCTCCTACGGTCACGAATCGGGACGGGGGAAGTGGTTCCTCAAGACCTCAACGTACAGCTCCCACTACAGCAGGTTCCAGCAGGATCCCCAACCCATATGGTCGGCCAAGACCAGACCATTGTCTCCGTTGTGGCCAACCAGGTCACTGGTCGAACGCTTGCCCCCAACGCCCTGCAGCACACTTAACTACGAATGAAGGCGGCGTGGAAGGCGAGTCAACAGAAGACAACCCTGAATTGGAACAGGCCGAAGAGGGGGACACAGAAGATGTCGATTGGCTGACTGAAGATCATGGGGAATCGCTAGTAGTAAGACGACTACTTTACGCCCCCAGGAAGGAAGTGCACCCACAACGACATAATATTTTTCGCACAAAGTGCACCGTGCAGGGCAAAGTCTGTGACGTGATCATAGACAGTGGGAGTAGCGAAAATATTGTCTCGAGAATTATGGTGGATAAGTTACATCTGCCTATGACGAAGCACCCTACCCCTTACTCTATCGGCTGGATCAAGAAGGTGAACGAAACCAAGGTAACTCATCAATGCATTATTTCGTTTTCCATTGGTAAAAGCTATAAGGACGAGGTCCTCTGTGATGTGGTTGACATGGAAGCCTGCCACATGTTACTTGGGCGGCCATGGCAATCGGATCAAGATGTGACCCACGGTGGACGGGAAAACATATACATGTTCACCAAGGATGGTCGGAAAATTGTTTTGGCCCCTATGACACCAGACAAACACCCTGAAGCTTCTAAAGTGGAGGGGAACTCTCTCCTTACCATTCGCGAGTTTGTTAAGGAATCAAAGGAAACGGGCGAGATTTATGCGGTTATGGTAAAAGGCGAGGAGCCAGGATCCTCTAATATTCCTCAACGCCTTAAACCGCTGCTAGAAGAATTTCGAAGTACTTGGCCTGCAGAGTTACCAGATGAGTTGCCTCCCATGCGAGACATACAACATCACATCGACCTTATCCCAGGGTCCAGTCTACCCAACCGACCGCACTATCGGATGAGTCCAAAAGAGTGTGAAATTCTACAGGGACAGGTGGAGGAACTGATCCTTAAGGGTCTTATTAAGGAGAGCATGAGCCCGTGTGCCGTTCCGGCACTCCTTACCCCAAAGAAGGACGGAACATGGCGTATGTGCATCGATAGCCGCGCGATCAATAAAATAACAGTTAAATATCGATTTCCAATACCGCGGTTGGATGACATGCTGGACATGCTCGAGGGCTCCAAGGTGTTCTCGAAACTGGACTTACGGAGTGGATACCATCAAATCCGTATTAGGCCAGGTGACGAGTGGAAAACGGCCTTCAAGACCAAGGAAGGGCTATATGAGTGGCTGGTTATGCCCTTCGGTTTGACCAACGCACCAAGCACCTTCATGCGTTTAATGAACCAAGTGTTGAAGCCGTTCATTGGCCGTTTCGTTGTCGTTTACTTTGACGATATTCTAATATACAGTCAGGATGAAACGGAGCACATGACCCACATCAGAAAAGTGCTACAAGTGTTGGCCGACAACAAGCTATACTTAAATCTGAAAAAGTGTAGCTTCTTAACTGATCAATTATTGTTTCTGGGGTTCATCGTGTCGTCCACAGGTATCCGAGTGGACGAAGAAAAGGTACGAACTATTCGGGATTGGCCGACTCCGACAAACATTCATGAGGTATGAAGTTTTCATGGGTTGGCGACCTTCTATCGTCGATTTGTGCGGAACTTCAGCAGTATCGTCGCGCCGATTACCGACTGTATGAAGAAGGGTCCGTTTCAATGGACCGAAGGGGCTGAGAAGAGCTTTGCAGAAATTAAACATCTGTTGTCCACTACCCCGGTTCTGGTACTCCCTAATTTCGACAAGCTATTTGAGGTAGAATGCGACGCATCTATTGTCGGCATTGGGGGAGTCCTTTCTCAGGAGGGCAGGCCGGTTGCCTTTTACAGTGAGAAACTCAGCGACGCACGACAGAAGTGGTCGACCTATGAACTTGAATTATATGCAGTGGTTCAAGCACTGCGCCATTGGCGCCATTATCTTATTCAAAGGGAATTTATACTGTACACTGATCATCAGGCCTTAAAATTTATCAATACTCAGACTAACGTGAATCGTATGCATGCTAGATGGATTTCATTTTTACAGGAATTCACGTTCGTTCTGAAACACAAATCAGGGCAGCAGAACAAGGTGGCGGATGCACTAAGCCGACGTGCATCCCTTCTTATTACAGTGAGCAGTGAGGTGATCGGGTTCGACTGCCTCAAGGAACTTTATGCCGACGACGAGGATTTTGCAGATGCATGGAAAAAGTGCCAAGAGGGTCACCCGAGTGATCTCCTAATTCAAGATGGTTTCCTCTTCAAAGGAAATCGACTTTGCATTCCGCAGAGTTCGTTACGGGACAAGATTATTATCGAGCTGCATGGCGGTGGCCTCGGCGGTCATCTAGGACGAGATAAGACTCGAGCGATGGTGGAAGAGCGGTATTACTGGCCGCAACTTGCTCGTGATGTTGGCAGGGCGGTACAACGATGTCATATTTGTCAAACCGCTAAGGGACAATCTCAAAATACAGGTCTTTACACGCCATTACCCGTGCCAGATGCCCCTTGGGAGGATTTATCTATGGATTTTATATTAGGGCTCCCACGAACACAACGCGGCATGGACTCAGTGTTCGTGGTGGTAGACCGATTCTCCAAGATGGCACACTTCATTCCGTGCAAGAAGACCTTTGATGCGATACATGTTGCGAACCTTTTCTTCAGAGAGGTTGTGCGACTACATGGTATTCCTAAGACGATCACTTCAGACCGGGACACAAAGTTCGTTAGCCACTTTTGGCGAGCCTTGTGGAATCGGTTCGGTACACGACTTCACTTCAGCAGTGCTTATCATCCACAAACAGATGGACAGACTGAGGTCGTCAACCGCACATTGGGAAATCTCATCCGTTGCCTTTCAGGTGACAAACCGAAGCAGTGGGACATGGCCCTGGCTCAAGCAGAGTTTGCATTCAACAACATGGTAAACCGATCGACAGGAAAGTCTCCATTCCAGATTGTTTATGGGTGCGTGCCTCGTCACACACTCGATTTGGTTCCCCTGCCCAAGCTTCCGGGCATGAGCGTTACAGCTGAACATATGGCAGACCGAATCATGGACATACATGCAGACGTGCGCAACAAATTACAGGCTTCGAACGAGAAGTACAAAGAAGCGGCCGACAAGCATCGGCGCGCCAAAGTGTTCGAAATAGGTGATCAGGTGATGGTCCACCTACGTAAAGAGCGATTTCCTACCGGGACCTACAACAAGTTGAAACACAAGAAGATTGGACCGGTACCGATCATTCGCAAGATCAATGACAATGCCTACGTTGTTGATCTTCCAGATGACATGGAGATTTCAAGGACTTTCAACGTGGCAGATCTGTACGAATATCATGAACCAAAGCTGGACGAGAACTCGGGGTCGAGTTCTTTCGAAGTGGAGGAGACTGATGTAGGACGGGTCGCTGACTATTTCATGGGCCAGATGGACCAAAAGAAGACCGGACGGGGCCGAAAGTGATCCGGACCGTCAGGACCGTGAATCGGTCGTATCTCACAATCCGGAATGAGTTACGGGACGTATAATATATCAATTTGGGGTAGCTCGAGCTACTTTAGCCAACCAACCCCGCTATGCCGGGTTGCCCAATCCGGAATCGCGAGAATCGACCGTATCGACGGTCATTAGGCTAGTTTATTTTCGTTTTTACTATTTATAGTAAGTTTTAATTCGATCATAACTTTGCATCCGTATGGTTTTAGAGTTAGTGCCCAACATGAAAAGGGCTTAGAATATTTCGTAGAACAGCGTGGTTGAGGCCGTTTGAAAACTTTCTATTTTTGGCCGAAAACCAAGAGTTCTAGTAGGATTGAACGACTTCTATAAATAGTAAGTTTACTATTTATAGTAAGTTGCGTTTTCTAGGATTTTAGTTGGAGTTGGATTTTGATACTTTACCTAGGGTTTAGTTTCCTATTTATATGCATTGTAATTCCGTTTTTATTCATTCAATCATCAATAAATCAATTATTCGGAATTTATTTCCTCTTTTTATCTTTTATTTCTTCTCGTGGATTCGAGAACTATCGGTTAGGAAGACGGTGATCGACCTACCACGTCCTCCCTGCGTCAGTTGGGCTTCTAAGTAGATAAATGGAAGCGCCAAAAGAATCACATTGGCTAGCCACAAAAAGAATCTTCAGGTATGTCAAAGGAATAATGGAATTCAATCTTTTTTATCTATACGATGATGAAGTGATGCTGTATGGATACTCAGACAGTGATTGGGGAAGTGACCAAGATGAAAGAAACAGCACCACTGGGTATGTATTATATCTTGGAATGACTGCTTTCACATGAAATTCGAAGAAGCAAAGTGTCAACATGTGAATCAAAATATATGGCAATATTGTCCACAGTCTGTGAGGCGATTTGATTGAGAAATCTACTAAAGGAGTTGAAGCATCCACAGGAAGAATCCATGGTTATATATGTGGACAACAAGTCAGCAATCGATCTTACTAAAAATCCAGTGTAACATGGAAGAAGCAAGCACATTAATACCCGATATCATTTTATAAGAAATCAAGTGAAGCAGAAAAACGGTGAAATTGGAATACTGTCATACTACTGAACAGGTGGTAAATATTTTCACCAAGGCTTTATCGACTGATACATTCAGACGACTAAGGACAATGCTCGGAATGAAACCATTTTTGGTTTGAAGAGGAGTGTTGGAATGACCAAACCAAAACGGTTGGTCCAGATGCTCCAGCAATATCTGGAAGTTTCTTGGAATCTGAAAAGCCATGTTTGTTAGTATTTCCAAAACGTTGTGTCTTTTGGAGTTTCCATACGTTGGAAACTGCCACATTGAATCTTGTCTCTTTATTTTGATTGCTATAGCGTATATATAAAGATGGTTGTAATATGTTTTTGTATGTAAGTAAGAAAGATAACAAGTCAGTAAAAAAACTCAGATATATACAGAAGCAGATTTGAAAATCTATTTATTGTTGGTTCTCTATCTTCTAAGTCATTTCGTGGCTTTAAAAAGCCAAAGCAATCACCAACCAATTGCCCAGCTTGCAACCCCCATTGTCCAGTTGCTGGTGAAGATCGTCCAGCTTGAAAAGCTAATCGCCTAGCCTCTTGATCTAATCACCCAACGTTTTCTCAACAATCATCCGGTTTCTAAAGTGATCGCCTAACAAATTGGTCTGATTTCACAGGAGATCGCCCAATAATTTTTCCATCAATAAGGAGAGTTTATTAATAGAATTAGTAAAATATATATTTTTCCTTATTTGCTAGATCTCTTCTTCTTTTTTTAATCTTTGAGGGTGAGTAAGTGACCCTAAGCGATCTATAATGTATTGTTACTTCAATTTTCAATCAAATCAATCAATTTTCCTTGAGCTTTATCCATTTCTTACTTGTGTCGTTCTTTTTTCCTTTCTTGTGTATTGGATGGGCATCATTTGATATCAGAGTGAGTAGATCTTCATGATGAGAGGAGACTAACGCCGTTGTACGGCTTCACTCAAAGATGTTCATGTGTATATTGAAGTAGAGTAATTAACACAAGCAAACAGCCACCCACCCATAATGTTTTCGCTGTCTTCTCTTCGAATAAAATCATTTAAAAAAAAAAAAAGAAAGCAAACAACCACCTCCAATGTATGATGGAGGAGCTTTTGTATAGGTTACCCGATCAAAGTCCCGCGAACGAATCAATGGAACCTTTTACACGCATGTGTTAACCATTTGATGTTCACCTATATGTTTAATGAAGAAGAGCTCTCTAACTCTTCAATTTCCATAAAAGCTCCATCATAGCAGTCTCCACCACAATCATGATAGAACAAAATGCATGTGCTAAAAAAATGCCAACAAGAGCATCTGAGTGGACATCCCTAACCTTGATAGTAAACTCAATCCCAAATATTATTGTGATTGTGTTGCTTATTTGAAAACTTTTTTTTTTTTTCGTGTAAAGAATTATCAAAAGAGAGGAAGTCACATTCGTTGCTACAAAACTCAAAGGTGATTCATTAGTTTGGTGGCAACAATACCAATTAATTAATGAATGGAGAGGACCTTAGTGAATTAATATATGGCATAAAATGAAATTAACATTAGCTAATAAGTTCATCCCTCTTGACTATTCTCAAACTTTGTATTTAAAGTTTCATCATCTTTGGCGAAAGAATGATCAAGATGTGGCTACTTGTACTAAAGAATTTTATAAAATATAACCCACGTAAATTTATAAGAAACCAATGATTAATTGGTAGCAAAATATTTGAGAGGTCTAAAATCATTTATCCGTGATAAGATAAGTTCGTATCATCTGAGTAATCTTGAAGGTATGTATTAAAAGGTTTTGAAAAAAAAAAATCATTTCTTTTAAGCACTTTGAGAAAGGTTCATATATTATTATAACCTCCAAAGATAAGATTATAACGCGGTCTACCGAGTGTTCAAACCAACATGATGGGAAAGAGATTGAAAAATGTATAATCATTCCCCACTAAAAAAATTCAAGATAATTCATTTTTTCAATGTAGAAAGAAATGAAATTTGGCTTATCAATGTCCTTAAGGACCTGTTTGATTTTCTAATTCTTCGGTAAATGCATTGTAAATAGGTACGAATTACTTTGCCAAGTACTTAAGGCATTTTTCCCAATGCTTGTTTTGATAGCGTACTTTTTAGATGCTAAAATCGAGAAACTTTATAAAATTTTTATGAGGCCCACCATGATGTATATTGCTTATCAACACCATCCATCCATTATGATAGTTGACTTTATGTCATGGGACAAAGAATGAGGCAAATCCAAAGCTGAAGTGGACCACACCACAGGAAAATGGAAATCGAATATTTACCGCTAAAAACTTCTTAGGGCCATTATTTCCTCTTGTGTGGGCCACTTGAGTATTGTATCTGCATCAGTTTTTGGTTAACACCTTAAAATGTTCCTACAAAGTTGGATGGATGGTACAAATATATCATATACATCAAAGTGAGGCCCACAAATTCAAACCAATTCTTTCGGATCAATTTTCAAAGCAGAAATACTTGTGGATTTTCAAACGGGGTGAAAAGGTAATAATTATCCCATTTACAAGGCATTTTACTTAGGAATTGAAAAAAAAAACCCTAAAAGAAATCCAGTAACCAATTAAATTTAAACGATGAAAATGATGATGCGATTATTTATGATTTTGAAGATAAAAATAAGGCATACCGAGAAGTATGTCACCCCAATAATGGTATCAAAAGTCTTGTAATAAGATGAATTCTAACTGCCCCTAAAATCTAAGAAAATAATCATTAGTTATATGTTAATATTTTTCATTCTTTTTATATCACTTGTAGTCGGAAATTTTTTGTTTTGATTTATCTGGGTAGTTATGAAAATATAGTTGCCAAAGAAATGGTCGATAATTTAAAATTAAAATGTAAAAGGCATCCCAGTCCATACTAAATTTCTTGGTTAAAAAAGGGAGGTGAAGTCTCAATTACTAAAAGTTGTTTGGTGAAATTATCTATCAGTAAGTATTTTGATGAACTTTGGTTAGATGTCTTACTTATGGATGCTTGTCACATGTTACTTAGATAGACATTGGCAAGATGACTAGGGTGTTCATCATGATGGGAGAAAAAATTATTCTCTTTGTCTCAATGAAGTAATTAAGATATGTATTAACTCCTTTAAAAGAAATCCATATTCACATCTCTAAAAATCAACAAGTTAACCTTTTATTTTCAAAACATTTTGAAGAGACTTATAGTGAGACCAATGTTTATGCTCTTATGATCCAATAAATCCCCAAGGAAGAAATAAAAGAAATACTCAAATACATGGTGAAATTCTTGGAAGAGTTTTCTAATGTTACACCTAGAGAGAGTTTAAATGGTCCAATTGACTACTACCGATGTGTGACATCCATCACAGAGTTGATTTGATGTCAAGTGCCACATTACCGCATGAGCCTTACGATCGAAGAATGCTAAGCTCCAAAATTTTATGGAAGGTCTATTGAAAAGATGACTTATCCAAGAAAGCTTACGTCCATGTTTGGTACCTGTTCTCCTCACTTTAAAGAAAGATAGAACTTGGAGGATGTGTATTGATAGTTGAGCTATTAACAAGTTAATAACATAATACAATTTTTCAATTTCTAAACCTAATGACATGTTGGACATATTACATGGTGCATATGTGTTTTAAAAAATAATCTTAAAAGTGGGTACCATCGAATTCTTATCTAACTAGGTGATCAATAGAAAACTGCTTTTAAAAATCGAGAATACCTTTATAAATGGTTAGTCATGCTATTTTTAGATTGTCAAATATACCTATGGTATGTTATTAAAAATTTATTGTATCTATTTTGATAGCGTTCTTATATTTAGTTATTCTTTTTTTAGCATACTAACCATGTGCACAAAGTATTGCAAGTTTTACGTGAAAAGAAGCTATATGTCAACCTGCTCATTTATGGTAAATAATATAGTATTTTTTTAACTAGGTTGCCTCATCAGAAAGTAAATGAGGAGAAAATCACAGCAATTATAGAGTGACCAACTCTAAAATTGGTTAATAGACTGCAAAGCTTCCATAGGCCTAACCGCATTCTATTGACAATTCATTAGGAACTTTAAAAGCATTATTACCCCCATGGCCAATTACATAAGGATCAAAGACTTTGTTTAGACTTAAGAAGCCCAATAAAGATTTAACTTAATTAAGGAAAAGTCAACAAAAGCACACATACGTGCATTGCCAAATTTTAATAAAGTGTTTGAAGTAGAATATAATGCATTCCACGTAAGTATTGAGGTCGTCTTAAGCTAAAAGAAATACCTAATTGCTTATTTTAGTGCGAAACTCAACAATGCTAAGAAGCGTTAAACTACATATGATGTTGAATTCTATGCCAATGTGCAAGCCTTGCAGTTTTGACATCTCTACTTAATACATAAGGAGTTTGTATTATGCCTGTTTTCTCAATACCCAAAAGAAATTTAATTCTAGGCACGTTAAGTGAGTCTCCTATTTACAACAACATGCCTTTGTGATTGATCACATGGTGAGTACCATGAACAAAGTTGTAAATGCACTTAATTGAAAATAGACTTCGTCTTTGAAATTATTAGATTTGATATACTACTAAAAAATTACAAAACTGACCCATACTTTCAAAATGTTTGGAAAAACTGTAAAAATCAACGAAGTAAAAATTATGCCATTGTAGATGAGTACCTTTTTAAGGGTAATCAACTATGCCTTCTCGAAGGATCTCTATGACACAAAGTCATAGTCGAGTTACATGATGGTGGCTTGGGAGGTCACTTTAGTTGGGATAAGACGATTGTTATGGTCTATAAGCGTTACTTTTGATCTAAGTTAAATTGAGATATAGAATGGTTCATTCATAAATGCATGACATGTCAAAAAGCTAAAGGTAAGCAACAAAATTTATAAATTATACCAACCCTCACTTATACCATCTCATCTGTGGAAATACATTAGTATGGATTTTGTGCTCGGGCTTCGACGAGCATAATGAGTATATGATCCTATCTTCATAGTAGTTGTACTTTTAAACAAATATGTCATTTTATCTCATGCAGGAATGCTATCGATACTTCTCAGCTAACAACCAAGTAAATGGAGAGTCCTTCCACCAATCCTCTTACACTTAAAAGTTGAAGTATGTGATCACGTACTCACTCGGGCATGAAACACACAACAAACCCTAGAATTAAAACCTACTCTAATTTTTAAAACAGAAATCTATGTAAGTAATAAAGAGAGAAAGTTAAAAAAGATAATATCGAGATAAAGAACCTATGATTAAACAAATCTTACAAAACAAAAACAAACGATATTAGTAAATTTAGATAAATAAAATTCTAAAATTAAAAACCAAATAAAGTACTCTTATACTAGAAATTAAAAAATAACCCTAAGAAGTGCTCAGAATTGTTAACCTATAAGAAGTGCTCAGAACTATTAACTTATAATCAATTCCCCCCGGAAATGGGACAAGCAACTTGTTCTCTAACCCCAAGTGCAAGGTTGCAATTAATGTACTAATAACTTGGTGAGACCGAGATCGTCTAAAAGAATTTATATAAAGCTTAGGTCCACAATTTTAAAGACTCTAAATTAGAACTAAACTAATGAAATTCAAAATTAAATGTATCTAACGAATAAAGAGCAATATAGTTATAATTAAGAACTAAGGTGCTAAGGATCTACTTATAATCAATCCATAATACTAGCTTATTGATTCAATCTCGATAACTCAATTAGAATGAAATGATGATTCTTCCTAATCAAAATATTATCCAGTTAAACCATAATTCAAAATCCAACATAAATATGAACTTCAATTAATTAGTTCTATATTGAAGAACAAAGTAATAATAACTCAGTGAAACTAAATGCAAGGTTGCAATATAGTAATAACTTGGTGAGACCAAGTGCAAAGTTGTAAGATTCTATATATATTGAAGAACAAAATAATAATAACTTGGTACAAGGTTGCAATATAATAATACCTCGGTAAGACCAAGATGGTCTACGAAGATTTATATAAAGCCAAGGTCCACAATTTTAAATACTCTAAACTAGAACTAAACTAATGAAATTCAAAATTGAATGTATCCAGCGAATAAAGAGTAATACAATTATAATTAAGAACTAAGGTGTCAAGGATCTACTTATAATCAATCCATAATGTTAGCTTATTGATTCAATCTCGATAACTCAATTGGAATAGAATAAAGATTCCTCACAATCAAAAGATAATTTAGTTAAACCATAATTCAAAATCCAACATAGATATGAACTTTAATTTATTGGTTCTGTATTGAAGAACAAAGTAATTAATTGTAGAGAATACAAAGCAATCAACAAATTCAAAAATCACGATGAATCTAAAAATTTTACAAATTAATACTGTCATAAAATAAAGTAATCAATCTTAGAAAATCAAAACCATTTAATGTAACTAAACTCGACAATAGATCTAATGATTAATATAAAACTATTACTTTTATTCAAACCAATCAACTAAATAATTCATCATTTAAACTAAAGTACTTCAATCAATAAACTGAAACATCATAGATTAACTACAACTTCATCTCTTAACCCTAGCCAAGAGGTTAGTTAATCATAGACATGATTAACTAAGCTCAAAACAGAAAAACATAAAACTAGAACTAGAAAAAAACTAGAAAACTTAAAGTAGAACCCATCTACCTTCAAACTTTTCTCCCATCTCTTGCTCTAGGAACCCTTGGATGTCTTTATAAACGAGCTTAGAGGTTCTTAAATAACCTTCAAAACTGACTTTGCACCAACTTAGGAAGATCCTAAATAAAATAGGAAATTTAAATAACCTCCTTACTTTCGCAAAATAGTGCAAAAAAAAATGCAGTATCGTAGATCAATGGGTTCGATTAATTGATAACCACCAAGACACCTTCAATCGATCGAACTATAAGTTGTCAAGCAACCAACTTTCGTAAAAAAAAAAATCCAGTGAGCTTTCTTCATAATTATGTTCAATTTCGATCAATCGAACCCTAAACTTTGATCAATCGAACATGGCAATTTTTATCCAACAAGGTCCAACAACAATCGTCTAATTTTTTTATCAATGGTGTTGAGCAATCGAAATCAGTCGATGGTCAATTCGTTCGATTGATACTTTTGGTTGATCGATCGAAATCTGCTGTAAATTGATAGTTTTGTTCTGCTGATCCTGCTCTTCTCTGACTTGCATTCTTTTGAGCTTTAATTCTTCCTCTTCAACTTGAATCTTCAATAACTACTCTAAGACCTCCTATACATGAAAAATACACTTAATTAGTATGATTTATTCATAAGTTCATAGGAAACCAATGCATGATTGGGGATAAATATTTAATATTTAGCACTCAACATGGCCATCAATGAACAGTTAAAAATGATTAGAAATCCAAATTCAACAGCTAGCCTATAATGGTTAATATAAGTGTGATGTTTAGGCGTTGTTCACAATATGCCCCACAAAATGGATGGTATGAATTGATGTGCATGTATGCTACATGCATTGTGGACGACAATCCATCATTTAAGAAATGGTTAAAAACTGCTCACCTAGTTCAGCCCTAGGAAGATAAACTAGTTTATGCCTGCACCAAAAAGAATTTGAAATCCATCTTATTGATGTTGCAGTGCATACTCACCCTATTAATGTGAATGGATTAGAAATAAGGGAATAATTCTTGTTTACAATTGTGTCTATGTTCCAAAACCATACATGTGGCACATGTGAGCAAGAGTTGGATTGTTCATGAAGTTCATTAGTATACAATTTTACTTAGCAATTTAATATTCACTACACAAGGCCAATATGTTTCCTAGTAGCTAAAGTTTAGTTAGATATGTTAGGCTCTTCAATTTGTTCAGAAAATAGAGAATTAACAAGAAAAATGTATTTGATTACTATGAAAATGAATAATCTCAAATAGACCAGGATCAAATTTTGGATAATTTTCTGGTGAGCATTATTTATCATAATCCCTTTAATTCCTATATTTATGTGCTAGACTTATATGTTATATTTTTATATAGTACTTGTTGCTTGGCCAAAACTCTGTTTCTTGTTTCTCTTATTTACTTTATTTGAATTTCTATAGAACCATGATAATGTGCCTTGTGCAGCAATAATAATATAACTTTCTTGGAGACGGAGTAGGCTACATGATTCTGTCTATGTTGTTGGCGCGAGAGTTCTAGAACTGTTATGACACAAAGATAAGACATAAAATTCTTTTTTTCATGCAGATAGGTTCTACTGCTGATAATTTTTCTAGAAGACAGGCCAATGTTAAAAATATTAATAAATTACCAAATTGAAATTATAAACAGCACACATCAACAATATGTTGGTTAGATCATTTGGTGAAGTACTAAGGCTATACTTAAATGCACTATTGAAGTGATTGCCAGAATTAGTTAAAGAAAGTGGAAATGTCAAATGACTAATTTCCTTAGTATTCAAATGTAAGGATCAGACTCCAAATTGCAATTACATTACTTTAAAGAAGACCTTGAAAGGAACGTAGCTGTAAGTTGAGGATGCTTCAAATGTCATTACAATCCATCATTTCCTATTGGTTGGAACTGAATAGTTGCAATTCATTTTAGTTTTGCATCCAGATGCAGCCTAAAAGATTGAATTGGTGTCTCTTGAAGCTAGCTTCCTGTAACCTTGAAGAAAATGATGGAAGAATTATAACATCTTAAGAAAACTCAGACTAATCTTAAAGACAGCTTGACCTGAAATCTGGTGGTACAAAATATTATAGTAAAAAAAAAAAAAAAAAGAAAAATCAAATTTTATTTTGATATTAAAAGAAAAGAGGAAATATCTTTTCTCTTACTACGCGTATGTTTAGATAAATGTGTAGTTCTAGACTTCTAGTATTATATTAACCAAAACGGAAGGTTTATTTGACTCTGGTCTCTAAGACTTGTACTTATGGATTATATTTTACATGATGGACTATTGCAACAGTCAACAAGTTTTTGGTCAATATATAAAGCATGAGTAAAAAAGAAAAGCATTCTCAATATGACTAGTTTAGAATTTTTCATCATTAAAATAAACTTGTTTTATGTTTTTGCCAACTGCGCAACACACACGCAATTAGCTTTTGTATAAGCTCATTTGGCTGAATTTTCTCTATGCCAAAAAGGAATAAGAAACACAAAAATGAACAGGAATAAACATATATTTGAGACAGTATTTATTGTATACATATTAGGTTTTTGGGGAAACCAACATGATACATTTTTCATAGCCAATATGCAACTATGGAAACTCTTCCTAGAAGTGATGTGGCAGCTGGATGGATTGGATTTTCTCATATATGCTATATTGTTGCATGTGTGGCATTAGACACAAACTTTACTGCACATGTTTGTGCGCTTAACAAAGCTTATTGTTATATATACATTTCTTTGTAGAAGTATGTAATTGTCCATCCCCATTTCTGCAATTTTGTTATACGCCTAGTAATAGTTCATGCCACCAAAAAGCATGACCATAGTGAGCAATAAATTTTAAAGATAATTTGACATTGTAAAACATCATTTGGACTTTTGGAATTAAAAAAAAAAAATACTTTTTTTGTTATTCTATTTACTTTGAAGTTCATGATCATTGATGTTTTAAAATATTTGTATTTACAATTTAACAATCATTTACTCCATGGTTTCTTTTTCTTTTTGATGTTTATATTGAATTCTTCTGAAAATCTAAAATTTTATATAGAAAAATTGTGATTTTTTTAGGATAATTGATGTAAGTTATTATTTTTTTTTTTTAAGAAAAAGTTATTCTTGTTTCTGATGTGCAACCCTTTGGTTGCCTTGGTTTATCCTCACTAAGTAGTTTTTTTTTTCTTTTTTCAATGATGTGAGCATTTTCCATTTTCTGTTTAGCATGAGAAGAACAGAAAGCTTTATTTTTTCTTTTTTCTAGTCTTTGACAGATATGCTTCGATGAAGGGCAATAGAAAGTAAATCCCCAATTGATGATCAACGATTCCGCAATGGCTCACATATTGGGTTTTGTATTCTTTGATTACTCTCTTCGAGCTTACTTTTGCGAAAGTCACCGAATGTTAATTGCCTTGATTTGTAGCATGGTTTTAGGAATTCACCTTTCCTATTATAGGAATGGCTTAATATTTTTTGTTTGAATGGTACAAAGTTTTAGTTTTTTTTTTTTTTTACTATAATTGTTTGGAATTGAAAATTCTCATCATTGGTATGATTTTGTCAACTCCAAGAGGTAAATCTTAATTTTGTCAATTATCTCCGTAGTTTGCACCATTCTGCAGTCTTCTCTCCCATTTTCCAATTGGCACTAATCAAGCCAAAGAGGAAGGCTTGTATCTAATGTGCTGAAGGAATGATTTATTTACTCTTTAACAGCCACCTAGTTTAAATTTGCATGTTTCTATTGATGATGATCAATTGCATGTATTTCACTTGGTCCTGCAATCAACAAGAAGTAATCACATGTGAATTGCTTCATATGTTTCATCTTTGTGTGGTTTAAATTCTTCTATTATTCTTTATCGGTATTAACTTAGATGGTTGATCTATCATGGCATGTACCAACAATGGCTACAGACACCATTATTGTAACTTTTTTAAGGTAGTGGCTGAAATTGCGTCAGAGGAATACCCTACGCTATGTGTGGAAGCTTGCAGAGCTTATAAAACTATGGCTAACTCCTAGACAGGGGGGAGGTGATTAGGACCCTTTTAAAATCCTATATAAACATCTTGCCTAATTAAATTAATTAGTAATTAAAATAGTTAAGCAAGAACAATTAGCTTTCAAGCATAAGTGGGTC
This sequence comes from Liriodendron chinense, assembly GCA_003013855.2. Classification (NCBI taxonomy): domain Eukaryota; kingdom Viridiplantae; phylum Streptophyta; class Magnoliopsida; order Magnoliales; family Magnoliaceae; genus Liriodendron; species Liriodendron chinense. The sequence goes on from ML058590.1 coordinate 2,653,804, forward strand.
CAATTACAAAGGATACAAAGATAATGCAATTAAGTAAACTAGCCTAAGCACATTGATTATAATGATGCAACATGTTGAGTTTCTAATCAATGTGCAATTATCTGAACTACAAATGATATAACTACCTAAGAAACTAGTTTAGAGAGCTACATAGATACTATGAAATTCATCATGCTAAGCATGTGTCTACAAGCAAAGTGAACATACATCTTGGGCATTGGGAGAGAGAGAGAGAGAGAGAGAGAGAGAGAGAGGTTCAGGTGGTGGGGTGGTGTGACAACATGGAGGGAGGGAGGGAGGATGGTGAGGGGCGTGCGGTGACAGGGAGGGAAGGAAGGAGGACAGTGGGGGCTTGCGGTGACAGGGAGGGAGAGAGGGGGGGAGAGAAAGATGAGGTTCAAGTGTATGATTTGGGGTTTGTCTTAACTAAATTGCATCATTTGGCAGGCCAAGGCCGTCGAATCTTAGTGCTCTTTTATTCAACAACTCATGCCGTCGAATATTAGCGCTTTTTTATGCATTGGCCGAGATTGATGATTTTTCCCTGTAAAAAATGGCTTAGTTTCACATGGTGAATGGGACCCACCCTTGGCGACGTGAATAAAACACATACATCAAAGTGGGCCTCACCCCCTGATAACGTGGATAAAAGTCATACATCACAGTGGGCTCCGACCCTTAACGACATGGGTAAAACACATACATCAATGGGTTCCACCCACTAACGATATGTATAAAACACATACATCATAGTGGGGCCCATCCTTGACGGCATGAATAAAACACATACATCATAGTGGGCCCCACCCTTTGATAGGGTGGATAAAACACATACATCACAATGGGCTCCCAACACAGACATCATAGTGGGCCCCACACCACAAACATTTATTCATAGAAAAATAAATAAATAACATATGCATACCTGTAGGAGAAGAAAAGAGGGTTGTTGGAGAAGAAGAGAGAGCTGCTGAAGAAGAATCACTTGCCGAGAGAGAGAGAGAGAGAGAGAGAGAGAGAGAGAGAGAGGTGTGCTAAGGGTGTGAAAGAGGGTTTTATAATTAAGGAAAATAAATGACGGTTTCAGACGTAGTTTAAAAAGGCAGGATTAAATGACTGTTTTTACCATCGTTTAATCTTGCATTTTTAAATGACTTGTAAAACCATCATTTTTTCCAATTGTTTTTGCTTATTTTTCACATAGTGACTGTGCGTATGTTATCCAGGGATCCGTCCCTGTATGTCTTAATTTGTAGATCTTCTTAGTAATAAAAATACATAACTTTGATCCATGGCCATCCAAAATCTTAATTATATGAATATAGAGATCTCCAAAAGTATTCTATTCAAACATAGCCTAAATAAAGTTGGACCAGTTGAATTTTGGACATTTCAGTTTATTTATTACAAACAATCAATCTTTACATCCAAACACAGTCTGAGGAATTATAAGACTTAATTAGGAAAGAAACCACTTTATTTATGAACATTAGATGGGTGATTAATACTAAGATATGCTGCACAAATTCTGTATTTTAACTTGTAAAAGATGTCGCAGATGGGAGGTGATCATAGAGGATTACGAGAAATCCACCGTTGGAACATTGCAAAACCTTCCTTGGGTTTGTACTCTGGAGCTGTGTGGCCCGCTCCCTGTATCCAAAAGAAGATGAGTCACATTAGATCAGATGCCTTTCTTATATTCATGTAAATTTCTTTTAGTTACACATGATAACAACATCAAGAATTCAGTAAGAGGAATTTCTTGCCTTTATAGTCGCAAATGTCAAGTTGTTGGAATACGTCTTAGTGTACCTGTGAGATCAAAATGCCATGAGATGATCGGTTAATGGATTAGGCCGATGAGGGGCCTAGCCCATGCACCTTTTCAAATTGGACAACATCAATTGCTCTTGGGCTTTGCATAGTTTGAAAATGAGAAAACTTTACTCATCGTTCAATCTGGTTGGGTCGACTCGAAGACGTGAACAAGTCTAACGAGGACTAGGCTCAAATGTTTTAATATATAAGTTAAAAGTATTTGAAGTACAATAAATACTTAATCAGTTTTCATATATATATATATATATATATAGTCAAAACTAGTCAAAACATTTACTGATGGTGTGCTGGTTACCAGCCTGTGTTTAGAGAGGTGAGGTCATGAGCAAGATTTGACATATGTTCCATTGCCGGTATGGATTGTCTCATACGTAGCTGTTTTGTCCATGAATAATACGCCCGTGCTGGCCTGATACAAGTTGATCAGCTGATACAGGGGCGATATGATTGTGATGAACGATTCAGTGTGAAATTTTTTCTTGCAAATCATGGTTGTGAGTTGGAATCTTGTTGGCATCATGTTGTCTTTTATACCTAATTACAGCAGTTGAGCTGGCCTTGTCTATTGAGTCAGCCAAGTTTTTGAGTTACCTCGACGAATCTTGCTAAGTTTGGACAGAGTTACGCTCATCACCGAGGTCCCTATAGACTCAACTTAAAATCTCATCATTCAAGTTAACTCACCCGAGTTTCGAGTCGACTCACCGACTTTTATTACTATGCCACACACACCCACACACACAATTATGTTTGACATCATTTTAGTTGAAGAAAAACTTCGATACTCTTGGCATAGTGCAATGGATATGATTGGCAGGAACTTAGAAATTATTTAGAAATTGTACACATGGAATGCAACTAACACAAATTAAACTGTCCAAATTATGGTTCCCAGTTTAGATCTCTCATGAACAAAAGATTACAATTAATTGATAATCTGACATTTATTGCACACTTAAAAATGAAAAATATCCAATGGTCCTATTTCAACCATTAGGAAAGATGCGCATTTTTCATTTTCTGTTAAGATTTGATTGGGTTGTGATTTGTGTTTTTCTTGCATTTGGTTGAGCATGTTTAGTCGGAATATATATAGGAGAAGAAGCTCCAATCAAGGACGTTACAATAATCAATTAAGAATAAATCACAACCTATTCAAATCTAAATAGAGAAGGAAAAATACAGCTTTCCTAATATCAACAAACAAGTTTACATGAATCAGATGTTAAGATGGTCCAACGAATCAATTTTGACAATGCAACTTAGCAAGTGGCCTGGTTCCATAATTTTATGGGTTTGATTTCAGTGTATGAATGTCCATGTAAAATTTCCAGAGTGTCTGTCTATCAACCTTCATAGAATATCAAATACTCCCTTCCAGGACCAGATGGGGACAGTGTTTGCCACAAGCCCTAGGACAAAAGAAAGTCGTCCCGGCAAATATGAGTTCAAAAATCGAATAGGGCCTGAGGCCATTCTAGGTCCAAAAAATATGCTGCCCCTAAATTGAGATGGAATGAGGATGGTTTATGGCTGTCATGATCTAGTATTCAAATGGGCTGACCCAGGCTTTCTTTTGGACCCAAAAATAGATGGCCCAGACTTGGAGTGACCTGAGTCCTAACCATTGTAAACGAAGTTTGCTTCCTAAATGAAATCATAATTCAAAGTTTGGGCTCATGTTACTGATGGGTATGTTATAAAAGTGGGACCTCACCCGGCAACTTGTTCATCAACGAGCCATGGTCGCCACTCATTGACAATGGTGAAATTTAGAGATCTAATCCATGCCTGTGTGCCCAAAAATGTCACTGATAGGTCATGATCACCGCTGGGTCAAGACAAAAGGAAAAAAAAAAATTAGAAAAGAAAGAAAAAGAATATATCAATATCATGTTAACGGGCCTATGAAGGGATTATATAGTAAAGAGGGGATGGACCAAAGTTTCACCTGTATATCAGAGCTCGATAGCCTCTAGTGGTCAAATTGAGATGGTATTTTAAGCTACTTTTGACATTCTTCTCATAAGGTATGCCATCGTTGCATCTTTGCCATTCTCTGGTTGTCCCCTGATCATCATGGAAGTTCCATGCTGGTCATGATACTGGTATGATTGGTGTTGAGCCTAACTCGCTCTGGCAAGTTTTGGTCCTGAACTTTGGCTATGTCAGCTTAGGTCCAAGCTTTCCAGACCATGTACGATATATCCCCTGCCCAGCCCATGGTTCGATAACATTTCATACCAAGGCCTGGCCCAAAGCCGGCTTCAACCATAAAAGCATACCGAGTTGGACCCTGATGCCAGTTGGGCCCCACCGTCACATGTCAGGGACCAAAAATTAGGTCGGCCACACATGCGTGAAGGTAATGGACAGTTGAATAATTTCCACCGGTCCACATTCAATGTGCATGTATACCTTAGCCTAGTGAGCTGACCAGAACGAGTTTTAAACATGGTTGCAGTCCACCTTATGTTATGGCCCGGTCCCACACACGACGACCGGTGTGGCTGCATATGGGGTGTGTGTGTGTGTGTGAAGCCTTGCACCAAAATGTCCCTTGAGGTTTTGGGAGATTTTACCTTACGGATGTTGAGTGCCTTTCTAACGCTATCATCATTTGCCCAGTAATAGCAGAGCAAATATGCATATGCCTGTGAAGAATAAAAGGTTAGCTGCTGTAAGGGCCCGTTTGGAGTAATGGAAAGAAAAGGCAAGGAAACTTGTTTTTTGTGAAAACATCATCAATCACTTTCTCTAACCTTAAGAAGAGTATTTCTCTATCATGAAAGGAAATGGGCTTCTCAATTGTTAAACCCAAATGTCCCATTATCCATCTTCAGTAGCTTTGCACGCATGATTCACTTATACCACTATACCACATGGGCCACCATCTATTTTCTCTTATACCCCACATGTGCCACCATCCTTTTCTTACACCTCACGAGTACTAATTTTCCACATGAACCATGATTCAACTGCTCCTGAGTCACGCATGTACAAAGCACCCCACATGCACTAATGTGCCAAGTGCCACATCCATCTTTAATTGCTCTAAATATGCCACATGTGCCAATGGTGACAATGTGTATAAGGCCTACCATCTAGCATCAAGTGCCGGCATGTGTCAAATGTGCCAACTCATGTCTTGTGCAACACGTGTCACCATATAGCTTTAGGCACTTCACATGGTCTCACAGTTGAAATGCTAAAAGAGATGATGAAATAAAGGCTATGGATATATCAATTACAGAATGAGTTGAGCATTTTCTTTGGTTCACATCATCACATAGGTCTGCAACCTGATCACATTGCCATCATGCTAACGTCATACAGTGTGATCTGGACCAATGAAAAGGCTCCGAGCAGGATTTTCCTTCTCGGTTGCCAACAGAGGATCCAAATTCTTACAGAATAAGCTTATTCTGTAAGTGTTTTGCATGAGGTGATTTTCACCCTATATCAAGGTTGCACGTATCGCAGCTGCTGGGTCTACTTCATGATATGTACCAGTACCCATAACCCATATGGGCCTGAGACCGTCCGATACAGATGTGATATGCGATGATACTTCCGGTATTTGGTGGTGACGACCTTGCCTCTGAGTGCATCATAAACTATGATGTGAGCCTTTTATGATCTGATTCTATGCTACCTAGGCCATAGGAAGAAACATTTATTGAATGGGTGACTGTCTATGGAGATGATTATATAATGGCACATATTCAAATCCCAAATTCAAAGGTCAGAATCATCGAGACCATGAGCGGTGCAGATCAATCTAAGGTGCATATCAATCTAAGGGTGCACTCAATCTTGGGGTGGAAACATCGCCATGCACCAAAATAAAAGAGAGAGAGAGAGAGAGAGAGAGAGAGAGAGAGAGTACCCTACACCCAAAGCTGGGAAGAGGATCTGGGAAGAGCAGCTCTCTAGAATTCTCCTCAATAGATCTTCTATGGCCCATCACATCGTTTGGCTTTGGGGATGTACGGGGGCATTTGGGCTCTAAAAAGTGGGGTTTATTTAGTACGTTTGTAGTGCACTGCAAGTACCAAAGATCAACACCATTATTCTTTGCCCATACAAAGAACACAATGGAAAACAGGAGGCTGAGAAAGCCCCGCCCATTACCTCCTTTACTGCCTCAACATCCTTTGCACATTTAGGATTTCTTGGATTTATGTAATCTCCTTCACAGCTTTTCTTAGTTGACTGCATTAATAATTAGAAAAACTTCAAGTAGTAGTTCAGAAATCTTTAAAATGGAGAGAAGATGCAAGGTGAGGACATTTTGACATGCTTCGATCTGAACATTACATATGCGTCCATGGTACAAGCGTCACCCTGACTCAATCCCATCCGTTGGATCAGTGGATGATTCTCCATCCAACGCTAAGAAGTTAATCTGCAGTGACACCAGGAATAAAGTTCTTCAGGTGGTGAACGTGAGATTTGTACCATGGGCGTTCATGGTCAGGCCCAAATCCGGCTATGCAGACGTTTGGCCCACATTCTGGATGGCCCTACTATGCAGAAGAAGGGGTTCACATGCTTCCTATCACCTCATAGAGTTCGTCTGATATGAGGCCCATCCCATGGGCGTATGGTACCAAAGAGTTACCGTCGTATCTTTCATCCGTAGCGGGGTTTCCGAGGAAATAACCCTGCAATTAATTTAAAAAATAAATAAATAAATAAAAACGCATGCGAGGGGGCGATTAGCAGCATGGGTTTTTGACTCGTGACTCGTCTCGATTCGTTTTGATTTGAGTAGTCCAGTCCTGACCCGCCGGAGGCAGGGGTACTTTAGCCCAACTCGATCGCCCGAGTCAAGGGTGACGAGTGCACCAACCCGACCCAGAATCCTTGTCGACTCGCCCGAGTCGCATGACTCCAACGTGTCGTCAAATCATGATTAAGAAAGTCATGCTTGTCTTGGCATTGGACCATATGGTGTATGTGGATTAGGGACTATGAGTAAATATTTCTTAACCGTCCATCTTATATTGAAATAAATAGAGCGTTGTCAAGCATTTTCTAGCAAATGTGGCTACAAGACTATCGAGATTTTGATAGCTATCAAAGGAACAGTTTAAATAATTATAAAAAAAAAACTACCGAATCAATATGTAACTTTTGGTGCCTTTCTCAAAAGTAATTTCAAAGAGCTATCTCATTAATTGATGAAATTACCATTCCATACAGTGAAGTTGTGCCAGCAAATGGGTCGGTGGCTTGGTGGTCCCCATTGTGATGTTTATGCAAAATCTATCCCAACCACCGAGTGTGTGACCCCATATTAGGCCTAAAGCCCAAAAGTCAGCTCTGTCAGTGATTCTGCTGGATCACATGATTGGAAACAATATATAAAATAATGCTCGCCCTCTTTCCATTAGCATGGCTCGAGTTAATTACAGATGGGATGGGCATGAATTTTGGGCCACTAGCCTAATGTTTTCTTTTTGTGGAACCTAATGGTTGAAGTAGATTTTATATAATTATCATGGTGGGCCTTATAAAATCAAAGGTGGGGTCTCTCTCTCAACTGTGTCAGGTTAGCTTTATTTTTTGTCTATAAGCTTAACATGTGACTAAATCTCTAATGTGCAAACTGGATCATATATAAACCTCACATTGGGCTTAATAAAATTAGGAGGGGCCTCCCGAACAAATTTTTTTTTTTATTTTTCTAAATAATCTCTATATATAGTTGGAGAGGACTCGAACACTTGATTTTTGGTGAGGCCCACCATGATGTGTATACGAAATTCACTTCAACCATCAAATGTGTAATCCCACTCTAGGCTTAGCTAGAGCTAAAAAAACCAGGGAGACCGGTGATTCAGGTCGGCCACACCAAAGAAAACATTTAGGATTGATGTCCGCCCTTGATTTTTTTGCGGGACTCACCCTGATGATTATATCAAATCTACTCCAACCATTAGATGCCACTCCAAAATCTTAGCCTGGGGCCTAAACATCAATACCATTTGTAATTCAAGCGGTCCATGCAAGAGAAATAGTTTGAAAGCTGATCATTGTCCTTGTCATGGTTTTGAATCATGTGGTCCACCCAAGTCAATGGGGGTGATTTTTTAGGCCTTGGCCTAAAATAAGGTGACAGAACTGGTGATCAGGATGGACCTACACAAGCAACCAAGCCGTTTGCTCACACACCTACCTAACTCACCGTTAAAGAAATGTAATGGAAGGTAGTGAAATGATAATTATATGGATTAATGAGGTAGCTATTTTTAAAAGGTATAGAATATAAATTTTATACAAAATAGACGGTTAAAACTAAATCGGTGAGCAGTCTAAAATCCAAGAGCAAAATCGGATTTTTTTTTTTTTTTTTTTTTTTAATATTTTATGCCCCATTCACAATTTATGGATCAGCTGCTCAGTTTTGATTGCCGTAAAACTATGCCATGACCTAGGTTGAAGAGTCACCACCCTTTCAAAATACTCATGAATTATCGTGGGAATGTAACCATTGAAATTTACATTTTCTTAAATCAGATACCTTGAGATTAAGGGTTGGTTCCTGGCCAGCTTCAATCCCTGCAATCACATAAGAAGTTGAAAACTTGAGGTACGGCAAGTGTAAACAAATCCAAATTATCAAAAACACAAACACCCAACTGTTAGTACAATTCTGTATGGTGATCGATAGGCTATCGATTTGGTGGGCCCCCATGTAGACGGGGAGTATCGACATTGGACGGGCATAACTCACAAGATTGAGGAGTGAATCGATGTGGGTTCCTTTCCTTTTTGTTTTTGGGTGGTGGGAAATCAACAGGGCCACGTCCAATTTACCGGATGAGATTCACCAACAGCAAACCATTTCTAGTGGTTGCGCTGAGGTTTTGGAGAGACCTCCTGAACTGTCAAGATGTTTGCTAGTCCCATTAGCACCCCTCTACATTGTCCTCTACACTAGTTTACATGTGCCATCTTGGCACATCCGTATGATATCCGGGCTGTATCAGATGGGACCCACTGCATAGATCATCTGGATGAAAATGTTAAATTTATATGGCCCACTTATAGATTTGGTTGTCGGGCAATGGAATAGACGGTTTGGATCAATCAAATTAGCTGTAGGTAGGGACCATAGTGGTGTGGCATATACCAAATTAACAGAGCCCATTGAGACTTTTACGGCCATGTTTGTGTGGTGTCTTAGGCTACGACGGTGAGTTCAAAATCCTTATATATGCACGGTCTCTGACTCTCCTTCCTACGTGGTTTTCAAATCTCTAGTTCCCATTGCAAAGAAGGGAGAGATAGGAGGAAGATTAGACACCTCTGGTGAGCTCTATTTTTAGAAATTATGGTCAATAATATTCCTATATGTTAGGTATGATCATAAGTCTCTCTTAGTGTCATCTTTAGCGATGCATAGAAACTCGATAACATTTGGTATTACAGTATAATTTTTGTGTGTGCATTGGTCTCTTGCTTCCGGCATATCTTTCACTGCACCCTGAGTTTCGATTGTATGTCAATTTTGGCCATCCATATTTGTTGGTGTGGATTGAGATGCCACAACGATCTCAATACCTTATAATCCTTATGGCATGAATTGTTGTGGGCGCATATTCCTAAATTTCAATTTGTTTTGAACCTATGTTGGATATCTCTGACCTTCTGTTTGCAATCTCTCCAACGGTTAAAATCCCTTCGTTCTATTCGTATCCAAACTAGTAAGGTCGTATAAGATTTTATTTTTTTAAAGAAACTTCATAAACCACATGAGGACAAAGCTAACAGACACTTCCGAGAGCCTGCTGCAAAAAGAATCAGAGGCTGGCGTATCATATACCCAAAAGATATACTACCCTCCAACCGTCCCTTACATTCCCCAAACCCACCCTATCCAAAAACAACTTTCCTCTAATCTCCCTCGGCAGCTCGCTTGCATTTCTGAACTGACTGGAAGATTGGGATGCGCTGCCCCATCTAGCCAAACCATCTGCTGTGCTGTTCGCTTCTCTTGCCGAAAAGGCGACTTTAACTTCTGCCCTGTTGCTCAGAAAATAAAACATCACTTTCCAATACCACAAATTCCATAAGGGGCTGAACCACTCTTAAATAGGTTAACCATCACTTTAGAATCACTTTCCATTTCAATTTTTGGGCAACCTAGTGCCACAGCAAAAGCTAGACCGTCAATGAGGGCACCGAGTCTCCGCTCTCATGTTGGTTCTTAACCCATATCCCTTCGAGAAGGCAAAGATAAACTCATCTTTGCTCCCTATAAACACTCCCCCTTCCCCCTGATTGCCTAAGGTTCCCCCCTAGAGGAACCATCCACGTTCACCTCAACCCAACCAACCTCCGACCTGGACCACTTAACCACTTGAAAATTAGGAATTCTTGGGCAAGGGACGAACAAGCCCAGAGATTGGAGGGAAAAGAGCCTAGAAAGGGAATGGGACTTGGTAGCCAACAGCAGGGGACACATCCTATTAATCTAAAAACCCACTCTAGCAATGACTATCTTATGGCTGTATAGGATATTACTTATATTCATAATGTGGAAGAGACAGCTTATCAAATACTGGTAGATCAATTGGTGCTTGAGATTGTATTAGTGGTTCATGGATGTGAGTAATGTCCATCTTATACAATAGACTTATGGCTTCACCTTTATACATATCAAATAATCCATGCTAATGACTGGATTTCGTTACATGCATCTGGATACGTGGTCTATGGGCCCCCTTTTGTTCACAGTTAGATATAATTAAAAGGAGGTTATATATATATATATATATATATATATATATATATATATATATATATATATATATACACTTGACCGCACTGTGGATATCTGATATCATGTCCTTTTTACGCCACGAGGTTGAGCCTGTTTTATATCTTTTCTCATGTTCAGGCCTATTTCGCTGGGGTCAATTTCTTAATTTAGATGTTACTTTGTATATGTATATGATCTGGTAGATACCCCACCTTCGGCTACATTGTTGGTAGAGATAGCTGGATGAATGGAGGACCATACCCCCAAATCACATGTCCAAATTCAGCCAAACTTACCCTTATAAGCCCCAATCCTTAGCCCAGCTCAAGCCTGAACCCAGTCAACTCACCCTTAAATATCAGCCCAAAAAAACCCCCATAAGAAAAATCAGTCAAAAAATCCTAAAAAAAAGTCAAACTCGATGAGTCAATCCGCCGAGTCAAATCACCGAGTCAACCCGCCTGAGTCAACCCATGGAGTCGACTCACCGTGTCAACCCATCTCTTGAACCCAGTCAACTCACCGAGTTCCAGACCGCAGCCTCGAAGCAAGTCCGAACCCAGACCTAAAAAAAATTCTGCTTCAGGTTCGAAGGTCGTACACTCCGAACCCGAAGCAGAACAGCCGTACGGGCAGCCCCCTGAGGGCCGCCCAAAATTAATTGCGGGTTCTGCCACTCCCCGCTGCTATAAATACCCCCCTCCCTTTCTCATTCAGCAAGTCCTCCAGCCCGAGTGTGATCCAGTCATTCCGAGTCCTTCTCCATCATTTTAGCCCATTCTTCCACCAAGGAGAGCCCGAGTAAGAAAGTCTAGCCCTGGTCCAGCCCAGCCTGACCCTGGTCCAAGTCTCTCAAGCCATCCAAGTCTTGATCCAGCCACTCGAAGCAAACCCTTACGACACCTCCGTCCATCTAGCTACTCTTTACCAGCATCATCTCATTCGCATCTAGCATAAGTGCAACATTTACTTTTCTTCTAACCCCTCTGCTTCACTACAAGCACTTTGATCATTCAAGCACACAGCATGCATTCCGCATAAAGCACCTGTCAGTTCGAGCATATGCTCTGGGCTTGCCTGTTAATGGATAACCTACCCATCAGAAACTCTTACTGTTCAGACCTGCATTCATGTACATGTCACTACAAGCACTTTGATCATTCAAGCACACGGCATGCATTCCGCATAAAGCACCTGTCAGTTCGAGCGTATGCTCTGGGCTTGCCTGTTAATGGATACCTGCCCATCAGAAACTCTTACTGTTCAGACCTGCATTCATGCATCATACCATCTATGAGGATGTACGAGGATTAAATCAGACTTTCAAGTATTAGTTCGATTTTGTGAAGTAGAGACCATACTTCGATACGGGCAGTGTGTGGGGTGCTTAACCTCTTCCCACCCTGTAACCGTGATCCCTTACCTCGAATCTCTGGCCGCAAATCAAAAGGAGTCATTTTAGAGGAAGGAATCTTCAGTTCCCTTCTCTAACGTTTCTACGGGGTTTAGCCGACTGTAGATTTAAAGTAACTAGCTAGTGGCGACTCTGGTCTTATACAAACTCATCTATACACATCCAGCTTAACACGACAACCAAACAAAGCCCTCGAGAGCGAGGCGAGCCAGTGGCACAAACGGCTATTCGCGCTCACGCACCTCTTCTTCTTTTCCGAAAGAAAGGGAGAACGTTCGGGAGCGCGGAACAGCGAGGGTCCACAGAATGGCGACTCTACTGGGGATAGGCTAGTCTCACTAGTCGTGATCCAACTTGAAAAATGAAATCCCTCCTATACTTGAAAGTCATTAGTCCTCATACAATCTCATCTGCATAGCATTTCATCCAAACAAAAAAAAAATAGAAAATCCCAAAACCCAAAAAGAGAGTAGAGCATACTTCCCCACCATTACTCCTCTAAACCAAATCACCCTGCCACGTCCAATACAAAACCGACATGGCTCTCTCATTCCCTGCCCTTGAAATAGATGAGGCTTCCTCTCCATAGTTAAACTCGAGAGAATCCATGTCAATTCCTGGCATCCAAGAGCTACGACAAAGCATGAAGGCCATGCAGGAAATGCTTCTTCGATTCACACAAGCCCAGGTTTCAGCAGCCAGCAATCAAGCTGGTCTAGTTCAACAACCTCAACTAACAATCGAAGGCACTCCCAGCCTCCAGTTCATCCCAACCACAACCGTCAAGGATCACTCAGGACTTTCGATACCCTCCTAATAGGGGCCTTCAATCAAAACAACCCTCAACCTCAGGGTATTTCTTCTAGTATCCTCCTGCAAATGAGAGTCATTTTCAGTCACATCTCACAACCAGAACTCCGAATCAATTCCAACATCCTCTTCCTAATGGGAGTTCCAACCAATTTCAATATTCTCCTATGACTGGGATTTCTTTGTAGTCTCCCTTCTCAACTCCAATCCAACAAAGTCCCTATAATGGGAGTAATTATCAAGCCCAACCTTCTTCAAGCAGGAATCATAAGAGCATCAATGACACCAATTATTACGAAAGGGGGCTAGCTCAGGCCTGACAAGGGGTAAGATCTCCCTCATCTGGTTCCTATGAAATCGAACAATTCCAAGAACAGATGCGAGAGATGAAGAGAAAGTTGCAGCAAGGGGTAGATCTTCCATCCACTAAGTTCAAGGACCTTTATTTATTTCCTGATGCAATGGTACCTCAAGGCTTTCAGGTACCAAAATTTAAAAGATATGATGGGACAGGGTGTCCTATAGACCACTTGAGATCATTTTGTGGTGAGCTAGATGCTGTGGCAAGCAACGACAGAGCGTTGATCCGTCTGTTTCAAAAGTCCCTGAAAGACGATGCCCTAGACTGGTACACATCATTGGACTGTCATCGCATCAGGACTTGGGAGCAGCTCTCACAGGCTTTCATCGACAGGTTCGCATACAATCTTAACATGGCACCCAGGAGAGCGGACCCGCAGCTCTCAGGCAAATAAGTGACGAAACATTGTCAGCTTACGTTGGACGGTGGCGGGCCATGGCCGCTAGAATGAAGACTCCCATCGATAACGAGGAGCAAATCTCCATGATCGTCCACTCGGCAAATCCAAGTATCTCTGGATACCTTGTCTCACATCCATATGCAAACTTCACCCAACTCATCTGCGCCGAGGAACAAGTCGAAGCCGGACTAAGGGATGGGATGATGTCCCCTTGGTGGCCTCATCAGGCTTCTCCAATTTAACCGATAGTGGAAGGTGAGCCTACCGGATACGAAAGCGATAATGATAGTGTTCCCGTCTCCCATCCAATGGAAGAAGATGATCTTGTCGCCTCTACCGAAGGTGCACTATTCCTCCCTCAGCATGGACAACCGTAGCAGTAACAACAGTTGAGAGGGGACCCACAATGCCCTAATCTAGGTTGGCAAGGGGGATCCCCAACCAATCCAATCTCAGAACCCCTCATCTTGCAAGGGGCATCTCCAGTCGGTTCAGTCTCCGCAATGCAAGGGGCACCTCCTGCCTGTCCAGCTGTCATCAGCCAAGAAGAGCCTCCTCTCCAGTTTATTCGTGCTATCGATTCTAGTTTAGAGTTCGAGCCTCTCATCCTGCAAGGGGCACCCTCAGTTATTTCAATCCCAAAGCCCATCATTATGCAAGGGACACCTTCAATCGCTTCATTCTCCGCGCCCATTTCTAAGCATGGGTATAATCAGCCCATCTCAATCAACCAAGGGGACAATTTTCCTAGTGCAGCATCAGCAAACCAGGGACATGGTCTGCTCAGTTTGAGCTAGGGGCAAATCCTACCCATCTCAGCATCGATCAACCAGGGGCACAACCTGCCCGTCTCAGCAATAGTTAGTCAGGGGCACAGCTTGCCCACTCCAGCTTACCAGGGGCAAAGCCTACCCATCTCTCCATCAAGCAATCAGGGGCACAACTTGCCCGCCGCACATGTCTATTCAGCTTCTACTTCAGCCATCATCCTCCAAGAAGAAGACCCTTCCTTGGACAGCATGCCACATGTCCTAATAGAATTGGGGCCCAGCTTCAATTATGTGGCCAATATCGAGGAAGTCGAAGGGGAGATTGATGTCCAAGTTCTGATCGGTCCGAAAACATCAACCATCACTCTTCAGGTCTTGGATATCTCAGCTTCATTCCATCTCCTTTCCGATCGGACCTGGTTTCACAGAATCGGTGTCATCTCTTCAAATCTTCACCAAAGGGTCAAGCACATCCTCGGAGATAGGGCGATCACTATCATTACCGATCTTGGACAATTTCCCATGGTAGAAGCATCCAACCTTCGAGAGCATGCCATCCCAGCCATGGACGTACAACGCTCTAATGGGGAGGTCTCATACCATCACAATGCAAATTACTTCCCTCGCGCATGTCCCATTGGATTGAACTACGTCTTCCTTCCTGCCGAGCGTCAAACCTTCTACTATCAGCTCGAATATCAAGACTCAACCCGAATCATGGGAGTTCAAGAGAATGTGGATAGAGAAAGATTGCGATATCGGCCTACTCGGATTAAGAAACCAAAGCACAGAAGTATCAGAAGAAGACGGGGTCATTAAGAAGAAGGGAATCTCTGTATCTGCACACCAATTCCAGTTTATCAATGCAGGAATTATCTATCCTAATGATGGGCTGGATTCCACCTTCGATGATCAAGTGAGCAGATTGAGTCTGATAGAGCTGACTGAAGAAGACCTAAGCAAGGGGCATGAATTTCCCCCGATCGACTTGACTGCTGTCCCACCTCAGCCGAATGAACCCAAAGAGCTGCAATTCATCGAGGACAAACCAGGAGAAACCGCATCTGACACCGACTCGGAGCCCAATTCCAGATCTATTATGATGTTTGGGCGCGACAATGAGGGTTGGCCTACTGATCCCTCTGACCCTGCCTCCTGAGGGGAAGGAGTGCAGGGTAGTAATAGGTTTGTAGTCCCCATGACGGCTAATAAAAGTCGATAGTGCTCGGCTCCCCGAGCTGAATCAGACAACACCTCGTTCACATCGCCGTCTTGCTCGGGTCCTTTACAAAAAAAAAATTCAGAAGATTCAAAAACCCAAAACACTAAATATTTTAAATTTCAAAAAAATAAGCAAATTTTCACAAAGTCTGAAAAGTTCAAAAAAATCTAGATATTCAAAAAATAAGAAAATCTTTCAAAGCCAACAAAAAAAAATCAGAAATCTTTAAAAAATTCCAAGCAATAAAGTGTCAAGTCTGTCTGTCAAAGCACTCAAGTATGGAGTTGACTCATAAGATTTCGATTTAGAGTTTGGACTTCAAACTCAAGGGTCTGGACAAGGCCAAATGATGTGAAAAATGATGAGTGGGCTCCCAAACTAAGAGGGTCTCCTCGAAAGTTCGAACCAAAAGCCGATGTCATCTCAAAAAGTTTCAAAATTATAAACCTAGGATCTCCTGAGACCCATAAGGAAGTGTGCATTGAGAATCCTTGTCTCCAAATAATAAGCAAAGAATGATCGAATTTTTGAAGTCATGACTTTCCAATCTTGCGTCCTATGAAGACTTATACAGACTCGATCAAAAACTCATCAAGCCTATCAAGAAGATGCTGCCAAGACTATGCTTGCATTCCATGCTGGAGTATACGACTTAACGAATGATCGAAGAAACCTCACGACTCGATGAAGACAGATTGTTGCCAACATGTCAGAAAGCACTTCAAGTGTCAGCAACATGCACATCGGATCCATGTGTGTGCTTCGAAACTCTACAACCTGATAACGCTCCAGCTATTCCCTGTACAAGATATCTACATCAGCAAAAAGATCGACTCGGCATCATCTAGCGGTCATACGCATATACTTGTGGCAGTCGATTACAGCACAAAGTGGATGGAGGTAATATTCTGATCTCGCACGATAATTCTCATGAAGAATGAGATCATCAATTGTTAAGGGTTCCCATATGCTATCAACATTGGCAATGGGACGTCCTTCGAGATCTAAGGATGGAGGAGTTCCTCGAGAAGCTTAAAATCAGAAGACAGACCTACGAGTTCGAGTCAAAATCATGTCATCGTGAGTGCTGATGAAGAATGAAGCCGAAGAACGAAAAGTCATATCGGGTTTGCAACAAGCACTGCTGCATCTATCAGACTCAAGGGGCAAGCCCCGAGAATCAAAGAAGTTCTTCTGGGAAGCACCGTTCGACTCACCAACCTGAGGGGTAAGGATCTTCCAAAGCCAATCGACGCCGACAACGTGAAAATCTCTCACAGGTAAGTCAATCCAACCTTATCAAGAGTTACATTAGTAGAGCTGAAGTCAAGAGGTCAAGGCTTAGACCTCTGAGAATCCCTTCCCGTCCACCAATAAGTGTTCCAAAGAAAGGGTTCAAAAGCCAAAAAGAATAGAGCAAAAAAAATAGGGGTTAAAAAGGGGGGGGGGGGGGGGGGGGGGGGGGGGGGGGCACACAACAAAAAAAAAAAAAAAAAAAGAAAGAAAGAAGGAAAGAGAAAAAAAAAATCGACTCAAAAGAAACACATCTATCCATCCATCCACCTCAGAAGAGTCTGCAGCTAAGGCCGACAGCTCATAGAGAGAGAGAGAGAGTTTTAGTTTAATACACTTCTCTCTCTCCCCCCCCTTTCTATCCTTAGCCCTAGAGAAATTCCTTCTCTTCTGAAAATCCTAATCCATAAAATTTAAAGATGTGATAGCGTATATAGTATTATCTTCCCCTTTGATTGAAAACTTATATTTCTGGTGGACTTCCCTTCATGACCATATATGTTTCTATGCAATGAAGAGGATGATCATGATTACGCATTTGAGATGATTTTGTTCCTCGAATTTTAAAATTGGTATATTTTACGATACTTCCGCTTATATTTCTGACAACTTAGATAATTCAATTGAATACCACATGTATATAATTTTAAAATCAATATCACTATATCAGCTCAAATACACCCCACCCTTCTCGATGATCAACTCCTACAAAGTGCCTCACTTCATCTCTTTCCAACAAAGATGCATGTGCCAGGTCCACTAATCACATTATAATTATGGTTGATCAATGCTTTTTGAAGGTATGCTATGTTTTGACACAGGGAGGACGTGGTAGGATGATCACCATCTCCCTAACCAATAGTTTCTCGAATCCACGAGAAGAAATAAAAGATAAAAAGAGGAATTTAATTCCAAATAATTACTTTATTGAAGATTGAATGAATAAAAACGAAATTACAATGCATATAAATAGGAAACTAAACCCTATGCAAAGTATCAGACTCCAACTCCAACTTAAACTCTTAGAAAACGTAACTTACTATAAATAGTAAACTTACTATTTATAGAAGTCGTTCAATCCTACTAGAACTCTTGGTTTTCGGCCAAAAATAGAAAGTTATCAAACGGAGTCAACCATGTTGTTCTACGAAATATTCTAAGCCCTTTTCATGTTGGGCACTAACTCTAAAACCCTACAGATGCAAAGTTATGATCGAATTAAAACTTACTATAAATAGTAAAACTGAAAATAAACTAGCCTAATGACCGTCGATACGGTCGAATCTCGCGATTCCGGCTTGGAAAAACCGGCATAGCCGGGTTGGTTGGCTAAATTAGCTCTAGCTACCCCAAATTGATATATTATACGTCCCGTAACTCATTCCGGATTGTGAGATACGACCAATTTACGGTCCTGACGGTCCGGATCACTTTCGACCCTGTCCGGTCTTCTTTTGCTCCATCTGGGCCATGAAATAATCAGCGACCCATTCTACATCATGTTTACACGGTACCCACAATGTATGATCAGTGCATTAGGAGCTTTGTAGGTAATCCTACTTAAAATATGCTCTTAAACTATACCTACAAGGTTATTTATTTATTTTTATTTTTTGGACAAACAAGGTTTACTACAATACTATTTTCACTTTTTTTTATACATCCAGACTGTAGCTGTTTGGTCTGGGGACATGTGTAAATGATCCAATCATTTATATGATAGACCTCATAAGATTAAAAGAATAAATGACCCACAAATCAATGGTTCAAATAGTATTGTAGTAAACCTCATAGTGTACCTACGAAGTTTACTACAATACTATTTTCATTTTTTTTTTATACATTTAGAGTGTAGCTGTTTGGTCTGGGGTCATGTTTGAATGATCCAATCATTTATATGATGGACCTGACAAGATTAGAAAAGAAAATGTCCCACAAACCAAGGGTTCAAAGAGACATCTATTTCAAATAAAAGAGCAAAACAACTAAGAGGTTGAAATATTCTAATATGAGAGCTTTCGTTGTGGGTGTCCCCATCCATGTTGAGGTCCATCATGTTAATGTTTCTAATCACTAAAACATCACCTCAAATCCAATGAATATGATCATTGGGGAACTTCTTAGTTAAAATGTAAACGATATTGAGTACGGTTGAGGAGAGAGATTACCATTTGCCATTTCTTGGACAAAAATTGGAAGGATTATGCCAGAATATGAGTCACCACCAATATAGAGAGGATTTGATAGGAATTGTGGGTGACCAATCAACCACTGCACCATAAGTTAAAGAAACGAAAAAGGTTCACATCCATCCATCTCCATAGCTAATAAGGTTATAATCAATTGAGTGTTTGCAGCATGTTGCATGTGTTTGGGATACAAATTGCTAAAAAGGCAGCACCTTGAAGATGATAGATACAAATTAGGAATCCAAACTTAAAACTAATGACAAAGTAGTTGCAAAAAGAAACCATAGAGAAAGAAATTACCAAAGCATATCTTCAGGATGTAAGTTGTTGAATCATGGACCGGGCCCATTTCTGGCCTAGGGCCTAAGGGGTCATTTGGCAATGACAATTCAGTGGTAATCAACGTGAATCACAAAAAGTTTTTGCATTTACCAGTGTGCACGGCATTACCAATTCAGCCATTTGGATATCACACGCGATTCATGTAGTGACATTAGTAATGAAAATAACCCTAAATTCACTTCAAGAATTAGTAGGCCCCATCATGAAGTTTTAATGAAATTTACCTTAATCACCAAGTGTGTCACCCAATTTTAGTAATGGGGCCCAGAAATCAGCCTGGTCCATGAATTGCATGGGCTATATGAAGGAAAACATTTGGGAGAGGGATACCCAGCCTTAACTTTTTAGGGCCCATCGTGATGCTTATATAAAATCCACTTGAATTGTTAGAGGCCAAGGAAAAAAAAATTCAGGCCCATCCATGATTCAGGTGGGGCCACACAGAGACACAGCTTGGAGGATGAGCTTTGTCCGGTATGTTATTTCCATTTGTGGTCCACTTGAATTATAGAACAGGCTGATTTTTAGGTCCTACGGACATAAACAGTATCTATCCCTTAACACAATATTTGATATTTTATATACACTGACTCGCAAATATCATTGACTGTGGGTGAGTCAAGTCAAATCATTTCTCGAGTTTGGTGAGCATATTCTGGGTTTTGCCGAGTTGACCCATGATTTCTTGAGAGTGACCTAACGGGGTTTTTCCCAGAGTGTTGTTGAGGTTTTTAAAGTTTTTAAACTATGGCATATGCATTAGATCCTACTGCATGTGCTGCCACTCACCTTCCTTAGAAATTGGTGTAGTTCTTTGGATGCTTCTATATCTCCAATTGTGTTCTCTTTTGAGCCAGTTGAATAAGAAAAACCAGTCCAAACAGGTGAATCAACGAAGATGATGCTGGAAACCTGAAAATCCAACACCACATCTCTTAAAAAAATGGTTAAGCCATGAAGGGTGGGGACACAGAAGTTCGTACCTTTGTCCATGAGTGTTGCCTCAACATCAAAGTTGGCAGAGACCCATTGTATCTCACTTTTGGAAAATACAGAGGACCTACATTACCAAGACAGACAATAAAATTCCTTTTTTTTAGAAAGCAAGTAGGAGAATTTAACAACGATCTAAGTGGGTCAAAGACCTATTAGAAGAAAAATGATTTTTTTTTTTTTTTTTTTGTTTAAATAACATCGTGGTTGGTTTTGATAGAATGAAGGGTTCCACATCATAACTGCCATGCACCATCTTACGTTTAAAATCTAATCCAAGTCATTCATCTGGTTCTGCTTACTATGTACATGCCCTGAATCAAAAAGTACTTTTGGTCATTCAACATAAGTTGCAGGAGATTTTCTTTCTGATCGTCCATTCTTCCCATGGAAGTATAACCCATTTAATGGTTGGATTGGCCTAATGTAAAGCCTCATCCTTGGACACAGGTAACATTAAACCATTTGTATGCTTTCTTGATTGGGGTGATGGACGGTAGAGATGATAAAACCGGGATGTCATAGAACCACCTCTTCAAAATAAATGTAAATTGAAAGATCCTAGGCATCTGATCAGTTGGGTCTCACCGTACGAATGGCTTTGATTGACACATCACCCTGTTAGGTTTGTCGATATGGAGAGATGGTTGTACCATATTATCGTTCCACCCTCCCTACGGTATCAACTCCCATCCCTAAGCTGGAGAGAGCGAATTAGGTGTTCCCGGGTAACAACTTAGTGGGTGTTACCCCTATCATGGGGCCCAGCTTGATGATTTTTTTGTATATCCACACCGTCCATCAGTTTCTCCAACCCAGTTTTGGACAGATTACCAAATATTATGCAGATCCAATTCTCACGTGGACCATACCACAAGAAAGAGTGGTGATTGAGTGTCTCGCCATTAAAAATTCTAAAGGGCCCATCATAAGGTTTTCGTAATATTTATTTGCAATCCAACCAACTGATAATGTCAAGAATATCTGGATGAAGGGAAATTAGAAATATTAGAATGATTCAAAACTTTTTGCTCTTTTGTGGCCCACAAAAAGTTTTTAATGGTTTTTTTTTGTTGTTGTTAGTACATCCATCCCATTGTTAGTATACACACCCACACTGTTAGTCACACCGTAATGTTAGCCACCCTACATTGGGAATTGATACCAGGACCTTAGTGTTGAAACGAGGTTATCTTCACTCAGTCTGCAAGTGTTCCGAAGGTGTGGGTGTTAACGGTTATTCATCACAGTTTCTATTGGTATGTTTCACCTGAGATTTGGACCTTCTTATGATTTGGGATTGTGTCCTAAAATGAGATGGAAAAAAAGATGGACGGCGTGGATATATAACAAATAAATTAAGGTGGGTTCCACGTAGTTAGGGTAACACCCACTAAGTTGTTACATGGTTAACAGCTAATTCGTTTCGGAAGTTGGAAGGGTAATATGTCAATCCTATTTATCCATAAATTGAGCTTATGATGGATGGATTATGTTTCAAAATCACACTTATTAGATAATTCTATTCATACCTTTTTCAATAGCTTCCCCCACTATATTTTTGACCATTAGACAATTTTCTTTTCCTACAATTGATTTGACAACCTATGAAACGGATATGATCATATAATCTGTGTTTATAGAGGAAAAAGTTATGACAAAAAGGATAAAAAGGTTGAGAAATATAAAGGAAAATCATTCAAATCCAAGAATGTCGATGTTACAACTATGGAGAATATTATCATGTAGCTATTGATTGTCCAGGAAAACCTAAAGCCTAAGGGAAAAAGGTTATGGTAGCAACATGGGATAATACAGATAAGTCAAAATCTGAAAGTAGTGACTCTCCTAATGATGGGGACCAAAAGACATTGTCCATTTTATAAGCCTTCACCACTACCTCTCTTCCCTTAAATCTAAGAGAGGATACCCCTTCTAAGAAAAGGAGTTCCCAACCCATCCTCATATGCTACATTTTATGAGGATGTTAAGGAAATTAAGTTACCCTTAAGATGAACAAGCTACGAAAATTTAGTAAGGGTGGACTAGAATCTGAATAATATAGGTAAATTTGAAAATTTCAGCCTCATTAGTGTGCTCATGGGCATAGTAGAGTATTTCAGCCTTTTTATTTTTTTATTTTTTTATTTATAAAGGACGCTTGTATTAATTTCTGAAATTTGGAAAATTCGGGCAGAGTATTCCAGCCTCATTAGCCCCTCCTTAATAGTTTAGAGTAAGCTTTGATTTTGTTATCTTTAGTTTGCTAAACTGTCATTTTGCTTAGACTAACTTATCTTTTGAGTATTTGCTTAATGATTACTAATATATGTCGTGGTCATTTATATACGCTTTCATGATTATCTTGAAATGACAATTTATGCATGATCACCTATGCTTTGATAGGAATATATGTTATGATCATGTGATGCACGCTCGATGTTTTTTATGTTTGTGCACCCTTATTTTCTCTTGTTAGCATGTGCATATAGTTAAAACTGTAGACATTCTAACTTCTCTTTTACTGAACTTAATTGATGTATCATTAAGGGGAGGAAATTAGTTTTTCAATTGCTAACAAAAATGAGAAAGATCAAATCCCATCAAATAAGTTGCATTCCGTTTTGCAGGATTTGTTTGTTTGTGCATAGGGTTGATAAATTATGGGAGAATAATTGGAGAGGAGCATAGTCAGGGTTACATGTCTTAGTTGTAATTTAAGTTGTAATATTTTTTTTAACATTTAATTTATTTATTGTTTTGGTATTGTCATTGGCATGGACTATGATAAGGTCTAGCTTAGGTTTTTGTCACGTAATTGACAAAGGGAAAGATTGTTAGTGTAATATTCTGAGAATTTTGGTGCACATGTAGATACACGGGTGCACATTCACTTGTGTAAATTTATTTATTTTTTAGTTTTGTTATGCATACATACATATACTTATACACACTTATATACTTTAATAACTTTTAAATCTCCATGGATCTTAATATACTTATTCATTCAATAAATTGATCATTGAATCAACTCAACATCACCAGATTAAGGTATATGATCATCCACTTCGATTTTAGACCATCCGATCATAGTAGACTAGTTACGAGATGCTCTATCTACCCATGCACCCATCTGTGCATGGATCTAACCTGTTCATCTTGTTTGTCACCTAGGTATATGTCATGCATACTGTTGAAATTTTGATCTAAGAGACTTACACACATGTACAAGTTGTTTGAAAATCTAATGGTATGTAGGTCTTACACATAGGTCGCTCCAAAACCAATCTTGAATTTATGCATTCATCAAATCGACCACACATTCACCTATATACATTACTAGGGTCATAATCATTCAATTTCTTACTCATAGCATAATATCTGACCGTTGATCCAAATATACACTCATCCAACCATCCATGTGCCGAAATTGTCCAAACGTACTTGTCCATCCATCTAAATTGACCATCCATCTTGCTGGTCATGTAGCCACCCATAATCCTACCCATCTATCTCACCAGATATACAATATGGCATCCATACCAAAGGTGTACACGTCACCACTTATAGAAGCCACCATTCATCTCTCTTTCATTTAACCCATCCTACCCGTTCATCTCACCTTCAATACACATGTATGCCAAGAAGTCCAGTAGTTGTTCACATACAAGCACATCTAACCACACATCTATCAATCCATCTAATCATATATTCATTCATCTATCCATCTACATCATTCGTCCATGCATTCATTAGGTACTACACACCATATACACCCATTTCATGCACACACTTCTCAAACAAGTGGCACACATGCACCACATGCACCTCTCATTCACACACATGTGGCACACGCATGAAGCACACACGTGGTACATGTGAGCTGCATGGTGGACGTGTACATGGACTTGCACTAACCAGCAAGTTAAAAAAAACACATAAACAAAAAACGTGATTAAAACAGAAAGGGAACGGAAACATTGAAGAGGGGTGTTACTTACATGCACGTGTGGAAAAAAAAAGTATAAATAGACGGTGAGAGGGGGTAATAACTATTAGTGGGACGTCAGGTGTTGTGTAGTGAGGGGAGAGAGAGAGAGAGAATAAGACCAAAAAAATCATTATGTGTTCACGTGAGAAGGAGAGGGAGAGAAAAAGTAAGAGAGAGAAAAAGGAAGAAGAGAGAGAAGAAAAAAAAAGAAAGAAAGGAAGAGAGAGAAAGAAAGAAAAGAAAAATATTTTATTAAACGCGAATTTTCTCTCACTTAACTTTTAAAAAAATGTTTATAAATTTATTTATTTATTATTCTTATAGTTAATTTTATTTAGTTATTTATATATATATATATATATGTGTGTGTGTGTGTGTGTGTAATATATTATGTGAATAATCTAATTTTTTTTTATTTGCTCATCTTACTTGTTAATTAAATGCGTTAATTTTTTTATTTATTGTGTTTATTTACCATGCTTTTAAATTATTTATTTTAAATGTTTTTATTTGCTTTAGTTATCTTTATTTCAATTCACATGTCTTAATTCAACTTTAAAGTGGAGTATTATAAATCATGCGTTTCTTTTGTAATATAATTTTAAGAAAATATTATAATTTATTATTTTTTTAATTTAAAATTATTTCAAGTTAATAATTTTTTCAGACTCTCAACTCTAATGCTTTATGTCACATATTTATTTTTGTGTAGAGTTTTGATCATGTGCAGAAAGTTTACGTAGATTAGAAAATTGTTTTTGATATGATAAATTTTGCACATCACATATTATAGATTTGATCAAAGGATATTAATCATAGAAATATTTTATTATGCATTCATCAGAATAGCTTTGGAACACTAGAAAATAGGTGGGGCGATCAAGTCCTCTGGGTTGAAAATCCCTAAAGCATAAACAGGTGGGGTGATCAAGACCCTTGGGTTAAAAGTCCCAGAATCCTAATTGGTACCTATTGAAATCTCTACCAAACCCTTTGAGCGAGTAAGCATGTTAGGATTGCAAAATGTTCCTGCTGTCAAGTTCCATATGGTGGTACTCTGACCAGCTAACATATAAATGGGTCTCTCACGAAGTGCCCTTTGGATGAGTGAGCATTTCAAGCGAAATGTTCTCATTGCCAGGCTAGGTGTTGTATTAGCGAGGGTGTTGGCCAATCAGTGTAAAATGGCCCTGGTGTTAAAAGATAAACTGCACTTACTATTCTGGATTATAAGTTATGCTGATTCCATCCATTCATATCCATCTTTCTTTCAATGTTGAAAAAAATCTTATTTTCTTCATATTTTTGGTTTACACGAATGATTATCATGTTTCTTATACATCTTATTTGGATTATGTTATATTTTGAAACCTGTGTTGAGATTACTCGCTAGGCTTCATAGTTTACCCTGTTGGGATTTTAAAATTTCAAGATCAGGATCTCATGGATGTGCTTAAAGAGGATCGCCTTTATATTTAGATTTATTTATCTTTTATTTAACATTTTTCTAAATAAGTTATGCTAAAGATTAAGTGTTAGTGTTATGGTATGTGATGGTAGGTGTTGAAATATTAATTTGATGTTGATATTAAATAATAGGGACATGGATATTTTACTCTTCTTAAAATAAATATTTATTTGTTAAACATTTGAATCATTATATCTTATGAATGTGAATCATGTGGTACTGTATATGTGTATTATGAAATCTAAACATACAATACCTAGGTCATGCCTTTGGGTACAGAATCGGGGTCAGATATACCCGGGTGCCGAATTCGGGGCGTGACAGTTAGTGCACTTGTTGGTGCATATTGTTTGTCAATCACATAGGTCATTGTGTCTTAATGTTGGTTGAGCCTTGACAGGCTAAAGACCAAAGATTCAAGTGGATAAGAAGCATTAAGGAAGAAAAAACAAGTAAATGAGGTGCCTTAGTGATCCTAACCTTAGAACCAAAACAATACTTATAACCTCTAGATGACTTACAATCAAATAGAAAAACTTTTAATCATCCTACATTGGCCTTAGGAGTCCCAAAAGACCACCTATTGTAAGGCTTAAGAGGTTCTTGAGGTGTTGTAAAAAACATACCCTAATAGTAGAATTCATAGGTTTGTCAGTTGGACCATCAGTCGATTGACCGCGGGTTCATCCAACCGGTCGATCGGTTCAACGGGTTGAAATTGACTCAAACAAGACAAGAAATGAATAATTTGTTTAGAGCAAATTCGGCTGATCAATGGCTAAAATCGGCTAACTGATGGGCCTTGTCAACCGGTCGACAAAATGATAACTAGCCATTTTTCCCCTTTTTAGTCATTCTTTTTAGTCATTAGAACACGAACTTTATAAATATGGCATTCGGACCTTGGGCCAGATGATGGGTTTTTAGTGCATTAGAGACCACCGCAACTCTAGATCATTAGGGGCTCTAATCCTAGGAGATCTAAGTCATTTTCATTGTGTTTAATCACAAGCTAGAACATTCGGAAGCTCAAATAGAGATAAACTTAATCTCTCTCTACCTCTAGTAAGTTAGACGCAAAACTAATAGGCAAATCATTGTCTAAACTTACTAAAGTGATCCATTAGGTGAATTCCTTTGGGAAATAAACTTCCTATTAGTTGTAAAGAATTCAACCACCCTCCCATTACCTTGATCACCTTACTAGAACATGATATACAAGGTGATTGATCTTGGAGTTGAAGCCTTGACAAAGCATTGGCATCAACGATCGAGGGAGCACATGAGAAGATGATTCAAGCACGGAAGAGTTAGAAGAAGCAACTCAAGAAAGGTGTGATATAAGGGGTTCAATCCGACAAGTAAGTTGTCATGTTTAGGAGTTCATACATGCTCTTTCCTTTAGTAGGATTGAGTATGAGAGTTTGAGACCCAAACTCAATAGGTTCTTGTGTAGGACTTAGGTTCCTTTGTGGGGCCGAATCAAGTTTCTAAGGGGAGCCTTTGACGGGAGTGTATGTTGATCCTTGGATTATGACCAAGGTTATTGGTTAGCCTTGAAACCATTGTAGGTTCTTGTGTAGAATATTGGCTCTTGTGTAGAGCCTAAATTGTAAGTCTGCAAGGGGAGACTCCGGTTGGAAAATACGTGGCTTCTTGTGTAGAACAAAGGTTATTGGTTAACCTTAGAAATTACCATTGTAGGTCTCTAGTGTAGAACCGAAAGGTTGAGTAGTGAACCTAGTCAAAACCTCCATTAAGGTTGAGAGGTGAACCTATTGTAAAACATCTAATAAAGGTTGAGAGGTGAACTTGATTTAAAACCTTTGTTTTAATGAAATCTAGTGTAGTCATGGGTTGGGTACGACAACCGGGAATGAAGTAGGAAAACTGAACTATTATGCATCGGTGTGTTTGTGATTGTATTTGAGCACATTTCTTTTCATTCATTGTTATTTAATTTAATTTATTAAATGAGTGTTTGAATGGAATGTATGCTAGGCACTTGATAGGCATAATCACATACACAAGTTGTAATTTTACTTATAATAGATTAGTTGCTTAACTGTTTTATATTTTGTAGTCTATATGATTGGACCCACTTGGGTTGGAAGCCTAAGTGTTAATACTCTAAATCAATTTAATTGTTAATTAGTTTTAATTAAGCCATGATTTTTAAAAAAGGTCTTAATCACCCACTCTCTAGGACTTAGCCATAGTTCTGAATTTCACTCTTTTAGCTTCCGTAAAGTGCACACACCCTAAGTGTGAGTTAAAGGTGCAATTTAAGTATGGACTCTATGTGGGCCCTACTTTATGCATGCAATAATAATCATCCAATCTGGACGTGAAATGTTTTGCACATGTATATGAAAAAATTATAGTATATATGATTTTAAAAAGTTGGAACCCACTTATTTCAAGAATAGTGATGGGCCCTACGAAAATTTGAGAAGTTGCAAAGTAGGCCCCACCACACAATTTTGTTAAAATGGGTGGATCACAAGTTATGATAGATCCATGAGCATGGGGACTATATTAGATTAGTACGTGGTCAGGTGGTGGGCCTTACATTACTCTCTTTAAAGTGAGGCCCACCTCACGATCAAGAAAAATGCACTTGATTTTTAAAGTAGACATTATTCTAATCTTACATGGTTGATAGTCGTGTTGTGAACACAGTCACCACACTGTCATGTGGTGGGCCTTAATGAATAAAAATGACCATTAAGTGGGCTCCACAACAGGAATATGATGGATACAATAAACCACATCCCGACTTTAGTCTTGAATCTTAGTACTTAAAACTCATTGTTTAGAATATGTTCCTTTAGATTTGATCATGATCCTTGGTGGCATAAAAGCACTTACATGGTGGGCCCCACCCTAAGATCATGACAAGTAATTAGACCATCTTGTAGGCAATGGGGATGTTAGATCCGACCATAAATGGTGAAGTATCTTTTGTGGGGAAGTATCCAACATGTATGAGAGGTATGATGGTGGGGCACATGTGACAAGTGTAATCTTAAGTAGACACACCATGTATATCAATATGATGTGAATCTCATCACTTATGTAAATCTAAATGGTATCTCTTGGAATCATGATCATGATGATCAATCTGGACCTTATGAACTTAAGTCTGGACTATTTATAATTAAAAGAATCTAGAAGTATATCTTAACCATTAGAAACTTAATATGGTAGATCTAACCGTTAATTGAGGACCCAATTAACTGTTTAAAGGAACAAATTAGTGGAACTTAATATCTATTTAAACCTTATCTAGATTAGATCCTCCATTTTAGGGCCAATTAGGATCGTCAGACTGAATAATTAGAATTTGAAAGAAATGGACGGTTAGAGTGGATGGATCTTAACATCCAACGAATCTAAATCTAATTTTTACCTAACTTGTGGAGTTACGCCAAGATATATGATTGTAACTTAAATTACACTGTGGATGATGATTTACAACCTAGATGTAAGGATCTAGCGCTAGAAATATTGGCTAGAATGCGATCTAAGTGGTAGAAAACTCTATTTTACTTATAAAGGAGCTATCTTTGGCATGATTTACGATTATGAAAATTTTATGATTTTCGTCTAGAAATGTCCTAATTATGAGAAATTCTTAAATTTTAGCAATAGATGAGAATCGTGAGTGTGTTAAGAAAGCCAATCAAAAAACTTAAGGATAACAAAAGATAAGAAGCATCACTCTCATGTCAAAGGAGCAATATTGGTACGTAGTCACTGTCATAGATGTATTTTTCTGCATGCATTGCATAACTACATGCTTACTTTTATTTAACTTTCATAATTTGTTGATATCGATTTAAGTATGCAACTGGCTTGTATTGTGATGTGTAATCATTCTAAGAATACCAAACAACTTAGGGATCAAGTTATCCCTTAAATTCTCATGTAGAGTTCCTAATGGAACCCAAGTTGGTACCAACATGGCATTCTCCTTAGACTATGAACAAGGCCGAGGAAGGAGTTTGAATACCTCTAGAGTGGGCCACTCACTGCCAGACTATACAGTTATACAAAATATGTGAGATACCTCAAGCTAGTATTCATATAGGATGTGAGTATACTCCTACATGTGTTGGGCTTGTGGGGATGTATGTTATATGGGTATTGGGCGGCGGGACGTTGTGCATAGCTATGACCCTGGTTGTTCACTAAATAAATTATATATATATATATAGTAGTGTGACAAACCAAGATTCTTATATATGCACTTGTATCATGCCTATGTTGTGAATCATGTGTGTAACTACTCGTTTGTTGTTAGCTCATTTTGTTGATTGGAAAACCATCTAGGATAGAAGAAGGAACTAGAGTCTCCACGAGTGGAGTGATGACTTCGAAAGGCGTGCTCTTAGAGATTTACTGCCATAATAAAGAATTTTCTATTTTATGTTTATTGCTTTAAATAATGATGTATGAACTTGAACCGGTAAATATGTACTCACGTCTGCATGCATGATGATTAATTAAGTTTACTATTTATGATGATTATTATGGTTGTGTATATAATACTTGTGCGGTCCCCATCAAGTCACACCCTCGACTTGGCAACCGAGTTAAGCGAACTTAGGTTTCTAGAGCCGGGGTGTGACCCTAGGTGGATCGGGGAGCCACAAAAGTCATGCCTACGGATTGGGTGGGACACTATGACAAAGTCCTTTTGCAGTAGAGAAAGTTCCTATGCTTAGAATTAAGGTGGGGCCCACTGTGATTTTTGTGACAAATCCACTCTGTCCATTTGTTTAGCCAGATCATTTTTAGGATATATAGACTAAACTAAGCTAGATTCAATTGTTAGGCAAGCCGCAGGAGAGGGAACACTGGGTGTTGACTCTAAAAATCGTCAACGGATGTTGATCGGGGACCAACTTGGATTCTTCGTCGTCTGATCTCTACTCAGAGATGAATGGTATAGATTGAGGACCTGCAATCACTAAGAAATGTTAGGACCGCCGCCGGTTGGCCTAGCTTACGGCCCTCCGATGGCAAAGTTAGTACGGATCCTGAAAGGAAAGGTTGCCGGAGGTTTAATGGCGGTAGATTGTCCATACCTGGAGAGAGTAGCGTAGGCCCCTTTATAGATAATTATTGGAGAGATTTAAGTGGATCCAAATTTGTTAGGATAATTCATATCTTATCTGGATTAGTGGGATAAGCCTTATCCTTATCTTATCTGGATTAGTGGGATAAGCCTTACCACTTTACACGTCTAACTGATTACGTCTCTTGATGGAGATCTCCCATGGTTCGGAGCTACAAATAGAAACAAGCCAAAATCGGCTTATATAGGCTTCTGGTACTATGAGCTGAAGGAACGTCCTCACCAGAGACCAGAGACCAGAGCTGCTCACATGACGGAAGCTGCTCATATCAAGAGTGCTCGCATGTGAAGATGCGACCCCTTCGTCAAGCACGAGCCAGGTTGGTCGCATTTTGGAAATGCGACCCCTTTCTTCGAGCACGAGCCGGGTTGGTCGCATTTTGGAGATGCGACCCCTTTCTTTGAGCATGAGCCGGGCTGCTCGCATTTTGGAGATGCGACTCCTTCTTCGAGCACGAGCTGGGCTGGTCGCATTTTGGAGATGCGACCCCTTCTTCGAGCACGAGCCGGGCTGTTCGCATTTTGGAGATGCGACCGCAATTCCTCACTTCTCTTTAAAGCCAAATTTGTCTACAACACTGGGGAAAGAAATGCCTACAGTTGAAAACTGGGCTCCACTTCATGTTTATATGACATCCAAATAGTTCATAAGTCATTCCAACTGGGATGGATTGAAAAAAAAAATAGCCTAATACAAAACGTTTTCGGCCATACTAATATTTCAATGGTGGTTGCTCAATCACCACTTTTTCCTCTCGTATGGATCACTTGAGTCTTCAATCTGGCTCATTTTATGTCAAATATACTATAAAGATCTCAAAAAATGGGTGGATGTAGTGGATTTATCATAAACATCCAAGTGGGCCAATCCACAATCATATGGGCGGATCCCTAATTACTTTTCCATGGTAGGTAGATCTCTAACTATGGGTACAATGGAATGTTAATTTGTCGTCCAACCCCTTTTTTTTTCGGGGTTAGTCATGCAACACACCCACCCAGTCACTCGTGCAACGCACCTACTGGTGCTGTCAGCAGCGTGGATTTTCACCACTAATGGGTTTCTAGACCAAGACCCTTGTTAAAAACTCTGCAGTGTCTACCAATGAGGTAAGGACCCAAACCTATCCAACCTACTATAACCTTGCCATCCAACTTGTTGATAATGTCACAAAGACCTAGATGAAGAGACCACGAAAGTATGAGCTTCATCCAAAACTTTTGTAGCCAAAGGAAAGATTCTAATGGTGATTAACCACTATTTCCAATGGTGCGCTTCACTTGAGATTTGGCTTTTTTAATCTCTGGGATTGTCCTAAAATTATCTAAAATAATGGGAAGGAATATACAAAAAAAACTGCACCATGGTGAGCCCCACACGAGTAGTGTCTTACCCGAGTAACGCCAATCCGATTCCTGTCAGCCAGATGTCATGCATGAATTGTCACCTCATTGGGTTTAATGTACGGAGCGCTCACAGGTTTTATCCTTCTGATCCGGCCCGTCCATTGAATGGTATGGGATTTTATTGTGACATTGATAAAAAAGTTTAAGGCAGATCAAATGATCAGGTGGATCCCACTGGCCATATTTGTTTTAATGGTCCACAAATTTCCATTGTTGAGATTTCTTAGGCCCAAATACTACTCGAATCAGCCTGTTTTTTGGCCCATGACCAAAATGGGCATGAGCAAATCAATGGACGATGTTGATAACTGAAATTAATAAAGGTAAGCCCATTTCACGTTTCGGTGGACAAACCAATTCAATGCAGGGGATTTTATCCCTGCTTTGAGAGTAGCTTTGGAAATTTTGAAAATGACTAAAGTGCCCTTCTGAAAATGGAAAATGGATGAGTAATGGGGATTTTTTTTTCCTATAGTGTGGCCCACATAATATTTGTATTGCAATGAATTTTTGCAACCAATCAACATCCCGATGGATATCCTACAACTACAAAGCAGCAGATCCAGGCTCGCTGAGATTTCTAGAAGATTGATGGGTGTCATTGCAGTGTTTTACTGTACATGCCATCAGCATCAGACGGAAGCGGATTGGCTGGTGTTCCACATACATGTGACGGGTGAAGATCAGCGCTGATGCTCAGTTAGGCCCCGGAATGTACGAACGGTTGAAAGGAGATCAAAATTAGTTGCCGCACAATGACGTATTTATTATATCCACATTGTTCATTCATTTGGCGAGATCATTTTAGAGCATGGCCCCAAAAATAAGTCATATCCAAAGCTCAAGTGGACCACATTACAAACAGCAGCATGGGAAATGAGCATGGCCCCAAAAATAAGTCATATCCAAAGCTCAAGTGGACCTACATTACAAACAACAAGCATGGGAAATGATTCTCACGGCTAAAACATTTGTAGGGCTACCATAATTTTTATTTTCCATCCAATCTATTCATAAACCCACGCAGAACTTGAGGAAGGAAAAACAAATATCAGATTGATACAAAACTTCTATGACCCCAAGAAGGTTTCCACGGTAGGATGTTCAATCCTCCACTGCTTCTGCAGTTTGGTCCACTTGATCTTTGGATCTATCTTATTTTTGACCTTAAGCCTTACAGTGAGCTCGTCAAATGGACGGACTGTTTGGATATAATACATACCTCATGGTAGGGTCCACAGAACTTGGTGACGTCAACACACCACCGAGGTCGATGGTGTGTGGTACACCAGCCAATCCACTTCTAGGCATTGTGATTTGTCGAGGGGAGCGGATTGGGTACTACCTGAGCCTGTCCCGAGCTTAGGACAAGCCCGATGTGGCAGCATTCGTGTCACATTTGTATTGGTGTAGGGCATGTTGTTAGAGGTGGCCGATAGGGCTCTCAATGGGTCGGATCTGGATCGGATCTACTTGGATCCGGCTCCAAGTCCATTTATCTGTAGACGGATTCAGGATCGGATTCGGATCCAACTCGGATCTAAAAGGTGATATCCATATCCGATCCATTTATAAATTGTTAGATCCATTTCCGATCCAAAATCCATATAACCATCGGATTCGGGTCGAATCTAGTCCGAATTCACCCAGTTACAAATCTTAAAAAATATATGGTATAAAATATATAATATAATATATTTAATTTAGTAGAAAAATGATGCAAATCCCACTATTTACCATGGCATGGTTAACATATGGCCTAAAATAATTTGTAAAACGGATGGCCAGCATATATGTAACGCCCCATGATTTTTGAGATTTATTTGAAATTTTTGAAAATTCATTTTTAATTTATTTTTTTATTAATTATCGTGCATTTACCAGTTGATTTGCGAATAGCTGGACATCCGTAGGAGATCCGATAGGGGACCCTTTACAAAAGTTGCTTAGAATGATCCCATAAACATCAGTAGAAAGATCAGATTTAAAAAATCACGTACTTTTTAGGATAATTATGAAAACGCCATTAGTTAAACTTAAGTTAAGATGCCATTTTTAAGTATTATAGTTTGTGGCGATCACTTTCACGCAAAACCCTAGATTTAAGCTTTTGGGCACATATTAACCATACACGTCAAATTTTAGCCCTTAAATCATAGTAAAAGTGGTCCAATTATCAAATCAGCCCCTTAACCCTTAATTTTCATGTCCATCGAGTGAGGAAAGTAGATGGTTAGTCGTAGTCGAATATTTCTTTTCATATGAGTGAATTGGATTGTCTTTATCATGGACCAATAGTGCGATTTGAGTGCCCCACCTTGATAATCCTCTTTCTTATGCGCGAAGTTATCCTGTTCTAGAAATTAACGTTACCAACTCTTTTTAAATCTGAACATTTCAATTTACCCACTTCTCATCATCGATCGCTTCTCAAATTTGGACCACCCATTATACTCATATGACTACGAGTTTACACAAAATTTGGACCCCGATCTATAATCCTACACCGTTGAACCACAAAGCCAGCCCCTTCCTTTTTCGCAAAAGTTAAAATTTCAGATCTAGGTATTTCTCACCATCAATCAACCACTAAACTTTGTACAATTGTTTGCCTATCATGACTACACATTTTCTCAAAATTTGGGCCCTGATCATCAAGCGTAGACCGTTAATTGAGATCAAGCCCATTTTAGCACCCGTTAGGCCATTTTCAAGGATCGGTCAATCTTGAATGTGGATCATCAAGAAATTTACGTATTCTGACTCTACTCTTCGAGCTTGATAAGATGAACGCATTGGAATTGATCAAAGATCATCCGAATATTGAGATTTGAGAAACCCACCTCAAGAAGTTATTACACAAGACCTCACGTGCACATCCATCTCCATATTTCTACTACGCACCTCCAAATCCTTCTCCTAACCTTAGCCTCCATGCCTTAGAGAGAGAGAGAGAGGAGAAGAGAGTTCTTTCTCATATTTTTCCAGCGGCTAGGATCTTGTACAACCCTCTTCTTCTAAGTCCATCATAAGGTGAGGATTTCCTTCAAGCCTTTCATTAATAATACCACGATTATCATAAGTTTCTTTTGCAGCATGTGAAGTTATTTTGTTTTGAATTGCTTATCCATATAACATGAAGTTTGATGTGAGATATGTAATGAATATCATTGTATGGTGATGTGATTCCTTGTTTAGATTTTTTACTAAGAAGCATGTGTATTTGTGTTTTTTTTTTTAAATCTATGCCCTTATTTTCTTAGTCCTATGTATTACAAGTAAGATTGATTTTCATATTGTGATATGAAATATGTGTATAAGATCATTATATAGACATCCCATTATTGTATACTCTTTTGTCCCTAAGTTGGTAAAGTTATTCGATGTAGAGAGATGGTGTAACGCCCCGGATTTTCACTAACTTGAAATTGGAAGTCCTTGGGCATTACCTTCGGTGTGTCGGTTATAGGCGTACCCGCACGTGTGTTCACATGTATTGGGGACTAAAATGAATGTTTTTACCAAAGAAATAATGGAATTAGTTTAAGAGTTGGAAGATCACATGGTTCGGAAGAGTTTTCCAACGATTGGGTTGAATCGGGTATGTCGCTGTCTGTAGAGACTAAGTAAAGAATCCTGAATTATTAATCCACACGTAGATCAATGAGACCATCATGAATATTTTACCGGACCTTGGTGCTTTAGCTTATTTGAGGTATTTCAGATTTTTTGAATAGTTTAAATTTGGCAAAAACCCTCTCTTTTAAAAGGCGCTATGTTTTGAAAATGCCAAAAAGTTGCGATTTGTACTTGGAGGGGAAAATCAAAATCTTTATTATTAGTATTTCAATTTTCTAGTATTTTTTATTGAATCCAAATGGGGGGTACTTCCTTATTTACATAAATAACTTAAGGTAAATGGAAACATAAATTAAACATGACATTTACTTAAATGTTATTTTGTAAATAAGGCTGACAAGTAGTCTGGACTGTGTGGGAACTCACTGTATAGGGGAGAAGCCCTGAATTTTCAAAGAAAATGGACAATGGACGACCGGCCGACCAGTTTGACAACCGGCCGACCGGTTACGTACGTAGCCGGCCGACCGGTTGTGCTGCCTCATTTGAAGGAAAAAATGGGTGGACAGCGGGATCCGGCCGACCGGATTTGCGACCGGCCGACCAGATTTGCGACCGGCCGACCGGTCGTGGCTGGACGGATTTAAAAGGGGGGTTTCAAACCCCATTCTCTCTCTCTTTCTCATTTCTTTCTCTCTTTCTCTCATCTCTCTCCTTCATCTTCTTCTCCCCTTTGCTCCTAAGCCCTCCTAGCTCTCTTCCTCCCTTCTCAAACCTCCTTTCTTCTCAAATCCTCCTCCAACCGTGGAAATCTCGAATTTCGAGCTCTCTCCGGCCTCCACCTACATTCTCGCGTTTCTCCAGCCAAAATCCGGTGGCTTTGGGTCGGATTCTCCTCCTCATGCTAGGTAAGGTGTTCAGCTACCTCTTCTTTTCCTCTTCCTTCCATTTTCTTCATTTTTGGACCATTAGGGTTAAAAACCCCTATTTGTTTCCAACGGAACCATAACCCTAGGGTTCCTCTTGCTAGGATTTGGGATTCCAGTCATCGACTGGGTGTGGCCCACGCTTTGTAGAAGCCGTAACCAAGCTCGACTCCAGTTGGGATTCCGACGGTGCACCGAATTTGGGCCCCGATTCGTTGAATCGGTTTGGGATTTTCCCAAATCCGAGATACCAAAACCCTAAACCCTAATTAAACACTTAATTAGATTAAACCTTAATTGATTAACACTAGATTTGTGATTCATTGTAGGTAATTGAGGTATTCCCCAATTTTCGGCGTTCGGACCGTATTTGGATCGCTCCGGCCTCATCTAAATCGAGTAATTTCGATTCCGAGGTGAAGATCTACCCTCAAGCTTATTCTCGACAAATCTTAATTAATGATTGGTTGAATTTATACGTTAATTGTTGATGTGTGCATAACATGTTCGATGAATGCCTCTATGGTTGTTTGATTGATAACATGCTCGATGAAATGCCTGAATGATATAAATTTACAATATTATAATATATCTATGCTTGTGGATGTATGTGGCGCCCTGTGTCATCCGGGCTATGTCATCTGGGTCCTTTGGATCGGTCGGGCTAGTCGGTCGGGCCAGGTGCTTAGATATGTTTATGATTAGGTATTTAATAACCTAAATTACTATTATAATAAGGTATCCGTTGCTTTGGAATAAGCTCTGAAAACCGTTGATATAGTGTACTGCCTGCCACTGGGTTGGCAGTCAGGGACTTATTCGATCGACCAAGCGGGACACGGTCGACCGATAGTGGCCATTGTTGGTTTGTCGTCGTCCACTGGGGTCCATCGAATAAGCCCAATTCGGAGTTAATCATTTTTGTATTTCATTCTTGAATCACATTCTATGGAATCTAGAATACCATCGTTCCCACTGTGAATAGTCGACTTAAAACCATATTGCGACTCGATCCACCAAGTCTCATGAGCCAGGCATGGTGGTATGGGACACCGTATTTGAGCTGTCGGCCTACGCTGGGGTGGTGCCTCCCCGTAGTGACCAGTGAGCATTGACAGGGGTGACCAATTGTTGTTCGAATGGCCCTTGTGACAAATGTGATCTTGGCCGATGTTTACATGCCTATGCACCATTCGAACGACCCGGGCGTGCATTGGGATAATTCCGAGTAAAACGCCCGCACCTTTGAATAAATTAATCGTATTTGATATTTGAGATATGAGACCTTCCGCTTTGATTTGGTCAGTGGCTGACAAATCACGGTCGAACCAGGCTTTCATGGTAGGATAACTCAACTTTGGATTGAGGGGTTACTGGCGATGATTGGTTACGCATCACAGGGAGCCAGATAGTCCCGGTTAGACTTTACGATACAATGTGGTATTCTGGCTTCACCAATTTGCTGGATGAATTGGATTAATAAATACTTTAATTAATCAAGCATACATGACATTACATTTGAGGGGGACTAGTGTAGCCTGGTTGCTTGATGTGGCGTCAGTGTTATCTTGAGCACCTCATGTCGTTTCTCTGTGTCATCCAGGCTGTTTACTCAGTCACGACTTACGACCTGCTAGACAGGTGGACTGTGGATTCTGATACCAGTTGGTCCGGCCAGGGCTTGCCCGGGACATGCATTGTGTGCGAAATCATGACATCCATGCATTTAATCAACTAGCCTAGGATGATGTATGATTTGTATGTGGACATTACCTAAACTTGATTGATTTGACAACACGCTTAAGAATAATATACTTATATAAACCTGTTTATAATTTAAATATCCCGAGTCTAACCTTGGGGTTATTTCTTCACTATGTTGGCGTTTTGACGCCTTCTATTTGACATATGCAGATGTCTCAAGAATAGGACCAGTTGGTGGCGTGCACGAGCGCCTTAGTAGTCTTCTAGCTTCGTCCCTCTTGGTAGTTGTATTTTTCCTTCCTATTACATCTATTGTGATTCATATAATTCTCATATGGGCTTACACTGCGATTGAATTGTTCATCTAGGGTGTTAACCATATATTTTTAAATTTAGTCACATCCACCTTGCTTATGATCCGCTAATTGAAATGCGTTACTCTGATTATTTGTGAATGGAATGAATATAAATCTGATTGAGGACACACGTGGGTGCATTTTCCACGTGTGGCATTCCTAAAATAGCATTTTATTTAGTTAACACTCGGGAACTCGGGATTAGAGTCTCCGTACTCGGGTGCCGAAATTTCGGGTTGTTACAGATGGAACCTGTGAGAGGTGTCCATGATGGAAGAATATATCTTGACTTAACTGAGAGAATGAAGTGATTGTTTGTTAATGGATCCTTACATGTACATGATGCTTGATTTGATCCATTTACATTACATGAGTATTTTAATGAATTTGGTCATGATGTACAACATTGGCTTTTTAGGATATGATGAAATCATAAAACGAGACAATGAGTAAACATTAATGGTATACAAATTCTCATGAGCCGGGGTTGGTGCTATGGACACTAATCCCGTGCTGTCGGCCTATGCTGGGTTGCTTGCGACTCCCTATAGTGACCACTGAGTTTTATTTAAATCGGTTGTATGCGAAAATACTTAAATAAATGTGAAACTAAAGTCATGCATTCACTTGACTCCATGTGGGTGTACGGAATTGAGAATAGGCTAGAGCGTCCTACTTCTCCCGTACACTGTTACATGTAGATTTGAGCTATGAGCGTCCCATTTCTCACTTAGTCGGGCAAAACTATGGGCTTGTGCGTCCCAGGAACCTCTAGCGACTAGTGGCTAGCGTGAAGTTGTAACAGGGAGTCTCCCACTTCATGTATTGTGATTCTAGCCAGGGTGCCTTAGCCAGAGCATGCATTCCATGCATCGCATTAACAAAGATTTTTAGTTGGTTGTTTTGATTTGATTAAATGATAATATACTGCTTACGTTTACTCTGTACCGTTATTATTATTCTTGATTGTTTTGGAGGAAATATTCCCCACTATAATAGCGTTTAACGCTATCCCAAACATAATTTAGATGATGCAGGTGAAGATCCAGGTATTGAACCCGATTTTTAAGGAAAAGAGTTCGATGTTCGTACAATCACATGGCGGATGACGATGTTAGATAAACTTAATTGATGTTATCATTTATTAAATATTTCTTTTGAGTAGTTGATACATTTATGGAATTATAATAAGTCTTCAAGAGAAGACATGATTTCGTATTTTAATTAATCAGTATGGATATTGGTTGGTTCCCTTATTTAAACATTGATGATGATGTAGTAAGTTTGATAGAATAAGATGATAATTGTTTCCGCCATTGTGCTTGAATGCTATATTTCATTATTTAACAAATCAATTAGTCCATGATTTACTTGGAAATTCGGCCGTCGTGTTATACACGAGAGTCGAAAATCTCGGGTCGTTACAGTTGGTATCAAAGCACAATCGGGACCTCTGGGTGAGAAGCCCAACCATTTTCATAATAAATATCCCTTAGGGCTTAAGGTTCCCATGAAATAGAAACAAAAACACCTAGGTTCATCCCTCATTGGATGTATGAGATGTTATGAATCTAGAGACTCAAACATAGGCCCCTTGAAATCATTAGGATAGCCGATGAACGTAAAAATATGAAATTTTAAGATTTTTAGGAAGTGGATTCTCACTTTTTCTAGAAGTTTTGGAGCTCTCATCATTTTCTCATATTTAGATCAGCGTTACACTGAGTCATGTGATTTATCTCCCTCAAATTTTAAGGATAACTATTCTATTTTGAATTGTTTTTGTTAGGACAAATTTCCTGACCCTTTGGTAATGTCACCACTAATAATTATATTTTCAGAATTAATAAATTTTTGAAATTTTTTGTACATATTTATAACTCATTATCCAACACTTTCATAAAGTTTCAGATCAATCCAATATTTAGATAAATCGTGAAAATTCTGTCAATAGAGAAAATATTGTGCTAAAAACTGCTGGACTGTTACGTTTTTTAGACTTTTAGAGGTCAGAATCATATCTTACCATAGGAATTTAATTATGAGAAAAATTAAGATGATTCCTCACCTAACCTTTAGATTACCCTCCAAATTTCAGACAAAAATCACGTTCAGTTTAAGAGATAAAATTCTAAGAGCGCTTATAAGTCCTGTGTTCCAGATTCGACACTATCCTAGTTCCTTAGCTTTGAAAACTTCTGAACCCCTTGTTTAGGCTTAGTTATCGTAAAATGGCACCCTTAGAAGTATTCCCTAGTGTATGCTCATACATCCCTATGAATTTTACGGCCCAACTCTCTTACTTAAAGTAGATTATCGTAACCATAAAATACCATTTACTAATCCCTCACATAGATCTTTGACCATGTCTAACGATGAAAATAAATAGGATCTCGTAAAGTTTTAATGCTTTGTATTGTTGGATTTTAATTTATGTGATCTTCGTTGATTTTTTTTGTTGGAGAATACATGAAAGTCCCCACAATGTTAGACTAAATCGGCCGCACGGGAGGGTAGAACCGTACCTAATATATTGTGTAAAGGATTGAATCCTCGTTCAAATCCCGAGGGTCGACACTCGGAATTTCGAATGAATACTAATGAACTCAATGCTCAAATGCAAGTAGAAGATCTAAGTATCGGATCCGAATCTACTTGAACTATTCACCCGTGATGTCGACACAATATAAATCGCATCCTTGTTCTAACTGGACGACTTTTGTGCATTCTCTTGGAATGTGTGTGATTGTTTTCTTTGGATGACTAAAATAAGATAGATGTATAGACGACCCTAGGATGTAGAAGCTTAGCCACTTAGACCCTATAAAGAGTTAGAATGCGGTATCCCTAACCTCACCTTTCTGTCGCACTTTTAACTATTAAAGAACTGTCAATGATATCTCATTCACTTTGTTATCCGCTTGTTTATCCACTCATTCAAGTAACCATCCGATCATGCCAACCTAATCAAACTCAGATCTATCTTTTAAACTCTTGATCAGTCATTTCGTTAGCGATCAGACATCCTTGATAATTATCTAACCGTAATCGTCTTAGATCCTTGACTATAAGAGCACCTACCCAAACCTGAGAAATATTAGGGCGCTAGATGATTGAATGATTTGAGAGACCAATCAAAATATTCAGAACCATCTAGGAATCAGAGTGCGCAGTGGAAGCATGATAGGAAAGAAATTTGGGAGAGCTTGTAAAAATCGATGTCGAGTACGGATTTATTTTAAGGAGGGTGGATTGTGATCGCGTCTGACCCGGAATAGTTCAGAAAGTTAGGCGAGAAGTCATGAAGTGAGATTGCCCTCAATCTTTTATCGATGATGCTTAGGAAACTTCAGGGACGAAGTTTGTTTTTAAGGGGGGTGGTTTGTAACGCCCCAGATTTTCGAGATTTATTTGAAAATTTTTGAAAATTCATTTTTAATTTATTTTTTTATTAATTATCGTGCATTTACCATTGATTTACGAATAGCGGGACATCCGTAGGTGATCCGATAGGAGATCCTTTACAAAAGTTGCTTAGAATGATCCCATAAACATCGTAGAAAGATCAGATTTCAAAAATCACGCACTTTTTAGATAATTACAAAAATGCCATTAGTTAAACTTAAGTTAAGATGCCATTTTTAAGTATTATAGTTTCTGGCGATCACTTTCACGCAAAACCCTAGATTTAAGCTTTTGGGCACATATTAACCATACACGTCAAATTTTAGCTCTTAAATCATAATAGAAGTGGTCCAATTATCAAATCAGTCCCTTAACCCTTGATTTTCATGTCCATCGAGTGAGGAAAGTAGATGGTTAGTCGTAGTCGAATATTTCTCTTCATATGAGTGAATTGGATTGTCTTTATCATGGACCAATAGTGCGATTTGAGTGCCCAACCTTGATAATCCTCTTTCTTATGCGCGAAGTTATTCCGTTCTAGAAATTAACGAGTTACCAACTCTTTTTAAATATGAACCTTTCAATTTACCCACTTCTCATCATCAATCGCTTCTCAAATTTGGACCACCCATTATACTCATATGACTACGAGTTTACACAAAATTTGAAACTCAATCTATAATCCTACACCGTTGAACTACAAAGCCAGCCCCTTCCTTTTTCGCAAAAAGTTAAAATTTCAGATCTAGGCATTTCTCACCATCAATCAACCACTAAACTTTGTACAATTGTTTGCCTATTATGACTACACATTTTCTCAAAATTTGGGCCCTGATCATCAAGCGTAGACCGTTAATTAAGATCAAGCCCATTTTAACACCTGTTAGGCCATTTTCAAGGATCGGCCAATCTAGAATGTAGATCATCAAGAAATTTACGTATTCTGACTCTACTCTTCGAGCTTGATAAGATGAACGCATTGGAATTGATCAAAGATCATCCGAATATTGAGATTTGAGAAACCCACCTCAAGAAGTTGTTACACAAGACCTCGTGTGCACATCCCTCTCCATATTTCTACTACGCACCTCCAAATCCTTCTCTTAACCCTAGCCTCCATGCCCTAGAGAGAGAGAGAGAGGAGAAGAGAAGAGAGTTCTTTCTCATATTTTTTCAGCGGCTAGGATCTTGTACAACCCTCTTCTTCTAAGTCCATCATAAGGTGAGGATTTTCCTTCAAGCCTTTCATTAATAATACCACGATTATCATAAGTTTCTTTTGTAGCATGTGAAGTTATTTTGTTTTGAATTGCTTATCCATATAACATGAAGTTTGATGTGAGATTTGTAATGAATATCATTGTATGGCGATGTGATTCCTTGTTTAGATTTTTTACTAAGAAGCATGTGTATTTGTGTTTTTTTTTAAATTTATGCCCTTATTTTCTTAGTCCATGTATTACAAGTAAGATTGATTTTCATATTGTGATATGAAATATGTGTATAAGATCATCATATAGACATTCCATTATTGTATACTCTTTGTCCCTAAGTTGGTAAAATTATTCGATGTAGAGAGATGGAACCCGTGAGAGGTGTCCATGATGGAAGAATATATCTTGACTTA
Organism: Liriodendron chinense; assembly: GCA_003013855.2. NCBI lineage: Eukaryota > Viridiplantae > Streptophyta > Magnoliopsida > Magnoliales > Magnoliaceae > Liriodendron > Liriodendron chinense. Next base: position 2,697,819 of record ML058590.1, read on the forward strand.
ACTGAGATAATGAAGTGATTATTTGTTAATAGATCCTTACATGTACATGATGCTTGATTTGATCCATTGACATTACATGAGTATTTTAATGAATTTGGTCATGATGTACAATATTGGCTTTTTGGGACATGATGAAATCATAAAACGGGACAATGAGTAAACATTAATGGTATACAAATTCTCATGAGCCGGGGTTGGTGCTATGGACACTAATCCCGTGCTGTCGGCCTATGCTAGGTTGCTTGCGACTCCCCATAGTGACCACTGAGTTTTATTTAAATCGGTTGTATACGAAAACACTTAAATAAATGTGAAATTAAAGTCATGCATTCACTTGGCTCCATGTGGGTGTACGGAATTGAGAATAGGTTAGAGCGTCCTACTTCTCCCGTACACTGTCACGTGTAGATTTGGGCTATAAGCGATCCATTTCTCACGTGGTCGGGCAAAACTATGGGCTTGTGCGTCCCAGGAACCTCTGGCGACTAGTGGCTAGCGTGAAGTTGTAACAGGGAGTCTCTCACTTCATGTATTGTGATTCTAGCCAGGGTGCCTTAACCAGAGCATGCATTCCATGCATCGCATTAACAAAGATTTTTAGTTAGGTTGTTTTGATTTGATTAAATGATAATACACTGCTTGCGTTTACTCTGTACCGTTATTATTATTCTTGATTGTCTTGGAGGAAATATTCCCCAGCGTTTAATGCTATCCCAAACACAATTTAGATGATGCAGGTGAAGATCCAGTTATTGAACCCGATTTTTAAGAAAAAAAGTTCAATGTTCGTACAATCACATGGCGGATGACGATGTTAGAGAAACTTAATTGATGTTATCATTTATTAAATATTTCTTTTGAGTAGTTGATACATTTATGGAATTGTAATAAGTCTTCAAGAGAAGACATGGTTTTGTATTTTGATTAATCAGTATGGATATTGGTTGGTTCCCTTATTTAAACATTGATGATACGTAGTAAGTTTGATAGAATAAGATGATAATTGTTTTCCGCCATTGTGCTTGAATGCTATATTTCATTATTTAACAAATCAATTAGTCCATGATTTACTTGGGAATTCGGCCGTCGTGTTATACACGAGAGTCGAAAATCTCAGGGTCGTTACAATATATACAGTAAGGTGACAATGAGCCGGATCTTAATCAGATTCGGATCAAACTCGGATATATTCCTGCGAATCCATATCCTCTCCATTTAAGTAATCAGACCTATTTTAAGATCCAAATCCGGTCCATTCAACTAATCGGACTTATTTTAAGATCCAAATCTGCATTAAATGGATTCGGAGTGAATCGGATCTCGGATCTGACCCGCTCCATTGAGAGCCCAAGTGGCCGACCACATCAGCAAGCCTGACACAATCATGTCACGCCTCTTCTCCCCTAATGCCCCACACACCACGTACTAGCTTAAGTTTGTTGGGCGCGAATTAGGTGCTACCTTAGGAACAGGTTAGTGGGTGTTACCCCTACCATATGGCCCACATGGATAATATTTTGTATATCCACACCGTCCATCCATTTCTCCATACCATTTTCGAATGGGGTTCCAAACATTACGTAGATCCTAAACCTCAAGTGGACCATACCAATGGAAACAGTTTGATTGAGTGCCCCACCATTAAAAATTCCAAACAGCCCATCAAAACCTAGTGTTTATTTGCAATCCAAGATGTCGATAATGTCAAGAAGGTCTTGATGAAGGTAAAATATATCAGATTGATCCAAAACTTGTGTGGCCCAAAAAAGCTTTTAATGGTCATTCATCAGGTGTTTCTAGTGCTAGAGTCCACCTGAATTTGGATCTTCTTTGGGTTTTGGATCACATCTTAAAATGATATGAAAAAATAGATGGATTGAGTGGATATATACAAAATACATTAAGATGGACCCCACACGGTTTGGGTAACACCCACTAAGATGTTCCCCGGGTAACAGCTAATCCGTTCTCGTAGGGGTGTCAATGGGCCGGGTTAGGGCCAAGCCAAGCTCTGTCCAAACCCAGCCCACATCCCTCAACACATGCCCAAACCCAACCCGAGCCTCGTGGTGGGCCACATTAGTGTAGCTCGAGCCTTTCCCAAGATGCAAATGTAGGGTCTGGCCCGAACCCGACCCAGCTTGAGACTAGCCTTTTACATAGAAAGAAACTATCTTTTAATCCTGCACTTTTTCATATATGAAAAAATTCATCAACACTATAAAGAATAAAAGGAGCTTTAAGAGGGAGATGGATTTTTGAAGAAAATTTGTGTAAAATTTAAATTTTGTAAGAGGGGAAAATAATTTAATTTAAATTTAAATTTAAAAAAATATATTCGGGTTAGGTCGGGCTGACGGGTTTTTAACATCCTAGTCCAAGTCCAGCCCATTTAATAAACAGGCTTATAGTTTAGGTCCGAACCCGACCTGCTAGCTTGATACCCTAGTCCAAGCCCAACCCAAGGCAAGCCAGGCCTGAAATCCCGTCGAGCCAACCCGGTCCATTGACAGCCCTAGCTTTAGGGTTTGTTTGCGTCGATGATTGGATGGCTTGCGCGGTAGATGGCGGGAGCAGATTAGGCGAGACTCCGGGTCCACCGAGGTGGGTGGGACCCCTGACCGTGAGGCCCACTATGATGTGTGTGACTACATCCATGCCGTCCATCTGTATTTAAAGCTCATTTTAGGGCATGATCCAGAAAATGAAGCAGTTCCAAATTACAGGTGGACCATAATAAAGGAACTAGTGGTGATTGACCATTAAAAACTTCTTGTGGGCCGCAAAAGCTTTGGATTAGGATGATATTTGTGTGGTCTCTTCATCTAGGTGTTTGTGACCTTATCAACAGGTTGGATGGAAAATAAACATTTCGGTGGAGTCCATGAAGTTTTTAATGGTGAGGATTCAATCACGACTGTTTCCTGTGGTGTGGTCTACCTAAGATTTAAGTTAGCTTCATTTATGAGATAATGCTCTAAAATGAGCTTTCAAAATGGTTGGACGGTGTGGATTTAAGGCACGTACATAACTATAAACCCCATGGTCAGGGGTCCCACCCACCTGGGTGGAAGTTTGTCGAATCTGGTGCGGCATATGTCGTAGCTCACAGGTGCAGGCTGGGGGGCGTGGTTTGGGTGGATCCCGGATCCAATGAGGTTGGTTGATCCCCAACTGTGGGGCCACTGTGATGTATGTGTTGATGCCAATTTCTGGTCAACAGACGATGAGTTGTGTAAGGAGGAACGATCGTCGCCGTAGATACCCTTCGTAAGAATTGGAGGAGGTGCTTCGGATCAGAGGTTCGGCGGATCCTGTTTAAACACCACAGAAAAGAGTAAGGGGGGTGGCTGGGATCCAGCCGTGAACCCTCCGATGCCTAAATCAGTAATGGCCTTGAGAAATCGTGAGACTGTTTTGAATAAACATTATTGTGTACCTGTAATTGATGTATCGTCTCTTACTTATAGGCTTTGATAGAGATTTCGTAGGCTGAGATCACGGCGGATATCTTGTCCGAGAATCCGGACGAAAATCTTGGGCCGTTCAGATCTTTCGGACTGTTCCGATCTTGAAGGAACGTGCCCTTGTTTTAAGCCACTTGAGATGGAGATGAGGTCGGCTTCCGTTTACCCGTCAGCTCGGGTCCTATCCGATCTATCTTTAGGGCAGGCGAAGTGATTAGCTCAGGCCTTCAACTTGCTATATCATTCCGAGGTCTCATATCCTCGGGTCGGGTTATATGAAATTATCCCATAACAGCTGTTCCCCTACTCCCGAGGTGGATATTTCCATCTCGGGAGTAAATGCAGCTGACCTCGTTTTTTGCGGCAACTGCACTTTAAATGCGCTGTTTCGAATTTCGAAAAGGCGCAATGATGATCGTACGGCGCGACAACCTTTTATTTCGGCTGACGAACGGCGCGAAGACACGTGGGGCATCGTATCTTCGAACGGACGGGCCGAATATCGTTGTTCAATGAGAGGCTGACATGTGGCGAATCACGTCGATAGTCGCGTCGGTTCGTTCTTTGAGACCATAGATGACCGCCGCGTGGCACAGCACGTCCTGCGTGCTGTCTCCTGCTACAGTATAAATACTGTACTTAAGAATTTTCTGGGATTCTTCTCATTTCTTCCCTGTTTGCGATTTCTTCCTCCGTTCTCCGGTCCCTCTTGTGATTCCCTCTGGGCCATTCTCCGGGATCTTCTTTGGACCGCTGTGATCTCAGCCAGCTGTCCTTACCTTCTTTCTTTGGCCCACTCTTTTCCCGAAAAGTAATCTGGTACGTTCATTTTTCTCTTTGCTTCCATCCTCTTCCCAGTTCTTAGCTCTCCTTTTTCCTTTTTTAATGACTGGTTCGGAGGATAGTTCTTCACGGACTCTGTCTCTGCCCGTTGGGGAATCCAGACTGATGGAAACCCAACTTGTTACTGTAGAACCTTCGGGAGAAGCTCGGTTGGCTGAAACTCCTTCGTCCTTTGCCTCGGATGAAGTTCCAGTGGCTGGAACTTCAGGTCGGGTTGCTGACCGGGTTTCTAATTACCCGGCCGATCCTGATCTGGACAACTCTTACCCAATCCGACCTGATTAGGATCAGGTCAGAATACTGTATCCCTGGGGCCTTAGACCTTAGACTCCCCGGTTTAGATGACTTTCTGACCCGTCCGCCCGGGGACCAGGTCACTGTATACTCCCAGTTCTTCGAGGCTGGTTTCCGTCTCCCTCTCCTTCCTGCAGTAAGGGAGTATCTCTCTGCAGTTAACCTAGCTCCGGGTCAGTTAGTTCCGAACTCTTGGAGGACTTTGATTAGTTGCGTCGCTCTATGGCGTCAAGTTCACGGGTCGGACCCGACTGCCTCCGAACTGATGTATCTCTACCAGCTGAAGAGTCACCCTGACTCAAGGGGGTGGTTCTATATGTCACCTCGGGGGAGGAAAGGAATCTACCGTTGATAGAAGGCCAACCCTCCTCGATTCACGGGTGGAAGGAGGAGTGGTTCTTCGTCTCCAAAGGTTGGGAAGGGGCCCGACCCGAAGTCAACTTCCCTAACCGAAGAGTTAACAACTGGTTTTCAGTTCCAGGTCGGGTCCGATAGCTCTCTTCCCTTTTTCTTTTTTTTTCTTTTTTTTTGTTATTTGGTCAGTTCGTGGTGACCCTCCGGCCCTTAGCTCGGAGGAAGAAGAGCATTTGGCTGCAGTGTGGGAGCTAGACCCGAGCTTCCGCAGTGTAAAGCTTCTTCTCTCCTTCGAGACATTATCAGACTTAGGCATCAATCCCTGAGGCGAGCATTCTTGAGTACTGAATAGTTCAGATTTATCTTTGTACTTTATTTAACATGTTGCTTTGTCTTTTCTCAGGTATGTCTGCTCCAGCCTCTCGAAGGAAGATGTCAGCCATGACGGCTGAAGAAAAAGAACAACTTCGGGAGAAGAAGCGGCAGAAAGTGGCGACAAGGCGTCCCCGAGCACGCCCTTCTACCCTCCCGGCCGATGATGCTCCTCTACAATTGGCTGCCGAGATGATCTCTAAAGCGCCCGCGGCCGAGGTCGTGCGGCCCGACCCTCCAGCGGAGCTTCCACCTCCTTCTGTCCAAGTCATTGACTTGGTGGAGGGCGGTGAGGCCGGCTCATCTGGGACATCGGCCCAGGATACTTCGGCTCAGACTTCGTCTGCCATCCGCCGAGGTCCGGAGATGCCGCCACATTTGTATAACTTATGCAAATAGGCGTATAAGGCAGTCCCCGAGGCCGAAGTGGACAGTAATGGCGAAGTCTCCGGCTCTCTCCTTACTTAACACAATGGGGGTCTTCGGGACCAAGGTAAGGTTTAATACTATCTTGCTATAAAAATAGTTAAGTTAAGTGCTTCGTACACTTATCCATTGTTTGTTGCGTAGGTGGCTTATGGTTGCCAGTTGCTGCGGGACGAGATCACCCGGGACAAGGGTACGATCTCTGGTCTAGAGGGAACTCTGGCAGCTACTAAATGCTCCTTGGACGAGGCCAATAAGTTTGGAGAAGAGGCTGCAAAGGCCTTGGATGCTCGGGAACGGGAGATCGCCGCCCTCCAAGCCGAGCTATCCAACAAAGAAAGGGCTGAAGCCGAGCTTATTATCCAGGTGGAGGAGCTGAAGGCCTCTGAGGGGTCTGCACGGTCGGAGCTGAAGACGACCAAGGCGGAGTTGGAAGTAAAAATCGCCGAGGCCGACGAAGCATTCGACTTTGGCTACGAAAAGTGCCGGATGACTGTCCAGGAACATCATCCGGACTTGGACCTCTCTTTTCTCGACTCCGAGGTGGAGGAAGAAGAGGGCACTGTAGCAGCTGCCGATCCGACCGTTGACCCCGCCACTTAGGATATTTTTATGCTCTTTTTTTCTTTGTAGCCCGTTTTATTGGGGCTTTTATGTAATCATTCTGTAATCCTGACCTTTTCATGGTCTTTAGGAATGAATTACTTTTCCTTTTTCTGATCTGTGTTTGTACTTTGTCAGAATTTTTTTTTTATATATTTCCGTCAAATCTATCCATTTACTTCGTGGCCGAGCAAGTTAGATCGTAACCGAAGTATTTAGGACTTAACGAAAATAATGGAAGCTTGGAGCTCGTATACGACTGTGGGCGAGATTAGCCTCTGTTCGTACTTTTGAGAAACGAATGTGAATACTTAGCTTTTATTGATAGTAGATTTTTAAGTGGTCCGCGTTCCATGGATGTGGTAGGGCACAACCTTGCATATCTTCGAGCCAATAAGTCCCAGTCCGAACTGTCTTTATGACTTTGTACGGTCCAATCCAGTTCGGATTGAATGTGCTCGAAATCCTATCCTTTTTCTCCCTTACATTCCGTCGCAGGACGAGATCTCCAACTCTGAACCGTCTTTCCTTCACCCGGGAATTGTAGAATCTAGCAACTCGCTGTTGATAGGCTGCAACTCGGACTTGGGAAGCTTCGCGGACCTCCTCGACCAGGTCAAGGTTCGTACGGAGCTCGTCCTGATTCTGATCGGGTCGGTAATTACTGGTACGGTTACTTGGTAGCCCTATCTCGACTGGGACTACGGCCTCTGCTCCGAAAGCTAGGAAGAATGGGGATTCTCCTGTTGTTGACCGAGCTGTGGTCCGATACGCCCACAGCACTTCGGGAAGCTGTTCAGCCCAAGCTCCTTTGAATTCGCCGAGTTTAGTCTTCAGATGATTCTTGATAATTTTGTTGATGGCTTCGACTTGTCCGTTGGCTTGGGGATGATGAGGAGACGAGTACACATTCTTTATGCCCAAGTTCTGGCAAAATTCTCTGTACCTTGTATTGTCGAACTGAGGTCCGTTATCGGTAACAATGGTGTTCGGAGATGCCGAACCGACATACGATCGACTTCCAGATGAAGTCGGTTGTTTTCTTTTCGGTGATTTTCGCAAGTGGTTCTGCCTCGACCCATTTCGTAAAATAATCGACGGCCACGATCGCATACTTGACCTGTCCCTTGCCCGTAGGGAGAGGACCAATGATATCGACCCCCCATTGCGCAAAGGGCCACGGTCCAGGACATAGGAGTGAGTTCTTCGGGAGGTGAGTGAGGCACTGGTGCGAACTTCTGACATTTATCACATCGTTTGACGATATCACGAGCGTCCTTTTGGATCGTCGGCCAGTAATAACCTTGGCGAATTACTTTCTGTGCTAACGCCCTATTTCCAGAGTGATTTTCGCAACACACCGGAATGGATTTCCTTCAAGACGTAGTCAACTTCGTTTGGTTCGAGGCAGCGGAGATATGGCAGCGAGAAACCCTTTTTGTAGAGTACATCGTCGATTAGCACGTACCGAGCTGACCTATATTGAATTCGTCTTGCTTCATTTCTTTCTGAGGGCAGCGTGTTCTCCCGTAGGAAGCGGACGATAGGGTCTCTCCAGTCAGGATCGGTTGAAACAGGGCATACTTCATTTCTGACGTTGTCCGAGATACTTCTTTGGGGGAGGAATTCAATGGGAACGATCCGTTCCAGCTCGTCATCTCCTGCCGACACCAATTTAGCGAGGGAGTCAGCATGGGTGTTATGAATCCTCGGTACTTGGACAACTTTGCAACGATCGAACAGAGCGGACAACTCGTGATATTTTTACAAATACGCAGACATCTTTTTTCCCTTTGCTTGGTATTCTGATGTTGCTTGACCCACGACTAATTGCGAATCGCTGTATGTCGTGATGCTTCAGATTCCAACTGCCGAAGCTAGCCGTAATCCAGCGAGAAGAGCTTCGTATTCGGCTTCGTTGTTTGAAGCTTTGAAACTGAATCTCAGGGCATACTGGACTTTTATGCCGTCACGGGAGGTCAAGATTATTCCCTCTCCGCATCCTTGTGAGTTCGACGAACCGTCGATGTGCAGCGACCAGTTCGAATCTTCTGTGGGCTTCAGCTCTGTCATGTCTTCCGCGAAAGAAGCATTAGTTCCGGGATCGGAGTAGTCGGTAAGCTCGGCGATGAAATCGGCCATAACCTGCCCCTTAATCGCCGTGCGGGGTCGGTATTGGACGTCGAATTCTCCGAGCTCGATCGCCCACCGTGCCAGGCGACCCGAAGTTTCCGGCTTCTGTAGTATTTGCCTCAATGGCTGGTCCGTCAGTACCACTATCGGGTGTGCTTGGAAATAAGGGCGTAATTTCCTCGCCGTTGTAATCAGAGCCAGAGCCAGAGCCAATTTCTCTAGGCTCGGATAACGGGTTTCCGCATCAAGAAGAGCTTTGCTGATGTAGTATATCGGTCTCTGTATACCTCGGTCATCGCGGATTAGAGCCGAACTTACTGCCGCCGAAGACACGGCCAGATACAGTAGTAGCTCTTCCCCTTGTGCGGGCTTGGACAGCAGCGGAGGTGAGCCGAGGTATGCTTTTAGATCCTGGAAGGCCTGTTCACACTCTGGTGTCCAGGTCATCTCGTTGAACTTGCGAAGTTGCTTGAAGAACGGGAGACATCTGTCGGTGGCCCTGGAAACGAACCTGTTGAGTGCGGCGACTCGCCCCGTGAGACTTTGTATTTCTTTCACCGTGGTTGGCCAACTCATCTCGACCAACGCACGGATCTTTTCGGGGTTGGCTTCAATTCCTCTTTGATTTACAATAAACCCGAGGAACTTTCTCGATCTTACTCCGAAGGCGCATTTGCCGGGGTTGAGTTTCATCCCGTACTCTTTCAAAATCCCAAACATAATCCGGAGGTCGTTGACATGGTCCTCCGACTTCAGACTTTTTACGAGCATATCATCTATGTAAACTTCCATGGTTTTGCCGATGTGTTCTGCAAACATTTTGTTGACCAAACGCTGGTACGTCGCTCCGCCGTTCTTCAACCCGAAAGGCATCACCTTGTAGCAATACAGCCCTCGGTCAGTGACGAATGCTGTTTTTTGTCTATCGGGAACGTGCATCTGAATCTGATTGTACCTCGAGTAAGCATCCATAAAACTGAGAAGCTCGTGGCCCGAGGTTGCGTCTACGAGCTGATCTATTCTTGGTAGTGGGAAGTTGTCCTTCGGGCAGGCTTTGTTGAGGTCGGTGTAGTCGATGCAGACCCTCCACTTTCCATTGGCTTTTTTAACCAGAACAACATTGGCGAGCCAGTCGGGATAGCGGACCTCCTGAATAAAACCTGCTCGGCGCAATTTCTGTACTTCTTCCTCAATTGTGGCATATCTTTCTGTGTTGAAGGCTCGTTGTTTTTGACGAACCGGCTTGAAGGACGGGTCCACGTTGAGCTGGTGGACCATTACCTCGGGATTAATTCCGGGCATGTCCCGATGGGACCATGCGAAGGCGTCTATATTTTCTTTCAGAAAGGCGATCATCTTCGTCTGGACGTCGTCGTTCAGTTGAGACCCGATCTTGACGACCAAGCTTGGGTCCTCGTCTGATAAAGGGATCTCTATCAACTCTTTAGCTGGTGATCCGCGCTCTTTTGTTTCTTCCCTGGGATCCAGGGGAGTTGTATGTGAGATGGCGGATATCATGTTTTTGCTTTTTCCGCGTAAGGTCAGCTCATAACACCGACGAGCCTCTTGTTGGTCACCTCGGATCACACCGATTCCGTCTTCGGTTTCGAATTTCATGGCCAGGTGATAGATGGAGATGCCGGCTTTTAGAGCTCGTATAATGGGCCGGCCGATGATCGCGTTGTATGCCGACGGGGTGTTAACAACCAGAAAATCGACCATGATCATTTTCTGGTTTGGCTCATCTTCGGCAGTGACTGGTAGGGTTATTTTCCCTTCAGGCATGATACAATCCCCTGTGAACCCAGTCAGAGCTGTCTTGACCGGTCTCAATCTTAATCGATTGATCTTCATTCTGTCAAATGCTGAGGCATATATTATATCGACTGAGCTCCCAGTATCCACCATCATCCTGTGGAGCCTTTTGTTTGCGACCACCATTGACACTACCAGAGAGTCGTCGTGCGGATGGATTATTCCTCCAGCATCTTCTTCGGAGAAAGATATCGTACGCTGGGTGACCTTTGGAATCTTTGTGGGTCTGCTGGTTAAATTCACCTGCAAAGATGGCTCGGATGTTCGTGCTTGACGAACATAGGATTTGCGGGCGTTGCTAGAATCTCCAGTGGTAGGTCCGCCGAAGATCACATGGATTTCTTCTATAGGATTGTTGTCGACCGGCTCTCCTCTTTCTTCCCGACCTGAAGTTCTGTCGTCGTCGGGACGTTGGGCGATGTATTCTTTCAGGAATCCTTGCCGGATGAGCGTTTCTATCTGTCGCTTCAGGTCGAAACAATCCACTGTGTTATGACCATGATCTTTATGGTATAAACAGTACTTGGATTTTGACCTTCTGTCGGGGTCAGTTTTTATCTTTGCTGGTCGTCCGAACGCCTGTCTGTTCTTCTCGGCTAGGAATATTTGCTCGATGGTTGTCTTGAGCGGGGTATATTTTTTGAATTTCGGAGCCGAAGTTTTGGCTTCGCGTGGATTAGTGTTTGAGTTCGGTGATCGGTGATCTGGACGGTGCCTTTTAGCGCCGCTTTCCTCTTTGCGTTCTTTCCTCTTATGAGACGACCCCTAGGCGTTTACCAGCTCTTCTGCGTTTATATGTTTCGCAGTTCGGTCGAGGAATTCAGCAACCGACTGAGGGGGCTGTTCTCCTACTGACCAAAGGAATTTCTCATCACGCAATCCTCCTATCATCGTATGTAATAGTACGTCCTGGGATAGGTTCTCCACCTGAACCGCTTCAGCGTTGAATCGCGAGAGGTAATCTTTCAGCGATTCGTTATCTTTTTGTTTGACCGCGGCAAGGTGTGTCGAATGCTTCCTCGAGTCGGTGCTTCCGATGAACTGTGTTGCAAATGCCCTACTCAGCTCGGTGAAAGAGGAGATGGACTTCAGTTTTAAATTGCGGAACCACGTCCAGGCTGAACTAGTTAAGGACAACGGGAAGGCTTTACACATAATGTGGCCATTAACCCCATGGAGTTCCATTCGGACCTTAAAGTTCTCGAGATGCTCGGTCGGGTCTCTTATCCCGGAATATTGCTTGAGCTGGGGTATTTTGAAGCTTTTCGGGAGAGGCTCGCTGCGGATTTCGTCGGTGAATGGGGACTCAGACGAGTCTACTAGGACATCTGCTGCTGTCGGCGCTCGGGCAAGTTGCGCTCGCTGGATGTCACTGATCCTCTCCCGAAGCTCTTTAAGCTCGGCTTCGAGAGGAGTGATATTATCATCCATCCGACCTTGATCTTGACTAGCTCGGGCGGATCGTCTTTCTTCTATTCTGTGCCTCAGGTCGTTTGAAGGAAGTTCCGTGGCCGCTCGAACTCTTGAGCCTGAGGCTCGGCTCGCAACTTCATCCTCGTCGGGTCGCGGATGATTTGAGAGAGAGTGTGGTAGGTGAGAACTTTGTTGTGGTGGCTGAGGTTCAGGGTTGGTTTCGAGGATGGGTGGGGGGCGGACTAGATTGTTTAGCAAGGCTGCAATTTCGTCCAACTTTTCGTCCACGCGCTCGAAGCGTCTATCCACTCCACCAAATCGTTCTGCAACTGCTACCTACTTGTTCCTCTAATGTGGATAGTCTGGCCCCGCGATTTCTGGACCTATGCCGTCCACTTAGGAGATTAAGGTGACGTGACGAACTACCTGAGGTGAAGCACTGGAGTCTTATGAACGGGCGCTTCGTTTTCAGAATGTAGTTCGTAGGAAGGCTCATCGTTCATAGGAGCTTTCCCCTTCCTATTGCCTCTCCCACCGGCCATTGATGAATATCTTTTATCGAAGGATTCAGAAAAATGCTTTTGTCGTCGTTTCCCACAGACGGCGCCAATCTGTTGATGCCAATTTCTGGTCAACAGACGATGAGTTGTGTAAGGAGGAACGATCGTCACCGCAGATACCCTTCGTAAGAATTGGAGGAGGTGCTTCAGATCAGAGGTTCGGCGGATCCTGTTTAAACACCACAGAAAAGAGTAAGGGGGGTGGCTGGGATCCAGCCGTGAACCCTCCGATGCCTAAATCAGTAATGGCCTTGAGAAATCGTGAGACTGTTTTGAATAGACATTATTGTGTACCTGTAATTGATGTATCGTCTCTTACTTATAGGCTTTGATAGAGATTTCGTAGGCTGAGATCACGGTGGATATCTTGTCCGAGAATCCGGGCGAAAATCTTGGGCCGTTCAGATCTTTCGGACTGTTCCGATCTTGAAGGAACGTGCCCTTGTTTTAAGCCACTTGAGATGGAGATGAGGTCGGCTTCCGTTTACCCGTCAGCTCGGGTCCGATCCGATCTATCTTCAGGGCAGGCGAAGTGATTAGCTCAGGCCTTCAACTTGCTATATCATTCCGATGTCTCATATCCTCGGGTCGGGTTATATGAAATTATCCCATAACAGTATGTACCTTACATACACCGTCCACGCATTTTGAAAGTTCATTTTAGCGCATTATCACAAAATTGAAGCAGATCCAAATCTTAGGTGGACCATATCACATGAAATAGTAGTGATTGAATCCCCACCATTAAAACTTCATGGGGGGCATTGGAATGTTCATTTTCCATCAAACCTGTTGAAAAAGGTAACAAAGACATGGATGAAGATACCAAACAAATATCAGCTTGACCCAAAACTTTTGTGACCCACAAGAAGCTTTCAATGGTTGAGTACCATTGTTTACTGTATTATGGTTCACCTGAGATTTGGATCTACTTCATTTTTTGAATCATGCTTTAAAATGAGTTTTCAAAATGAATGGACGGCATGGATGTAATACACACATCACACAGTCAATGGCACGGTTAGGGATCCACCCACCTCGGTGGATGACGGGATCCAGCGAAGCCGCCCCCAGGTTGGGGGAGAGGATTGCCTGTGACACCGGCTACAGGGATACCCCTATGGCCGAGGCTGTGTTGGATCCACAGGGATGTCCGTGACAAATCCACTCTGTCCATCTGTTTTGGAAGACCACGTTAGTACAGGATTTTAAAAATAATGTAGATCCAAAACTTAGATGAGCCATACCAAACAAAAGAGTGGGTATTGAACACTTGGCGGTGATAAACGTTTTGCATCAGGATGATACTTTTTCTTTAAGTTTATCTGAGTGTTAATAATTCTTTGAATGGTTTGGATGGCACATAAACATCATGGTAAACTCCAGGAGGGTTTCAACTATGGACATTGGTGTTCCCATTGTTTTGTTGGTGTGCCCACCTTAGTTTTGAATCGGCCTGATTTTTAGAATCCTGTCGTAACATGGTCTTTCAAAGCATGAGGACGTAGTGGATTTGTCGTGAACATCCACATGGATATCCCTGTGGCCGGTGTCAGGGCGCGACTTCGGTGATCCCCTGATACACCGCCGGTGGATCCCTGACCGTGGTGTCCACTGTGTGATGTGTCTCACATCCGCACGGTCTATTCATTTTGAAAACTCATTTTAGAGCATGATCCAAAAAATGAGGTTGATCCAAATCTCAGGTGGACCATAATACAGTAAACAGTGGTACCCAACCATTAATAACTTCTCGTGGGTTACAAAAGTTTTGGATCAAGTTGATATTTGTGTGGTCTCTTCATCCAGGTCATTGTGGACTTTTCAACAGGTGGGATGGAAAATAAACACTTGAGTGGGCCCCATGACGTTTTTAATGGTGGGGATTCAATCACTACTGTTTCATAGGGTATGGTCCACCTAAGATTTGGAGCTGCTTCATTTGCTCGATCATGCCCTAAAATGACCTTCCAAAATGCATGGACGGTATAGATATAAGTCACGGACATATCACAGTGGCTCCGCAGTTGGGGATCCACCTACCTCAGGATCCACCCACGCCCATGGTCTGGGGGTTCTTGATATAAGTTTTCTTTTGCCATACTTTGATGGTCTGTTGTTGTAGGCTAATACAATCTGACAAGAAGTGAAGGGTCGTGACCATATGAATGCGAGGAGTCCAGGTCGTACTCGCGAAAAGGGATCGCGTCTCCTGGATGCGAGCAGCTCGGCTCGTGCTCCTCAGAAGGGGTCGCGCATCCCCGATGCGAGCAGCTCGGCTCGTGCTCCTCAGAAGGGGTCGCGCATCCCTGATGCGAGCAGCTCGGCTCGTGCTCCTCAGAAGGGGTCGCGCATCCCTGATGCGAGCAGCTCGGCTCGTGCTCCTCAGAAGGGGTCGCGCATCCCGGATGCGAGCAGCTCGGCTCGTGCTCCTCAGAAGGGGTCGCGCTTCCCTGATGCGAGCAGTTCGGCTCGTGTTCTTCAGAAGAGGTCGCATCTATAGGGTGCGAGCAGCTCTGCTCGGGCTCGTCAAGAGGGTTCGCAGTTCACGGAAGCGAGCACCCCTGACACGAGTAGCTCCCGACATCAGAGTAGTCCTAAGTCTTTTGGTTCGGATGGTCTTCTTCCTTTTGGCATCTCCTTCTTTTTCGGTAGCTATGACTCCAACTATGAGCAATTAGCGCTATTACCATGTCGATCAACAGCCTGTATAGGTTGGTCTTTGGGCTTATCTTCTCTGGTGGTTCCGAATCCCAGATTGCTATCAAGAAACGTGATTGCCGGAAGGAGTTATTAGGATAGATACTATCTTAAGGATAAGGATCTTGTCTTCCGAAATCAGCGAGATTTCAGTATCGTACGCGATATCATCGGGATTTCGATATCTTATGTAACAAAATTGGCTAGCCTCAGATCTATATAAGGGAGTGACTTCATGAACAGAAGGGTACGCACGCTTCATTCAATCTTGGTTCCGTTTTGCTTGGCTTCTCTTCTTATTGTGGCCTAACTTAAGCATCGGAGGGCTAACGGCTGAGCCCCAGCCACCCTTATTTGCTGTCTTGCTTCAGGTCTGGTGGCGAAATCCCTGATGGAGTGAAGGAGCAAAGCCGGAGGATCTCGTTACAGAATCTGACATTAACAGTTTGGCGCCGTCTGTGAGAACGACTTGATCGTCAAAATCAATCGTGTTAACCACCGATTAAAATCCTTCACTGATGCCTCCTAAAAAGGCGGTTCTTCCTTCAGCTTCGAGGCAGGCACCACCTCCACCTGATGAGACGGAATCCGTACCTGCCCTCCCACCCGTTCCGACCGATATCCCTCAAGGAGCCCAAAATATGCCATCAACGAACCCATTATTGGAGGCCTCTGGAAATCAAGATGATGTCTTGCGTTTCCTCGGGAACACTCTCCTAACCCTAAATGCCGGAGTTCAGGCACTGTCAAGTCGGCTAGATCAACACTTCCCTGAACCGCAAAAACAACCCTCCGGAGGATTACCACCACAACCCATACCGGTAGCCTCCAGACATTCTATGGATGAACCACAGGCCCCGCCAGTCGGCGGCCATCCCCCTGTACTGTCTCCACATTCCATACATTCCAGTTCGTCTCGACAACCTCAACCGCAAGGCTCCACCGCCGAAACATCTAGCTATACCCTACCGTGGGAAGGAGATCTCAAGAGAATCCAAGATCGTTTTGATGTCATGGAACAGCGATACCAGGCAAATCGACCATCTGCCGTTACGGCGGCGATACACCAATCTGAATCTCCCTTCACTAGCGAGGTCATGGAAGCCCCGTTGCCCAGAAAGTATCGAGCGCCTGTTATCACTCCGTATACAGGCATTGGCGATCCTCTGGAACATTTGGAAACATACAGGTCCCTCATGGAGTTGGAGGGACATGGTTCAGAAATCATGTGTAGGGCTTTTCCCCTTACATTGAAAGAAGCGGCTCGTACGTGGTTTCGGGGGTTAAAGCCTCGTTCCATCAGTTCCTTTTCTCAATTATCGGAAATATTTCTTTCTCAATTCATGGGAAGTATTCGCATTAAGAAGCCGGCCTCCCATCTGATGAATCTGAAACAGTAACATGGGGAGACAATAAAAGAGTTCACAGTACGGTTCACTGCTGAAGCCGTTCAAACCGAGAGTTACACTGAAGAAAAGGGTCTCACAGCCCTCATCGCTGGAATAACAAGCGAGAAATTCACGTTTGCCTTAGATAAAAGCCCGCCGAAAACTATGGGGGAATTCCAAGCCAAAGCTCAGAAATATATCAATGCGGAAGAAGTCGCATTGACACGCCATGGAGTACAAAGTAAGAAACGCAAGCCAGAAGGAACTTCTTCTACAGATAAGAAATACCGTCGTGATCAGCGCGATCGTTCTCCCAGGAAGCCTTACTCTGGTAAATATCATAATTACACTCCTCTTAATCGGTCCCCTGAAAAGGTTCTAATGGAGATTAAACACAAGCCATATGTGAAGTGGCCCGCAAAGATCAAATCCGATCCCGAGAAGAGGGATAAGAGCAAGTTCTGTTACTTTCACAAAGATCACGGGCATAGGACCCAGGACTGTATCTCTCTACGAGACCATATCGAAGCCCTTATTCGAAAAGGCCATCTCCAAGATTATGTTGCTCGTAAAAATCGATCACCAGAAAGGGCGAAGACCTCATCTCGCCAGAAGGAACCATCTCATCATCAAACCGATCAAGAGGACGCTGAGCCCACTGGAGAAATTCGCACTATCGTCGGAGGACCAGCTTGTGGGGGTGACTCTCAAGCTTCAAGAAAGGCATACGCTCGAAAGGCGTCCAAAGAACCCCAGCAAATTTATTGGCTGGAACAGACGTCCAGCTCATCAAAAGCGAGCCACCCTCCAATTTCTTTCGCCCTCGAAGATGCAGCGGGAGTCCACTTCCCTCATGAAGATTCTATCGTAGTCACATTGAAGGTATCAAATTATCTGACTCATCGGATTATGGTGGATACAGGTAGCTCAGCCGACATTCTGTACCTGGAGGCTTTCAACAAAATGGCACTTTCCAGAAGCCTCCTCAAGCCAGTGTCGACCCCCCTCGTCGGTTTTGGAGGAGAGGTAGTAACACCCGAAGGAAGCATCGATCTCCCAGTTACTTTTGGAGAGAGTCCGGCGAAGACCACCGTCTTCATAAACTTCCTCGTCGTAGATCGAAAATCAGCATATAACGCCATTTTGGGGCGGCCGTCTTTGACTAAGGTTGGAGCGGCCTTGCACCCTTCATATCTGTGTGTTAAATTTCCAACCCCAAATGGCATCGGGGTCGTACGAGGAAGTCAGCAGGAGGCACGGTCCTGTTACCAGATAGCCCTCCAAGATCGGAAGAAGGCTCAAGCGACGCCCGTCCTGGAAATAACTCAAGGATCGCCCGGTGTTCCCTCGACCACCTCGTTGGATCCGAGAGAAAATGCTCTGAAGTCGGGAACTCCAGGGGAGGAAACAGTGGCGATCCACCTGACCGAAGACGATCCATCTAAGATCGTGTGCATCGGGTCCTCCTTGACCACTGTCCATCGTGAAAACTTGATCAGTTTCCTCACCGAATACAAGGATGTGTTTGCTTGGTCTCATAAAGATATGCCAGGCATCGATCCTGATGTCATCGCACATCGTCTCAACATTGACCCGAAGCATAAACCCGTACATCAGCGTCGACGTGCCTTTACTGCAGAAAGACAAATGGCAATCAAAACTGAAGTCGAAAAGCTACTCGCGGCTAATTTCATAAAGGAAGTTGACTACCCAGAGTGGATCGCAAACGTAGTTCTCGTCCGGAAAGCTAATGGCAAATGGAGGATGTGTGTCGACTATTCAGATTTGAACAAAGCGTGCCCCAAAGATAGCTTTCCGACACCGCGGATCGACCAGTTGGTCGACTCGACAGCTGGACATGCTCTCCTCAGATTTATGGATGCTTATTCTGGTTACAACCAGATTATGATGCATCCACCTGATAGCCAGCATACTGCCTTCATCACAGATCGAGGACTATATTGCTACCAGGTAATGCCGTTTGGTCTTAAAAATGCAGGGGCCACTTATCAACGTCTTGTCAACAAAATGTTCGCTGCTCAAATCGGTAGGAATATGGAAGTTTATGTCGACGATATGCTCGTGAAAAGCATCGTTGAAGATAACCACATTTCAGATCTTCGAGAAGCTTTTGATCTGATGAGGAAGTATCAAATGAAGTTAAATCCAGAAAAATGCGCGTTTGGAGTGTCTGCAGGAAAATTTCTTGGGTTCATGGTTGGCCAGCGTGGAATTGAGGCAAATCCTGAAAAGATTAAAGCATTGATAGAGATGAAATCCCCTGTTACTCTGAAGGACGTTCAGCGTCTGGCAGGTCGCATCGCATCATTGAATAGGTTCATCTCGCGAGCATCTGACAAGTGTTTGCCCTTCTTCAAACTCCTTCGTGCAACGGCCAAATCTGATTGGAAGTGGACACCTCAGTGTGAAGAAGCTTTCCAACAACTGAAGCAATACATGAGCACTCCTCCCATTTTATCTAAACCTGTAGCTCATGAGCAACTCATTCTTTATTTATCTGTGTCTTCCACGGCTGTTAGCGCCGCTTTAATAAGAGAAGATTCCGGGGTGCAAAGGCCCGTTTATTATATCAGTCGAGCAATGGTCGATGCAGAAAATAGGTATTCTGATATGGAGAAACTGGCCCTAGCCTTAGTCACGGCGGCTCGAAAACTGCGACCTTACTTTCAAGCCCATGCTATTTTAGTACCAACAAATCATCCACTACGACAAGTCCTTCAAAAACCTGAGGCTTCCGGGCGCTTAACTAAGTGGGCGGTTGAAATCAGTGAGCACGATATCTCATTCTGTCCTAGGACCGCAGTCAAGGGCCAGGCCGTGGCTGACTTCATAGCCGAATTTACGTATTCTTCTGAAGATAATGTCATGACCAGCGACCAGCCTCCATGGTCGCTCTTCGTGGACGGGTCGTCACGGGCCACCGGTAGTGGAGCGGGCCTGATTTTAGCGGCTCCCGACGGGTCGCATTTTCAATACGCTCTGCGTTTCGAATCTCGCATCTCCAATAATGAAGCAGAATATGAGGCCCTAATTGTTGGCCTCGAACTGGCCATTCTACTCGCAGTCCAGAATTTGATAATTCATAGCGACTCCCAGCTCATTGTCAATCAAGTTCTTGGTGAATTCGAAGCCAAAGAAGAAAGAATGGCCTTATACAAGTCTCGTGTCCTCATCCTGCTCGCTAAGTTGAAGACTTATAAAATAATTCATATCCCTCGCGAGCAGAACCAACTTGCCGATTCCTTGGCAAAACTCGCTTCTGCGCCGGAATCGGAGTTATCACATTCGATCCCCATCGAGCATCGTCAGAACTTGAGTATCGACCAAGTGACTCTAGAGCAAGTTCTATCGGTACAATCGTCTCCATGCTGGATGGATCCTATCATCCTTTACCTCAGAGATGGATACCTACCAGAAGACAAGAAAGCTGCGAGACAAATTCGGCTTCGAGCTGCCAGGTACACCTTACAAGACGGAATATTGTTGCGAAAAAGCTTCTCCTTGCCATATCTAAGGTGTCTTCACCCAGAAGAAGCACATCGTGTTCTAGATGAGATACACCAGGGGGCATGTGGTAATCATCCCAGGGGGCGATCCCTGGCATATAAAGCGATGAGGCAAGGATATTATTGGCCCACGATGAAAGCAGACGCCATCGAATTTTCTAAAAAATGCGACAAGTGTCAACGATATCTACCCATACCTCGTGTACTGTCTGAGCGGATGACCCCAGTGGATAGCCCTTGGCCTTTTTCCCAGTGGGGGATCGATATCATCGGGCCCTTACCTATGGGAAAAGGACAGAATAGGTTCGCGATCGTGGCGGTTGATTATTTCACCAAATGGGCCGAGGCAGAACCGTTAGCCAAGATTACTGAAAAACAAACTACTAAGTTTATATGGAGAAATATCATATGTCGTTTCGGGCTTCCTCATACTATAATTACCGATAACGGAACGCAGTTCGACAACGCAGCCTTTGATGAATTTTGCGACAAATGGAAAATACGTAATCTCCGCACTTCTCCATATCATCCTCAGGCGAATGGGCAGGTCGAGGCAGTGAATAAAATAATAAAGCACCATTTAAAGACCAAGCTAGGTGAATGTAAAGGGGTGTGGCCAGAACTTCTGCCAGAGGTATTATGGGCCTATAGAACCACGGCTTGTACGTCAACAGGTGAAACTCCTTTCTCCTTAGCATTTGGTGTTGACGCAGTGGTACCGGTGGAAATTCAAGTCCCCTCATATCGGATCGAGCAGTACGATCCCGCGAGCAATCACGAAAACCTTCGACTTCATCTTGATCTCCTGGAAGAGCGAAGAAATGCTTCTCAAGTGCTAGTGGCAGCGTATCAACAACGTATTGCTCGATATCGAAATGCTAGGGTTCGGCCCAGATCCTTCCAACCCGGGAATTTGGTATTAAGGCAAAATCTTGGAGTTCCTGCCCGTTCATTAGATCCAAATTGGGAAGGCCCGTATCGGGTTATCAGGGTTGTGCGACCTGGTACTTATTATCTTGAGGACATGCTGGGGAAGCCCGTACGTCGCCCTTGGCACGTGGAGCATTTGCTACGATACTATCCCTAGATTCGATGTAGTTCATTACAACGTTTTATGAATAAAATAGAAGATATCAGTTGGTTGCTATTCCATTTACATGGACCTGGATAGCCCTGAAGAGAATGCTTACACATCCTCTTGGCCAATTGCCTACCCTTGGTAGGACTGAAGTCGTTACTAGTTGGTTGCTTCTCCATTTACATGGACCTGAACAAGCCCTGAAGAGAATGTATACCATCTCTTGACCAACCTTCTGCCCTTGGTAGGATCGAAATCTCAATCGATAGATCAGTCTATCTCAACGTGGACATGGTCACGCGACCCCCGGATTGAGTCTTTATTTTTTTTTTTATGAGCTAGTTGCTCGCAACTGATGAAAGAGATCGCATTTCCAAAATGCGAAGCAGCATAGCGCGTGCTTGAATAGGGTCGCAGTCATGCACCCTAATCGCGAGCACTGCGGCTCGTGATCGAATTCGCGGTCATGCACTCTAAAATCGCGAGCAGCGAAGCTCGTGCTCGCATGTGGGTTGCATCCCCTGATGAATCAAATGGGATCAACACAAAGCAACAATGAAGGAAAGAGAAGAATACACAATACTAAAAAAGTAAGTGTTCATTAAAATAATGACCTTACAATTACAGATCTCTTCTCTTAAAAAAAAAAAAAAATATATATACATAATATGGGAAGCTGCCGAGGTCAGGGTTGGTCGTCCTCTTGCGCAGGCTCGCGGCTCTCAGCTTCAGGACCAGCTTCAGGAGCAGGAGCAGCATCTGTTGCCCCGGTGACTTCGTTCTCAGCAGCAGCCCGTTCTTTAGCTGCAACCTCGAATGCCACTCTGTCGAATTCCTCAACGTTAAAAGTTGGAGCAATTAGCTGCATAACCCTGACCGCAAAATCGCGACCAGCGATGTACGCATCATATCGCTCCTCGTCATAAAGTTGAGAAGTACGAAACTCCTGAACTGCGTGAGGACCCTCATCAGATACCATCTGAACGAGAGCCACTCGCTCTTCCTCCCAGTGGATGGAGTCATCCTTCAGCTGATTAAGTCGCTTCTGGGCCTCCCCGAGCTGGGTCCGAGCCTCCTCGAACTTGGTCCGAGCATCCTTGAGCCATTCTTCAAGCTGGACCTTATCCTTGCGAAAAATCTCCTTCTCCTTCTCGCTTTTAGTATGGATCTCTTGAAGCTTTGCGAGCTGGAGGTCCACTGACTGAAAGCGCTCAGTCAGGGATTGGATCTTGATCAGGAGAATCTTCTTCTCTTCGTCCAACTTGGAGATTTGAACCTCCAAGGCCTTCACCAAGCGGTCCCTCCCTTGGACCTCGACTTCCATCATCTTCTTCTTCTTCTCCGCATCCTCCACGCTGCGGCGAGCTGCTTCGATGTCACGTCTGACTCGAAGCGTGAGATCCAAGCTCTATATAAAGCAAAATACATGTGTGTGAGAAAGGAAGTAAATTAAAGCAATCCACCTTATCAGAGACGAAAAACACGAATCGTGTAGTTACCTGCAACAATCTCACCCCGATGTCGGTGGAGAGGGTTTCAGGACTTGGTTCGGGGAGACTCCCAAAGGAGTTGGGGGAAATTTTGTCAAACATAAACTCGCATATTGGATGCAAGTGAGGAGGAATGACAAAAGTCCCCGAGCCCGAAGCCTGGGCTACGACCATCTCCTTGGGCCCCGAGTCGCGAGCACTCGCGACGCCAGGGACGGGCATCGACAACTCGCGAGCAGTAGTAGGCTCGCTTGAAGGCCCCTTTGGAGGGAGGCCTCCCCCTCTCCGATCACCTTTCGGTGAGTTGTCGGCTACCTCGATGATTGGAGGGCGAGGAAGGTCAGCTGGCGGGGGTACGGTGGAGAGAGGGGTCGCGTTGACCGGAGGGGTCGCGGTCGTACGAGAAGTGCTCGCGACTCCTCCAGAGGCGGTTTGGGGTCCGCGAGAAGGCCCCTCTGCGGGAGTAGGCGCATTTGAAGGACCCCCCGCAGTTTTCTTTTGCCTCTTCGAGGCAGTGCCCTTCAGCCGGGGAAGTACCCCCAATGCGCCTCTCTTATCGCCAACATTCGTCATCTCTTCTTGGAAGGTGAGACCCGCTGCGCAAAGATGACGAAGTTCTAGTGCAGTGTTGACGTGGCGCGCAGCCGCAGGGAGCTTGTAGACTTTGACAAGTTTTTCGTTGAGCCCTCCTCGCAGATTTGGCTTCACACCAATTGGAATTCCTGCGAGCAAAAAAAAAGAAAGTTCATTAAATCGTCAATACAGCAAGGCTATTGTTTCCTTTCGGACAAGTAAACAGGCACTTAACCCACCTTCGCCAAAATGGCGATTAACATTATGGCCTTTGGGGTCGGATCCCATCTCGGACTCCCAGTTACCGGAGGCATAGAACCACTTCTTTCTCCATCCCGGGCAGTTGGAAGAAGGGTTCCCCAAAATGAAGTTATTCCGGTGCCAGAAGCAGAGGTAGTACCAACCCTCGCTAGCTGGCGCCTTCTTCAGCTGGAATAACCTCAAAAATTCCTCAGCGGTTAACTCCTCGTTACCCGCCTGCTTCCAAAGGACGAAAGCACTTAGAAGAACCCGCCAGCCGTTAACTATAAGTTGGCCCGGGGCAATCTTGTAGAGACGGAGGAAGTTTCGAATAAAGGGGTGGAGGGGAAGGCGTACGCCCACTTTGAAGAAGTATTCATAAACAGCCACACACCCAGGCGGTGGTGCATCGGCTGTCTCCCCTCTCCCAGGCAGTCTGAATAAAACAGAGTCTGGAACCCTATAAACCTCTCTAAGGTTAGAGAGTCTTTCCTCCGTCAAGATGGAAGAGTAACCGGAGGCAGAATACCTCCCAGCCGGTACTCTGGCGTTATTGGATTCAGAGGAGTCAGGGGTTTCATCTCCCAGAGGAACAATCTCTTCGTCAGAGATTTCCGCCATTATAAAAAGGGGATGGAAGATGAAATGAATGAGAGAAAAGAAAGAAGGGTACCTCCGTAAAGAGGTTTTTCACTCCAGAATAGAGAAGGAAGAAGAAGAAGAAAACTCTGCAGCAATGGAATTCGAAAATGAAGGAATTTCTCTAAGTCCGATATTTATACGCAATCATTCCGCTTGATTTGCTGGACACGCGGCAGATTCTCATCCGGCACGTCAGACGAACGGACGCCAGCATTAAATACGGAAACACGTGGCACCTGACGCTTCATCTCTGGCAGCAGAAAAAGCTGCGCAAAAGCTGGTCATCATAAATGCGGAAGCACGATAAGTGAATCATGCGCGATTGCCTCCCAGAACCCAGCTGTCAACACTAGCAAACCCTTGGCATAGTTCTTCAATACCAAGGGTTTGGGGGGCTTCTGTTGTAGGCTAATACAATCTGACAAGAAGTGAAGGGTCGTGACCATATGAATGCGAGGAGTCCAGGTCGTACTCGCGAAAAGGGATCGCGTCTCCTGGATGCGAGCAGCTCGGCTCGTGCTCCTCAGAAGGGGTCGCGCATCCCCGATGCGAGCAGCTCGGCTCGTGCTCCTCAGAAGGGGTCGCGCATCCCTGATGCGAGCAGCTCGGCTCGTGCTCCTCAGAAGGGGTCGCGCATCCCTGATGCGAGCAGCTCGGCTCGTGCTCCTCAGAAGGGGTCGCGCATCCCGGATGCGAGCAGCTCGGCTCGTGCTCCTCAGAAGGGGTCGCGCTTCCCTGATGCGAGCAGTTCGGCTCGTGTTCTTCAGAAGAGGTCGCATCTATAGGGTGCGAGCAGCTCTGCTCGGGCTCGTCAAGAGGGTTCGCAGTTCACGGAAGCGAGCACCCCTGACACGAGTAGCTCCCGACATCAGAGTAGTCCTAAGTCTTTTGGTTCGGATGGTCTTCTTCCTTTTGGCATCTCCTTCTTTTTCGGTAGCTATGACTCCAACTATGAGCAATCAGCGCTATTACCATGTCGATCAACAGCCTGTATAGGTTGGTCTTTGGGCTTATCTTCTCTGGTGGTTCCGAATCCCAGATTGCTATCAAGAAACGTGATTGCCGGAAGGAGTTATTAGGATAGATACTATCTTAAGGATAAGGATCTTGTCTTCCGAAATCAGCGAGATTTCAGTATCGTACGCGATATCATCGGGATTTCGATATCTTATGTAACAAAATTGGCTAGCCTCAGATCTATATAAGGGAGTGACTTCATGAACAGAAGGGTACGCACGCTTCATTCAATCTTGGTTCCGTTTTGCTTGGCTTCTCTTCATATTGTGGCCTAACTTAAGCATCGGAGGGCTAACGGCTGAGCCCCAGCCACCCTTATTTGCTGTCTTGCTTCAGGTCTGGTGGCGAAATCCCTGATGGAGTGAAGGAGCAAAGCCGGAGGATCTCGTTACAGAATCTGACATTAACATCTGTAATTAGCTCTTGTCATCCTATTAGGTCGGCAACACCCCCACACTATCTGTCCTATGATGTACCCACCTGTTTAATTAGTATTTCCTTATCATGGGCTAGCAGGCCAAACATTTCCTTATATGTTTTTTCTTTTTCACAAGATGAGCGAATTAGCTAGTGGGTGTTACCCTAATCATCTGGGGCCCACCTTGATGTATTTTTTGTATATTCATACTGTCCATCTGTTTTTCTATATCATTTTAGGGGACGATTCCAATCCTTAAGAAGATCCAAATCACAGTGAACCATACCACTAGAAAAAGTGATAAACAACAATTAAAAACATTTTATAAGCTACAAAAGTTTTGGATCGAGCTGCTATTTGTATTTTCCTTTCGTCCAGATCTTTTTAACATTATCAACGGATTGGATGGAAAATAAACATTATAGAAACCTTACTATGGGCCATTTGGAATTTTTAATGGTGAGGCACTCAATCACAACTCTTTACTGTGTTATGGTCCACCTAAGATTTGTATCTGCTTAATTTACGGGGCTCCGTCCTAAAATGATCTTTTAAAACGAATGGACGACATGAATATATAATAAATCTTCAATGTGGGCCCCACCATAGGGGTAACACTCACTACGCCGTTACCTGAGGACTTGGGGGTAACACTCACTAAGCCGTTACCTGAGGACTCGGATTAGGTGCTACCCCCACCAAGACGCTGAGGAGACGGACGGGGTGACGAGGTAAGGAGACGGACGGGGTTCGTTACCTGCCAAGTCGTGCCCAGAGGATGGATGACACCTCTTTCTTTTGTGTGGAGCCCATCCAAATAGATTTATATTATTTTCCACTTAGTTACACATGGTGCGCTACGGACGCGGATTAGCTACTGAAGTTACGTCACCACATTCTGTGGGCCCCACCATGATGTATGTGTTGCATCCATACCGTCCATTCATTTGGAGAGATCATTTTATACTATGAGCCAAAGAGTGGGGCAGATACAAAGCTCAAGTGAACCCCATGACAGAAAACAGTGGAATTGAACGCTTATCATTAAAACCTTCTTTGGGCCACAGAAGTTTTCGATCAAGCTTATATTTGTGTTTCCACTTATTCCATGTCCGTTTTAACTTAAAAACTGGTTAGATCTCAAATAAACATCATGGTAGGCCCTAGGAAAATTTCTACGGTTGATGTCATAGTCCCCACTCTTTTCTTTTGTGGGGTCCACTTGAGCTTTATATCTGCCTCATTTTTTGTATCATGGTCTAAAATGATCTCTCCAAATGAATCGACGGTATGTATACAACACATACATCATAGTGGGCCCACAGGACGTGGTGACGTAACTTCAGTAGCAATAGCAAGAGTAGCTACTGTCAAGCTCAGTAGATAATGGGCGTCTGTGTGGTACTACCCTTTCTTTAAAAAGTAGGACAAGACACTAATTATCATGCGGTGGGGTTGGAAGGCATGTGATCATTTGCCCATGAACGACAATCCTCAGCAAGTTGGGGTTGGAACGCATGCGATCATTGCTGCTGTTGTGGTGGGACATTCTAATATATATATAGGTTTTTGCATATAAGCCCTATAATTCTCATAAGATCTTCTTGATATATATATATATATATATATATATATATATATATATATATATATATATATATATATATATATATATATATATATATATATATATATTATTGGACCTTTTGAGACAATTATAAGTCTTGGGAGGCAATTTTAATTGGTCAATAAAAATATATTTCAATGCAATTCCTGTTCTTTTTTCATATACGGCAAAGAACCCCCTCATTTATCTGTATTCGTAAAATACACCATCCGTTTCCCCCGGTAGACTAGTTGGCAAAGAGGAAAGCAAAAGACATCGTACTTTTACATATCTGAAATCTTTTTCACTATTGGGTTTTCTTCTCTGCTATTCCAATTTTTGAAATCTTTTTTTAAAGCAATTTTCTTTTATTATTTTTTTTTATGGGTAATGATTGATTGAACCCTGCAATATCACTCACACACACCACACTTTCTCTACCAGACACTACGCCAAAATCGCATTTTTGCGACGGATTTTGCGACGGACACTGACCGTCGCAAAAATTGTTTGGTTTAACGACGGACCAGATCCGTCGTATTTTAAAATATTCCGTCGCTTTTGAGATATTAAGGCGGGATTTCGTCGCGGGATTTACCGACGGACATAGTCCGTCGCAAAATTTTAATTTCCGACGGACTTAGCCCGTCGCTATTTAACGACGGATTTGGTCCGTCGCTAATCCCAGCCCGAAAAGATGCCCCCAAATAAGGTCCGTCGGAAAATAAAATTTAAGAAAAATGAGATATTGAAAAAAACTGATATTTTTTAAAAATTAAAAAATTTGATATTTAAAATAACAGATTTAGTAATTTGAAAGAAAATGTTAAGAGATTTTAAAAACAAAATTGAGAAATTTGAATAAAATTAATATGTTTGAAATTTCTTTTCAAATTTTCACAAAATTAAATATTTTGAAAAAGAAAATTGTGAAGTTAAAAAAGAAATTTGTGATTTTCAAACAAAAAAAGTTGAGAGGTTTGAAAATAAATTAAAATTGATAAGATTTAGAAAAATAATAAGATTCAAAAAATTGAGATTTAAAAAAAAAAATGACCATTTGAAAAAAGTTGAGAAGTTCGAATAAAATTGATAAGTTCGTAAAAAAATTGAAATTTTTATAAAGAAATTAAGATTTTGTATTTCGAAAAAATTAAGAAGTTTGATTAAAAAATGATATTTTCAAAAGAAATAAAAGTTGAAATATTTGATAAAAAAAAAAAAAAAATTTACCGGTTTTGAAAAAAAATGTTGGAAAAAAATTGTGGTTTAAATAAAAGCGAGAAATTTGAAATGAGTGGGCCAAATTTATTGGTGGACATTTATTGGATAGTTGAAAATGAAAAATTACACTCATTTAGTTAACTGGTTATCAGATTGGTTTATGCATCATACATGTTCATTGGTGCAAAAAATGAAGGCCCTAATATAATGATGTTAATTAATTGCAAGGAAAATTTATAATGATGAGATTGATGAAATTCTATGATCAAGTCATCCTAAACTTAATCTGAATGGTCAGATATGTTTAGAACGTGGTAATTATTATTGAAAACAAAATTAAGCCCGAATCATATCCGTATAAAAGACTCTTTAAATGTGTACAATCAATTTGTCTAGAGCTAGACAAATTTTGGACAATCTGATTGGTCCAAATTGAAAAGTAAATGACTTTAGATGTTTAGATTAAATTTCACTCAAATCTAATGGTTAGGTTACAAGATATGGCCCATCATTGATCAATTTTATTTATTTAGTATCTTTCTCATCTTAAACTTGATCAGGGCAAGTGACCAGTCAAATCAAAGTTATTGATGAATATAATAGAGTGAATGGATTAGATTTCCAAATTAGGCCAAATTTTTAGGTCCAAATTGCGCTATAACTTGTTGACCTCATGAAAACCTAATAAATGTATAGTCATTGGACCCCAAACTCTAATCTAGTCATTGAGAATTTGATCTTTTCTAATATTTTCTATTGCATCTTAAAATGATATAAAAGAACAGATGGATGGATTAGATATACATAAAATATATCAGATGGATTGGTTAGCGACAGGGTCACCAGTCAATGCCAAGTGATCGGTGCTCTATGGGCCCCACCATGATGAATGTGTTTCATCCACTCTATCCATACATTTTCGTAGATCATTTTATGGTATGAGCCCAAATTTGAGGTAGATCCAAATCTCAAGTGGACCACATCACAAGAAACAATTTTAATTGAACACCCACTGTTAAAACTTATTGAGGGCCACGGAAGTTTTGGAACAAGCTGATATTTGTTTTTTACCTACATGCAGGTCTGTATGACCTAATTAAGAGGTTGGATGTCAAATAATTAATATAGTGGGCCCTACGAGGTTTGTAATGGTGGACATTCAATCAATACTATTTTCCTGTGGTGTGGTCCACCTGAGATTTAGATTTGACTCATTTATTGGATCAAGCACTAAAACAATCTTCAGAAATGGCTTGACAGCGTGGATAAAACACATACATCATGGAGGGGCCCACAAAGCACCGGCCAGTGGCCCCATAGCCAAGGGGTGTGAATTAGGTGTTACCCCAGGAACAGCTTAGTGGGTGTTACCCTAACCGTGTGGGGCCCATCTTGTTGTAGTTTTTATATATCAACACCGTCTATCTCTTTTTTCATATCATTTTAGGATGTGATCCAAAATCCCAAGAAGATCCAAATCTTAGGTGGACCATATCACTAGAAACAGTGATGTATAACCATTAAAAACGTTTTGTAGGCCACAAAAGTTTTATATCAATCTGATCTTTATATTTTCCCTTCATCAAGACTTTATTGACATTATCAAGAGCTTGGATTGCAAATAAACATTACAAAAACCTTACGATGGGCTCTTTGGAATTTTTAATGGTGGGGCACTCAATCACACTATTTCTAGTGTTATGGTCCACTTGAAATTTGGATCTACATAATTTTATAATTTTTGGAAAGTCGTCCTAAAATGGGCTGTAGAAACAGATGGACGGCATGGATATACAAAATATCATCCATGTGGGCCATACGGTGGGGGTAACACCCACTCAGCTGTTTTCGGGTAACACCTAATTCACGCCTCTGGCGCAGTACGCCTCTGGCGCAGATTGCGTCAGTACTCAAGCACGTGCGGAGTAGACTCTGTGGGGCCCACCGTGATTTATGTATTTTATCTACTCTGTTCATCCATCTTAACAGATAATTTTAGGTATGGTGCCAAAAAACGAAGCATATCAAAATCTAAAGTGGGCCACACCACAGGGAAAGTGTGAACTGAATGTATACCATTGAAAAATTATAGGGGGACACAGAAATTTTGGATCAAGCTGATATTTGTGTTTTTCCCTTCATCCATGTTCATGTGATCTTATGAACAGGTTGGATGACAAATAAACATCAATGTGGGGCCTGGAAAGGTTTCAACGGTGGAAATCATTATTCCCACTGTTTCCCGTGGCATGGTCCACTTGAGATTTGGATATGCTTAAATTTTGGGATCAACCACTAAAATGAGCTGAAAAAATATATGGACGGAATAGATAAAGCACATACATTCTAGGTGGGCCCAACTGAGTTTACTCCGCACGATAAGAGCGTGCGGCGTGCGGATCGATTCCCTCAATTGGTTCCCGAAAACAAAAGGCGCCAAATCCCTTTCCCCAAATTACCTCGTGCCCAAATCCCTCTCCCTCTGTCATCTCTCCCCAACCCTAATCCCCCTCTCCCTCTCTCTCTCTCTCTCTCTCTCCTCATCAATCGATTCCCACCATCTATCCCGCCGCTGAAATTGTAGCTCAAGGAGTCAAGGAGGTCAGCTCTCTCTCTCTCTCTCTCTCTCTCTCTCTCTCTCTCTCTCTCTCTCTCCTTCTTCGTCTTCCAATTTGTCAGGAAGAAGGGTGTTGTTGCAAATCTGGCAATTGGGTTGGGTGTTTTGGGAGCTTTGCTGGTTGTTTCGATAGCTGTAATCCTTGATTTTCACGATATTTTCCTAGAATTGAATATTGCAGATCTGTCGGAGTGGATTTTTCAAAATCTATTCTAGTTTCCTATCATTTAGATTTGAAGGTATCGGATCCTAATTCGTATTGCTATTGGTAGTTTCTTTTTTCGATGCCTTTTGTTGTAATGGATACTTGCATATATGCATGGATGAAACACCCCTGTTTTACTGAGCTATGGGCTACATTGATGCTCGTCTACGTCTCATGTCATCATGGTTTTTTTTTTTTTTTTTGCTGGTCTTTATTGATGAAGGTACGTTGGCTTGTGCTTGATCCTATCAAAACAGGGTCAAAACACTCAAATTGTATCATAATATTCAGCTAGAGATGGTAACAACTCCGCCTACAAACCATTCGACAAAAGTCTTCTTCCAGCTAAGTTCTAACATTCAACAGTGAAAAAAGATCAAAGAAAGAAGAAAAAGCTTAGCCCAATGACAGTAATCCAGAAAATCAGGTGGGCATTCAGATTCCAGTAGATCCAAACCCTCCGACTCCTCTCACAATAAAATTTTACAGCCGTACTTTGATTTGTGTGCTAGCACTCTTGCATTCGCCACCCTCTTGCCAAGAGGTGTAGGATAAAAGTAGTCAGGTGGGGCTGATGTAGCTTGCCATTCATGAATCATGATTTCCTATTAGGGGTTGGCATTGGGATTTGGCACTTGAGGGTGGTGTGTTTGGATGATCAATTGAACTGAATTGCACAAGAGTATAATTCAGTATAGAAGAAATGACCAAAGCCTAGCCCTGCCCATTTTGTGTCACTCTGTTTTGTGTTTGGCTGTTAATGCTCTTGACAGATTCATTTGGCATGAAAAAAAAAAAAAAAACCACAAGACTCATGAGATGGTTAGGGGCCACATGGTTGCATGTTTTGGTGATTTGAATGGTCCATCTGATCGGCATCATCCTTCATGAATCACGGCTGAAGTTCATGAGATTGGACATTTCAGGAATAGTAGGACCCAACCGTTGAGAGCCGGTCAAGGCAAAACCCAGTCTGGGAATAGTAGGACCCAACCGTTGAGAGCTACAGTTTCGTTCGGGATCAAACAGGGCCATAGAAAGGATTGATCCAACCCTAATCCAATTCATTTACAAAGAGCCCTGATCCTCTGTATCCTCTGTTTTCTGCAAAAAGGGAAATTACTGTTTGCAACTTTTTGACTGGTCCATGTTATCACATGGCCAGCAAACAGAGGATCCAGACTCATTTATAAAATGAATCTGGACTGTCTGCTAATCTTTAACAGGAATTTGGTACAGCTCAACTCACGTCAGCACTCACTACATTAAATGCAGCAGTGCTGACAAAATCAAAGTTGAGGTGGACCAATTAGTCATAGGCAAACAGAAAAATCCTACTAAAGACAAACAGACGATCCATCCAGATGCTGCTCAATATTCACCGAGTTTGATATGAAAGATCTTGGTTCCTTTAGATATTTTCTTGAATGAGGTTAACACAAGCAGTGATCACTACAAAGGTAACCTCTCTGATCATTTTATACCACCATGACATATGCATTTTATCAAATACCATTCATCCATTTTGTGAGATCATTTTACGGCTTGAGCCAAAAAATGAAGCAGATGTAAACCTCAAGTGGACCACACCATAGAAAGTGACAATCAAACAGGGCATTAGACTGTTCAAAATAGGGCTTAAAGTGACAATCATGGCCTATTTATGTGGTGCTGATTTCAGATATGAAATTAGCTTTAATCTGGATTGTTGGAAACCGTATACCACATTGAACAATTAAAGCCTGCCTGATCTATGATTCACATCAATTCTATTAACTGATCTTTGTTCTGCATGGCTTATCTTGTAGCCTACCTTCACATTTTTAAGAATTATATCCATCAGTTTGTCATGTTCATTAAATTGG
The DNA here is from genome assembly GCA_003013855.2 of Liriodendron chinense. NCBI lineage: Eukaryota > Viridiplantae > Streptophyta > Magnoliopsida > Magnoliales > Magnoliaceae > Liriodendron > Liriodendron chinense. The sequence continues at coordinate 2,730,689 of ML058590.1, forward strand.
TGGAATGCAATTCTTCTTATTGTTTGTGTTGTTGATGAAGACATGGATACCTTCTATGCAGGTGGTTTGCTGGATAGAGTGGACAGCTATATGTTCAAGGGTGCACTTGCATATGCTCATGTCAAAAGCATGTTACGACTTTCTAGAGTTTGAATTACAAAGTTGGGTAGACACTGACGGAAAATACAAAGTAAACTTTCTGCTTTTCCCTTTTCTGGTATCAGAGGCGAAGGATGGCTCTACAAACACCCACACAAGAACTTGGTATTTTTGTATTTAGAGTAAGGAAGTTGCCCTCAAATGGCAGTCGCATTCCTTTCAAGTCCAACTTCAAAGTGACGTGATTGTGGTTTTGAAGCCTAGTCCTTCAATATGAATGCTATATTATGATCATTTCATCTAGTTATTACAGTTGGACTCAACAGTTTCATCCAAATGCAAATTGATATTCAAGAATCTAAATTATTTACTTTGTTTGCAGGAAGGCATGTTAACGATTCCGCACATCCATCCTTCCATTACTCTGTTGTGAGCATGTACTTCTGTTTTTTTTCTTTCCGATTTGAGTGATTGAATCAGTTTGAAAAACTGACATTTTTCTATTGATCGTTCCATAATTGTGTGATATTGGTTATTCTTGAAACTCTTCATGAAGTGATGGATCAAGATTCTACTTGCAGATCATGCATCTGCTTAAAATTTTGTAAGTAACTTCCTTTTTACTCACCCATTTCTTTGTCATTGTTTGTGTGTTCTCACTCGGAGTGGAAGGAATTTGATTGAGTCTGCATGAGCTGGTTTTCATGCCTTGTGGGGCTACAACTAAAATCAAAGTGTTATTATTTCCACTCCATGCTGGAGATATTTTTTCACATTGGAAAGGAGTTATTGGTTATGCTGGGCTGTTTAAATGCACATCTACAAGCATGTATGAAGCACTTTGCAACCACGCCAGAAGTTCAAGGACTAGTCATGCATCTATTGGATTTCTCCACATTGTTTGTGTTAAATGGGAGCATATAGTTTTTCTGTACGTACCATGCAAATGCTCTTTTTTTCTTTGCCTAATAGCCTCTTTAGAAATGTGTGAAATGAATTTTGTAAAATTCCGGCTGAACAAGTGAATTATGTTTATTAGTCAAATTAGAAAATTTGAAAATTTTGAGATGCCACAGTTGCAAAAGTTTGGATAAATGAAGATCATGTGTTTGCCACAGTTGCAAAAGTTTGGATAAATGAAGATCATGTGTTTCAAACTTGTATTATTAGGCGCCAGTTGGAAAATGTGGCAAATGGCAATTGTGTGACACCCACTTTAAATTGGAAATTGCACTTCGTTTAGAAAGTGCAAAACCCCATTCTGAATCGCATTGAATGGGGAAATGTCTGTCAATCTGGCTCAAAATGGTGAGCGAGTTGAAAGTATAACCTATTTCTGGGGGAATGTCTGTGTTATTTAACATTGTATGGCCTAAACGGCTTCTCTACAGTTTTTCAGTAGGTTTGGACATGGGAATGATCTCATAATTGTAGAAATGAACAGGACAAGAAAATCATAATTCATGTATGAAACCATGAGGTCTGCTAAGTCCACACACATGTGCAGCCCTGTCCATTCACACACAGCTACACATGCCCTTCATGTCCTAATGTTGATGAGTGCAAGGAGGTTCAAGCATCTTGAGTCAATTTACCGATATCCCCTGCTCATCTCTGTTGCATTTGTTGCTTTGTTCTCATTTACTTGCTCTAATTGAGGACTTTACATGGGATGGTGACTTGATTGAATACAAGCCAATATACAGTTATGTTTAAATCTGTGTTTATTTTAGATCAATCTGATCTTTATATTTTCATGTATGAAACACCAGAAACAGGTCGAAACATCTCCTCTCTCTCTCTCTCTCTCTCTCTCTCTCTCTCTCTCTCTCAAACACACACATCCATCCTCCTACAATCTCAATCTCATTCATCTGATCTCTTCTTCTTTTTAATTCTGAAAATCCAGCAGCAACAAGGTGTCAGAGGCCGTCTCTTTTCACTGCTTTCGAGCCGAGGCACGTTCCGTCCTTCGATCCTATCTCAATTCTGTGTGTGTGTGTGTGTGTGTGTGTGTGTGTGATTCTAGGCTACTGATGTGTTTATTACACTGAAGGTATTAGCCAACTCAAGGAGAAATGGAGCGGGAACAAACGGCCAAGATCGTTGAAGAAATGGGCCTCACTGTTTATCTCTCCTCGGGGCGAATATGTTGCCGTCGCCGCTGGAAATCGGATTACAATATTGCATAAGGATGACAATTACATGGCCCCATGTGGCATTTTTATTGGTGAGGCTTTGTTGTCACAATTTTTTGGAGGAATATGTGATGAGGGATTGATCTCGATGCACATTTTTCCACCTTGGGAATTGGTTCGGTTCCCAAAAATGAAAAATGGGTGTTTGCAAATCAATCAGTGTCGGCGAGGATCTTACGATATGAGTTTTTTGTGGGGATCTGATATGTTATTCGCGTCTTGTCGTTGCTTTGGACTTGTCGAGGAATGTAGAATATTTTGTTATTTAGTGTGTTTGGATGCTCAATTCAACTAGATTACAATTTTCAGTTTGGTCTATAGGAAATGACTGAAAGTGGGGTAGCACCATTTTGATTCGTAGTGACAAGCAGACCCCTAATTGCAATCCTGTGTGTTTCAAGTTCGAGTTGAATCGAGAATAATTCAAATTTGGGGCTCAGCTTGTCATTATGGATGTTCTGGGTTTAGCCCAACTAAGGCCATTTTTCTCTTATCTGAATTGAATTGTTTCAGTCCAGTTTGTTTGAACATCCAAATGCAGCCTTAACCAGTAACAGAAATGTAGAAATGCTGACTACTAAATCCTCAATCTGATATTGGGACCAAGGGTATTGAGTTGAAATCTTTCATATTGGTGTGCTCCTATCACAGCTGAGTTTGGGTGCCAACTGCTCGTTGGTTACTCATTAGCTTCTGGAAGTAGCCTTTGCCTTCATCGACTCCTGGGGCAGGCCACACAGCATGGCCCGTTTCCTTTTCGCGACTTTAAGAATGTTCTGTCCAGCCTAATCCACGATAGATTGCATTTTTTAGTCTCATGACTCTCACCCTATTATTTCAGATTTGGATCGCAATGATAATTGATATGCAATACGGATGGTGTGGGATTTGAGAGATTCTTTTGTGCTTGTAGTATTGGATAATGATACATGAGTTGCCTTAGTTTGCTTCATTCATGAATTGTGATCTCTGGAATTTATTGTCAAACCTGTCTAAGATGCAATTTGATTTCATCAGGTAATGACAGGCTGACTATTTTTATGTTTTCTTGGTCAATGCATGAGTGGTGCCAATAAAAAAAAGAATGTGAATGGCATCAGCTGTGCACATATGCATGATTGAATGTCTGAGATCTGATCTTGAAGTCATTTACCACTGATTGAAACTTGTGGTCTATCAACTTCTATATAAACATGTTTCTCTTTTCATCTAGCCTGCCATTTTGTTTGTCAATTTATATGCTGCTTTTAGTTTGTTTCTATGGCTGAAGCTGGAATCCAATAAAAGATAAAGTTACAAGGTTGGGAGCCTGATGTTTGAGAATATTGTACAAATCCATCTTTCTTCCCAAATTTGCACCAATTTATCAACCACTGTCTACTCATCATTATGTGAATGATCTTTGGTTCTTTGGTCAGATTCAAATTAGCATAGGTGTACTGGATTGAAGAAAAAAAATTTGCCACTCTCAGCCCATCTCTTTGTATAAGGTCCATTACTCTGAATTTCACATGGACTTTTGTTCGAAATTGATTGCAAGTCAAATGCTACTCTCATCCCATCTCTTTGTATGCTTAGGTCACCCACAGCTGAGATATACTTCTGGTCTGAGGCAGAACAGAAGTTGAAAAGAAGCACTTCTAGCATGAAGTACTGGTTTTCCATAGCTGTTTTGGTGGAGAGGCCTACATGAAAAACAACATGAAGGACTAGTTTTCCATGGCTGTTTTAGTAGAGGCCTGTTTGGAGAAGTTGGATTGGTTTTTTTTTTTTTATTGAATAAATAACAATGATATTTTCGGCCATTTTGCTGGAAACTTGCCTATTCAACTACCCACCTGCTCATATTTGCTCTGTAGCAATGAACTGGTTTTTACTCATGCTATACACTTCGTAGTCCACCTTGCCTATTCAACTATCCAGCTGCTCATATGACCTTTTCTTTTTATTAATGGCCTATCATGAATGCCATGGGAATCCCTACATTGAATCTGTAAGATCACTTGAAATGTCTACACAATTCAATATTGTTGTACTGCCATTCGCCATCTTTTTCAAGTAGTCTATTTAAACTTTCTATAAACTAAAACCAGATAGAGTTCCCAAATAGAAAGATGCATAGGATGGTAGATTCACATTGGTTAGGATGGTAGCTGTTTGGATGTTAGCATCTGATTTTTTATTTAATGAAAAGATTGCTACTCAAACCATAGCAGAAAATGCTATTTGTACCGTCGTGGATCAGGGTATGCAAAGAGCTAGCAAAAGTTACGGTAAAGGGTCCTGCTCTTGAAAGAGACGTAGCATTTCGAGCTATTCATAGAAGCCGTATACTATTAAGTTTCAGTTATAATTAATGATTTAATACAACTGAAGGCTTTAACCATCTACTTTCCTAGCAATTAGTCAGATGGCTAGGATCTAAGATTTCTAATTCAAAATTGTTGTTAACCTTTTTTTTTAATTATTATTTGTTAACTTGTTAATGGTTTTCATGGGAAATAAAATGCTAGGAACAAAATTCCAAGCAACCATAGAGAGAGGAATGTGTGGTTCAACTTTGGCAATCTGATGATCAAGGAAAAACTCCATTTGATTGTTGTCTACACCATCGGATTTGTGGATTTCAATTAATTCCTTCTAGAGAAGTGAACACCTATTGCCAGCTGCATTCTAACCTGTCATGTCATCTACTCTTTCCCATCGGGCTCTTCAGCAGAAGCATAACAAAATATGTCAGTTTAAAATTTTTAAGAATGAAATTTCTTCAAATACAAATTTATGATTATCTTTTTCACTACACGGAGATCAAGGAAAGCCCGATTAAGATTTTGATTCTTAATCACATATGTGAAGAAAACATTATGTATGTTTCATATAACTTTTATTCTTACATTATAATACTGATACTCTTTATGTTTTATATTCTGGATTTTGCAGGTGGACCAGTTGATGGATTTGCTAACGTATGAGGTGGAAGTAGCTACAAAGGAAAGATTAGAAATGAAGGCTAGCTTCACGTATGGTCAAGAGATTGGTTTCAATATTGGGAACAAAATAAAGCCTAGTTGCTCATTCTATGGAGAATGGTTCACTTCAATGTGTAGATTTGTAACAAATATTAATATTATTTTTCACTAGAAATGTAAGGACTTTAAGTTTCATATATGATATAATTATGATTTGTTAGGTTTAAAATTTTTTTTTTGTTTTAAATAATTTGGATGACTATCAGGTGCAATAGATTCAAAAATAAATTCAAATGTAATAGGTGTGGGTTCAGAAAATTTAGCGACGGACCAAACCCGTCGCTAAAATTCCTAAATAAATGTCGCCCATAAATTTAACGACGGACCAATTTACGTGGCAACAATTTTGTACGACGGACCGCTGTCCGTCGCTAAGTCCGTCGCTTTACATAATTTAGCGACGGACTTAATCCGTCGTTTAAAAGCGACGGACATAATCCGTCGTTTAAAATTTGCCACATAGTAAACTGCGACGGCCCATGCGACGGACCATATCCGTCGCTAATATAGATTTGCGACGGACTTGGTCCGTCGCAAAAATGCGATTTTGGCGTAGTGAGATCGTCTAACAAAGAAGAATTTTCAATAGCAATTTTCATGGCCAGCATCCAAAACATCAAATGATACTCAACAAAGGAAATCTCCAAACTTTCCAAGCCCAACAGATCGATCTAGTATCTTTCCATCCCTTGTAATGATAAGGAAACCAATGCTTTTAAGAACAGATTTTTTACTTTGTCAGCTCTTTCAGTTAGTACTCTAGTTCCATTTTAATTCTTCTTAAAGTTAAAAGTATTCAAAACTACAATTTTATGGATTTTGTTAGGTTTTTCATGTATCAACTTTAGGGAACAATTAAATCAACTCAAAGCTATCAACAACAGATTTTTAAGGGCACTCTTAGGAATCTCTATATATTTGTAAATCCTCTCTCTCTCTCTCTCTCTCTCTCTCTCTCTCTCTCATTTGGTAGAGTTCTTTCTTCCTCATTTATCCACCTATCCATGAATTGATTTATATCTTCTTTTTGTTCTTTCTTCCTCATTTATCCACCTATCCATGAATTGATTTACATCATCATTTTGTCAGTACATGAATGTACCAAAATTCCAGCTTCCAATATGAGACTTTATAAAGGGTTTTCTATTTTCAGCTAATGATTCAATTTTTCAGCCACCACCATTTCAAAAATGGCTTTGAACTGCTAGATGTTCTTATCAAATCTTACCGTATTTGCATTCCATGAATGTTCCCCTACAATCTTGTATGAAAAGCATCAAGTGGTGCAAACAGCAGGATGTATCACAAAGGTCGCCAGCAACCAAAACCAGGATGGTCCATTCATAAGGCAGGCTACACCATCCAAATCAGCGGAAAGCGTTGGCGTCTGACTCAATTTAGTGTGGCCGACATCATGGGTGAGTTTATCCAATGTTTGCTCCAGGTGATCATAGCATAGAATGAAAAAACATTGTATTTTAAATTTCCCATACAACGAATCTATGTGAACGCTTCTCTATACGTACCTATTTCAATAACAAGACCACTCCAAGCAGAGCAACCAGGGCCACCTGTGAGCCACAACACAAGAGGGTCTTCTTTTGGGTTCTTCTCAGACTCCACAAAGTAGTAAAACAGCTGGTTTTCATCAAAATCTCCCACACCCACGTAGCTACAATTGATCAGGACCATAGAATTAGTAGACCACGAGCTGAGAAAAGCTTAGATCAACAGCCCAGAAAGAATTTTATAGATCGAACGGTTAGAAACAAGTAAAGGGTTCAATTTTCACAGATTGGACCATTATGTGGGTCTTGAATGGAAATAATCAGGTGCTTTGTAAGAGATCAGATTTACAACTTACCCGGTTTCTAGATGGAAGGGGAGAAGACCAGGAAAACCAGGTAGAGATCTAACTGTTGATTGAGAGACCACAAGCCATGAATAAGGGGATGAAAGCACTATGATTAGAAAAGCGAAGATTGCATACAACCTCACTCTGGCCATTTTTGCATCCATGCTATGCAACTGGACTTAAGCTGGGAAGAACTTATATGATTCTCACATTGATATTATTTTGTACAACTGGGGCCTATGGTCCAGTGATCTAAACCGTTGATCTGATGTGACATACGGTAGACCCTGGCCACGAATCTTGGGCCTTTCATCTACACTGGATCTATTATCTACTTGACCATCTGTTCAATGTCCACGATTTGAAAGGTCAGGATTGAACCATCGAACTGATTTTCAGGGGCAATAAATCCGTAGGAAGGTCCCACAGAGGAAGCGAATTGCGTCCTACCCCGCCCGTCTCCAGCTGGGAACGGGCAGGGGCTCCGAGTGGCCACCGTGATGTATTAATTTCATCCACACCGTCCATCCATTGTGAAGTGGAATTTTATGGATCGGGTCTAAAATTTAGGCAGATCTAAGGCACAGGTGGACCAGACAGTGGGGATTAAATTATGACCGTTGAAAACATCTTGGAGGCCATGGAAGCTTTGGAACGAGTTGATAGTTGTGTTTTCCCTTCATCCAAGTCTACGTAACTTTATGAATAGTTTGGATGGAAAATAAATATCACCGTACGCGCTAGGAAAGTTTCAACGGTGAGCATCACTATCACCGCTGCTTCCTGTGGTGTGGTCCACTTGATACTTGGATCTGCCGAAATTTTGATAATTTCCAATAAAATTCCACGTCTAAATGGATGGACGGTGTGGATAAAACTAATAGATAGCGGTGGCCACTCAGAGCCCCTGCCCGTTCCCAGCTGGAGACCGGCGGGGTAGGACGCAATTCACGTTCGATTGCGTCTGTTCCGCCTGGATAATAAGCCGGCTGAACGGAGGTCCTGTGGGGCCCACCGTGATATATCTGTTTATCCACTCCGTCCACCATTTTCTCAGATCATCATAAGATATGCCTCTAAAAATGACGCAGACACAACGTTCGATTCGACCACAAAAAATAGTGAGCATGGGTTGCACTAAATCACACAACATTAAATGCAAGAGTCATCTCTGGTGTGGTCCACTATAGCGTTGGATCTGCCTCATTTTTGGGCCTATGCGTTAACTTGATCGTGGAAAAGGCATGGACAACGTGGATAAAAAAAGATACATCACGGTGGGCTCCCACACGGTGCTGCTCGGACCGCTTATTGTCCGAGCGGGGTCGGACGTAATCTGCTTCCTCCAACGGATTGCCTGCGAAAGCCTTTCGCAGGCATCTCCTGCCTCGGAATCTGGGTGGGTCCCAACGTGATGTTTTCGAGAAATCTACGCCGTCCAACAGTTTTGTGAGATCGTTTTAGGCGTTGAGAACAACAATGAATGGGATCCAAGACTCAAGTGGGCCGCACTCGAGCAAAAGGTAGGTAGGGAAATTTCTACCGTTGAAACCTCTAAGGGTTCCACAGTGATGTTTATATGCCATCCATACCGTTAATAATGTCATTCCTACTTAGATGAGATGAAAAAACAAATATTATCCTGATTCGAAACTTATGTGGCCCCACAAATATTTCAACTGTAGAATTTCAATCGTCACACTTTCGGCTCACTTGATTCTTGGATTCCGTTTGATTTTGGTCGCAACGCCTAAAATGATCTCACAAAACGGTTGGACGGAGTAGATTTCTCAAAAAAATGGCCCCACACAGATTCCGAGCGCAGGAGATGCCTGCGAAAGGCTTTCGCAGGCAATCCGCGCCCGTCAATAATGCTGCTCAACGTTGGAAACGTGATGAGAAAAAAAATAGAAAGGCACATTGTTTTGATACTCTGGTAAAGTAGGGCTATGATTGTGCCTACACATAGACACCGTAAACGTGGCATATATATACTTCAATCCAATACCTTCAAATCATGGGTGTAATGTTAGATGGACCACCATTAATTCGATAAAAAAAAAAAAAAAACTATGTTTGTATCAGTATAGATTCATTAGTTAAAATTGGACCGTTTGTTATTTTTATTTGAGAATCCTTGAACAAGAACAGAAAAATAGAATCTTTCAATCAATTTATTTCTGTATGATGGTCCATCGATCATCGATAGTGCAGTTTCAACAGTTTGGATCAAGGTATTGAGTGCCATCTGTACAATTAGCTTTGTGTATGTGTACGGGAAATCATACACGCTCATTCTCAGGTAGTCGCTGACATGATCCGTGTGGGACCGTCGTTTGCGATTTTTCTTCGTGATTGAGCAATAAAAAAATATATAGGGATAAACACTAGGGCACAGCCTCAATTTCTATATTGTTTCCTTCACCTATCGCTTATGGGTCGTATGTTTGTTTATTCCTATGGTGCACTCCCCCACGTCGTAGACAAATCTTACTTGTTCAAGTAATGTGGGTCGGGCACACCAAGCGTGTAAATACATATTCCAACCTTTCCATCAATGCTTCCCACCCTAAAATTTGATATCACCCGGAAATCAGGATGGTCCAACCATTATACGGTTCACCCTGAGAACATGGAGGATTTTAGATGTTTATCCATTGTTTTCTGCAGTGGGCCCATCGTTTGTTAATATGCCAACAGATGCGGTAGCATCGAGTGGGGCCAAACAGTCCTCCCTTCCCAACGGTACTTTCCCCTTTAAAAGCATAGCTTTTTAATAGTAAAACATTATACTTTTCCTCGTATATGAGATCTCTTAATCATTTTTTTATATTATTATATATATAGTGAGTGAATCTCTACCCTTGGGTGAGTTACCCCAAACCATCTATATCGGATTGTTACCTCCATTTTCAATCAAATCAATCAAGTTTTCTTTTTCTTTATTTACTTATTGTTTCTACATTTTCTTTTTCTTTTTCTTGTGTGTTGGATGGACATCATTCAATATTAGAATAAGTAGATCTTCATGGTGCGAGGATAAGTCCAACACTGCCATATGACTCCACTCAAAGATGTCCATGTGTATGCCAAAGTAGTAATTGAAAAAAGCAAATAATCACCTTCAATATATGGTGGAAGATGTTTTGCATAGGCTTCCCGATCAAAGCCCCATGAATGAATCAATGGAACCTCCTACACTTAGGTATCAATCATTTGATGTTCCTAATATGTTTGATAAAGAAACATGGTATAACTCTTCAAGTTCCATTAAAGCTTCATCATTACAATCTCCACCAAAATCAATTTAGATGATAGAATAGCTTGCACATGCTCAAGAAAATGCTGATAAGAGCATCCAAGTGGACTTCCTTGACTTTTATGGTAAAGTCGATCACAAATATTATTTCAATGTGTCGCTTATTTGGAAACTTTTTTTGAGTGAAAATAATCATCGGAAGAGAGGAAAGTCAAATTCGTTGCCATAAAACTTCAGGGTGATGCCTTAGTTTGGTGAGAACAATACCAACTAAGTAATGAATGGAGAGGAACTTAACAAATTGATACATGGGCCAAAATGAAATTAACATTAGATGATAAGTTCCCCCCTCTCAATTATTCTCAAACTTTATATTAAAAGATTCATTATCTTTAGCAGAAGAATGATTAAGATGCAGCTAATTATACCAAAGAATTTGATAAATATTTATACCATGTAAATTTGTAAGAAACAATGATTAATTGGTAGTAAGATACTTGAGTGGTTTGAAATCATCTATCCATGCATGATAAGTTTGTATCATCTAAGTAATCTTGAAGAAGTGTATCAAATGGCTTTGAAAGTAAAAAAAATTAAAAATCATTTCTTCTAAGCACCTTAAGAAGGGTTCATATATTAAAACCTGACGCAGGGAGAGACGTGATGAGGTCGATCACCATCTTCCTCATGGGATAACTACTCTAAATCCATGGAGCTCTCCGAAATCCTCAACGGAGCTTCCTCGAATCCACGAGGGAAAGGTCTCGAGTTTACGAGATGAAGAACGACAAACGTCGAAAGGTTTTAATTAATCAAAATTTATTCTAAATAATGTCTTAATATCATTAAATAGTTATAAGTAGATCTTAATTGTGTAAGGAAAAGAGTCCTAATAAAAATCACAACGAAATCTGAAAATTGCGCAGATCGACAGAAAAGATCGGCTGGTTGAAAAGCGCCAAAATAACTTAGAAAGTTTGACCACTCTCTATTCAATTTCAAGGCCATTCGGTTGGTCGACCAGAAAATTCGGCCGGCTAAAAATGGCAAAATCTGTCCAGAGAGTCTGGACTAAGTTTCAACCAAAATCGATAGGTGTTTCATTTAGTTCTGCCGATTGACTAGAGCTGTCGGTCAACCAAACTATGCTGTCGGCTATTATTTTTCTTGAGCTTGGGCTCCTTCCTTTAGTCTATCCTTGCCATAAATGTGTTCGCGACCTGCTCTATATCAATCCCCTCGACTTCGAAAGAACTCGACCTCAAGTGCTTGTCCATCTTCGGTTTATGATACTCGTACAGGTCTGCAATGTTGAAAAGTACACGAGGTCAACAACATAAGTGTTGTCATTAATCTTTCGGGTGATTGACACCAATCCAATCTTCTTATTCTTCAATTTGTTGTAGGTGCCGGTAGGAAATCGCTCCTTGTGTAGATGAACCATGACTTCGTTGTCTACCTCAAAGACTTTAGCACGCCGATGCTTATCGACCTCTTCCTTGTACCTGTCATTCAAGATCTTCAGCTTGTTCTGAACATCCTCGTGAATGCCCATGATTTGGTTTGTCTATGTCCTGCTGCAATGCTTATGCCCAGGAGATTAAGCAAAGGAACCAAATCAAGGGTGTGGCGAGGCACTCGACCATAAACAATTTGAAATTATGACTTCCCTGTCGAGCAGTTCACCATGTTGTTGAAGGCAAACTCCTCTTGAGAAAAATCCAAATCCCACTGCTTCGACTTGTAACTTGAGATATAACGATTGAGATTTCCCAATGTGAGATTCACAACTTCCGCCTGCCCATCCGTCTGTAGGTGATAAGTGCTACTGAATTGGAGTCACGTAACGAACCGATTCCATAAAGTCTTCCAAAAGTAATTGATGAACTTTGTGTCTCAATCTGAAGTGATGGTCTTAGGAACCCTATGTAATCACACAATCTATCTGAAAAATAGATTTTCCACATGTATTGCATCGAGGTTCTTCTTACAGGGAATGAAGTGTGTCATTTTAGAGAATCGATCTACCACCACAAACACTGAGTCCTTGCTGCGTTGTGTTCGTAGGAGACCTAGCAAAAATTCGTAGATAAATCCTCCCAAGGGGCATCAGGCACAGGCAATGGAGTATAAAGACTATTAAGACTATAATATTGTATATTTATCCCCAATTTTATGCTTGTATTACTTAAAACAATGTGTTTAAAGACTAACTTTAATATATTTTTATAATTCTAGGAATAAGAGAGAGATTTGAATGAAAGGAGTTTAAAAGAGAACATTTATACATGATGAAAAATCACTTTGGAAGTAAGCAAAGAAGGAAAGAAAGAAAGAATCAAAGTGGAAGAAAGTCCGAAGTTAAAAAATCAACAAGTGCATAAACAAACATTTTCGATTGGTAGTTTGATTGGTCTTCGATCCTTCATAAACTAATCTCGATTGGTCTTTGATTTACTGAACGATCCATCAAACATACCTGAAAAGTCAGATTTTTTAACAATTCTCTGGAAAAATTTTTGATCCATCATGAGAAGTTCGATCCATTGTAAAATGATTTTTCGATCCATCGTAAAATCACCTTTTCAAAGGCTGAAAAAAACTGAACTATCTAGACTAACTTCGATTCCATTGAACTACATTACGATCCATCGAAGTGTACTTTGATCCATCGAAGACAATAGTGCAAGTGCATAAATCCTTGCGCAATTTGAGGTGGTGGCATAATTTTCTATATGATGAGGACCTCTCTTCTCTTTTAAAGACATCAAGGACATGAGGAGTAATGAGTTCAAGACCTGGGAGGTTTTCTAGCCTTCTACTTCTATTTTTTTTTTCTTTTCTAGTTCTAGTTCTTTATTTTTATGTTTCTTTTAGGTTAACTCTCAGTTAGAGCTGAGAGGTGATACTTCTAGTTGTTTAATGGTGTTCTAGTTTTTTTTTATTTTGAATTTTGGATTTAATGTTGAGCATAGTTTTATTCTAGTTTGAATAAAGTTCTAGTTCTAGTTCTTCTTTGACATTTTAATGACTATGGGCTCTTTGGATGCTTAGAAGTTCTAAATCTAGTTAATTACTTACTTGTTTTGCATTGTTTAGATCTATATAATTCATTGATATATGATAGACTACAGGCATGGTGGTTACTTTGAATTTCCTGTGATCTAAAATATGGTTCTTAATGTTGGAACTGTTTAAAAGCCAAGTTCTTATCTTTTATATGAATCTGAGATGGATGGAACTATTGATTGATATTAGTTTGATTCAAGTTCAAGTTATGGTTCTACTTTAGTCTAGTGATAGGATTATGGAAGGTTATGATTATGCTCTTACATATTTTGAGAGAGGATTGGCCTGTATAATTCAAGGAATTGGATTCCTTGCGCCCAATACCTAAGCTTCAAGTGGGAACTATATCAATGAACGTTCTATCTAAATTAGATTGTTGAATTGTGATTTAACCGCTCTATTACCAATTTGATATGATGAAAATCTAATTCTAGTTGTGTTATTGAATCGAATCAATTGAATTGAACAGTGTTAATAACTATAAGTGGATTATTGATACTCTAGTGTTAGTTTTCATTATTATTTCTTTAAATCTGAATTCATATATCTTCAAAAACCAATTTTAGATTAGTCTAGTTAGTTATGGACCTTAGATAACCTTTAAGTGTTTGAACCCATATTCATCTCAATGGAACGATCTCGATCTCACCGAGATTATTACTACATCGCGACCCTGCACTTGGAGTTGTGAACAAAGACCCATGTTCTCATATTGTCTCTTGCAGGTTTGGCAAACATGATAACGTTGCATTGCCTTTCCCACATCACAAACCAATTACGATTAGTAATACCGCTTGTCCATTAAAAGCTCTAGTCTTATCCTAACCTAGGTGTCCACGTACCAAGACCACTTCCATGCAGTTCTTGAATTATGTGCTTTGTTCTCCAACCCCAAGTACAAGGTTGCAATGTAATAATAATTTGATCGTGAGACCGAGATCGTCCTCAAGGATTAGTAACTAAATCAATTCCAACTCTTCTAACAACTTAAAATAGTAGAGTTCAGAAATTCAAATATTTAAAGCTAAGCATAAACTATAAAGTAAAGATGTGGAAAAACTCAAGAAATTAAAGCAACTAGAGCAGCAAGGATCCACTTGTAGTAGATAATGACAATCCATTCACCAAGTACAAAAACAAAATTGGAATCGAAGTCCTATATCTATCAAATTGGAAGATATTGCATTCAATACATAACAATCCAAACTTAATTTGGAATTTAATTTTAGTTCTAATGAAGCATGTAGAAGATGAATTTGTAACACTACGAAGTAACAACCATACCAGGAGATAATGGCATGCTCTAGGTTTAATATAATTCAAATCTCATTAAACCAATATGATCATTCTCATAAACTAATTATAAGTAACTTGCGTCTAGAGCACACAAAATCTCAAAATTATCTAAAAATATAAACTTTTATTCAAACTCGAACTTGAAAATCTAAAATCAAAGTTTAGAATACTTGCATGAATGAATTAAACATTAAATCTAACTACAAGCTTCACCTCTTAGCCCTAGACATGATTGAATTAGAAATAAACAGAAAAACTAAGAACAACATAAGAGAATTAAAAAAAACCCTAGGTTGGAGGAGTTGTAGATGCTCAACTTTGATCCCCTCCACCTCCAGCAACTTCAAAACTCTTCTAGGATGGATTAGGAAGAGAGTAGAGGTGTCCTTTCATAGCAAAAAGTCGCCACCATCTTGGAATCTTCGAGAACTACGTAAGGAGTTACGCAGTTGGGTTGGTGGGCGACCGATCCTTGTTTGCACAGTAACGGATAAAACAGATAATTAGACTTTTGAGTTCCTTTGGTCGACTGGTCGGAAATGGCCAATTTTTGTCCAACAAGGTTTTTAAGAAAACAGTCACCACATCTGATTTTCAGACCGGTCGGACGACCGGTCTGAAACACCCTGAGATAACTGTATGAAGGATCGCGTCCAGTTCACACCTTCTCAGGTACTTCTCCATTCAACAGGGTTAATGGAGACTTTTTTATCAAATACACAGCCATGTGCGTTGCTTCGCTCTAGAACATCTTAGGCAACTTTGCATGGGATAACATGCATCTGATTCTCTCTACAATGGTGCGATTCATGCGCTCAGCTACACCATTATGTTGGGGGTCTTGGGCACCGTCTGTTCATGTCGTATACCTAAGGAGTTATAATACTCATGAAAAGCTCCAATGTATTCATCATCATTATTAGTGCAGATGCACTTCAATAATCCACCTGTCTCTCTCTCGACCATAGCATGAAATACCTTAAACAGACCAAAGACCTCGTCCTTGGATTTCAATGTATAAACTCAAACCCTCCTAGATGCATCATCTATAAATGTAACAAAATACAGAATCCCGTCCAAGGATTTTGTTCTCATTAGACCACACACATAGAATAAACCAAATCTAATGCATGTACTTTATTAATATGAGAAGCAATCTTAACAAAAGAAATCTTAATTATGTTGTTTTCTAGATAAATAATCAATATAGGTTTTGAGAGGTATACTTGCCAACTCTGGAAGGAGGTGCTTCTTCTCTAGTAGCTGAAGCCCTTTCTTGCTCATGTGGTCGAGCCACCTGTGCCACATGTCTGTCACTAAATCTTCCACTGCGTTCAACTCACCCTTGTATACGTTGACACTTGTCTTGTACATGGTGCAACACATCTTCCCTCTATCTGCGATTATCGAACCCTTGATGATCTTCTAGTGCCCACTAACAAATTAATTCTCATAGACGACCACATCCAACCTTCCCGTCTACATTAAATTGACGCAAAGGTCGGGAATATGCCTCATATCTTTCAGAACCAACGTGCAGCCCACATCGGTCTTCACACAGATATCACCAACTCCCACTATCTGAGATATTCTAGAGTTTCCCATCTTCATGGTACCAAAGCTGCCTTGCTTGTAGCTTGTGAAGAAATCTCTTCGTGGAGTTGCGTGAAACGACACTCCCAAATCAATCACCCATTTGGTGTCCTAATCGTAGCTGTGAGATAAACATCATGATCCGCCGAGAGAATAACCACAACGTCACCATTAAAGGCGACCACTATAGAATTTGATTCATCATCTTTTTCCTTCTCTTTTTCTTTCTTATCCTTCTTCTTGTGGCATTCGTTTTTATAATGACTATTCTTGCCACAGTTCCAACACGCAACATCTTTCTTGACGCTAGACTTGCCTTTGGATTTATCTCGGGTTTTTCTGCTCTTCTTGTTCTTTCCTCTCCTCCAATCCTGTGCCATAAGGGCCTCTTACTGAGTAAACCCCTGAGACTTCCTCATTATCTCCTCATTGAAGAGATAACTGGTAACCTACTCTATGGACACTTTTCCGTCTGGCACAGAGTTGCTCAGAGACACAACCAATGTCTCCCAACTATCAGGTAATAAGCTAAGCAATAGCAAGTCTTATAGCTCATCGTCCAGGACCATTTTCATAACGAAGAGTTGGTTTACCATATTGCTGACTTCATTCATATGCTCAGTCATAAAACCATTTTTCTTGAACTTGAGATTCACATGTCTTCTAATCAGGAAGATCTTATTGTTGTCTTTCTTCCTCTCATACAACCCTTGCAATTTCTATCATAAACTAGCGGTTGAGGTCTCTGCAGACACATGGTGGAAAACTGAATCATCCAACCATCATCTAATGAACCCCACCACCTTCCGATCCAACTTCTTCCAATCATCATCAATCATATCTTTCGTCTTGGCTGATATGCCTAAGATTGGAGCATACAAGTCCTTGCAATAAAGTAAATCCTTCATCTTCGCCTTCTATATGGGCCAATTAGACCCATGGAGGCTAATTATCATTGATGAGCCACCTTCCATAATTCACACCGATCCCACTGTTCATTTATCAAACCTGGACACTCTGATACCATTTTTGTTGGGTGCGTTGCAAAAAACCTTAGGATCTCGCCCCCCCAAACTCTGTGAATTATGCGATATGATAATGCAATAAACAAGTTCAAATCATCAACCACACATATACAAGAGATTTTTATGTAGAAAACCCTCAAAGAGGTAAAAACCATGGGACCTCATCCAGATAAACAATCCAATATAAAGAGAACTGTTACAAACCTCGATCACAAGCACAAGCCGCTTGAATCTAACCTTCTTCACTCACGCAGGAGTCAATAAACAATAAAATGACTAAAAATTAAGAGATCTCACCGATCATGAGGACATTGAAGAGCCAAGATGTCGATTGCACCGCGAATCACATTCACAAGCAAAAGCATCCTCTTCCAACAAGCTTCCTCTCTCTCTCTTCCTCTTCCTCTCTTCCTCTTTTTTTTTTCTCTCTCTCACCTTGGACATGTAAACCTCTGAATTGCATACCTAAATCTCGAATTAGAAGCCCTCTTATAGCTTTGCGCAAGAGTTCTAGTCAAATTAGGAAACTGTGGATCGCGATCCGCGTGTACCGCCGACCGGTCGGCCAAAGCCCTCAACCGATCGAATGTGACTAAAACAGTCCAGTGAGTTTTTGTGAGAAAAAACTTAATTCAACATGTTTGCTGACCGATATGGCCCCAGACCGGTTGGACGACCGATTGGATGGACTGGAAACAGTCCAACATGCGATTGAACTCTCTGGTCATTACTCGACCGGTAGACCAGTGTAATCCAACCGGTTGTGAGACCCTATTCTGCACAAACTCTCTCCTCAGCTGAGGAGGAAAACCCCATCAAATACTATCGTTGATTCAAAAGAAAGTGAATTAGGTGTACTCCATGCCTTACATAAGACAGTGCAACACTGACCATGGGGGCCCACCTTGATGTATGTATTCTATATCTACGTCATCCATCCATTTTTTTAGATCACTTTACAAAAAGAAACAAAAAATGAACCAGATTCACATCTCAGGTTAACTATATCAAGGTACGGTGATAGGCTAGTAAAAACACATTGTGTGCCATAAAAATTTTGTATCAAGCTGATATTTAATGTGTTTTCCTTCATCTAGGTTTATTTCACCTTGTCAAGAGTTTTGATAGAAAGTTAATATTATCGAAACATCACCGTAGGTTCTAGGAATTTTTAATGGTGGGGCATTCAATCAGCACTGTTTCCTATAGTATGGTCCACCTGAGATTTGGATATGCTACATTTCTGGGTCATGTCCTAAAATGATATGGTAAAATAGATGGATGGCACAATCCTGTTTGACACAATCCTGCTTCACGGGGTCATGTCCTGTTTGACACAATCCTGCTTCATGGCATGCATGCACAATGAAAACTGGATGATAAAAGCTCAAAAAAAAATAAAATAAATAAATAACAGATTAGACATAAACATTAATTGAAAACATGTGACAGATATGTGAGAGTCTTTTTTGCCGGTCTCACACCCTTTGGAAACATATCAGTAGTGCATAGAAAATATCACATGTATCGGGGAATGTATCATTGTCCGGAAAAGTGATGGAACTTTTCAATGAAACTTCAAGAGATGTTAAAAGAGACGTGATTACACACTTAGAACTCTAAACACTACAAAAACAACAGTAAGTTTCCATTGTAGAGGGGCCTAAATTATGCATTGTCTAACAAAAGTCATGCAATTATTTATCCAAAATGAGTTAAAACCATTAATCTATCCATGGGGCGGATGACAAACATAAATTTCATCTAATGAAGTGGGAGGAAGTGTGCATGCCGCAGGACCAAGGGGGAACAGGGTTAAGGAGTTAGAGATTATGAATTTGGTTATGTTAGGAAAATGGGTTTGGAGATTTGGGGTGGAACGGAGTTCATTATGAAGAGAGGTGATAGGAAGGAAATATGGGGTAGATGCAAGAGATAGGTGGACAAGATCGTCCTCATTGTATAGATCTTCATACCTTTGGAGAGTTACAACGTCGTTGGAAAGAAAAGTGTGGTAAGGGGTAGGATTCTATTTGGGAGATGGGGAAATTATTAGGTTTTAGGAGGACATTTGGATGGGGGAGCAAAAGTTAATCGACATATTTCCGCGTTTAGAGGGGATAGCTTCAGAGAGTGGTTTGCATGTCAATAAATGCTTCTCCATTCGTGGCCCCATGGGGTGCAAGTTATTTGGGTTGTGCCGTGTAGGAGGAATTTAAATGATGAAGAGTTAGAAGAATTTATTAGTTTGCTTGAACTATTATCCGAAGTTCATCCACTTCCCTCAAAATAGGATTCAATGAAATGGTTATTTGAGAACTCAGAAAAATTTTCAGTGAAGTGTTTTTTTTATAAAGTATTAAGCAGAGTCGGAAGATTAGAAGAGCAAAGCACAACAGCTTTTATATGGCAATATGGCTCTCCACCAAATGTTGTGGTGTTTGCATGATTAGTGGGATGTAAGAGGGTATAAACATATGCCTTTTGTGTATGGAAGACGGGGAGTCTATCAATCATCTCTTTATCCACTGCCCTTTCGCGCGCACAGTTTGGAATCATCTTCTCAATGAGATGAATATCACTTGGGTCATGCCCAAGACTATGCCTGAGTTGTTGTGGGTGTGGCACGGAGGAGGAGACAGAAGTTCGGGAAGGTTACTTGGCGCCTGCTTATCATGGCAGTGTGCTGGGGGATTTGGGAAGAACGGAACAGGTGATGTTTTAGAAACGAAAAAGTCTATTTAGAGGGGGTTCTGTCCAAAATTCATATGCTAGCGTCCTCTTGGGCGGTCTTTATTAAGGCTGCTGTTGCTGGTCCTTCATCTTTTTGGTTCTTGGCTTTGTATTCTTTGTCCGCTTTTGCGGCTTTTCAATAAAATGTTGTTACCTTTCAAAAAAAAAAAAGAGGGCATAAACAGTTGATAATCTTAAAAAAAAGGAAGATGATCCTTCCAAATGTTTGTGTTATGTGCTATCAAGATGCAGAATCAATGGATAACCTCGTCCTTCATTGCTCATTCACAAAAAGTTTGTGGGATGGGTTCTTTAAATTGTTCAGAATAGATTGGGTGGTTCTGAGTTCTATTGATCGTTTTTTTTCTTGGCATGGCATGGCGGAGATAAAAAAAAGTCAGGAAACATGTTTAGCACATATCTCTACTAACGAGTATCTAATTCCATTAGTTAGAAAGAAATGATTGCTGTTTTAGGAATCAGCAAAGGAATGTTATGGTGATCTTTCAAAAGGCAAAAGCTCACACTAAGGAATTGGTGTTTGCATCAAAGATCATTGGGCAGTTTCTAAATAATTGGGCTGAGTTGTAAATTTCTTTTGAGTTTTTGGTCTTTGTATTTTTGGGCTGTTGCCTTTCTTTAATAAATTCATAACCATTCAAAAAAAAAAAAAAATCATTAATCTATCCTATAATACAATTATACACGTAATGCATTCAAAAACCAAACAAGAGTGGCCAATCTGTAAATCATTGTACACTCATATACGATTTCTTCACACTCTATTTGCAATTTGAAAGGGTGAAAGTGGAATAATTTTGGATTTCCTTTTCCCATTTTCCACATTCAAATTATAAAAATTCTTGCCTCGAATCCATATCAATGCATGAAAGTCATCCATATATATGGGTTTGCATCAATTTGCTTCCTCATTTGTACAAAAAAACTAAAGTTAAACGAATTTAATCTAATCGTTCTCACCAAGTGTCTCCAGCCACTTTCCACTCTTGGGTCACAATTTCTCCACCAAAATCTTGTCTCAATGGTGATGTAGGACATCCGACCAACTCACCAAAAGCTCCAGAGCTGATGGGGGAGGCACGGAATATCCTTTTATCTCATACCCAGGCTAGGCCAGGCCCTGGTTGAACCCTCCTACGTGGGCCCCAAGTCGCATGGGTCGCATCACACGAGCCACCCAAGTTGCATGGGTGGGGCCTGAGTCGCATGGGCCGCCCACCCCACATGAGCCGCCCACCCCGAGTGTGCCCTCGAGTTGCACGGGCCGCCCCACTCGAGCCCAAACCTTGAAAAATGCCCCTGCATTATTCACCTCCGGTGAGGAGTTTCGAACACAAGACCTCCCAGATCAAACAAACAGATTGGCCCATGAATATGCATGCTATCCTTGGTTTTCAGTTTGTGCAATACAGATCCATCATTCAGCAATCCAGACCATTGATTGTTATGGACTCTAACACTGCTCTCTTATATTTACTCAATGGGGCATGCTAAGTTCCTAAACCTTTGATTGTAGCCTGCCAATATACAGTTAAGAAAAGAAACACAGGTGGTCACATTCAACAGAATAAAGGCCTGACTATTGGATGGCTAGGATCTCCCAATGCTACACTGAGAGTGGAATCCATCAGATCAATGTTCAGGATTACTGAATGATGACTCCACTGATACAAAGTGAAAAACCTAGCATAATGCCTAACCATGGGTTGAAGATCATATAACTCATTAAAAAGAAGCAGCCTCAACAAATTCCGAAGGGGGAAAAAAAACAAATACTACCTTGCCAAGCTCTTGATGTAAGCATTGTCTAACCACTGTGGTCTGCTATATCAGCCTTTCCATTGATGAATGACTAGGCAAATTAGCATGCGCTGGCATCACAGAAAAGGAGAGGGTTAAAGGCTTAAGCACTGAAGATAAGATTATTATCTCAGGAAAGCAATGGGGAAAGATGAAATGATCTTGGGAAGGAAAAATGATTAATTGGATAGCAGCCTAAAAAAAAAAAAAGAGAGAGAGAGAGAACTCCAAATGTAATGAAAGATAATAAATGAGTTCGAATGTAAGTAAATGTACCAAGAATTGCTCGATTCAGATTATCTGCAAAACTCTGCCTATACTCCATACTTAATAGAGGAAACATTGGAGACTTCTCTGGCTCCTCGTATGCTAGGAGAGCCATAAAAGTCCTGCTGCAGCAGTGAACTCACTTCAATTCCACAAGCCTGCAGCTACTTTTGACCATGTAAAAGAGAATGAGGATGTGTATGCATGTATAACATATATGTACACCTATTTGTTTTAGGTACATGCACACAACTGTGGCCAGTACTTTTACCCACCCTTGGGGATAGCAGCAACCATACTTCCACTTTGGAAACAGAAGTGTACAAAGTTATAGTCTTGCATTACTCAAGGAAAAGATGCTGCTATAAATGAGAGTGGAGGGTAGAAATCAACTCCCACATATTGGACATACCCATATGCCTGGTTAGTGGTAAACCAAAAGAAGACAGCCAGAAACTTGGAAGAGAGAATATTGGTAAAAGACGTACTTCCAGCTTCTCGACATATTTGTCCACATTACCAAATGGTGTCAACTTGGTCTGAGCAAACTCCAGAGCTTCTGTGCTGCCATGAAAGTTCAGGTGAATATTGCTTTCCATAAAAGCATAAGACTCTAATTCGTAAAGGGTACTCTGATGATTCCCTCACCATTTTCTATAGCAAACAAGCTCAACAAAATGAAGGCTCAAGAGATCAAAATGCAGGTCCTTGTTTTTCTCCAGCAGGTCATGCGCTAGCTCTTCGGTCAGTTCTATAGCCTTGAGAGCATTCCGCTCCAATGCAAAATGGAAAATTGCTAATATGTCATCAAGAAAAGCATGCAATTAGCAACACCATCACCCATGCATTACTATTTAAAACCATGTAATGATATTATATTGCTGCGTAAGGGAACCTTTTTCTTTTCAAAAATTCATGAGGTAATGAGGTTTAATAAGCCACGCACATGTATGGCAGCACATCTACATGTCACCATGGGTGTCACCGTATGTGTGACACCCATGCACATAGGTGAAAGATCAAAGCCATTCATCATGTGGGTCCAAACATGCTGAAAAGGCTGGGCTGAAAATAAGCTGGTCAGGTCATCAAGTTTGCCAAGAGGTAATGAGATTCAGTTATAGAGTGACTGCCAGCATGGAAAAGCAAATACCTATATATCATTAGGAGGTAGAGTCACTCTTATAAAAAAGGCAGCACTCTCAAATATGCCAGTTTAATTCATGACATTGATCAAAATACCTATCATTTGGTGAATTCGAAGTAAGTCTGAGATCCTCAAGAAGATGGTCGTATAGGCATATAAGATAAATAATCATGAATTGGACACTCATTGACAAGTGGTTATGGAGGTTTGGCAACCAAGACAACTCTTTGTATGAGACGAGAAATTGTCAAAAAGTATAGCATGCACGAAGGAGGGTGGTTTGCCAGGTAAGCCTCATACAGGGCATTAGTTTTGTGCAAGTAACAAAGGGTAGACAGGAATTCAGAAAAAGCATTTTCTTTGTCCTGGGTATGGTGACAGAATAAGGTTTTGGTAAGATACATGGTGTCAGGAGAGTCTGTTTGCAGCACATTTCCATATCTTATTCAGGATCGCCTTGGACAGAGGGTTAAGGACATCAGATTGTTTTAAGTTAGAGGGAGTTGCATTTAGATGGAATCCTTGTTTTCACAGGAACATAAGGGAAACAGAAATCGAGGAGTTTCTCATATTACAAGAAAGATGAAAATGTCATTTCGGTCTTAGAGAAGAGGAATAGATGGAGATGGGAGTTGGGTTCTAATGGGACCTTCATAGGAAGGCTTTCTATCATGAAATCAATAGGAGGTTAGGGAAATAATGACCAGCCAGATTCACACATTTGGCAATTCCTGGGGAAAATTTCTCACAGTTGATCAACTCTGGAAAAGAAAGATGGTTCTCAGAAAAGGTTGTATCTAATGCCAAAAGGCCGAGAATCAGTTACTAATATCTTCATCCACTGTGAATTTTTCTCAGTTATATGGAGGAGAGTTCTTGGGATCTTTGGCATGCATTGGGATATGCCGAAGTTGGTTTCAAATCTATTCCAGGCCTGGAGGGGATAACATTAGAGAAAGGAAAGCTATCCAGTGGTGTTTAGTGATCCTAGCAACACTTCGATCTATATGAAAGGAGCAAAATAATAGGACATTTAAGTTTTAATAACAAAGTGTAATCAGGTGTCATGGCATTTCAGAGGGCAAAGCTCTTGGGTTTCCATTATTCAAGGGTTGTAAAGTGAAAGATATAGACTATAGAGTCAATCCTCAGCATCGGTGGCTAGACCAACTCAGGGTGGATGGGAATGACTTCTCATCAATCCTGTCCATGGGATCACTTTACATTTTTCCTTCATTTTTTTGTTATAAAACTAATTAACGATCAAAAAAATTGGCCGAGTTTTGTTATTCATGCATTTGTTGCATTAATTGCAGGTATCCTAATAAATAGACTGGCCTTATTTTAGGGAGGACATCTACCAGTGAGAAACACCTGATGGACGGCTTGAATCTCATACCAATTTTGCATGTTAGCACATGTGGAGACATGTAGATGGGCTGTGTTCTACATGTGTGTGGGCTTAGCAAAGATCTTGATCATCCAGTGTCAGACGTATGCCACACGACCAACCAGGAAAACCTGATTTCTTGTCAATTGTTCAAGTATCCATGTAAAAGAAAAAATGCTTTTGCATATCCGGATGTCCTTTATTACTATCAGGTTCTCCACCATTTCCATGTCCAGCACATGTCTCTGTCAGACGCCTATACGGGCTTGTCTCCAAGTTAAAAATAAAAAATAATGCTCACGTTTTCTTTTGTCCATGTCCACAGGATAATCAGCCGGCTGCTTCATCCCGCTACAGGCAATGAATGTCTCTGCGGTCTCTTTGAAGCAATTGTGCACAAGGTAAGATAGGACAATGTTGCGGACATCATTGTCACTGATAGACTGTCATGCAGAAGACAATCCTCAGAATGTAACAGGACAATGAACATCAGAGAATTCAACCAAATAGTATAACAACTAAGATTTACATCAGGGGAGTATTTGAAATGCTGGCAGAGTCTGACAGCCATAAGCATGAACTCAGCAGTTGGAGATATGGCATATATGTAACTCAAATTAAGCAATGTGAATATTGGGAATCATGTGAACCATGGGATCCACTGCAGATAGGTCATATACCCAAATCAGACTGGTTGGACGATCAAATCCTCTCATTGATACACATTTGTCTACTGAATTTAGAAAATTAAATATTTGGATTTCAACCATATATTTAGAAGTTAACAACTGGCCAGGTAAGACATCAGTTCCGTGAAATTTTTGTTCTTGGCCCATCTAAAGTGGGCACAGAATTTGCATGGGTTAATTCGGTTACCTGTATGCCACCATACAATTTCTGTGTGCATGCTCATGAAACATCACATTCTCCCACAGCATCCAATTTTTTTTTTCTTTTTTCATCAATGGGACTCGTAAGAAAATTTATAGGGAAAATAGAAAATATATAAATTTCAACAGCATAAAGAGAATTACAAAAAAAAACTCAGCCGACTATTTGCACTCCACCCACGTGCATCCATAAAATATTTTATTGTTTATCTAACTAAGATCATTGTTCAAAGTATCCCCCAATATTATCCGTATCTCCAGCTTGCCGATACCTATAACACTGGTAGCGATACCAATAAAACTGGTAGTATCAGAAATTCTAGGTATTGACGATGTATCGCTTAGTATTGCCAAAGTATCGATATCATCTATGTATTGCCAATATTTTCCACTGTAAATTCCAGGTGTCACTTGTATCACCAATGTATCACCAATATTTTTCAACTGTGTAAATTCCAAGTGTCGCTTGTATTGCTATTGTATTAGTGATATATCGATAATATCGCCAAAAATCTATTTATTAAAAAAAAATTATTTCAATTTTTTTTGGGTGCATGGTTGTATGCATTGTTCAAATTTTCGATAATAATATCACGATACTATCGTTATCGCAACATGGGTGGTATCGAGACCACGGTCTTTCGTTCCTTTCCAGTTGTCGACACGACTGCTTAGCGAAATATCGATGGATGTTGGAATGGAAGGTTGGATGGATAGATGGGATTGATGGGATGGTTGGATTGATTTTTTACAATAGCTTACGCTTTTAGGTCCCCATTAAATGGAAACCTATGAATGCATTCCTCTTGTAATTTTTTTTATTCTTAAATATGCAAATATGTGTATTTTAGCATCTCCTAAAGTTTCCCCAAAACATTCCACCATTTTCCCCATGTATCCCCACATTTCTGGTTATCAACGATATTATCGGCGATATCAATCTTGTTTCCATATCCCCGGCCAACAAAACTTGTAGTGATACCGATACTTCAAACATTGACTAAGATTGACAATCAATGACACTAGACAAATGTAGGGAGGGTATATTCTGAATGGTTACTAACAACGTTGTTAAATCGCATATGCGATTGCAAGCGATCAGCATATGTTGTTCTCATATGCGATCGCATATCTTTTTTTCTTTTTCTTTTTATGAAAAATAAAAAATTTGAAAATTTGAAAAAAATTCTAAAAAATTAGGAAATTTTGCCTAATTAGTAAAAGTGATTAGATAACTTATTTTACTTTTTTAATTATAATTTGAGTGTTTCATTAATTATGTAATTAATTACTTATATTATATTTACATAAATTTTAACAAAACAACTTACAAGATACATTAAAAGAGAATTAATTATTAGAAACTCTAAAACTAAAGAGAAAGATGAGTAAAAGAGCGAGTAAGAGAGAAAGATAAATAAAAGAGGGAGAGTGAGTGATTTTAAGCTTTAGAGTAGAGAATAGTGAAAATGGAGGGGGATTTGAGTGCCCATTTATAGGCAAAAGTGACTGAAATTGCAAAAATAAAAAATAAAAAAATAAAGTCTCATTGGGAAATAATATGCGATCGCATATACGGTATGCAATCGCATATTTATCGCATAATAAAATATACCATGGCATACTTGTCAGGATCGCACATGCCATCTCTTCACATATATGCGCATATACAATCGCATTTGACAACAATGGTTACTAAAGACATGCTATATATAATATGCAGAGAGAGAGAGAGAGAGAGAGAGAGAGAGAGAGAGAGAGAGAGAGAGTTTAGGCAAGATACTTGTGTTAGCCCAAAGACTATAAAGTATGTGATAAAGAAAGGAGAATGGTCCATCTCAAGAATGCAAGAGAATATACACAAGCATACATCAACAAAATATATCTCTACAATGTCTCTCTACATTCCCCCTCAAGCTAGAGCATGAATGTCCATCATGCCCAACTTGGAATATAGGCACCTCAAGTGATGACGGCAGGTACCTTTGGTAAAAAAATCAGTAAGTTGATTGTCGGACTTTTAATAAGAGGTGAATTTCATTCAAGACAACTTTGTCATGAATAAGGTTGCAATCAACTTTGATATGCTTGATGCACATGTGGTAGACTAGATTAGAAGATATGTGAATAGCAGCCCTGTTATCACAGTGAAGAGTTATAGGAGAGGAGATATGAAGCCTGAGTTCAAACAAGAAGGTATGCAACCAAAGGAGTACATAGACCATGATCCATGGCCTGATATTCGCCTTAGCACTAGAACAAGCAACGATTGTTTCTTGCTTTTCCAGGACTCAAGGTTTCAACCAACCAAGAATGCCTCAACTATGAGTACCCTTAAGAAACTTCGAGATACGACAAACAACATCAAGATAACAGGTACGAGGAGCATGCATAAATCGGTTCACCACACTAACAACATTGGAGATATTAGGATGGATGATGGCCAAGTAAATGAGTTTGCCGATAGGGCGTTGATACATGCCAACATTAAGAAGAAACTCTCCACTATCTAGTTGGAGACGATTTTGCTCGATTGGGGTATCCCTAGGCCAGGCACTTAGAAGGCCAATATTGTGAAGGAAATCAAGAGCATACTTCCATTGAGAGATCACAATACCTCGCCATGGATGCACAACCTCAATACCTAAAAAGTTGTGCAGAGGCCCAAGATCTTTAATTTTAAACTTCTTGCCCATAAATGATTTCAAGGACGAGATCATATCTACATCATCACCTATGACCAGTGTTGTCCAGATTGTATGATTCATGATATGATTGTACGATTCATACTGTATAGTATTGGTGTACGATTTAAATTGTAAACCCAAAAAGCAAACCTTAAATAATCATACGACAATCATACGAATCGTAACGAAAATCTTATGGTTATTGTATCAAATCGTATGATAATTGTTGAATTGCGTAAATGGGCCAAAATTACATTAAAAAAAAATAAATTCTTTATTTTTATTTATTTTTCTTCTTTCTTTTCATCCTTTTGCTTATAAAACATGAAAAGGCCCTCCCCTATGCTTATACACTTTTTCTTCTTTTTTTACACTTGTTACCATTTTTACACATGATATGTATACCATATGCATGTTATCATTCGATGATATCATGATACGTGATTACTTTCATGGTGTATACTAACAGAAAATGGATTATTTATGAGTTTTTTTTTTCTGATTTATTTATACTCTTACAAACGTTTTCAATTCTTTTTAAGAAATGAAAAAAATATATATAGAATTTACCATACAATTCGCAATTTGATACGATCTGACCCTATTATGATATGCAATACAACAACAATTTTAGCAACATTGCCAATGACAATAATATCATCAGCATAGAGAACCACAACAGACTTGAAGGAGAGAGTGCAATCGGCATTGACTTCTAGTTTATCCAAACTTTAGTAAGGGATGACTAAAGCGCTCAAACCACACTCTTGGAGATTGCTTCAAACCATACATAATTTTTTGACGCTTACAACAGACCCTATTCTAACAGCAGGGAGGAACCCGAGAGGAGCCATATACACTTCTTCTTGAAGATCCTCATGCAAGAAGGCATTTTCAACATCTAGTTGATGAAGAGGCCAGAAGAAATTGGCAACTAATGAGTGCAAGACACAAAGTTCAACTTAGCAACATGAGCAAAGGTCTCATGGAAATCTAAACCATGGCACTAAGCAAAGCCTTTGACCATAAGCCAAGCTTTGTAGTAATCCACTTCTCCATTACGCTTATGGTTAATTGTGAAGAGTGAAGACTCATTTGCATCCAAGTCCAACCACTTCTTCTTTGGAGGTAACTGAACTATATCTCATGTCAGGTTTTTCTCAAAACATGGCAAATTTCCACTCCAAATGAGAGAGGGCATGTCTATCAGACTAGAAACAGAAACAGAGGAAAGCTTGGAAAGAAACGCACAATATTAAGGTGAAAGTGAGTGAGATGAAACAAAATTGGTAATTGGATGAGCAATTCATGGCATCTTCCCTTTGCAATAGGAGGATCCGTTGAAGCAGAGTAGAGGCAAAGGGGTATACATCATGGTATGCCAAAACGGTTAGGTGACGACCAACGATGGCAGACCACTCATTCACTTGACTTTACTTGGTAGAAAAATTATTAAAATTTGATGGTGAATAAGGTATGCTAAATTTGGTGGCATGACAATAACAGCTTACAGCTTTCACCTTATACTCTACAAGAGAGAAATTGAGATAATAGGGGCAAATATGAAAATTGCTAATTTTTAGACATTTTTTGTTTGTGTTTACCAAACAAGTTTTTATGAAAAAGGTGCTTATTTTTAGATATCAGTACTTTTTTCAGATAAATTACCAAATAGATTTTTCAATACTTATAAATACTATAATTCAGCACTTTAAGTTCTCAGTACTTAAATTAATTTTCAGGCCTTATTTTTCAATTTACCAAATGGCACCTAAGAATAATAAGAATATATAGAAGTGGGAAATCTGTGAGAGAGTTAAGAGATCTTAACAAAAAAGAAAATATCCTTACTAAGAAGATTACCTGACCAACACCTTATCCATGATTTCAGTTCTTTTCTTTCAATTCTAGTGTTTTAACAAAACAAGTGATGTTCATAGGAACTACTGTTTCTGGAAATGATTATCCATAATTTTTTATCCTTTGTTAATCAATTATTTATTATTTTTAACTACGAGTAATTTGTTTCCATTGAAACCATGTGAACATTCTTTCTAATTTCCTTCGTCTTTAATGCTTTCATTGTTTATTTACTTTAATTATTATCTATTTGTGTACAGAAGTGTCCCCATGCCTTGATTTTTTTAAGTTTGCCATGTGGAACACTTTAGGACACTTGGCATTGGGCAACTACGCCACGTGTCTAGGTACACTACACATTGACATTATTTGTGTCTTGCAATGTTTTAAATAGCGGGAGCGTGTTGCTTAGCGTTCAGCCCTCTATAGCTTGTAGCTATGTAGCATGCAATGTAAGCTACACCATACTTCTATTACTTTAATTTAAAAAAATATATATATGATAAATAATAAGAAAAGAAAAAAGCAAAAAATACAAAAATATCTAAAAATGATTCATTTTTTCAAGTATAAGCATGTTCAAACAAGTGATTAATGCATACCATACACAAACCACAGTGGGCCCCATGCCATAGAAAACAATGCAAAGCCACCCAAACACCTCTGAAGAAGCGTGCCCATGCACACGCCATAGCAAGCCCCTAAAGGGGGGTTTGGATAGCAACCCCTATCCTACATCATTGCATAATAACTGACATTCTAAAATGGAAAAAAAAAAAAGAAAAGGAATTGAACAAATCCCAAATAAAAAAAATAAATCTTCATCCAAACAAAAAAGAACCCATTAACAGATATAAAGGGGCAAAAACATACCTCTATAAGCTTGAGAAGAGATTCAATCAACAAAAAAAAAGATTTTTTAACTGCATAGCCGCACAGATCTGAAGAGGAAAATTTTGATTTTCTCCTTCGTTTGAACTCTAATGATCTTGAAAATACAACAAATGGACCTTCTTATGGGGTCGAATGATCCAACTAAAATCCCTCCCCAATGGCATTGTCAATTGAGAGAATCAAATAGAGGGATTTGGTGCTTGTGTTGACTAGGGTTTCGAAAACCCTCTTTCAAAAGCCCTCTCTTTTAAGTCAAAACTTTTATATTTGTTTAAATATGAGTTCGTTGTTATTTATGATATGGCATAAGTCCACAACCATACACGTGGAGGCCCATTACTAGATGGTTGAGATTGTTTGATATGGTTAAAAGTAGAAATATTCTCCATCTACAATGGGACCCTCTATTCCGATGGTTTGAATAGCTCAACATCATTGCCATGTGTGAAAAGAATGGGCCACTGGCATTTCACATAAAAACTAACACTTGCAGTCTAAGAAAACTTCACTTAAAAAAAAAAACATATAGTGTAGTGTAAGCTACATATGCTACAGGCTACGTAGTTATAGCGAATGCTAAGACCCCTGCAACACACGCTACAGGGGATTTATGCTATTTACATGTGCTACGTAGTGTACACCACCACTATAATGATATTCAAAACATTGTCTAGTACACACACATCATCACCATGATAATAATAATACATCTAAGCCTTATCCCAACTAATCGGGGTCAACTACATGGATCCTATTCCACCATTCCTTCCATTCTATCAAAGGACCATATCCTCGATGAAACCACAGCTCCACAGGTCATGAAGTATTTTCTCACTACCTCCATTCACATCCTTTTGGACCTTCCCTTGCCCTCTTGGGGGTGTTTGATTTTCATTTCCTAGAGTAAATGCTCATAAATGGATAATGCTTATTTACATCCGGAATTACAGCAGTGATCCCATGTGACATTGACAGGCTAGCTTTTTTAACACGAAACCCAAGGCGAAAAAGGTAAAAATTGTGGGGCCCACCGTGATGCATGTGGCTTATCCATGTTGTCCATCCCTTCGGCCAACTCATTTTAGGGCATCAACTGAAAAATGAGGAAGATCCAAAGCTCAAGTGGGCGACACCATAGGAAATAGTGGAAATTGAACGCCTACGGTTGAAAATCTGTTGGGGCCCCTAGAAGTTTTGGATCAAGCTGATATTTGTGTTGTCCCTATATACATGTCTCTGTGACCTCATGAACAGTTTAGATGACAAAAAAAAAAATCTATGTGGGCCCTATAGATGGAAACAATTTTCAATAGTGGACGTCTTTAAGACCACTATTTCTTGTAGTGTGGTCCACTTGAGCTTTGGATCTACCTCATTTTTTTGTTCATGCCCTAAAATGTCCTAGTGAAACGGATGGATGGCGTGGATAAATCACATACAAATGGTGGGGCCCACAAATTTTCAATCAGCCTTTATGGGGATTGATTTTCGAGGAAATGCTCACTCATTACCCTCTCTTAGCAAACAGGTGTTAGAAATCATAATTTCTTATTTTCTAGTGTTTACAAGGTGATTTGAAAAATCAAACACCCCCTTGGAGCCTTCAATTTGAAGTAACTCACTCCTTATAACTAGTGTAGTTCTTGGTCCCCATTACATACGGTCAAACCATCTAACTCTACTTTCCCTCATTTTATTATCTATTGGTGCTTCTTCTAAGTTCCCTCGAATGCATGCATTCCTAATTATATCCTTCCTCATCTTGCCACTCATCCATCTCTACATCCTCATTTCAGCTGCACTCATCCTTGAGCATGGTGTTCCTTAACTACCCAACATTATGTCCCATAAAGCGTGGTGGTCTTATAGTTGTCCTACAAAACTTTCCCTTTGTTTGACTGGTATGTGACTATGCGGCGATAACATAAAACTCAATAGGCATGGTGTTATAGCTGTCCCATAAAGCATGGTGGTCTTACAGCTGTCCAAAAAACTTTCCCTCAGTTTTCACTAGTATGCTATGCACCTATGTGGCAATGACATAAAAATCCATAGGCGCATTTCCACTTCATCCACCTAGGAACATGATCTTCCATAATCTCTTCAATCCCCACATTTATGTGCCAAAATAAAGGGAGATTAGGTATGGAAGTATATACATTTTTTGAAATGCTCTAATTCTATGTTTAGCTCACTTGAAGTATATACATAGCCAAGGTACTTAATCGATTCAGTATGGGAAGTGCTAAGCCGGTTAGCACTCCATTAGCCAACCACTTCAAGCTTTCTAAGGAGCAAGGAGCTAAGACACAGAAGGAATGGGACTACATGGCTAAAGTCCCATATGCGTCAGCTATTGGGAGCCTCATGTATGCTATGGTAAGCACGAGGCTAGATATTGCTCAAACAGTGAGAGTTGTTAGCAGGTTCATGAACAACCCCGGGAAGGAACATTGAGAAGCTGGGAAGTGGATCCTCAGATACCCGGTTGGTACTGTGGGTGTAGGGCTGTGTTATGGAGGATCGAAAATCAAGCTACAAGGCTACGTCGACTCAGATTTGGCAGGGGATGTCAACAGCAGAAGGAGCACAACAGGGTATGTCTTTACCCTGAGTAGTGCTGCAGTCAGTTGGATCTCTCAGTTACAAAAGATAGTGTCCATCAGTACAACGGAAGTAGAGTATGTTGCAGCTACAGAAGCGTGCAAGGAGATGGTGTGGATGTAAAGTTTTATGGAAGAGTTGGGGAAGAAGCAAGCAGATTGCAAGCTCTACAGTGACAGTCAGAGTGCAATACACTTGGCTAAGAATTCAGCCTTTCATTCAAGGACCAAGTATATTGACATCAGATATCACTTCATACATTCGTTACTGGAAGATGGATCGATTGCTCGAAGATTCATACAAGTGAGAACCCTGCGGATATGTTGACCAAGGTGGTCACGCAGGAGAAGCTGAAACTCTGTTAAGCTTTGATTGGTCTTCAGGCTTGAAGACGGGAATGTGGTGCACTCCGGATGTAGAAGATGAAGGTTTATGGTGATGTGTCTCCAAGTGGGAGATTGTTGAGGTGTGGAGCCAAATTCACATTAGGGGATGGTTGGGCGCCCGGATAGTCTGAGGACCAGGTGCCCGATATTCAGATTTTGAGACAGATGTCTCTGGACTGTTTTGGGAACAGTCGGGCGCCCGACGGTTAAGTGGACCGGGCGCCCGATATTCGGGTGATTTTTGCTATTACTCGCTGGACATATGTTGCATTGGGCGGGCGCCCGACCTAGTCTGACCGAGCGCCCGACCGGCCGCGGGGTTAACTGCGGGGTTTCCTATTTTGTGTTCTAATTTCAGGGTTTACTATATAACAGGGTGTAATCCGGGATTAAGCTATGGGATTAGGGTTTCTATATGTCCAAGGTGAGAAAGAGGCGAGAGGATTAGCAAAAGGGCCATCTCTGTGCATGAGAGCATAGGAGAAGGTAAGTGTATTGCTTGTAACTTTGTCTTCTTCATAGTAGAGTTTTGCACCCGTGGTTTTTTTACCCTTGTTTGGGGTTTTTCCACGTAAATTCTATCTTGTGGATTGTTGGTTTGTTTGAATTACTCTTTTAGATTATATTTCTTCCTGTTTACAGTTTGTGGGTGAGATCGGAGATTGGATCTCGGTTCACGGGCGTTGTTGGCGTGTTGTGCAACAAAAGAGATGGTAGGGAGAAAAAGAAAAAAAAGGAGCTTAGAAAAAATAGAGAAAAGAAAAGGATTTCCTAACTGAGGCATATGACTAAAAAAATGTCAGTCAAGAAGATGATTGGTAAAGCAGTCATACACAAAACTTTGGGTATACATAAATTTGCCCACAGGAGCCTATGATCAACCGTTGCATGATTAGAGGTATTTCCAATGGAGTAACTCGTCCTAAAATATCTTTTTCTAAAATCAAATATGCAACTAAACTTAAAATATGGATATGAAATACATATATATAGCAATAAGAGCCAACAAGGAAATGCTGTTGAATCTGATTGTGGGGGCATTTTTTCTTTGTTAGTTTAGCACCATTTAAAAAAATTGGCATCTCATCACCCATCTCATATGTCACACTAATGTAATGCCACTCAGGCCATGCAGATTGTGGGTCCCATTGTTGATGGAGCACATAACTAAAACGACACTAATCAAACAATCCTAATCATCCAATCAATAGCTATCAAATGGATGGTTGAAAGTAAAATGGTGAGTGATCGAAGTTCAAGTGAAAAATAAGATGGTTTATCATGTCGTTAGTATAATGGTTTGGTTATTATCCATCGACAGTTAGCTTATTGATTTGCACAGTCTTGATCGCAGTACAACTATGTCATTGTATGTTGGAAGAGTCACCAACATTTTTTAAATGGTGCCAAACTACATACCTGTCTTAACCCTTCTTCCTCTATGCTGTGGAACTACAAGACTCCTTAGCCACTTGTATACAGAGGAAAAAAAGAAAGAAAACAGAGTAAATAAAACATGCACAAGATCTGAACTATTCATCTTCCTACCCTATCTGGGACAGGCCATACAGACCTTACGATAAAAATAACACCAGCATATAATAATAGCCATAAACAAGGGATTCTACCAATGATAGTCAACCATTGATTCTACTTTTTCCCAACTGCCATTTGTAGTCCTTGATTCTATTATGAGCCTTCCCTCCGCCCCTTTCTCACTCTGGCAGCAGCGGCACGCCCATCCTTCCCTCCACCCTTCTCTCTGGAAGCAGCAGGACCATCCCTCTCCCTCCCTCTTAGGGTTAAGGTTTGGAGACGTGGATTTGCTAGGGCTGAAAGTTGGGCGGGTTCAACCCGACCGACCCGTGACCGACCCGACATTGGGTTGGGCTTGTGCAAGAAATATCGAACCCGATCTTGAGCTTGGGCTATACAAACACCAACCCGATAAAGCTTGGGTTGAGGTCTTGGGTCGCCCGACCCAACTCCAACCCGATCTATATACAAGTTACTTATAATTTTATTATACTTAAGTAAACTTATTGGTTTATATTACTTTAGTAAGTAAACTTATAACGTTTGAAATTTGATATACTTTTAGTCTTAAAGGAGTAAGTTACCCTAGCTAATTTGTTTGGAAAAAAGTAAAGTTCTTCATAATAAATAACTACATACATAATTAATAAAGTCATAGGTACGAAAAATAAGACGTGTATTGAAACATAATAGGCTAATGTAATAACGAAGATATTAGCATTTATCAACCCGACCAACCCGACCGAGCCCGCTTAGGTTGGGCTTGGGTTGAGAATTCCCAACCTAAGGTTGGGTTGGGTTGGGTTAGGGTTGAGGTATAGGGACCTTGGGTTGGGTTAGGGTTGAGCACCAACCCGACCCAACCCGCCCGACTTTCAGCCCTAGGATTTGCCTCGGAAAGGCTTTTGAAGGAATTTATTGGGAATCTAGATGGGCCCATCGTAATGTTTGTGATAAATCCACCCCCACCCATCTGTTTTGGCAGCTTATTTTAGGACATGAGACAAAAAATGAGGGGATCCTAGACTCAACAAGAAGCTACCAGTGAAACCTTCATAGTATCTACCTTGATGTTTACATGCTTCCCTTTACCTCATGTGTTGTTAGGATGGGGATTGCAGCGTACTGAGTAAGTTGTGTCAGGCCTAGGGTGATGTGTGTTATCTTATCCACTTTGTCCATCCTTCTTCAAAGATTATTTTAGGTAATGAGCCCAAAATTGAAGCATATCCAAGGCTCAAATGGACCACACCACAAGAAATAGTTGGGATAGTGATGTCGACCGTTCAAGCCTTCCTAGGGTCAAAAACAATATCTAGTTGCCATCCAAGCTCTTCATAAGGTAACACATATATAGATAAAGGGAAGAAACAATTATCAGCTTGATCCAAAACTTCTATAGCTACTGAGAAGCTTACAATGATACGAATTCAATTCCCCTATTTCCTTTGGTACGGACCACTTGAGCTTTGGATATACTTCCATTTTTTTCACGTGTCCTGAAATGTTCAGGAGAAATGGATGTGGCTGTATATACAGCCGGGCTGAGTTAGGGCTAGACCATTTTGGCTGATCTTAGGCCCCGGCCCGGATTTGGACCTACATTCAAATCACAGGCTGGTCTTAGACTGCGCTTGGCTCGTCCCTAACCGGGCCTGACACCTGCATCCAAAATCACAGGCTGGTCTTAG
Source organism: Liriodendron chinense (assembly GCA_003013855.2). Taxonomy (NCBI): domain Eukaryota; kingdom Viridiplantae; phylum Streptophyta; class Magnoliopsida; order Magnoliales; family Magnoliaceae; genus Liriodendron; species Liriodendron chinense. The sequence goes on from ML058590.1 coordinate 2,768,018, forward strand.
GCTGAGCTTGGCTCAGCCCTAACCTGGCCTGACACCCTATCCATCTACCATCTTGTGGAGCAACCGGCCCTCTCGATTTGTCCACCATCTATGAGGCACGTGTGCATGAAGATAACGAATGTTTTCTTTTTCTACTGTACATACTTCTCAAACCTTCTATATAATAATGTGACAATCTAATCTTGGGCCATCCAATTGACCTCATCTTGATTCTTGGGCCAGCACATGTTAAAAATGGGGATCACTTAAGGAATGGACCAAAACTGAAAACCAGGCTCTCTCTTCGGCTGGAGCAGACCTATGGTTTCCCTATCACATTTCCATACAAGTTGTTATCTCTATATCCTATCTAGGCCCCCATTGATCAGTTCCAATGAACACAATGGGCCTAGAAGACAAACCCCTTCAAGTTGGATGGTTCTTTGATATGGCAAACATGTGACTTCTGGGCCATTCAGCCTGAAAATCGGGTCAGTCCACCAATTAGGTGGGCCACAACTGGATTTTTGTTTTTTTTAAGTATGGTTAGAGAAAACAAATCATTGAGACTTAAAACCCGTGTACATGTTCTCCCATTAGGGAGTCCTCTCTATTTTTTTCTGGGCCAAAGCATGGTCATGATGGGAATGATCCGGTGAATGGCCTTTAGGTCCCATAGGACCAATGGTTCCGTGGTTTAGTCCAACTGTGGGGCCCACTAGGCTATCAAGGCCATATGGCTAGCCTTAGATTTCTGTTTTTGATGAAACCTTAGGGTCTGTTTAGTGAAAACTCTCTTAATAATAATTTTGTAGAACTAAGAAATAATTCGCCAGGGAGTAAAGAAAATTTGGCCTCGTTTCAATTTTTTTATCTACTGTTTGGCTAGCCTAGAATAAATCACAATTTTATAAATTTCTGCATCATGCATGTTTGGGATGCTTAATAAAATACTAGGGTTATGGCACAGGGTTTTAAAATGATGTGACTATAACTACTGCCTAATCAATCCACCACCAAAATTAAATACAATTTAATTCTAATGACACACAAAATATACAAGGTCGTGTGCAATAAATATTTTAAAAAAAAAAAATTACATGGAAGAGTACAAGATATACATGGTTTGAACTTGGGCTAAATGTACAAGCAATCCAACAAAAAACTAATCTACTCGAGAGAATCTATTATGAACCAAGATCACCACTTGATGTGATTTTGGGGCCCCAATTGACAATTCACTAATTGATGAAGGGTCCAGGTCCATACCTTGTAAATGTTACCACATTTAAGGATATTAAATGCCTTGACCTTCAAGGCTTAAGTTACATAATCTTTATAGCACTTCATCCTTTCTCAAGATACTTATTTTTTGGTATGACATGTAAGATGCAATTTTATTATGAGCTTGCCAAACTGATGGATGAAGTGGATTTCTCATGAGTCAGGTTCGCCAAGCTTGGGCAGGAGAATCAGGCCCAAGGTCCGGGCCTCGGCTTAAAGTAAGCCAGTAACAAAATTGGGCCGAGCTTGGACATATCCGTAAGCCCATAAAGCTGGCCTGGCCCATCTCTCACACTCTCTGTCTCTGGCAGCAGCGGCCCTCTCTCTCTCTCTCTCTCTCTCTCTCTGTCTCTGTCTCTCTGTGGCAGCGTCATGCCCCTCCTTCCCTCTGCCCCTTTCTCACTCTGGCAGCAGCGGCACACCCATCCTTCCCTCCGCCCTTCTCTCTGGAAGCAGCAGGACCATCCCTCTCCCTCCCTCTTAGGGTTAAGGTTTTGAGACGCGGATTTGCCTCGGAAAGGCTTTTGAAGGAATTTCTTGGGAATCTAGATGGGCCCATCGTAATGTTTGTGATAAATCCACCCCCACCCATCTGTTTTGGCAGCTTATTTTAGAACATGAGACAAAAAATGAGGGGATCCTGGACTCAACGAGAAGTTACCAGTGAAACCTTCCTAGTGTCTACCTTGATGTTTATATGCTTCCCTTTACAGCACGTGTTGTTGGGATGGGGATTGCAGCGTACTGATTAAGCTGTGTCGGGCCTAGGGTGATGTGTGTATCTTATCCACTCTGTCCATCCGTCTTCAACGATTATTTTAGGTAATGATCCCAAAATTGAAGCATATCCAAGGCTCAAATGAACCACACCACAGGAAACAGTGGGGATAGTGATGTCTACCATTCAAGCCTTCCTAGGGTCCAAAACAATATCTAGTTGCCATCCAAACTGTTCATAAGGTAACACATATATAAATGAAGGGAAGAAACAATTATCAGCTTGATCCAAAACTTCTATAGCTCCCAAGAAGCTTCCAATGATACAATTCAATTCCCCTCTTTCCTTTGGTATGGACCACTTGAGTTTTTGATATACTTTCGCTTTTTTCACGTGTCCTGAAATGTTCGGGAGAAATGGATGGGGCTCTAAATACAGCCGGGCTGGGCTAGGGCTAGACCATTTTGGCTGATCTTAGGACCGGCCCGGATTTGGACCTACATTCAAATCAAAGGCTAGTCTTAGACTGAGCTTGACTCAGCCCTAACCTGGCCTGACACCTGCATTCAAAATCACAGGCTGGTCTTGGACTGAGCTTGGCTCGGCCCTAACCTGGCCTGACACCCCTATCCATCTACCATCTTGTGGAGCACCCGGCCCTCTTGATTCGTCCAACATCTATGAGGCACGTGTTCATGAAGACAATGAATGTTTTCTTTTTCAAGTGTACATACTTCTAAAACCTTCCATATAATAATGTGACAATCTAATTTTGGGCCATCCAATTGACCTCATCTTCATTCTTGGGCCAGCACATGTTAAAAATGGGGATCACTTAAGGAATGGACTAAAACTGAAAACCAGGCTCTCTCTTCGGCTGGAGCAGACATGGGGTTTCCCTATCACATTTCCATGCAAGCTATTATCTCTATATCCTATCTAGGCCCCCATTGATCAGTTCCAATGAACACAATGGGCCTAGAAGACAAACCCCTTCAAGTTGGATGGTTCTTTGATATGGCAAACATGTGTCTTCTGGGCCATTCAGCCTGAAAATCAGGTCAGTCCACCAATTAGGTGGGCCACAACTGGATTTTTTTTTTTTTTTTTTTTTTTTTTTTTTTTTTTTTTTTCTTAAGTATGGTTAGAGAAAACAAATCATTGAGACTTAAAACCTGTGTACATGTTCTCCCATTTGGGAGTCCTCTCTATTTTTTTCTGGTCCAAAGCATAGTCATGGTGGGAATGATCCGGTGAATGGCCTTTTGGTCCCATAGGACCAATGGTTCCGTGGTTTAGTCCAACTGTGGGGCCAACTGGGCTGTCAAGGCCATATGGCTAGCCTTAGATTTCTGTTTTTGATGAAACCTTAGGGTCTGTTTAGTGAAAACTCTCTTAATAACAATTTTTAGAACTAAGAAATAATACACTTGGGAGTAAAGAAAATTTGGTCTTGTTTCAATTTTTATTTATCTACTGTTTGGCTAGCGTAGAATAAATCACAATTTTATAAATTTCTGCATCATGCATGTTTGGGATGCTTAATAAAATACTAGGGTTATCAGAGTTTTAAAATGATGCGACTATAACTACTGCCTAATCAATCCACCACCAAAATTAAATACAATTTAATTCTAATAACACAAAAAATATACAAGGATCGTGTGCAATAAATATTAAAAAAAAATTACATGGAAGAACACAAGATATACATGGTTAGCAATTGGGCTACATGTACAAGCAATCCAGCAAAAAACTAATCTACTATGGTAAAAAAAAAAAATTATCCGAAAACAATGAATAGAATACTTTTTTTAAGAATACAACAATAACTCACCACTATTTTATATGCTAGAAATAAACATTGTTATTCTAAAGACGTTTGGAAGAAGATGTTGGAGCACTTCTTGAGAAAACCTTGGAACCTTAAATCTTATCTTTAAGAAGAAAAATCTTCTCTTCAAAACTCTTTCTTAACTCGTGCAAAAGAGAATCCTCTCAAATGCCTAACTCCATCTTTTTCAAAATGAAAATATCCTAAAATCTTCATTTTCATTACTGGAATATATATATATATATATATATATATATATATATATATATATATATATATATATATAGAGAGAGAGAGAGAGAGAGAGAGAGAGAGAGGAATGCTCACCTATGAACCATCTCTCAGGAGAACTCGTCAGAGATTTTTTAGGGCTTATTAGACGTGATGTGTCTCTAAAATTTGAGCCGTCCATGTGATGTAGTACTCCGAAAAACCCCCGGGGCCCGACTTTCAACTTAGTTCACAAATCTGGTGAGCCATGGCAAATGGAAACAGTTTCCTCCCTTGATTTGCCTCTTTTTCTCTTCTATGGTCCACCAGAGTTCAGAATCAGGTTGAAATTTGAGCTTCAGGGGTTTTTCGGAGTGCTACATCACGTGGATGGCTCAGATTTTAGGGACACATCACGTGTGATGAGCCCTAAAAAATCTCTCACGAACTCCTCCAAGGGTTTACAAACACTTGCCATTGTTTGCATATGTATAACATAAATTATATAAGCTTAAGAGAGTTAAACCCATAGTGATTTTGGAGTCACTATTGTAACATAAAACCCATTGACTCAACTCGATACTCATCAAGTCAGCTCCACTCAGTAAGAATTGTGAAACTTTTTGGCAAGCTTGATTCTTTCAAGACTCAACCAGATACATTGAGTCGGCTCATTGACTCAATGGATTCGACATGACTCAATTCGAGTCTCTCAATTAAGGATTGATTTCTATAATAAAAAAAAGTTTTAGATCAACCTGATATTTGTGTTTTCCCTGTCATCCACGTCTATATAGCCTTATGAATAAGTTGGGTTGCAATTTAGCATCAGAGTAACCCTTAAAAGGTTTCAACAATCGGTGTCATTATAACCGCTGCTTCCTATGCTTTGTCTACTTGATCTGGAAAATGGATGGATGGGATGGATAAAACCCATACATCATGATGGGCCCCACAGAGCCCTGGCAGGATGCAATCCTCTTCCGTGTGTGTTACAATGAAAAATATGTTTTCTTGTTGTAGATCTACAACAATGCAATTTAGATAACACAAACAATCCTCAAAATTATTGTTTTCAATGGGCATTTGTGTAATTTCATAGGAAAAGATAAAACCACTATAATGTCCTTAATATGGGTTTAATTAATTACAATCGTAATTTCATAATTTTATAAGGATACTTTCATCATTTCATAATTTATATGGGCAGTTTCATAATTTCAATATTTTGCATGGGCAGTTAAGTAATTTCATAGAGGCAACGAAGGTAGACATTGTCTTTTAAGATTAGTAAATTCAGCAATCAAATATCCACCAATCAGAGGATGGGATTGTTGGACCAATTGATTCTGATCTCTGACTAAGTTGCAGTGGGTCCAACAGTTTTAGTAATTTAATTTGATTTAATGCACGTCGCGCACAATTTCTGAGTGCCTGCGTATCAAGCATCATAAGTGGCCAGAGTATTAAACAACTCTCCTTTGTTAATACATCTTTCTACGCCAAATGGACTAATCTTTGTTTCCTCCTATCAAAATAATTCAGTGTCCAATTGCATACCTTGTGTACTATATCAAAATAATCAGGGACATTAATACCAAATTAAAAAAGATAAACCTTCTTAAATTGGATTGTTGTTCAAAATTCACTGATGGTAGAAATGGTTAATATAATTAGTTTGCATATTCATTTAGATGGTTGTTTAAAAAAACAAACCAATGTAACAGACTCATGAGATTCTGGGCCATTGGGCCAAAAACAGAAGAAGAAGATGAAGAAGAAGAAGAAGAAGAAAAGGGACCAGTCCACTAATTAGGCAGGCCAGAAATAGATGACAAAAAATGGACGGGTAGAAACAAATGGTCAATGTTCTATATTCAATGGATGCATGTCCTCTTCCTCGATTTTTTTTTTCCTCAATGGATATTCATGGTGAGCCCAATCTGAAGAAAGGTCCGGAGTGTGCACAGATGCAACAGGTTGGCACTTCGTCACAAAGTTTGTTGTCTTTGTTGGTTTGTCAACTGTAGAACATTTATTTGCACTAAGGCTATATTTTACAGTTATGAGGATCAGGACATTGATCCCATCCTAATAAATAAATGGACCATATGGTTTGTGTAGAGCTGTCAACTGGCTGACCAGTGGTTGAATTTTGAATTCATTGGTCTTGGTCTATTCACAATTTTGAATTCGCTTGGCCCATACCCAGCTCATTGACAGCCCTGTATCTGTGACCTATGAAGCTGGTGGCCCACTATGGTTAGTATTTATATCAGAAATCGTCCATATTCAATGTTTGTCCTTTTGTAGAGTAGCCATGCTCTGTGTTTTTGCTGAAATGTCAATTCTTAACCCAGGGGTGGAAAGGTTAATATCTTTCTCATCCAGAAGATTTCCAGATCCACGTGGGTCCATCAAAACAATGGTCTAGATCGCACTTTCTTAGTGTGCATAAGGAAAGACATTTTGATGTAGGGAGAGAATTTCATGGTCAAGGGTGAGGATCGATGATTATCTTGGAGGAGATGGATCGGAAGAAAAACAAAAAGGAAACTAAGGTGTTCCCGGTTTTGGAGTTTCAACCCGAACAGGAAAGTGTTATTCTCATTTCTAGATTTCGACTCAAGTCGTGGGTTTATCTTGATTATTTATGGTGATCCGTTATGTCCATCTTATAGAGGTTATTGACGCTGAGAAAACCCAACAAGTTTCACATCGATCCGACCTATGGATTGACCGTGGCGTTTAAAATAGTATGAACTGTCCAGAAAGTTACGAATTCCCCCAACTTAACTTGGGAGTGGTCCAAGTAGCCCACCACTACTGATATGAAGAATCTAAGATGACCATCTTATAGAGTACATCGATGTCATTAAAACTACAAAGCTTTTTGTCAATCAAATGTATGGATTGCTTGTACCGGTGGAAGGAAGACAATGCCCAATAGGCATTATACAGTTTGCGTGGATCTTAAGGTTCATCTAGATACGTGATTAGGGTTTCCTAAGCTTTTTTAGGACTTAATTTCATTATAAATATTAGTTTTTATTTCGTTGTTAACATCTTATCTTTGATTGATGAAAAATTATTGAGTTTATACTCTGTTTTACTTGTGTCCTTTGAGTGTCCATTAAGAAATCAAGGAAGATTGAGTGTTCTTCTCGATAAATCCATGGATTCAGATTGGTTATCCCATGAGAGAGACGGTGCTTGATCTCACCCCGCCTCGACTGCACCACATTTAAGTGCATGAGGCTTGGGATCATATAATTCCTCCAAAGTGAAGCTCACAAACAAATGTTTCAGTTTTAACTGAGGCAGTTAACAAGATGAGTTGGTCAATGTAGTTTTGGGCCCGTCCAGAAAATGATGGAGCTTGGGTCTGACATTTAGGCTGGTTGACTGATTCTTGGTCTGATCTTCAAACCTGCCTACCCTAAGCTCGGATGCAAGCCTGTCTTTTGGCTCAATTAAAATCAGGTCATTCGACCTTTGGGCTGAACATGCTCTATCAGTGCCACAGTTGTAAATCTCAGACCCAACTTAGAAACTTTGCCTGTCCACATTGACTACACTACAAAGGATGTAATCTTTAGTTTAGACCCTCCATTCCATCTCCCAGGAAACTTCTCGGACCCAGCTTAGAAACTTTGCCAGTCCACATTGACTACACTACAAAAGATGCAATCTTTAATTTAGACCCTCCATTCCATCTCTCAGGAGATAAACATCACTTCATGCATTTGTTGAGAGAGAGAGATGGCCACTCAACCAATCAAAGATCAGTGGAGACTTTTGATGCATAGGCCATTTGAGATGGATTCTACTGTTTCAACATTTTTTGTCACTGAACAAGCCCCAAACTAAATTGACATACAATCTCTTACCCGTATGCATCACTTGATACGTACATATAGGTATAGGCATCCGTATTTCACATGATATGGCTGTTTCGACCGATATTGGGGCGATACGACAGACACTGTACGCTGAGCACTGTTGTATCGTATTCACAGGAAGCGGATTGCGTAGCGAGTAACTCCCCTTGCTAACCGTGCGGAGTAAACTCTGTGGAGCCCACCGTGATTTACGTATTTTATCCACTCCGTCCATCCATCTTAACAGATAATTTGAGATATTATGCCAAAAAATGAAGCTTATCAAAACCTAAAGTGGACCACCACAGGAAAAGTGTGAACTGAATGTCTACCATTGAAAACTTCTCGGAGGACACAGAAGTTTTGGATCAAGATGATATTTGTCTTTTCCCTTCGTCCATGTCCACCTTATCTTATGAACAGGTTGGATGACAAATAAACATCAGCCTGGGAAGGTTTCAACGGTGGAAATCATTATTCCCACTGTTTCCTATGGCATGGTCCACTTGAGATTTGGATATGATTAAATTTTGGAATCAACCCCTAAAATGAGATGATAAAACATATGGACGGAATAGATAAAGCACATCCATTCTAGGTGGGCCCAACACAGTTTACTCCTCACGATAAGAGCGGGCGGAGTAACGCCGCATGCAATCCGATTCCGTGTTCACAGGGGGCAGCATATTGTGTTGAATGACAGCCCAGCAATGTACGACTGGAATCCTCTACAACACGTCCTATTTTGAACAGGGTAGAAAGCCTCAAGTCTATCGAGTCCACCCTGCTGTAAATCCAAAATCCACTCGGTCTATCAGGTTCTATACTGATTTTGGGTTCTTTGAGAAAAAATCAGCTGGATCACAATTCACATGGGCCACACCACCTGAAACCATGTGGATGGAATCCCAACCATAGGTTTGTGTGTGCCGCAACTATGGTGTCTATATTTCATCAAACCGTTAATCGAGTGCAACTCACCAGGATGAATACAAAATACAAAAAGACAACTTGATAAAAAAACTCAGGTGGGCCACACTGTGAATTTAGCAGTTTTGGTAGCAATTTTACATTGTTCCCAATTGTTGTGGGACATATTAGTCTTTAAGTAAGATTATCCTCTGTATGTACTGTCCAAATAATGATTTTTATCTGATGAAGGGAGTGGATTTTAGATATACAACTTGGTGGGCCCCATAGCGCTTCGGTGTTTTAGCCGCGAAGAAATAGGTGTTGCAGACGTTGGTCCATAAAGCACGCACAGTCTGTCACATGAAGCAAGATTGTCGAGAAATATCTTACATGTCCATCAGTAGGAGGGACTGAGCTTGGCGTGTTATGCTTGGGCCCCTTTTGGGCTGAGTCTGATGCCCCATGGCTGGAGGGGGAATTATTTTGTAGGCCTAGCTTTGGCTTGGAATGTGTATAGGGATATTAGTGTGACAGCCAATTGGTCCGTCAGTTTCACCAGCTCATGCTAGGATAAGAACCCAAAATAAGGTAGATCCAAAAGTTGATTGGGCCACAAGCACCTCAAACAGCAGTGCAGTCCAACCCATTTATAAGGTGATTCCCACGGCAATGAAGGGGGGAAAAATTCATAGCAATAAAATGAAAAGAAAATCAATACGGCCCGGGAAAGTTTCAGTGGTGGACATTCAATCCCCAGTATTTTTTGTGATGTGTGGCTCACTTGAGTTTTGAAACTATCTTCTTCTTCAAGTCATGTCCCAACATGATATGGTGAAGCTGATGAACGGAGTAAATGTCACATGCGCATCATGGAGGGCCCCACAGAGCTTAAGGGTTATTGGGCTCCCTATAACCTCCTGTTAGTGGGCCTGTCCTGGCCCTAAGTGTTTTAGATCACAGTTGGGGCTGGAGAAGTGTGAGCTCGTCACCGCTCAGTCAATGACCCAAGTCAAGGGATATGCTTCCAGAGGACTGAATGTAAAACACGTGGGCCACAGCTGGTACGTTTGCCACAGTCTATCTCAAGCAAGTGAGCACAACACTACCCTCTCCTGCTGAGCCAGAAAGACCAGGCGTTGCTGTTTCTACTAATATCTTTCTTCCTCGTCACTTTCTTCTCAATATGTGGCCCACTTGATTAGTGGACTGAAATGATTCTTAATAATGATTTTTACCTGATGGACGGAGTAGATTTTTTATATACAACATGGTGGGCACCATAGAGCTTGGGTGTTTTAACCTCGAGAGAAATGGGTGCTGTAAACCTTCGGCCCATAAAGCACGCACGGTCCCTGTCACATGAAGCAAGATTGTCGAGAAATATCAACATGTCCATCATTAGGGTGGGCTTGGGCCCTGGCGAGTTAGGCTTCGGCCCTTTTGGGCCAAGTCTGATGTCCCATGGCTTGAGGGGTATTTATTTCGTATGCCTAGCTTGGGCTTGTTATGTGTACAGGAATACTAGTGTAACACCCACTTGGCCCATCAGTTTCACCAGCTCATTCAAGGACATGAACCCAAAATGAGATAGACCCAAAAGTCAATTGGGCCACAAGCACATCAAACAACAGTCCAGTCCAACCCATTTATAAGGCGATTCCCACAGCAACGAAGGGGAAAAAATATCAGACCAATAAAAGGAAAAGAAAAAAAAAAAAAAAAAACTTCATAAGGCCTCGGAAGGTTTCAGTTGTGGACATTCAATCCCCACTGTTTTTGGTGGTGTGTTGCCCACTTGAGTTTTTGAACTATCTTTTTCTTGAAGTCATCTCCCAACATGATATGGTGAAACTGATGAACGGAGTGGATGTCACACGCGCATCATGAAGGGCCCCATAGAGCTTAGGGTTATTGGGCTCCCTCTAACCTCCTGTTAGTGGGCCTGTCTTGGGCCGAAGTGTTTTAGATCACAGTTGGGCTTGGAGAAGTCTGAGCTCGGCACCGCATAGTCAATCACCCAGGTCAATGGATATGCTTCCAGAGGACTGAATGTAAAGCACGTGTGCCACAGCTGGTACGTTTGCCACCGTCTATCATATGCAAGAGAGCACAACACCCTTCTCCTGCTGAACCAGAAAGACCAGGCGTTGCTGTTTCTACTAATATCGTTCGTACTCTTCACTTTCTTCCCAATCTCTGTTTTCCATTCTACCCCCTAAAAATTTGTAGTAGTGATTGTTGCAAGCCTAACAAAGGTATTGTTGTTTTTCTATCCTCTTTCTTATTTGTTTTTCCTTTCTAACATTATCAAAGATTTATCTGTCACACTTTTATTTTAAATTTTTTTTTCATTTTTGGATTCGTATAAACTAGAAAAGTATTCTATTTAAATTCGAAAAATTAAAAAATGGGTGTATGAAAATGGCTCTTGCTAGGTATCCACCAGGATTACTTACGCAGACCAAGAGCCACATGGGTAGAACTTTCACGAGATCCACCAGTCTATGAGGTGCACAGCCTCATTTTAGAAATTGAACCCCAAAACCATGATCATCCAAACTCACGACATCCACACTACAGGAAACAGTTGGGATGGACTGCTCACCATTAGTTGTGTAGGACCAACCGTGGTGTTCATATGCCATCCAATCCATTCATCTGAGGTGTATCATCATGATGAAAGAATTAACCAGATATTAGTATTCTAAAACTTAGGTAGGCTATAAGACATGAATTCATATGTTTTAGGTATATATTTTTTGAGATGGCCCACCTAATTGTTGAATCATCCCGATCTTTGGAATTAAGGCCCAACAAGGGATGGAGTGTGTGATGGACGGCTTGGATTTCATGCAAGTTAAGTTGATTCTCCCCCACAGTAGTGAAAGTAACACTGGTAGGTAACTATAGCATGGTACCAAGTGTTTTTTTTTTTTTTTTTTTAATAATACAAGTATGATTTCATTAGTCTCTATCATGGTAGTTAAGGGACCGGTACCAAACATTCCTCACAAATGATAGTTTTCAAAATGATGTAGGAGAAGAACCCCATGATCGAGGGCGTGGATCACGCACCTTCCTGCGGGAGATAGACAGGAAGAAAAACAAGAGAAAACTAAGGAATTTCATATTTTGGAGTTTCAACCCAAACAGGAAATTGTTATTCCCGTTTTTAGATTTCGGCCCAACTCGTGGGGCCCATCTTGATCATTTATGATGATCCGTTCCGTCCATTTCGTAGAGCTGCTCGACGCCGAGAAAACACAACAAGTTTCACGTCGATCCGAGTTACGGATTGATCGTGGCGTCCAAAATGGTACGAACTGTCCAGAAAGTTCCGAATTCCGCCCACTGAAACTGGAGATGGTCCAGGTGGCCCACTACTACTGATATGGAGAATCTAAGCCGACCATCTTGAAGAGTACGTCGATATTAGTAAAACTACAAAGTTTCGTGGCAATCAGATGTGTGGATTGCTCGTATCAGCGGAAGGAAGACAGTGCTGGCGTTATACAGTTGGCAGATTTTTCTATTTCTTTTCTAATTGTATTAGGATTCTTTCCTTCCTTTGCAAGTTAGTATTAATTACGAATTTAGGATTTAGTTTATTATTTAAAGTAAGTTAATTATGTTTATTTGATTTAATTTTCATTCAATTATCAATTATTCAATTATTCGGAATTTATTTCCTCTTTTTATCTTTTATTTCTTCTCGTGGATTCGAGAAACTATCGGTTAGGGAGACGGTGATCGACCTACCACGTCCTCCCTGCGTCGCAAAACCATACGTCCAGTTTTCATATTTCGAAGATCATCCCTCCTAACCTAGTAACGAGGATAATTTTATAAGAAGGAGATGAAAACCCAAACCACAGGAGAAAAAAGAAATAAAGTCTTCTTGTGAGTGAATACATGTATAATAAAGCTTGTGTATGCGCCACACATGTGACAACATAGTGCACATGATCTAATTTTACTTTGACCTTGTACATGTTTTCTCAAAAAGAAAATATAGTTCATTTAGCATGTAGACTCTAATATTGGAAAATGTGAATGAGTCGAGAAAAACTTCTTCCAAGTTTTTTCGAGCTGTGCATTTGTTTTGCAAATTGTAGCCCATCGACAGGTGTATCAACCTAATTCTTGAGGTAGGGATCAATATAGTGATGTCATTTGAATGGATGGACTAGATCTTGGACTTATCCTGCCATGCTGGAAGATGTGTGACGTGCACAGCAACAGTCCTCTTTTAAGAGGTTCATGCTTTAAATATGTAAGAACTGTTGTCTTTCAATAAGGAAATTTTTGGGGATCACACATTCATGGTGGTGTTACTGGATCTACTGTTCGTATCACCAGATAATGGCCCCACCATAGAAAATAGTGGGGATTAAATGTCCAATGTTGGAAAGTTCTTGGGGGCATCAAGATTTTGGATCAAGCATATATTTGTGTTTTCCCTTCATCCAGGTCTTTGTGACCTTGCGAACATGTTGGGTGGAAAATAAAACATCATGGTTGGCCCTAAGAAGTTGTTAACAGTGTGCATTCAATCCCCACTTTTTTTTTATGGTGTGGTCCACTTGAGATTTGGATTGGCGTCATTTTTGGGCTCATATCCTAAAATAAGGTGGCAAAATTTATGGATAGTGTGGATAAAATACATAATCATGTGGGCTCCACGAAGCTCACTATGCGGTGCCACTGGGATATCCATGTGGGGGCTCAGATTAAGTACGTACTACCCCCACCAGGACGCACGAGGAGACTGATGCCTATATGGCGAGTCGTCATTGGCCAACGCAGTGGGTCCCGCACCTCAGGTCTGATGTAGAGCTGTCAGACCCATCACATCCCACTAATACCGAGGTGTGGAGCTCGCTCCACCAGCCAATGGGTTGCATGCGTACGACCGGTCTATCTCATACAAATGAGTGAAATTAGCATCCTTTCCTGCTGCAGCAGTACACACACGACTGAAGTGAAGAAACGGGATAAGCTCTACCACTCTCAAATAGAAAGCTCAGGCATAGCTCTCTCTGCAAGAATTTTCACACCTCATACTTAACACTTCTCCTTCTATCTTCTCTGCAAAGTGAAATCAAGTTTGTTGAAAACTGAGGTATGCTCCTTTCTCTACCCTTCTCTCTTTTGTCCTTCTTTTTCTTCTCTGCTTCTTCTTGGTTATTTACATAATTTCCTTCAAAGTCGAGTAATTGCTTTGTTAATTACACCCTCTTTCTAGGTTTTTTTTGTTTTTTTGTTTTTGAATTGAAATAGTCGTAGGCGTATGCAAATCAATAGTATAATCTTTTTCATACTTTGGTTCCATTTATTCATATATATTTATTTTTAAATGTGTTGATTTTTTGGGGATATTTAACCAAAAATATTTACTTAAGAATTATGATTTTACCAAACAACGCCTTCTTGGGTAATTAAAAATCCTAACAAATGTATTTAAGGGGGGAAAATGATTAAAACGACCTACGCCATTTTTCTTCTTTTCTTTTTATCTGATGAAGCCGAGCACTGTGTATCTCTGCATGGCATCCAGCTCATCCGACATTTTTAACATACTTTAAGGATCAGTCAGAATAAAAAAAGGTGGGATCATACTTGGTAGTTTCACGGTTAGTCACACGATGCACCCATCACTGGTGGGGTTAGCGTGTCCTTGGCATTTCGAACTGGAGACCTGCTGTTAAAATGCCTAGCGCTTTCTAGCTGGACCATGCTTATAGTTTGTTACTTATATCAACTACATTATTTTCTATGGGGTGGTCGACCTAATCCATGCATGGAGTTGATTTTTGCGCATGTTGATCCACATGGTGCGGTCAACCCATTGAATGGGGCGGATGATCTTATCTGTGGACAGTTATATATTGTACAACATGTTTGATGTGACTCTCTACCATGACATGTATGTGACATCCACTCAGATCAAACTTCAATTAGTCAACTAATGTAGTGAGACAATGCCCTAACTGAGGATAAGGTTGAACCAAAAGAAGGAACAAAAGAATCTGCAAGGTTCAAAGTCAAGATGCAGCAAAATCCGCACCATCGGGCGCCAAACCACCTATCGCCGGATGCCCGACCATTGATCGAAAAAGTCCAACAAGCTTTGAAGCCTGGCAGTACAATTTTCGGTGCCCAACCAAGTCGACATCGGGCGCCCTACCAACGTCATCGAACGCTCGACCCTCACTCATCGGTCGCTGAAATTCAACTAGAATTTAGTCCAATTCTTTGGATTGTTTTAAAGGTCAGCGGTCACCCAACCACCCTTCACCGGGCGCCCGACCATGCACGAACCTGTTGCACAGATTTGCATGGAAATTTTCTGATTTGTTTCTATTTCTGAATCAAACTCTTTCTTTTAAGCATTAGGGTTTTCCTAGGGTTTTCTAGGGCTTAGTTTTATTATAAATACCTGCTCTAAACTTGTTTTTAATTATTCTATCTTTGATTAATGAAGTTTCTTTGAGTTTATACTCTATTTGCTCGTGGATTCGAGTTGTTCTTCGTGGATTCGAAGAAAATGTCTTGTGGATTCGAGAAATCCTCTCGTGGATTCAAGAAAGATCAGTTGAGGAATACCGATAGATCCGTGGATTCGGATTAGTTATCTTGTGAGAAAGACGGTGCTCGATCACACCACATTCTGTCCACGCCAAGTTGGTATCAGAGAGAGGAACAATATTAGACGATAACTTCTAGCGACAATTGAGGCAACAATCCCGTTGACGGTGGTCAGGGGATCCAGTGCTTGGCAGAGAGGATGGAACTCCTCCAGAGATCGGTAGAGATGTCTATGTAAGGGTTGTGAGTGACTCTTAATCAGGTCGTTGTGGCCTTGGCCTAGCAGCAAGTTCTAGTGGGCGTCTAGTCACCTATAGTGGAAGTTCAGAATAATCCAGTGATCCGCCTGGCCCTCCCGACCGGGAATCGACGACTGAATCATGCGGATTTGGATGGCAGCGACAACGACACAGAGAATATCCTTGCGAGAGCGTAAGCGCGTGGTAATGATCGCGGAGATCATCACGATTACAGTTACTGAGGTAAGGGAGAGCTCCCTACTTTCAATGATATGCTTGGGATAGAAGAATTTTGGATTTACTAGCGGAAGTAGAGAATTTTTTCGATTACATGGAAGTGCCGAAGGATCGAAAAATGAAACTTGTTGCGTACAAGTTAAAGTCGGGTGCATCGGCTTGGTGGGAGCAATTACAATTGTCCCTAATCCGACAAAATAAGTTGCCCATCCGGTCATGGCTCCGGATGCGACAACTCCTTCGATCACGCTTCTTACCCCATGATTACGAGCATGTCTAATTCCAGCAGTACTAGAATTATCGACAGGGCAATTGGACCGTCGAAGAATATGCCGCAGAATTCAATCGATTAGCTATCCGTAACGATTTATCGAAAACAGATGTGCAGAGGACCACAAGATTTATTGGTGGTTTGAGGGCCGATGTCTAGGATTATGTCCAGATATTACTAATTTGGACCCTGAAAGAGGCCCTATATTATGCCAACCGCGTGGAAACTCTATCGCGAGCCCCTCTTCCTCTACCCCGATCACTACGATGGCCCCCACTCAAGGCAAGCAAAATTCCTAATCCTTACAGCCGACCGCAACCCGATCATTATTTTAGATGTGGACAGCTAGGCCACCTTTCAAACGTATGCCCTCAAATGCCCACGGCTAATGTAGTTATCACTACGAAAAAAGTACAAGCTGATCTAGAAAATCAGGATGTTGAACAAACCAAGAATGATGAGGAAGGTACTGATTGGATCTCGGAATATCAGGGAGTATCCTTGGTTGTACAGAGACAATCACACGCATATGTTGTACCATTTAACTCTCAGCGACACAGTCTCTTCCGCACTAGTTGTATGGTGGCAAGGAAGGTTTGTGCCATAATCATTGATGGTGGTAGTTGCGAAAACACAGTATTATGGACCATGGTTAAGAAGCTGAAACTCAAGACCACGCAGCATCCCATGCTAAACATGATTGGCTGGATTTAGAAAGACAATATGACGACGGTCAAGGAACAATGCATCATCTCTTTCTTGATAGGCAAAACTTTCAGGGACCAAGTGCTATGTGATGTCGTCGACATGGACGCATGCCACATGATACTCGGACGACTGTGGAAATTTGATCGAGATGATGTACATAAGGGTCGCAACAATACCATCACATTCATCAAAGATGAAAGGAAGATCATCCTCACCTCTGCAATCCCAAGTGAAGACAGTCGCCCGACCAAGGGAGAAGGACAAACTCTTCTTGTTTTACGCAACAAGGCCAAGAAGCTTCAAGGGAGAAATCAAAACTCGAGGTAGAGTTTCTTTCAAGAGGGGGTGATTGATGTAGCGAGGTGATCCTCTAATCGAGGACAAGGCCGACCAAAAGAAGGAATAAAAAAATTCACAATGTTCGAAGTTAAGATATAGCAAAACTGGCACCATCGAGCGCCTACCGCCATCACCAGATGCTCGACCATCGATTGAAAAAGTCCAGGAAGCTTTGAAGCCTGACAGGAATATTTCAGGTGCCAGACCAAGTCGTCATCGAGTGCCTTACCAGCGTCATCGGATGCCCGACCATCACTCATTGAACACCCGAAATTCAACTAAAATTTAGTCCAAGTCTCTGGACTGTTTTGAAGGTCACCGGACTGCCCGACCATGTGCGAACCTGTTACGCAGATTTATACGAATTTTTCTTATTTGTTTCCGTTTCTGAATCAAACTTTTTCTATTACGCATTAGGGTTTTCTAGGGCTTAGTTTTATTATAAATACCTGTTCTAAGTTCGTTTTTAATTATTTTATCTTTGATTAATAAAGTTTCTTTGAGTTTATACTCTGTTTGCTCGTGGATTCAAGTTGTTCTTCTCTGATTCGAAGAAAATGTTTCATGGGTTCAAGATATCCCCTTGTGGATTCGAGAAAGATCAGTTGAGGAGTCTCGATAGATCCGTGGATTTGGATTAGTTATTCCGTAAGAGAGACGGTGCTCGATCTCACCACATTCCGGCTGTGCCATCAACTGGTTCACCACATACTCTTGTCTTGTAATTTTAGTGGTTAAATTAAAATGAAATGGCAATGAAAAAATGAATCATTTTTTATATATGAAAATAGAGTAAAATCTTAATATATTATACATTTTAGGTAAAGAATAAAAAAAAATATATGTTTTATGTAAATTTTAAAACATATATAAGAGCTGGGAGCAATGGTGAATCACTTATCTATGATTGGGCTCATTAGACTCCTGACATCCTGGCTAATATTGATAGAATTGATTATGTCCAGTGTTACAATAGCTACGAATGGTTACCTATGATTTTTAGACCATGGTTGAAAATGATAATGTCCAGTCTCATCCATCATGTGGTTCTGATGGATGGATGGATTAGATTTTCGACCTATATATGGTACCTTGTTGGCATATTTGGGTGCAAACTTTTCAATGTTCAAAAGTTTTGGTCCAAAATTGAGGTGTTAAAAAACTGCTAAGGTGCTTATGTAACAGTAATGGTGGAAACTGATACCTGTTATTGAGTTATCATCATGGTTATTACGTAGAGTTGAACACGAGTTGAGCTATCTCGAAAAACTCAATCAAACTGACTCGATTGAACTCGTTCCAACTTATCTCACAGACTGGTTTGGGTCAATCCGAGCGGCTAAACCCGTAGCTCGAAAAAATTAGAGTCAATTTTGAGCTCGGTTAAGCTCGAATCGACTCGACTTGAAACTAATTAAGCTCGAACTTGATCGAACTCAACTCGCTTGAAATATATATATATATATATATATATATATATATATATATATATATATATATATATATATATATATATATATATATAATTTTAAAAAGTTAAAAGTAAAATCCTACCCAACCCCCCTTTCCTTTTACCCTACTCGATCCTCTTCCCTTTTACCCTACCTTGGTTCCAACACAAGTGAAACAAATGTGTTTAGTGTTATGCACCTTTGATTTTATTATTTTTATTATTTTATTATAATTTTTTAAAACAGTATTAAAAAAATTCATATAACTTGATTCGACTTGACTCAAATAGCTCGCTCGACCCAACTTGAATCTAGTTCGACTTGGCTCAAACCGGTGAGCCGAGAAGAGCTAGAGGGGTAAGCTCGAAAACCAATTCCAGCTGTGAGCAACGTTTTTGATATATCCAGCCCAATCGGATCAAAATTTTCTCCGCAAGCAAGGCAATATTGATACAGAACAAATCCCTTCTATTTTCTTTCTATAATGTGAAACAGAGTGCAATTTGTATACTCTTTGGTCATTTTTCCCATGGAACTAAACACTGGCATCTGGTATTTGTGGTGAACATCCGAGTAGTCCATTGGGTCTGCACCAGTGTAGAGGCCCTAACATAAAAATCAGGCATGTCTCTCATTGGGTGGGCCTCTGTATAAACAAATGGATGGCTAGAATTTCTTTTTCTTTTTTTTCTTATAGCAATTAACTGCTTTTGTATGGTGTGGCTCACCTGATGCGTGAACTGGGCTGATTTCAAAGCCAGAACAGTATGTAGCGTGATACACCTGATGAATGGTCAGTTCTCCATCCTGTTTGCCGGTATGTCGAGAGGCTGAACAATACATGGGACAGTATGTAGCATGCCTCCTACTCGTGCTCGCACGGAAACATACTGGACATGGGTGGAGGGGCACTCACACCTCAAATAATAAACAGGCCGTGGGAGAATATATTCTGATACCATGTTAAACAACTAATTTCTACCATGTTAAACAACTAATTTCTAAGCTCGAGCCATTTGTATGTCCCTGTACGTACCAGTATCACCCGAGAGGGTTAATGTTGCCTGGCATGTACCAATATCATCCATGACAATGTGGCTGTATCGGCTTGAAACAGCCTGATATAGGGTGAAACAAAACTGCCTGCTAGAGCTTTGCACGAGCTGAGTTGAGCCGAGCTCAGCCATGTTCGAGCTAGGCTTGGTCACTGAATAGCTTGGCTCGTGTTCGGATTAGCCATCGAGCTAGACTGACATGTTCGAGCCGGCTCGATTGAGATTTCGAGTAGAGTTGGAGCCCAATTCAAGCTTGGAAGGAATAAAATTTTAAGTAAGCCAACCCAAAGTCAAACATAAAATTATTAAAAATCAGGCCCAAAGGCCGCCCAAAGCCCATTTACATCCCCCACTTACTTTATAGAGAGTTTTACATCTCATTTCCTTGCTCACTTTCTATGTGGGACTAAAAAACATACTTTTACAACTAAGTTAGCCAAGTCAAGCTGAATTGAGCTTCGATTGAGCTGAACTTCGAGCCGAGCTGAATCGAGCTTAGGTTAGCTCAAGCCTGGCTTGAAAATCATTTCAAGCTTGGAAAAATGGCGCAGCTTGGTTTGAATCCAACCTTCGAATCGAGCCGAATTGAGCTAGTTCGAGCTAAGTCGAGCAAGCTAACCGAGCTAGCTTGGCTCGTGCACAGCTCCACTGCCTACGACCCTATGGCTCAGTGGTAGATTCACAAGAGTTTCAACATGAGGTCATGGGTTCAAGCATGGGTGAGTGCGCTGGAGTGTGGGGGTGTGCTCGTGCGTGTGGAAAAAAAAAAGGTGAAACGAAACTGTGTAATGGCTGGGTGGTGAACAATATTTCACATGGCACGTCGGTTTCAAACCTTGATCACAACAGCCCAACATACTTCCAATACACCCAAGGGATACTTCCAATTCAGGCAGATATTTGTATCTTCTCTTCATCGTGGTGAGTTACACCTGATTGATGGGTTTGATTAAAGGTAGACACTATGGTTGCCACGTACACAATCCTATGGTTGGCCATTTCCATTGTTCCATGTGGGGTGGCCCATGTGAGCTGTGGATCCAGCTGATTTTGGAGTTAATGACCTAATATCTAGAATAGAAACTGATAGACAGAGTAAATGTCACATATATATAGCATGGTGGACCCCATAGACTTGAGTGTTTAACTTACGAACAGGTTTTGAGTAACACATGAGTGTATGATCTTATCCACTGTACTAACATGGACCATGCCCCCAAGTCTCCTAAATTACAAGATTCTAACGATCAAATATTTGTTTTTTCCTCCCTCCATGTTGTAGCTCTCAGTGGCCCCGATTGCAAGTCTCCATGTTGGAGATTTGGTTGTCGCTCAGGACAAAACCCACATAAGAGGAACTAGGGTTTGGATCTTCTAATCTAAAAATTTTTGGGCATCAGATGAACAGTCTTCGTCGCTGAAGCATGAACCCTATATGTATGGACCTGTGGATGAGATCTGGATGAGGGTCGGTTCACTTGGGTTCTCTAAAATGGGAAGTACGATAAGATTGCCAAAATTGTGGGCCTGTTGTGGATGGGGAATTATCTGACAACCACACTGATCATTCGGCCATATTAACTATTCTGACCATTTCTCTTCAATTTTCCGTTTAATGGGCCACCAATCAGACAGTTAAAAGCATAAAATCATAGACTTCTTATCAAACTATTTGCATCTGTTGGTAGGATCCTCTATGGGTCGGGTTTTCATTTCTGAAAGTTAAGGTCAATCAAGTCCATTGGTCTGTTGCATACCACTGTGGATGGACCATGACCAAGAATGCCTCAAAGTTGGAAGATCCTAGCCACCGATCTTTGGGCATTTTGCAGTTGAATGTGGACTGTTGCTGCATTTCTCATGATTTAAATACTAACCGTCCATTTGTATACCAAAAATTATAACTTTAAGATCATCCCATCGAGTAGCATTTCTGGGCACAATCTGTAAGACTCCATTAGGTGGGCCACACATGATCGACGATTTAGATCTGATCATTGGATTATTCAGATTGAGCGACTCAGTGGGCCCCACTATAGTTGTGATCATTACAAATAGGTTTGGGGTGGGACGCTTGAACTGTGGTCCCTATAGATGGTTATTAAACCGGAAATAGAAACGTACCGTGTAGAGACCCTAGAGGGGAGAAGTGTGATGGGTAAGCTTCTCCGGCCCTCTACTTTATAAAAATGTCTTGGTCCCCTCACCTATACATAAGGAAAAACCCTAGTCTCATTGAGAGATTCTCTTAAGGGTGTAAGGTACGGAAGACCGAACATCCATCTCATTAACATCACAATATCGGGAATGGCTCCCCTACAAGTTATGCATTTTTGTTGCAGAGTAAAATCTTCAGTATTGACGCATAGACGACTCTATTGTTTCACAATATTCAAATTAACACAATCCACCCATGGCGAAATGTAATTGACCAATGGACTGGATCATTCGCTCAATATCCTATGATTCCTCTATGAAAATAGACATGCAAAACCATCATCACAACATGGAAACACTAAATGTAGAAAAGACATGTATACATGATTGCGAGCTCCGACCTTAAGTTACTCATTATTACAAACACGAGTTTATCTTAAAGCTTCTGTCGAACCATCAATAGCTGCATGTAGTCCTTATATGGCTTGTAGATTCTCTTGTTGGAAAGCTTCACATGCTGTCAATGTTATAAGATTATTTCCTGAAATATCATCCATGGATTGAATAAAAACAACAAAATCATTGTCTTCCTCAAGTAGCCAAAACTTTGAATTCACAAGAAATAATAAGAGAGAAAACTTGAGTATTTTATTTCATAATGATAAAAGATTGCTCAATTACATCACTTATATGAAAGACCTAAAATGTTAATTGAAAATTACCCAAAATAATAAAATCTCTTCTAAAGTACTAAATTTGCCAAAAATAAAAGAACGTCAAATAAACTTTACCCGAGCATTCTTAACATTATTACAAGCAACTTCCGAAAAATGACAAAAATTCTAAAACTACAAGAATATGTAGATATGATGAAAGTATATATTTTTTCTTCTTCTAATATTTCGATTTTGACCATCAAGAAAAGCTTTTCTTGGAAAATGGACCTCTGTGACATGCTATGAGGTCGGTTGATCCGGAACCACCATTGCATAAAGATCAATATTAGGTCATGCATTTTATGATGATGCCCGAATTAAAAGTTAATGACTATTTTATTGTTAACACTTCGAACAACAATTTTTCATATTGGGAATGAATCTCTTTGAACCGAACATGCATGGGACCTAGTTACATCATATCCTACGTAGGACTAGGTCCAATTCTGACAGGCTAACTTTGCTTTCGTTTAAGCTTCTTTTAGTTTAGCCATACTAAAATTAAATCTATGACACGTCCTACATTAATGGATATGAAGGAAGAAGCCTTATGAAGGGACTAAATCTCAATCTGATAGCTTAATGAGTCCCATAAAGCTCTGAGTATTTCGAAGGCGAATATAAGACCGAGATATATATACTTCAACAAACAACAAATAAATTTATTCTTACCATACTATATAGGTTCCAATAAACAACAGTTAAGCTGGGCTAGCACAGCATTGGCCTAGCTAGACAAGATGAAGGCAAGCCTAACCTATACAAGCTAATTGGGCTTGAAATTTTGTTGCTATCGAATAGGCCTTTAGTTGCAGAACAAAGTAATAGTTAGCTGTGGACTTAATTTTTTTTTTTTAAGTCAATAGTTAGCTGTGGACTAAAGTTGTCTACAACAACTATTTTAAGCAGTGCGTAAAGAACACCCTATTTCATGTTATATATGTAAATCTAGGTCATGGTGGGAACGAGTTGAGCTAAGCTTGGCCTAGCTCGACTCGTGTTCAGCTCTATTGTTACAGGACTGTGATAATGATAACTGTCGTGTGCCACAATTAATGTTATTGAATACCTTGGCTAAAACATCTGCTTAATGAGGCTCATCTTATTGGAATGCTTAAATTGTTCAAGTGGGAGTAGATTAAGTGCAGCCCCAGCCTCACCCAAGATGGTGCGGCCCTTACTATGGGGCCCACCTTGATGTATGTATTATATATCCACACCTCCATCTATTTTGCCAAATCATTTTAAAGCATGATTTAAAAAATAAAGAAGATCAAAATATCAGGTTAACCATACTATAGGAAACAATGGTGATTGAATGCCCTACAATTAAAAACTTCCTATGACCCACCGTAATGATTTCATAATGTTTATTTGCCATCTAACTTGTTGACAAGGTCACATAAACTTGGATGAAGGAAAAAAAGAAATATCAGCTTGATCCAAAACTTTTGTAGCCCATTAATAGTTAATTGTCATTGTTTCTAATGCTATGGTCCACTTGAGAATTAGTTCTGCTTCATTTTTAGCACGTTCCAAATGGATGGGGCACGTGGATGTAGAATGCATATATCAAGGTGGGTTCCACCTCCAGAAGAATTTTGCTACACCCATGGCTTGCGTACGGTGCATACGCGGCAATCCCAGCCGTGGGTGGGATCCGAATCTCTCGGGGCATTAAAGGTGGTGAGGGCGAGTCTCTCTCCTCTTCCCTCTCGCTCCTCTGAGAATCTATCCAGCCTGGCAAGAATCGAAAGTCGGTTTCGTACGAAAGCCTTTGGAGGCTTTTGGACGCTGGAACTTAGGTGGGTCCCACGTCTGATGTCTGTGAGAAATCCACCCCGTCCATCCATTTTGTGAGCTCATTTTAAGACGTGAGACAAAAAATGGGCTGCATCCATGAACCTAGGGGGCCGCACTAAAGGTAAAGGTGGGTAGGGAAACTCCTACTCTTGAAATATCCCTGTGTCCACAGTGATGTTTATATGCCTTCCATACTGTTCATAATGTCATTACTACTGGGATGAATTGAAAACAAAACTTCTGCGGCCCCATTAATATTTCAATTGTGGATGTTCAATCCTCATGTTTTCGGCCCACTCAAGTCTTGGATCACGCTCTTTTTTGTCACACGTTCTAAAATGAGATTACAAAACAGATAGATGGGGTGGATCTCTCACAAACATCATAATAAGCCCCACATAAGCTTTCATTGCAACTCTGTGTGAAAGGCTTTTGGAGGCCTCCGTAAGCTGCAACGTTGTTCAAATGAGCCCATCGCAACTTGTACAAATGAGCCCATTGTTCAGTGATCCAAACCATTGATGAGAAGGGCGTCATCGTGGATGGCCTCACAAAAAATATCCTAATTGAAATACCGCACAATAGAATATTTGAACTGGTTGTGTAACACCCCGGATTTTTGAGATTTATTTCGGAATTTTAAAAATTTTATTTTGATTTTATATTGAGCGTTTACCTTATTTTGAAAATAACGGACCATCCGTAGGAGATCTGATAGGGGACCCTTTACAAAAGTTGGTTAGAACAATCCCATAAACGTTGTACAAAAATCGGATTTAAAAAATCTCACTGTTTTTAGTTAATTACGAAAATGCCATTAGTTAAATTTAAGTTAACGCACCATTTTTTAAGTATTATGATTTCTGACAATCACTTTCATGCAAAACTTCGTATATGAGCTTTTGGACACATTTTACCCGTACACGTCGAATTTCAACCCTCCGATCATCCTACAAATGCCCTAATTAGAAATCGGTCCATAAGTGGGCCACCCTATCTCGAATCTGCCTCAACTTTGTTTTCAGTGGCTAAAATGATGATGCCGATCTATTGGATGGATTAAGTTATCTCGATCTACTTGTAATGGACCCCACTTGTGAGGAAAGCCAAAAATTACCCATGTACATGCGATGCACGTTATCTAAGAGAAAAGGTTCCCTTCTCAATTACGAGTCTCCTTCTTCTTCGTGCTTCCTTGTAACAGCGGACGGGCGCTGCCGTCCGTGCACCCCACACCGTCCACCAAAGTGGACCCCTATTGCCAAATCCACTTCGTCCATCGTGACAGCGTCCCACCTAAACCTAGTCATTCAACGTTTTATCGTCATCTGTCGCTTGTGCAATCCGATCCAAACCACCGTTCAAATGAAGACTTATCAAGATCGGGCCCACTGCTTCGCATGGGCACTCCAAACTTCACCCATAGCTCCTTGTAGACCCCACCAAGCCTTCCTACGGTCCCCAGTCAATAAAGTGTAAAAAAATCAGACGGGGTGTGTGCCAGGCGGTGCCAACTCCAAAACCGGATCTCTTCCCACCGACTTAGGTAAGCTATAAACCCTCCATCCGTCTTCTTTCCCTCCTTCCAGAAACACCAAAGAGAGAGATATAGAGGCCGTGAGAGAGAGAGAGAGAGAGAGAGAGAGAGAGAGAGAGAGAGAGACGAGTAGAGAGAGAGAGAGAGAGAGAGAGAGAGAGAGATTGGGTAGAAAGAGAGAGGGTCGTTTGAGAAGAGAGAGTTCGTGGGGGTGTTTCACCCTGTGTGTTGCCACGGGAACTCCGTTCCAGATCCGTAGAAGAAGAAGAAAGAAGAAAGAGGAATGAAGGAAGAGGACAAGAGAGAAAGGAGAAGAAACTGAGTCGAGCCGAGTCGACTCGGATGAGATTCCGAGTTTAGCCACCATTGAAGAGGTAAGACCATCTAACCTTGATTTTTGTTTCCTAGATCTAATCTAAACCCTAACCCTAGGTGTAGATCTAACCCTAGTTTGTTGTGGCAATGAAAAACATACATATCTGCACCCTAATCTCATATTTTTTTCCATTCAACTATGTAGGTATGAATTCAAGTTTGATTTCGCAACCCTAGCAACGTCTCAACCCATCCACTATCATAAGGTGGGGATTTCCTTTAAGCCCATCCACGATAATATTAAATTATATGTTGATTTATGCTTATAAATTAGGATTTTGTTATGTGACTTCCTGAAATCGTGCCTATTGAAATATTTTCATGTAATTATGAATTATATGATGTTCCTTATTGTGTATATTGAATTTTGATATATGAACTATGCTTAAGTAGTTGGAAAAGGAATTGTTATGATGTACATGCTCATATGGAAACCATGTTCGATTTACGTTGTCACGTGCTTATGATGATTGATATATTGTTTGCTATGAGATATTGCATATGGATGTTACGTTAATGAAAACTCCTTGGCCCCATACTGATGTAACCGTTGATGTAAGAGAAGAAGCCATGTGAGGCCTTGTTACGTTGGCATTACCATGTGGAGATTTTGGATGAATATGCCTTATTGAGAAAGTTGGCATTACCGTGTGTCTTATTGAATAAATGTGCTTTGACATTGAGGATTTGGTATTGGCATTACCATGTATGTGTTGTTGATTTCATATGCCAGGATGTTAAGTTTGGCACTACCGTGTGCGTATTGTTGTTTACGTGCCAAGGGATCTTTATTAATTCGTTACCTGTGATGGATCCATGGAAGTATGGAATTGATGAATGTGGGGACTCTTAAATTGATTAGGGGTAAGGAGTGATCATTAGTCGTGAACATCATTTAATGGGCTGAATGCTAAACTGACTTAATTAAAGGTGAAACTAATCATGCATTCACTGGACCCGGCTTGGTGGGTCAGCCCCTCGGGTGTTAGAGAAAGTGTGCATGGGCCCATTTCTCTCTCGCTATCTAGTGAAAGTGTGCATGGGCCTGTTTCACTAGTTGGGTTTTGGTGCATGGGAAGAGTGGAGTGATCCCGTCCTAGCTAGAACCTCTGGTGACTAGTGGCTGGTGAGAAGAGTGGAGTGATCCCGTCTCATTTGGTCAGGGTACCTTAGCCAGAGCATCCATGTCATGCATTGCATTAACCAAGATTTTTTTTGGAATTGTTTTGATTTGATTAAATGATAATATCCTGCTTGCGTTTACTCTGTGCCATTATTATCATGATTGTTTTAAAGGGATATTCCCCACTATGATAGCGTTTAACGCTATCCAACTACATCTCAGATAATCCAGGTGAAGATCCAGTAAGAGAATCGAACACTACGATGAGGTGCTCGAAGGCTCGTGGTAGCAAGTGACGGACGATGAAACCGAAGCGGCTTGAAGATGGATTATGTCTATTATCTTTGTAGAGTAGATTTATTTATTTTTTCTTTTGAACATGTAATAAGTCTCTCATGGAGATAATAAGTGGAAATATTTGGTTAAATATGTTTTATTACATTGATTTAGAACTTAGAATAGAATATTTATGGAATAAGAACTTAAATTTCCGTCATTATGCTATGTATGCCATGAATGTATGAAATTACAGGTAAGTGTGTGGAAACGTAACCCTGACACACGTGAATTAACACCCGGAAGCTCGACCCATCGTGTTGTCCACGAGAGTCGAAATTTCGGGGCGTTACAAATTGGTATCAGAGCATAAACGGGACCTCTGGGTGTGAAGCCCAACCCATCGCATAATCAATTCACCCTAGGACTTAGACCCCTTGAAACTAGTAATAAATTAACTTAGGAACGAACATAAATGATTGTATGTGATGTTATGAATGTAGAGACTCATACTTAGGCCCCTTGATATTGTTAGGGTAGTCGATAAACGTAGAAATTTGAAAGTTTAGGATTTTAGGGAAGTGCATTCCCACTTTTGTTTGTAAATTGGAGCTCTTATCCATTCCCCATATTTATTTCAGCAATCCACTGAATTGTGTGATTTATTCCCCTCAAATTATATCATTAGCTATTTTATTTAGAATTATCAAAGTTAGGCTAGATTTTTCGAACCAGCAGTAGTACCACTATTAGAAATAGTACTTTCAGACTTAGAAAATTTTCGTAAATTTTTCTAGAGACTCCTGACTCATTTCCCAGGATCCCCATAAAATTTTAGACCAATCCAATGGATGGATAAATCAGGAAAATTCCGCCAGTAGAGAAAATCCTGTATAAACTCTTGCTGACCTGCCGCATTTTTAGGAATAGATTAGGGTATAAACATATGTTATCGTGAGAATCTTAACCTGAGAAAAATCACGGTTGTTTCCCACCTAACCTCTAGCTTACCTACCAAATTTCAGGAGGAACCGATATTTAGTTTGAGAGAAAGAATTCTAGGAATGTCTCTAGGTCCTACATTCCAGATTCGGCGCCACCCTAGTTCCCTTAGCCTTAAACCCTGGAACCCCTTTGATTAGGATTAGTTTTCATAAGCCTACACCCTTAGGAGTGTTCCTCAATATTTGATTTTACGTTCCTATGTATTTTTTCTTTTTTCTTTTTGCCCAACTCGGTACCTTAGGTAAGTTATTATAACCATAAAACGCCATAACGAACCCCACGTAGATCTTTGACCATGTATGACAACGAAAGTAAATAGGACCTTGTAATGTTTTAATTTCTTGTAATGATGGATTTTATTTTGTATGCGCATGTTGATTGCTTTGTGCCATGTGGGAGAATACATGAAGGTTCCCATGATATTAGGCTAAACGGCCACACGGAAGGATGAAGCTGTACCTGATATGTTGTGTAAACGATTGAATCTAAGTTCAAATCCCGAGGGTCGACACTCGGAATTTCGAATGGATACTAATGAACTCAATGCTCAACTGTGAGTAGAAGATCTAAGAATCAGATTCCAATCTACTTGAACCGTTCGCCCGTGATGCCGTCACTATATGAACCGTATTTATGGTTTAGCCTGGGGATATTATGCATTCTCCTAGATATATGTATGTGTGTTTCTTGTATGATGACTAGAATGAAGTAAACGTATAAACAAACATGGAACGTAGAAATTAGGCCATCTAGACCATAACATGAGTTAAACTACGATACTCTTAATCCCATCTTAGCACTGCACCTTTACCGTCGATGATCATCGATGATACCCTATTCGCTTAGCCACACGCTCGTCTATCTACCCTGTCAATTGACCATTTGATCATGCCGACATAATCCAACTCGAATCTATTCTCTAAACTCCCGACCCATCGCCCC
Organism: Liriodendron chinense; assembly: GCA_003013855.2. NCBI lineage: Eukaryota > Viridiplantae > Streptophyta > Magnoliopsida > Magnoliales > Magnoliaceae > Liriodendron > Liriodendron chinense. The sequence goes on from ML058590.1 coordinate 2,797,658, forward strand.
TATAGTGATCAAACCTCTCTAATAACTATCTAACCTAATCAACCTCCTAGACCTTCAGTTTTAAGTAGCACTCCTAAACTCGAGACATATCAAGAGTTAGATGACCAACTAGTTTAAAGGACCTATCGATGTATAGAGAACCATCTAGGAATCAGAGTGCGCAGTGGAAGCATGCTAGACCAGAGATTTAGAAATCAACTTCTATGGTAGAGCCTTGTTTTTAAGGGGGGTGGAGTGACCACAACTAACCCAGAATGAGATCAGGGTAGCTAGAAACACAAGGAAAAGAATGGAGATTGCCCATGACCGATGCCTAGGAAACTTCGGGGACGAAGTTTGTTTTTAAGGGGGGTGGATTGTAACACCCCGAATTTTTGAGATTTATTTCGGAATTTTAAAAATTTTATTTTGATTTTATATCGAGCGTTTACCTTATTTTGAAAATAACGGACCATCCGTAGGAGATCTGATAGGGGACCCTTTACAAAAGTTGGTTAGAACAATCCCATAAACGTTGTACAAAAATCGGATTTAAAAAATCTCACTGTTTTTAGTTAATTACGAAAATGCCATTAGTTAAATTTAAGTTAACGCACCATTTTTTAAGTATTATAATTTCTGACAATCACTTTCATGCAAAACTTCGTATATGAGCTTTTGGACACATTTTACCCGTACACGTCGAATTTCAACCCTCCGATCATCCTACAAATGCCTAATTAGAAATCGGTCCATAAGTGGGCCACCCTATCTCGAATCTGCCTCAACTTTGTTTTCAGTGGCTAAAATGATGATGCCGACCTATTGGATGGATTAAGTTATCTCGATCTACTTGTAATGGACCCCACTTGTGAGGGAAGCCAAAAATTACCCATGTACATGCGATGCACGTTATCTAAGAGAAAAGGTTCCCTTCTCAATTACGAGTCTCCTTCTTCTTCGTGCTTCCTTGTAACAGCGGACGGGCGCTGCCGTCCGTGCACCCCACACCGTCCACCAAAGTGGACCCCATTGCCAAATCCACTCCGTCCATCGTGACAGCGTCCCACCTAAACCTAGTCATTCAACGTTTTATCGTCATCTGTCGCTTGTGCAATCCGATCCAAACCACCGTTCAAATGAAGACTTATCAAGATCGGGCCCACCGCTTCGCATGGCACTCCAAACTTCACCCATAGCTCCTTGTAGACCCCACCAAGCCTTCCTACGGTCCCCAGTCAATAAAGTGTAAAAAAATCAGATGGGGTGTGTGCCAGGCGGTGCCAACTCCAAAACCGGATCTCTTCCCACCGACTTAGGTAAGCTATAAACCCTCCATCCGTCTTCTTTCCCTCCTTCTAGAAACACCAAAGAGAGAGATAGAGAGGCCGTGAGAGAGAGAGAGAACGAGTAGAGAGAGAGAGAGAGAGAGAGAGAGAGAGAGAGAGAGAGAGAGAGATTGGGTAGAAAGAGAGAGGGACGTTTGAGAAGAGAGAGTTCGTGGGGGTGTTTCACCCCGTGTGTTGCCACGGGAACTCCGTTCCAGATCCGTAGAAGAAGAAGAAAGAAGAAAGAGGAATGAAGGAAGAGGACAAGAGAGAAAGGAGAAGAAACTGAGTCGAGCCGAGTCGACTCGGATGAGATTCCGAGTTTAGCCACCATTGAAGAGGTAAGACCATCTAACCTTGATTTTTGTTTCCTAGATCTAATCTAAACCCTAACCCTAGGTGTAGATCTAACCCTAGTTTGTTGTGGCAATGAAAAACATACATATCTGCACCCTAATCTCATATTTTTTTCCATTCAACTATGTAGGTATGAATTCAAGTTTGATTTCGCAACCCTAGCAACGTCTCAACCCATCCACTATCATAAGGTGGGGATTTCCTTTAAGCCCATCCACGATAATATTAAATTATATGTTGATTTATGCTTATAAATTAGGATTTTGTTATGTGACTTCCTGAAATCGTGCCTATTGAAATATTTTCATGTAATTATGAATTATATGATGTTCCTTATTGTGTATATTGAATTTTGATATATGAACTATGCTTAAGTAGTTGGAAAAGGAATTGTTATGATGTACATGCTCATATGGAAACCATGTTCGATTTACGTTGTCACGTGCTTATGATGATTGATATATTGTTTGCTATGAGATATTGCATATGGATGTTACGTTAATGAAAACTCCTTGGCCCCATACTGATGTAATCGTTGATGTAAGAGAAGAAGCCATGCGAGGCCTTGTTACGTTGGCATTACCATGTGGAGATTTTGGATGAATATGCCTTATTGAGAAAGTTGGCATTACCGTGTGTCTTATTGAATAAATGTGCCTTGACATTGAGGATTTGGTATTGGCATTACCATGTATGTGTTGTTGATTTCATATGCCAGGATGTTAAGTTTGGCACTACCGTGTGCGTATTGTTGTTTACGTGCCAAGGGATCTTTATTAATTCGTTACCTGTGATGGATCCATGGAAGTATGGAATTGATGAATGTGGGGACTCTTAAATTGATTGGGGGTAAGGAGTGATCATTAGTCGTGAACATCATTTAATGGGCTGAATGCTAAACTGACTTAATTAAAGGTGAAACTAATCATGCATTCACTGGACCCGGCTTGGTGGGTCAGCCCCTTGGGTGTTAGAGAAAGTGTGCATGGGCCCATTTCTCTCTCGCTATCTAGTGAAAGTGTGCATGGGCCCGTTTCACTAGTTGGGTTTTGGTGCATGGGAAGAGTGGAGTGATCCCATCCTAGCTAGAACCTCTGGTGACTAGTGGCTGGTGAGAAGAGTGGAGTGATCCCGTCTCATTTGGTCAGGGTACCTTAGCCAGAGCATCCATGTCATGCATTGTATTAACCAAGATTTTTTTTGGAATTGTTTTGATTTGATTAAATGATAATATCCTGCTTGCGTTTACTCTGTGCCATTATTATCATGATTGTTTTATAGAGATATTCCCCACTATGATAGCGTTTAACGCTATCCAACCACATCTCAGATAATCCAGGTGAAGATCCAGTAAGAGAATCGAACACTACGATGAGGTGCTCGAAGGCTCGTGGCAGCAAGTGACGGACGATGAAACCGAAGCGGCTTGAAGATGGATTATGTCTATTATCTTTGTAGAGTAGATTTATTTATTTTTTCTTTTGAACATGTAATAAGTCTCTCATGGAGATAATAAGTGGAAATATTTGGTTAAATATGTTTTATTACATTGATTTAGAACTTAGAATAGAATATTTATGGAATAAGAACTTAAATTTCCGTCATTATGCTATGTATGCCATGAATGTATGAAATTACAGGTAAGTGTGTGGAAACGTAACTCTGACACACGTGAATTAACACCCGGAAGCTCGATCCATCGTGTTGTCCACGAGAGTCGAAATTTCGGGGCGTTACAGGTTGAATATGAATTGTTGTCTTTTTCTTTTTCTTTTCTTAACTATCCATATTGTACTTCTATATTGCTGGACAGTTGAGTCAAAAATTGAGGCACATGAAAGATCAAGTGGACTATAACATGAAAAATTGTGGGGATAATGATTTCCACCGTTGAAACCTTCCTAAGGCCGATGTTTATTTGTCATTGGACCTGTTCATAATATCACACAGATATGGATGAAGATAAAAAAAATATATATATATATATCAGCTTGATCCAAAACTTTTGTGACCCTTCAAAATTTTTCAATGGTAAATGTTCAATTCACACTGGTTTCCTGTGGTGTAATCCACTTGATCTTTGGATATGCTTCATTTTTTGTATCAAGCCCTAAAATTATCTGGTAAAATAGATGGACGGAGTGGATAAAATATATAAATCATAGTGGGCCCCCCAAGAGTCTCACTTACTCACAACACAGTTCGTTTCCTTCCCGATCCACCTTTACCTTTAGTGCCGCCTACTTGGTTCACGGATGCAGCCCCTTTTTTTTCTCACGTCCTAAAATGAGCCCACAAAATGGATGGATGGGGTGGATTTCTCACAAACATCAGACGTGGGACTCACTTGGTCCCATCATCCGCACGAAACCGACTTCCTATTCTTTTAAGGCTGGATAGATCCTCGGAGGAGCGAAATGGGAGAGGAGAGAGACTCGCCCTCTCCGCCTTCATTGCCCCTAGAGATTCGGATCCCACCCACAGCTGGGATTGCCACGTATGCATGTACGCAAGCTGTGGGTGTAGCAAAATTCTTCCCGCTCCACCTCTGAGAACCTTTAACGGGTTGCAATAAATGCAAGGTATTTTTGTGAAAAAGGTTATAAAGGTCTAAGAAAAAATATTTCCAGAAGGGTTTATTTTTTATTTATTTATATTAAAATTGATACCTTATGTTTTCTTTGGTTAAAACCCAATTAGCTTCACTGTCTTGCTGCATCACTACACCCAATAAGACCTGAACTGAAGAAAGGGGGAAAGCTCTGCCACTCTAACACTCTCAAACAGAAAGCTTAGGCATAGCTCTCTCTGTAAGGATTTTCAGAGGCCATAATCTAACACTTATCCATCTCACTTCCGCAGATTAGCTTCACTGTCTTACTGCATCACTGCACCCACTAAGACCTGAACTAAAGAAAGGGGGCAAGCTCTACAACTCTAACACTCTCAAATAGAAAGCTCAGGCATAGCTCTCCCTGTAAGGATTATCACGGGCTGTACCTAACACTTCTCCATCTCTCTTCTCTGCTGAGTGTATTCACGTTTCTTGAAAACCAAGGTATACTCTTTTCTCCACCCTTCTCTCTTTTGTCCTTCTTTCTCTTCTTCTTGGTTTTTTTTTTTTTGGAATTAAAATAATAGAAGGTGTATGCAATTTATCTTCTTCTTGGACTTCCACCCTCGACGTTTTATGGAGCCCATCATACCATTTAACCGGTCCATATGCTTTCCGACGTAGGGGCATGCAAAAATCAGGCTGGATCGTGATGTGTGTCGGACATCCACACATTGTGCATTTGGTGGGTCCCCTCCACAAAACACCCAAGTGGGCCGCAAGTGAGCCGCTGTTGAAACCATATGCATAATCATGCCTAAAACTTCTTAAAAGCACTTGGTGTGTACCACCTGAGTTTTTGAATAGCCTGAAATTTGGTATGACCACTCATCCGATGAGACAGACAATGGATGGGCTGGTTGTCTCAAACACATCTCAGTGGGGCCTGTAAACAATTAGGAAGGTTTGAATTGCTGGGCATCCACTGTTAACTGTTATCTATGGTGTGGCCCACCTAAGTCATGGATTGGCCTGACTTTTAACAACATAGTTCATCATGGAAGGTTGTAGCTGATTGATGGAGTGGATTTCTGCACACATCTCAATGGGGCCAAAGAGCTCACCCTCATGGAAAGCTCTCATGAAATTGACCTCATTGTGTGTGTGCATGTATGCATGCATGTTATAATGAAAAATACATTTTCTACTGTTGGAACTCTTAAGACCGTAAGTTTCATGCTAGATACAAAACACTCCTATTTACATTACATGAATAATCATGACTTGCCTTTTTGGAGTAGTATAGATTATCCAACTCAGCAATCAAGTATCCAGACACAGAGGATTGGATTTTTCGACCCATTTGATTTTGGAACTCTGACCTAGTTTCAGAGAGTAGTACAATTTAAGTAATTTAGTTTGAGTTAATGTATGTCAGGTGTACAATTTCTGAATGCTTGCATATCAAGCATCATAAGCAACCAGAGTATCAAACAACTCCCTTTTAGTTCATACATCTTTTTATATCAATTGGACTAATCTTAATTTGTTTCTCTGATCAAAATAATTCAGTTCCCAATTTAAATTATATTATATCAAAATAATCAGGGAAATTAATAACCAATTTAAAAAGAAAAACCTTCTTAAATTGGATTGCTGTTCAAAATTCATAGATTGTAGAAATGATTAATATAATTTGTATGTTTATTCATTTGGATGGTTATTTAAGGAACATGCCAACACAGATTCTAGGCCATTTGGCGAAAAACAATTAGTCTAGTCCAATAATTAGGCTGGCCAGAAATTGACGATAAAATGAATGGGCAGAGGAAACAAATGGTCAGTGACCTATATTTAATGTATGCATGTTGCCTTTCTGATTAACAGTCCTACCTCTACTTTTTGTGGCGGCCCCTATTCATGGGGGGCTCATTAGGAAGAAAGGTCCGGAGCTTGCACACAAGCACCAAAATGGTTTCAACACTTGAGGTCTTGGAATCGATTCCCCAATGGGGGTGGCTAACATTGTGGTGTGACTGACAGTCTGGGTGGGTGTACTAACAGTGGGTGTATGTAATAACCCCCCCCCCCCCCCCCCCCCCCCCCCCCAAAAAAAAAAAAAAAAAAACACCAAAATGGCATTTTATCACAAAGTTTATTGTCCTTGTTGGTTTCTAACCTATAACCCATTTATGTGCACGAAAGCTGTATTCTAGAGTCATCGGGATCAAAAGATTGATCCAGTCCTAACAAATGGAGCATATGGTTTGTTTTTGGCTGTGAATGGGCCCATCCAGTGGTTAAATTTCGAACTGATCGGTCTGGGACCATATAAAATTTTGAATTTGCTTGGCACAGGCACAGCCCATTGACAGTCCAGGCTTTGTGATTTTTATGCTGGTTGCCTGCCATGGTTAGTGTGTAACCCAGGAGCTGTCCATATATGAAAGTTCCTTAACATTCAAAATTCATCCTTTGGGGGTCGTTTGGAACCATGGAAACATTGGTAAATGGTGGGAGGTTTAATTATCTTCCTGGAGTTGTTAGGGGTCTGAAATGTCAATTCTATACTGTGTTGGGAGCGCAGCCCGCAGCGAAAGGCAAAGAACTGAATGAGGGCAAACACAATGGCAAACAACCAAGAAAATTCAACATCCAAGAGAAAAAAAAAATCTGAATTTTACATGGAAACTCATGGGTAAACAATAGCACAAAGCGAAATCCACTATGAAAATTAGAAGTTTATAAGAGATGAAGAAAACTCACCCGGATCTAATCCCCCATGGAGATAAACCCAACCTTTTTTCTCTCACCCTAAAACTCTCTCAACCCCTTGTACACGTCTAGGACTCCTCGTATTACCCTAATCCCACATTATTCCCATTTGAATAGCATCAAAACCGGAATTAGCAACAAATTTGCATAAAAACTGCGCATCCGACCTAAACAGTTTGTCGGCCATTGAGCGTTGTATTAGAACCTGTCGAGCGCCCTACATCGGTCAGGTCTATCCTGGGAGTTTCAAGCACCTTATCAAAAGCCGTCGGGTGCCCTACAACCCATAAAAAATAAATCCAATAGTGTCTAGATTCCAGAAGCCTCATCCAGGGTAGTTTCCAGCGCCTGACCCAATCTCATCGTGCGATCGAAACTCTTTCAGTGTAAAGATTGAAGACATCCCCAATAATCTTTATCGTGGCTTCAATCTTCAAGCTCCATCCTTCATCTCTACTTCTTCTCCATCATATCTCCACCACACATTAACTTCACTCCAGCACCTTCACACCCCACTCGCTCATGTGGCTTTTGTGCGTGAGTCACAAACGAGCATCCATGGATTCTGCTATAGCCATCGTAACTCCACCGGATGATGTGCTTTCGATCAACTTGTAAAGATGGCTGCACCTCCGTGCCTTCATCATTACAAGTGCCCCTTTTGACACTTTATAAACTCAATCTAAGCCAATGAACTTACACCCCATCACCTCGAGTGCACTAAGAGAGATCAAATTCTTTTTTACCTTAGAGACATGCCTCACATATGTCAGGACTCATTTGATCCCACCATTGACTACCAGAAAAATGACTTTTCCCGACGGCTGAAAGCCGTCGGCTAAGCCCTTTGCCAACGGCTTTTGGCCGTCGGATGGGCCGTCGGGAAAGGGGGCGTCACAATTACTTTCCTGACGGTTACAGGGCCGTCGGATTGGCCGTCGGAAATTCCGACGGCGATGAGCCCTCGCAAATTCCGACGGTTCATGACCGTCGGCGTTGCTTTAGCATAAAACAACAGCGTTTGAGCATGCATTTTACAACAAGTCATGACCATTGTAAAAAACAGGTGTTGCTAGTTGTAAATGCTCGTCATATACATCGGGTTTCACCCCTTGTGAAAAGGGTAAACGTTTACAACTACTTGGCCCATTGCAAAAGAAAGTATTAACAATAGTGCTGGCCCATTGTAAAATCATTAACTTGTTTAGTAAATGCATTAAATATCATGGTTCATGTGAGATTTTTTTGGTAATTTTGTAATGCTTATATGACTAATGAACACATGGAATAAAAAATTGGGTGGTAGCTGGAAAAAAAAAGTACTATTTACAATGGCTCTGCCACCACCCAAATTTGTTTTATTCCTTACGTTCATTAATCACATAAGCATCACAAAATCACCAAAAGAATCTCACATAAACCATGATATTTAATGCATTCACTTGTCCATTCCATAGCAAGATATCTCACCATTATAAAATGTATAAATCCCAAGAAGCGCACATATAAACAGTAAGATGATACTTAAATGATAAGATAGTAATAATAAAATCTTACCTCATCTTCACTATATAAGTAGGATAGTGTTCTCTATTGTGTCAAATAAGAGCAGACCATCATCTTCATTGTGTGGTGAAAGATCTCAAGGAGGAGATCGGCCATCATCATCTGTTGATAAAAAACGCGGTTTATTACATAAAGGGGGAGAAAGTGATGGTGATGGACTATTAGCTATTAATTTGTACAATTATAAGGTTGAATGGACTATTATCAAGGAAAATGGACTGCAAGTTAGTAATCTAGTTAGCTAGAAATCTGGACAGCTTGGTGGCCTATGGGTTGCATGTGTATGAAGTGCACTGCCTGGATAACTACTAGCTATGTTGGAACAGCATTTATGTGAAATGGGAAACACCTATCTGTAATGGACAGCACCAATATGTAATGGACAACTAGTATATATGTGTGGATAGCAGTTTGGTTCGGATGGCACCTGGGCCGCGATTTGGATAGAAAACAGGCCACAATTTGGACAGCAAGATGGCCTACAATCTGGGACAAAAGATGAGCCACAATCTGAGCAGCAAGAAGGCCTGGACAGCCGTGATGTTAAATGCATAGCAGAGACAACAAATGGCCAGCAAGGTAGCTGTATCAACATGTTATTAATCTGATCTTAAAGGGACAACAACTTGCTATGATATGGACATGAAATAGCAGAGACAACAAATGGCCAGCAAGGTAGCCTGTTTGATGCAATGTGCATGAAACAGGCCATGAAATGGACGTGAAATGTACATGGAATAGAATGAAATGGACATGAAACAGGCCATGCAATGGACTGCAGATGGGCCACGTAAACTGATCCTAAAATGGGCAGCGATCTGATCATGATCTTAGCCAAGGAATGGGCCATGATCTGCACGTGATCTGGGCAAGGAATGGGCCATGATCAGGACATGCTCTAGAGCTTAAGATCTACTGTAAACTCAGCTGGACATCTGCTATGAAAGAAGCTCAAATTGGCACATGTAAGCAGGTAGAAATTGTCCATGAATTGAGTGCAAAAATCAGCTCATGAATGAGCAAAGAAATCAGCTATGAATTGGGTGCGGATCTGGTCATTAACTGGGCCGTAATCTGGTTGTGAAATGAAGTTCAAGAACAGCTATAAAGTACTATAAGTTTAAGATCTGATAAAACTGTCTCGAATTCAATATGAATTGGAGTTCAGATCTAACTTTAACAGAGCAGAAATCAGAACTTCAACGGGGCTAAAATGGGAGCTCTAATGGAGCTGTGATCGGAGCTTCAATGGAGTTGTGATCAGTGCTTCAAGTTGAGGTGCAGATCTTACCTTTGAGCTGAGTTGGAGATTCAAGATCTGCTGTGGTTTGAACTTTAGATCAGTTGTAGTTTCAGGCTAGATCATGATCTACTATAAACTAAAGAAGAAGAAGCTAAAATTGTGGATGAAGAAGTTATTTGAGATGAAGAAGAAGACGCAGAAATTGTAGAAGTTATTTGAGATGAAGAAGAAGACGCAGAAATTGTAAAATTTTGGATACACCACCAAATAAGTTAATTTTTCTACTTACAGCAGTAGATAAGTTATTTGAGATGAGTTTGGTTTATGATCAATTATAAGTAGCTTTTTTTTATTTAAAGTTACTCAATCACTTCAGTTTAATAAGTAAAAAATTAAGATAAGCTACTTAAGGCATATCTTAAATAAATATAGAATTTCTTAAATAAAGAGAACCATGAGAGACAGAGAATTAAAATTTTGAATAGGCCTGGCCAAACAAGCCAGCCCCAAACAGTTCAAAATCCAGTCTCAAACCAACACAGGCCCACCCAAAATCATAATTCCTGAATTATGCTGTAAAAATCCATAAAAATCAGAGAAAATTTTCATTAAGGCAATAACTTACCATAGTGGAGCATAAGAGGATGACAAAGCAAGAAAAGGGTGTGCCCACCTGTAACATAGATAGGATTGCAAAAATCTTCAGCTCAAACATAGTCAATTGACGAAATACAAAAAGGAAAAAAAAAAAAAAAAAACAACAACAAGAATCAGTATGTATCCAACTTCAAAAATTTTCATGTATACATTCCAATTCCTCTCTAACATATCCTTTCCCTGCACATAAAATCAGTATGTATTCCATTGTATGATGCTTGATGCGCACAATGTACAAACTGGACCCAAGATGGGGCAACCCTGTTGGATGGACTGGATGTCATACATATAACTTTGTTAATTTAGTAAAATAGCTCAACAATCATTCTGGCTAATAAATGAATGAAGACTAGCAGAATTCTTGCTAATTATGACAAATAAGTGGAGAAATGCAACCCATTTTTAAAACAAATATCTACCATAAGAAATGGGTTAATAACAAAGGTAATAGCGTAATAGTGGTTGACCGTCAATATCAAAGGAAAGATCTGGACTCACTGTTGTATTAGTCGAATCACCATCAGATTGGTACCGTCCATGTGCACCCTTAACCAATTTAATGGCCACAATGTTTTAGACTGAGGAATTCTACCTGTGTTTGAAGTTTTGAATGGGTCTATCAAGGCAATTGGATGTAGCTATGCCAGGTGGGACTGATCTTGATAAACATGTTTGACAGGGTTTATCAAATCAACAACATTATTAAATTGTCAAAGAGGACACATAACAAGAAAGAAACATACTAAGGCATCCACCATCCTCTTACTCCAACTCAGGAGAAAATTGTTGCCTCAATCTGGGGTTTTTTTTTTTTTTTTTTGTTAATAAAGAAAGAACAAAAATAAAAAATAAAAAAAAAATCTGAATTTGTCAAGATCCTGTGAATTTGCATCAATAAAACAATCTGAATCTTCAAGAATGTCATTTTCAATTCTTACATTGGTTTCTTTGGTTTGTAAAGTTGAGAAGTTAGTGGCTGAAAATCTGCATTATTATGGAGGCAATACTCAAGATCACAGTTAAAAAAAAAAAAAGAATCTGTATATCCTATATAAACATAAAATTTACCTTCGGGAGTGAAGCCTCAACTCTTTGGGTGTGATACCCAAAGCTGGTTTGGTGTAATGCTAACCATATCAAGGAACATTTCTAATGTTGAATAGCCAGAGGCTCATCATCCTACATCAGACTGCTTCTATCCTTATGAGGGAACAATACTTTTCATTAGAGTCATGTTAGAAAATTTTGGAGGTTTCATGCGGATAGGTCTAAAAACCACTAGACATAAACATGCTACCACACAAAAGAACCAGATCTTAAACCTTCTTCAATTCACATTCAATTAAAAAAAAGGATTGTAACCCAACTCATTTACAGACAAGATAGATTCCTGCAACAAAACAAACACCCATCTTTCAATGATAATGCAATTCGAACATCGATTCCATGGAAACAACCCAAATCTTTCAGGTTGAAAAGGAGAACTACAAATTTTAATGGTGAGTTGACCAGCCTGATTTTAGCACTAGGTTAACTTTCTGGGGAGGTCCACCTTATGCTACCAGTCAAATGTCCCACACATTAACCAGGTTTGCACCTATGCTACACGTAGAGAGTGCGTGTGATGCTTGCGAATTTCCAGTTTTACTTACATTCCAACAACTTTGCAATTTGAGTTGAATCCATGGAAAACAATTCACGATTCAAAAGTAATATGGATTTGCGTAAAAAAAAACACCAACATGTGTGAGGAGACAATACTACCAATACAAGTGACTTACATATCCAGATGGAATCCCACTGAGACCATGTTTTCAGTCTTTGACTTAACAAAGGTAGGAGCTACAGATAATGGATGCAAATTATAATGTCCATAGATTAAGAGGGTGTGTTTGGGTGTCATTTTAAAATGAGCTCATGTCAACTATTAATTGATATTATATATTAGAGAACCACATCTTCGAGTAGAATCCAACCCACCACTTAGCTCGATGCAAAACTGTAGCAAAAGCATGTTGGGCAAGTTGTCCCACGATCTGACCCAATCCGATGCCACAGATACCAAGTAACAACTAGAAAATAAAAAAAGACATCCCAAACATTTGCTCACTCAAACTCATGAGGAAAACAAACAATCCACAAATTAGAACTCATTACATTTTAAATCATCATCTCTTACCTTTATATCTTTTCATGAATGACACCAAGACAACAGAGTGGGGTGATCTGGAAAAAATGAGTGATGTATGTAAGGAAATTGTTTCATCAGAATATCATTCATAATGGAAGGAAATTGTTGAAAAGAAAATGAGTGATGTATGTACCTGTGAATCATTATATGATAGTTGGTCTTTATATGTACGAAGAGCAAACCTGTGCAATAATGAGATTTTTGGACCATAAACTAAAATGAGTTGAAAAAACTTATGAACAGCTTGGATATACAACACATACATCAAGGTAAATGCCAAGGTTAGGGTGCTATGTGTAAGTTTTCTATATAGTGGGCCGACTGATCAATGGTCCAGATTTGAATACAGATGCAGATTCATGTATGGACCGATCAGTGAACCCCACTACAGTCGTGATCTACAGAATTAAGAGGGGTTGCGCGTCTACACTGCCTGTGGCAGTATTGTAGTTGAACATGGATTCCTGATAGCCAAATTCGTGTGGAGCAAGGGTGGCAGTGTTTTGGTGGGTTTCAAACACTGCCACACCCATTACAAACCTTATTTAAAGGGTGCTGGGTCCCCAATCCGGGATTACACTGAAAACAACCCCCATCTAAGGTTTTCTCTACAGCAATCCCAGGAGAGGAAGATCCAGATCTCTAATTCGAGATGGCCCACCAGACAGGTATGTCTTTATTCCAGTTATTCGATCTCCATATCTGATGCACAGCAAGGTCCTATGTATTCCGCAATATATATAGATTTCTTACAGTTGGTATCAGAGCCATCTGTGCATCTGTTATGGTGGATCTCTTCAGATTATCAAATCCATCATTGAAATCCCATGGACCGGATCTGAACCGCCCATTCATGGACATCCAGATTCGGATCTAGGCCACGAGTTTTCCAAACCCTAAACAGTAAACAGTCATACCTGTGGCTATTCTCTATGTTGCTTGATCATGGCTAAAATTGAAGCCGCCATGAATTTCGATGGTAACGGTTGATGGTCACGGCAGCTGGAGATTCCGGCGACAGTGGCATAACAGAGGAGCTGTGTATTCTCTAGTTCCGACTATCTGTGACAGTCATGGCCCTTTCCCGTCCAAATCCATTCCCGTCACCCATGGCTGCTGTGCGGCAGCCGAATTCAGCAGTTGCCAAGACCGGTAGTGGCCATCGTCCTTTCCAGTGGCAGCCATGGCTTCCGGCTACCGGTTGCAGGAAGCTGTGAGCTCAGCCACAAAGGAGGAGGAGTAGGGCTGGTTTTGCAAGAGAGAGAGGCTACAGGGACCAGGGTTTCGGAATGAGGGTGTTTGCGGCTGCGGCGACGGCTGTTGTCGTTGGGGTACCGCACCTCTGTCACTGCCGGAAATCATGACCGACAGTGGCAAACCCATCTTAATCCTCAGAGGGCGACGATTGAAACCCTTCCTTTTGATTCATATCACGGAGAATTGGGGATTTGAGGAAGATGCACCACTGGCATCAAGAGATGGTGGCGATTTGGGCTGCCATTGTCGCTGATGTGAAGATGACCTCTTCGTTCCTAGTCTTCGGAGCAGTGGCAAGGCTGCCGGTCTTCGGAGAGAGGGCGGCTGCGGCTGTGGCTTGCATATGAGATTAGGGTTTTCACCCTTTTCTCTCTCTCACTCTCTCACACAGCCGCTTTTCCTTTTTGAGAGGGGCCAGCGCCCGTTTTTTTTTTTAAATGGTGGCCACTACCCTGCCGTGTGGACCCACTCTTGCTTCAGATCCTCCAGTGGGCCATTTCCTCGAAGGCTACTCTCCAATCCCTTTATGTGGATCAAGTCTAAGGGCTCGTGAATAGGAAAAATGCCATTTTGGTTTTCTTTGGTGCCTGCATTAATGGGCTGGATTGTCAAATGGGCCCACTTTCATTAGTATATGTCCCATCTATTAAGGTTAAAATGAGTGTACATTCTGATTCATTCACTAGATGGACACTTAGCCATCTGGACCTTTCATCATATGGACCTTGAGCATCAAGTTTGAATCGTCCATTTTATAAACCCCAAAGTAATGATTTGATTGTTCATCCAAATAAAGTTAACCTTTTAATCTGAGTTGTCTATCTTGTGAATATTAAGGGTCAGATCTTGTATGTTCATTAATGATGTCCATATCAGACTATTTTGTATATTAATTCGTTGAGGGCAGGATTAAATCGCAATCCTAAGTCCAAATTTTGTGGGATTGGATCTGATTGTGTTAGCCACCACAGTGACCTCAATTAGTGAAGATTTTCACAATTCTGGACTTATAATATTGGGTTTAAGTAGAGGATTGCATACACTTGTGTTTGTTTCCCATGCAGATGGTGACGAAAACAAAGACGTTCACCATTTTAGTAGGGGTATGAACACATGATTGCAGTCCTAAGTCGAAAATCATGGAGTTGGATCTGGTAGTGTTAGCCACCACAGTGACCTATATCAGTGAAGATTTGCACGAATTTAGACATATAATGTTGGGATTAAGTTAAAGGATTGCATACAGTTGCTTTCACGTCCAATACAGACGGTGACGAAAACACAAACGATCACCACTTTAGCACGGACATGAACACATGCAGACGGTGACGAAAACACAGACGATCACCATTTAAATTTTAAGTACAGGAGAACCTGTAGACACCCCACCTTCGGCTACACTGTTGGTAGAGATAGCTGGTTGAACGGAGGACCATACCCCCAAATTCCAAGTCCTAACTCAGCCAAACTCACCCTTGTAAGCCCCATTCCATAGCCCAGTTCAAGCCTGAACCCAGTCAACCCAGTCCTAAAAACCACCCTGAAAAACCCCCCATAAAAAAGGCCAGTCAAAAAATCTCAAAAAAGTCAAACTCACTGAGTCAACTCGCTGAGTTAACCCGCTGAGTCAACCCGTCGAGTCAACCCGTCGAGTCAAAACACCGAGTCAACCCGTCGAGTCAACCCGTCGAGTCAAACCACCGAGTCGACCCGCTGAGTCAACTCACTGAGTCGACCAGCGAGTCCAACAGCAGCCCCGAGGGAACGGCCGTACTCGCTGGAAACCGAGGAGCGGCCGTACGGGCGGCCCATGGCAGGCCGCCCGGACAAAATTACGAGAGCTGCCACTCTCTGCTGCTATAAATACCCCCTCCCCTTCTCATTTCAAGCATCCATTCGAAGCCCTTCGAGTCCAGAGAGAGTCCATCCTTTCGAGTGCCCTTAGCCCATTTTCCCACCAAGGAGAGCCCGAGTGAGGAGAGCCTAGCCCTGGTCCAGCCCAGCCTGACCACTGGTCCAAGCCTCTCAAGCCATCCAAGTCTTGATCCAACCACTCGAAGCTAACCCTTGCGACACCTCCGTCCACCCAGCTACTCATTTTCCAGCATCATCTCATTTGCATCTAGCATAAGTGCAACATTTACTTTCCTTCCAACCCCCCTGCTTCACTACAAGCACCTTGATTACTCAAGCACACATGCATATGTCTTTATATTAAGCACCTGTCAGTTCGAGCGTATGCTCTAGGCTTGCCCGTTGTTGGAACCTGCCCATCAGAAACTCTTACTGTTCAGACCTGCATTCATGCTTCACCATAAAACACCTTGATCATTCAAGCACACTGCATACGTCTTACATTAAGCACCTGTCAGTTCGAGCGTACGCTCTGGGCTTGCCCGTTGTTGGAACCTGCCCATCAGAAACTCTTACTGTTCAGACCCGCATTCATGCATCATGTCATCCATGAGAATATACGAGGATTAAACTAGACTTTCAAGTATCCGATCGATTCTGTGAAGTAGAGACCGTACTTCGGTACGGGCAGTGTGTGGGGTGCTTAACCTCTTCCCACCCTGTAACCGTGATCCCTTACCTTGAATCTCTGACCGCAGATCAACAGGAGTCATTTTGGAGGAAGGAATCTTCGGATTCCCTTCTCTAACGTTTCTACAGGGTCTAGCCGACTGTAGATTCGAAGTAACTGGCTAGTGGCGACTCTGGTCTTATATAAATTCACTTAAACACATCCAGCTCAATACGACAACCAAACGAAGCCCTCGAGAACGAGGCAAACTAGTGGCACAAACGGCGATTTCGCACGCACGCACTTCTTCTTCTTCTTCTTCCGAAAGGAAAGGGAGAACGACGTCGTGTGGGAGCGCGGGAAAATCGGCGAGGGTCCACAGAATGGCGACTCTGCTGGGGATGAGCTAGTCCCACTAGTCGTGATCCGACTTGAAAAACAGAATCCTTCCCATACTTGAAAGTCACTAATCCTCATACAATCTCATCTGCATAGCATTCTACCCAAAAAAAAAAAATAGAAGATCCCAAAACCAAAAAAAATAGAAAATCCCAAAACCCAAAAAGAGTAGAGTACAGTCCTCACCATTGTGCCTCCTCGGGCTCAACGTACGCGGAGACAACTTCCCTTCCGTAGCATAATCCGCACTCGGGCTCAGCAAGCCATGTCCGACCACGAAGAAGAAACTCATCTCCTTCCCGTTCTTGAGATGACCGAAGAGCAACTTCCAGCGCAACAGCCCATTGATAATACGCCAATCATACATGAATTGGCACAAGGAATGAGAGCAATGCAAGAAATGCTCTTGCAATTCATGCAAGCACAAACCACCGCAGCAGCCAACAATCAGGTTGGCCCAGTTCAGCAATCTCAGCAACCATGCCGGGTCCTCCCGGCCTCCAGTTCAAATCAAGCACAACCATCGGAGTCTGCCCAAGACTACCGACAGCAGCCATCTCAGCCCTTCGCTATGGGGCATCCTTCTCAATATCTTCCTGCGACGACAAGGCCATCTCAGAGCACTTCCGTTGCAGGAACATCCAGTCAGCTTCCAATCAATCTTGCAAACAACAATCTCAGTAGATCTCAGCATGTCCCCGCCGATGGGACACCTTTTCAATTCCAGCACATCCCCGCCGATGAGATTTCAATTCAATTTCCAGCAACAGGGACAGCACTGGCGAATGCCCACAACGGGGGTCAGTGTCAAGCCCACATCAACCAGCGGACAGTGGCGAATACCCAACAAGGGGGTCACTTCCCAGCATCTCAGCCTCCTGCAAACAGGAGCACTTTTCAATTCCAGCACATCCCCGCCGATGGGATTCCAGTTAATTTCCAGCAATCTTCAATTCAGCAAAATCCAGTTAATTTTCAGCAATCTTCAATTCAGCAAAATCCAGTCAATTTCCAGCAAGTTCCAGTTCAACCTTCAGTACAGTCTCCAGTTCAGTTACCATCATTTCAAGCACAAGTTCATCAGAATCCAGTTCAGTCATCAAATCAATTTCAGCAACCCGCGGTTGCTTGTCAGCAAGCCCATAGGGTCGAAGACATCGACCACTATGCCGAAGAAGAACGTGCCTTACTCCAGGAGGCACCAGTCGCTCGAACAGATCACTCAGGACTGGATGAGTTGCGGGAGCATTTCCAGATCTTGCAAAATCAGCTTCAGCAACAACAAGGAATCGACTTACCTTCGACCAAGTTCAGAGACTTGTGTCCTTTCCCAGATGCTCAAGTACCTCAAAACTTTGAGGTACCAAAATTCAAAAGATACGATGGCAGCGGTTGTCCCACAGCACATCTCAAGGCTTTCTGTGGAGAGCTGAGTGCCATTGCAGGAAATGAAGGGGCCCTTATTCGTCTGTTCCAAAAATCTCTGAAGGGCGATGCCCTAAATTGGTACACTTCATTGGACTGCCACCGCATCAGAACATGGGAACAGCTTTCCCAGGCTTTCATCGACAGATTCGCATACAATCTCAATATGGCACCCAGAAGAGCCGACCTCGCGGCTCTCAGGCAAAGGAGTGATGAAACGCTATCAGCTTATGTGGGACGTTGGCGAGCTATGGCAGCTCGAATGCGGACACCCATCGACGATGAAGAACAAATCTCCATGATTGTTCATTCAACATATCTAGGCATATCCGGATACCTCATCTCGCATCCATATGCGAATTTCTCACAATTGATCCGTGCCGGAGAGCAAGTCGAAGCAGGAATCCGGGCCGGGACAATCTCCCCATGGCCTCATCAGGCCACTCCAGTCAAGAGGAACAGAGTGGAAGGAAGACCTATCGGGCATGGGAATGGAAACCGCAGTGGTTCTCCTCCCCGCCCAACAGAGGTAAACAACATCAACACCACTGCTCAAGGAAATCAACGTGCTCCCCCACAGGGACGTCAACAGTATCAGCAGAATCAAGTACAGCATCAGCCTCAGCGGTATCAGCCACAACCGAATCCTCAGCCACAACCACCTCGACAACAGCAGCAGTTCAGAGGAAACGGCCAATACTCATACCAGAACAGGCAGAATTACAGGGAGTTCAGGAAGTTCACTCCACTCAGTCAAACACTTAGTCAAATCATGACTACGCTGGTACAAAAGCAGTTACTCACTCTGATGACACCTAGGCCTCCTCCTCATCCTCTGCCACCGAATTACCGAGAAAATGAGTATTGCGCCTATCATCAAGGACGTGGCCACGCCACTGATCGATGCTATACTTTGAAGAATGCCATACAAGGCCTGATTGATGACCGCAAGATCGTCATCTCGGTCCCTGGAACTTCTCTAGCAGCTTCCACCAACATCCTTCAGAATCCTCTGCCTCAACATCCGACGGACCCCAGTTCATCTCGTGGCCCTGCAGTCAATAGTATAGAAGAAGGGGATCATCTCGATCGCTTCTTCTCCCCTATTCAGTCCATTCATGCCTACACTTATGAGCCGACAAATCCTCCTCCAGTCTTGCAAGGGGCAAGTCCCTTTCTTCCTTCAGTCTTCGAGCCAGTAATACTCGAAGGAGCACCTCCATACGATATACCAGTTGTTCAAGGGGCACCTTACAATCATTCAAGCTGGGAACCAGTCGTCCTGGAAGGAGCACAATCATACAACGAGCCCACATACGAACCTGTCATCTTGCAAGGGGCAACTCAAGAACAATCCAATCCACAATGGAGGGATTATACTCATCAGCAACAAGAACCCGTTGTATTGGAAGGAGCTCTTCCAGTCGAGCCAGTCGTATTGCAAGGGGCAAACCCCGGAGGCGTGTCAATCACGCTACGGCAGCTCGGACGAACAGAGAAACCTCCTGCCATATCAAGAGGACCAGTATTCATTCCATGGGAGCCTCCCGCCCCAGGAACGATCAAGCCAGGACCATGACCTTATGTGGTCTATGAAGACAAGCCTCGATATTACCCCTTCAGCACAGGCAACAATGTAGTCCTCAAGGCAAAAGCTCCATACGAGGAAGATCTGGTACCCACAACAGCACCGTTGCAAGAACCGGTGGTCCTAGAAGGCAAAAGGGAGGAAAACTACAAAGAAGTTCCATGGCACTATCCAGAATGTGCGGAAGTGGGGAACATGAATCCCAACGGGCGTTGCATCCGAAGAGATAATCAAAACAGAGGAGATCCCAAAGGCGTCCTCTCAGGCCTCGGCAGCAAAAAAGAAGCCGCATA
This sequence comes from Liriodendron chinense, assembly GCA_003013855.2. Lineage (NCBI taxonomy): Eukaryota > Viridiplantae > Streptophyta > Magnoliopsida > Magnoliales > Magnoliaceae > Liriodendron > Liriodendron chinense. The sequence continues at coordinate 2,817,794 of ML058590.1, forward strand.
CGATGTAGCAACTCAGCTCAAGTCAATCCCTGCTCAAATCTCAGTATGGGAGCTACTCTGCACATCTCGCATACACCGAGAGATGTTTGCCAAGACCTTGAATGATGCTCATGTCTCCTCTGATACGGCACCAGAGATGATTGCATTGATGATTGGACAGCTACTGGCTCCGCGCGCCATCACCTTCACCGATAATGAGTTGCCACCAGAAGGACGCGATCATGGCCGATCCCTCAACATAGCCTTACGATACAAAGACCTCTGCGTCCCGCTGGTCCTTATCGATAATGGCTCAAGCTTAAATGTCTGCCCACTCAAGACTGCGGAATGTCTGGGAATCAGTCCCTCTTCATTTCGACCCAGCACCATATGCGTTAGAGCATTCGACAACACCCGCCGATCAGTGGAAGGGGAGGTCGACATAGAGGTACAGATAGGTCCGGAAGTCTCCACCATCACATTCTAAGTTCTGGATATATCAGCCTCTTTCAATATGTTGCTCGGACGACCGTGGCTGCACAAGGTTGGAGCTGTGCCATCAACCCTGCATCAACGAGTGAAGTATATCTGTGGAAATCAAGTGATCTCTATCCATGCAGAGAAGGAGCTCATCATTCCTTCCAATGCTGCTGCCACTGAACCAGACATCCCGGTCATCGATATCCAGCACTCTGAAGAAGACATCCCGCTTCATAGTTTCGAATTCGAGACTGTGAACTCTATCGCCAATCCAGAACCGATAAGGGTGGACCGTGTCTTCTCACCGGCAGAGCATCTGAGCCTCAAATACCGAATGAAGAATCACTTCAAGTCCAGAAAGGTACCGCTGATATATAACCAACGCAAATGGGGACTCGGATACAAGACAGTCTTCATGGACAAAAGGAGGAAGAAATTTCGGTGCTCACCCATCCAATTCGTCAAGCCAGGAGAACATTGCAAAGATCCAGGAGGGAATCAACCGACTGCACTACACAAAGGCCTCCCAATGAGCCTAGTTTGGGCCACGTGGCCCCCCATTCGATGGGATCAGATTCTCGAACCATCTAAGCCTCCAGAAGAAGAAGGAAATGATGAAAACGAAGAAGGAAGTCAAATACAGCAGCTTCAGGACCAGGTTACTCTGATACCTGCTCCCAGCCAGGGGCACAACCTGCCCACTTTAGCATCAATCAACCAGGGGCACAGCCCGTCCATTTCAATTCCAGCCAGCCAGGGGCACAACTTGCCCATCTCAACATCAATCAGCAAGGGGCACGACTCGCCCATCTCTACAAAATCAACACCATCAGTCATCAGCCAGGGGCAGAAGCAGCCCATCCATTGGACCAAGAAAGGGAAGTGGCCAGCCCTAGATTGGTCTGATGTCCAGATTCCAAGCTCATGTCTAGCTGTGGAACCAGACGAATTGCAATGCGAGGTAAGTGACCCGGGAGGGACTGAGTACGGCTCAGATCTCGAACCCGACCAGCAAGAAATCATGGTCATTGGTCCAGACCGTGATTCTTTGCCCAAATCATCAACCCCCACCTCTTCAGGGGAGGAAGTGTGGGGTCCTGAATGGTCATCTGTTCCCCTCACTTTTGAATCAGCCAAAGAGCCATCTGAGGGCTCTGGCTTCCAAAAAAAATGCCTGTTTAAGCAGCGACCGGAACTTTGGAACGAGTTGGGCTCAATCATGGTCTGCAATGCCCGCTTGTTCAAAGTCCCGTGAATTTCAAAAAACCAAAAAAATCAAAAATTTTCAAAAGCCAAAAACATCTAGCATTTTAATTTCAGAAAAATCTCAAAAATCAAAAAACATTTCTTTTCCTGCATTCAATAGTGTGCCAAGTTCGTCTAAAAAGTCGCATGAGTTTGAAGTCGAATCATATGATTTCGACATCGAATTAGACTTCGAGCTCATGGGTCTGGACGAAGCTCGGGATAAGGAAGATGATGATCCAGCTCCTGACCTAGAGGATCTCCTCAAAAAGTTCGAATCTAAAGCCAATGTTGTAGCCAATGATTTCGAGATAGTAAACTTGGGGACGCCTGAGATCCCTAGGGAAGTACGCATTGGAAAATCGTTGCCACCTGAGATGAAACAGAAAATGATAGAGTTCCTAGCTCCAAGATTGTCCAACTTCGCGTTCTCATATGAAGACATGCCGGGGCTCGATGAAGAGCTCGTTGTACACCATCTGCCAACCAAGGCAGATATGAAGCCAGTGAAGCAGAAACTTCGAAGAATGAAGCCAGAATGGGCTCTGAAAGTCCGAGATGAAGTCATCAAGCAGTACAACGCAGGATTCTTGGTAGTCTCCAACTACCCTGAATGGCTCACCAACATCGTACCAGTACCAAAGAAGGACGGCAAGGTTCGAATGTGCATCGACTTCCGAGATCTCAACAAAGCTAGTCCTAAAGATGACTTCCCTTTGCCACATATCGACACTCTGGTCGACAACACTGCTGGATATAAAATCTTCTCATTCATGGACGGGTTCGCAAGTTACAATCAGATCAAGATGGCCATCGAAGATCGTGAGAAGACATCGTTCATCACTCCCTGGGGAACCTTCTGTTACAGGGTAATGCCGTTCGGTCTGAAGAACGCAGGAGCAATATATCAGCGAGCAATGACAGCACTATTCCACGACATGATGAACAAAGAGCTCGAAGTATATGTGGACGACATGATCGTCAAATCTCGCACAATTGAAGGACACTTTGAAGATCTGAAGAAGTTATTCAACAGATTAGAAAAATACAAGCTCCGCCTCAACCCTCAGAAATGTGTCTTCGGTGCAATGGGAGGTAAGCTCCTCGGCTTTATGGTGAGCGAGGATGGCATCAGGGTCGACGAGACCAAAACCAGAGCAATCATCGAGATGCCCCCTCCTAGAACAGAGAAAGAAATTCGTGGCTTCCTCGGCAGAATTCAATACATCAGTCGCTTCATCGCACAGCTCACACCTATCTGTGAGCCAATATTCAAGCTCCTTCGGAAGAACGTCCCAAAAGAATGGAATGATGATTGCCAAGTCGCCTTCGACCGCATCAAGAAATATCTCATGAATCCTCCAGTCCTAGTGCCTCCCACTCCTGGACGACCACTATTGTTATACATCTCGGTAGCAGCAGAAGCCATTGGCTGTGTCCTCGGCCAACACGACGAAACCGGGAAGAAAGAACAAGCAATATACTATTTGAGTCGAAAGTTCACCGACTACGAGATCAGGTATTCCCCGATCGAGAAGACTTGCCTCGCCCTAGTCTGGGCAACTCAGCGACTCCGTCAATACATGATTGCATTCCCTATTCTCCTTCTCGCTCACATGGATCCGCTCAAATACCTGTTCGAGAAACCGGCACTCACTGGAAGGATAGCTAAATGGCAGCTACTCCTGTCTGAGTTCGACATCACCTATGTCACTCAAAAGGCAATCAAGGGACAGGCCCTCGCCGATCATCTTGCGGCTCACTCTCTCCTGGACTATCAGCCGCTCAAGACATTCTTCCCTGATGAAGATCTCTTGCTCATTGAAGAGGAAGAAAAGAAGAAAAAAGATGAGTGGACGTTATTCTTCGACGGCGCAGCAAATTCTAAAGGGAGTGGTATTGGAGCAATCCTCTACTCTCCAGATGATGTCCCTATTCCTATCTCGAGGCGCATCGCATTCGAATGCACCAACAACATGGCAGAGTATGAAGCATGCATCGCTGGCTTAAGGGAAGCCATAATCTTGGGCGTCAAGAAGCTACGAGTGTTTGGAGACTCACAGCTTATCATCAATCAGACCAATGGCGAATGGAAGACCAAAGACGAGAAGCTGATACCATATCATATGTATCTTGACAATCTGATCGAAGAATTCAAGGAAATCACCTTCTCATACATGCCCAGAGCCAAGAACCAGTTTGCAGATGCTCTCGCCACACTCGCATCAATGCTCGAGATCCCAAAAGGAGCTTCAAAATGGGAGCTCACAGTCGAAATTCAAGAAGAGCCTGCATTTTGCCTGCAAATAGAAGAAGCCGAAGCTGTCCCTGACAAACCCTGGTATGCCGACATCAAGCAATACCTCGAAACCCAGGAGTATCCAGAGTCAGCAACAGCAACAGATCGCCGAACCATTCAGCGTTTGGCCGGCCAGTTCACCATCAGTGGCGAAGTTCTCTACAAGCGATCCTATAATCACATCCTCCTCCGATGCGTCGATGAAACAGAAGCTGCAAAGATCATGAAAGAAATACACGAAGGAATCTGTGGCCCTCACATGAATGGGCACATGATGGCAAAGAAGATTCTACGACTCGGTTATTATTGGCTCACCATGGAGACAGACTGTTGCCAGCACGTCAGAAAATGCTTCAAGTGTCAGGAGCATGCAAATCAAATCCATGCCCCATCATCAGAGTTATACAACCTGACCACCCCCTGGCCCTTCTCCATGTGGGGACTCGACATCATCGGCAAGATCAGTCCCAAAGCATCAAATGGTCACGAGTACATACTTGTGGCAGTCGACTACTTCACCAAGTGGGTAGAGGCAGCCTCCTACACCACGATTGCAGCATCTCAGGTGATCAAATTCATGAAGAACAACATCATATGCCGGTACGGAATCCCCAATGCTATCATCACAGATAATGGAACCCCGTTCGTCAATAAGAAAATGGATGACTTCCTCAGCAAGTTCAAGATCCAACGTCATCGATCAAGCCCCTACCGTCCGCAGATGAACTGGTGGGGTAGAAGCCGCAAACAAGACAATCGTCAGGATACTTGAGAAGATGGTCGTGACCTATCGAGATTGGTCAGATATGCTCCCATATGCACTTTGGGCCTATCGAACGTCTGTACGGTCTGCTACGGGCGTTACTCCTTTCGAGCTTACTTACGGAATGGAAGCAGTCCTACCAGTCGAGGTGGAAATACCATCATTACGGGTATTACTAGAAAGCGGAATTGAAGAAGGAGAATGGCAACGGGCCAGATTCGATCAGTTGCAGCTAGCAGATGAAAAACGCATGCGTGCACTAAGTCATTCACAGTGCTATCAGAAAAGGATCGCTCGGGCTTACAACAAGAGAGTCCGAAAAAGAAGTTTCAAGGTAGGCGACATGGTCATGAAGAAGATTCTACCGTCGCACCTTCCAGACCACAGAGGAAAGTTCAAACCCTCGTGGGACGGGCCACTGATCGTCAGAGAAGTACTTCCCGGAGGCGCCCTCAGACTCACCAGCATGAGAGGGGTGGATCTTCCTGAGCCAACCAACGCCGACAACGTGAAGATCTTTCACGGGTAAGCCATTCTGACCTTATCAAAAGTTACTTTAATAAAGCTGAAGTCAAGAGGTTGAAGCTAAGACCTCTGAGAAATCATTTCCGTCCACCAACAAGTGTTTCAAAAAAAAAGGATTAAAAAAGAAAAGACAAAAAAAAAGAGAAAAAGAATACAGAAGAAAAAGAATACAAAAAAAAAGAAAAAAAAAAGAGAGAAAGAAAAAGGGAAGCCAAAGAAAGGCACTCAAGAAAAAAAAAAAAAATCAATCCAAGAAACACAGTCATCCATCCATTCATCTCAGAGGGGTCTTTAGCAAAGACCGACAGCTCTATTATCGTAACTCAGGATAAGGGCTGAAAGACTGCCATCGGCCGGCAACGACGGATTCCCGACCTCTAGCCGCCGCAGTTATCCAGAGACCCAAAAAAAAAAAAGAGAAAAAAAAAGAAAAAGAAAATGTGTGCCTAAACAAAGAGGGCGGAGTGAAAACCCGAAAGGGCGCTCCGAGTAAAAACAGTGGGCATACAGCGGACTTGGTGAAAACCCGAAAGGGCGCCGAGGGTAAAAACAGCATAGCTGTCAAGGGGCAGGCAAGATCAAACACCCGGGACGTGGTGAAAACCCGAAAGGGCGCCACGGGCAAAAATGACGGGAAAAGGCCGGCTGTAGTGAAAACTCGAAAGAGCGCTACAGGCAAAAATGGCTCAAATAGAAAAAAGAAAAATTAAAAGTGCAGGTACCAAGAAGTCAGACGATTCAGTTTGGTTCAAGCAGTGAAAGTGCAAGAACAAGAAGAAGTGCAGTCAGGAGCGAAGAGCTCTACAAACTCTGACAATCTCAAGAAGCAAGAGTTTCCATTTGCCTACATCTCTAGGGAACCAAAGGATCAAGCAAGTCAAATCTCGAGACATCGGTCAAATCATTGACCGAGCCCCAGTTCTGATTCTTATATCCCGACACAAAGTCCAAAAACACTCACAGGACAACTAATGGCACAATAGATTTTCAAACAGTTTTCTCTTTTCACTTAAATGCATTATATTTCTCTTACACATATCATCTTTTTCAAAAAATACAAAAAATGCATCATCATCAATCATATATGCAAAAAAGAATGTGCAGGTGACCAACACAATCAATCTCTACCCTCCTCCTCGGCCACATCAGGTAAGTCCTCTGACTCATAAAAGGATAGCCTCGCTCTCAACCTGCTCACCTCCATACGCAGGTAATGCGCCTCATCGCGCTCAAGGGTACGGATCGCTGTCTCCTCGTCAGATAACCTCTGATCGGCAGCCAGTCTCCTCGACATCATCTCACAATGATACCGAAGCGCAGAGATCTCAGACAGCAGATGGCCATGAGTGGCCAAAATGAAGCAAGGATCGATAAATGGGCGCTCCTCAAAGGGTTCATATGAACCAGATGAAGAGCCAGCATCTCCAAGGATATCCTGCTCTTCCTCGTCAACAGTCTGGTGCCAACAAGGGATACGTCGATACAAAGACTGCTCAGCAACCCAGTACTGATATGGGGGGGTCGCCATCGGAAAAGTCCGCAGCTCAAAACCCAGCAAATCAGCAGTCAAGTGACTCGCCAAAGAACAATCAATCCGGGTCCTGAAGTCGGAGGATCTACAGGGAAGTACTCGACGTCCGATACCCGTGAAAGCGAAATGAGGAACATCCTGCTCATACCCAAACTGCCGCAGGAACCGGATGGGATGGTAAGAAAAGTAGGATCGAAAGCCTACCAACATCAGAGGAAGGCGGTGTGCATCGCAAAGCACTGGAGGAAGTGAAAGCCAAGATGACTCCCAACGAACGTTCCAGTCACGAAGTTCAGCGAACATCCTGCGATACAAGGGCTCGCTCATCCTGGCTGTATGAGGAAGGAACTCCATGATATAACGCATGATGTCAGAGCTAGGAATGCCAGGAAGAGGTACAGGAACGGTCAGAGAAAGACGCTCCCATAGCCAGACCTAATCACAAAAACCAAAAAAAGTTCAGCTAGAGCAAAACAATTCCTAGCAAAGCAAGAAGAAAAAAGGTGCAGAAAAGATACCTGAAGGAAAGCACAACAGCCGCGAAGGACACGAGTGCGGCCCAGGGCACAGTCGGTCAGCCCATCAAATAGCTCGGCCAAGATGAGAGAAATGATCCCCTGCCGACGGACAGCTCGGCTCATCACCTCAAAAAGCAAAGGAGTCTGGGACCTACGCCATCCGGAGAACAGCACCTCAGCAATCAAACAGAACATCAGTGCATTCCGAGCAAAGGTAGAACCGGCCGTACTCTGAGGACCCGAAAAAAGATCATACAGCAGGTCCAAAGAGAACACTACAGCATCCTGGCCACTAGCTGCAGGCCGAACAAGATAAGGGATCCCAAACCAGTTCTGCGGTGTAGCAGTCTTCGGCGATGTCTTCGGCGAGAAGTACTGAGTATAATCCAAGGGTAAGCCTGTCAAGCGTGCAAGCTCCTCCAAAGAAGGCCCCATCTCCATATCGTTGAACGCAAACAAGTTCAACGAAGGGACCCAGTCAATCAAGGCAGCTCCGAGCATCCTCCAGTCAATGTCAACTCTAGCCATATGAATCAGACTGTCAAAGCCATAGGACTCCAAATCTCGAATCTCATAAACTGACAAGCTGTCAAGCCAAGCAAGCAGTCGTGGCGAGCAAGAAGAACGAGGAAGCAGCTGACAAGTCCTCACCGGTATCCCCTCCAGCACAAAAGGCCCAGAAATCGAGGACAACTCATCAAGGATCGGAAGGTCAACGGGCGAAGGAGAAGGAAAAGCTGGAACCTCTGCAGACTCGACAGCCCCTGACCTGCCCTCAGTAACAGCTATGTCTGATATAGCCGCATCGCTGTCTGAAACTGTCATAATCTCAGCCGCATGAGAAGACTCGCCCACCTCATGAATAGAGTGCGCAAAGGGCCGATGACCAAAAGAAGGACAATGCTCCCAACCAAAAGAGCCATCAGTGAAGATCACACCGCACATCGTGGCATCCTGACCAATCTGACCGTCAAAGAAAACATCTGAACCATCCAAAGGGGTCCCGGCAACCCCAATCAAAGAATCAACGGTCAGATCTGGACCTGCGGCCCCCTCCAACAGAAAATCATGAATCCAGTCATCATCCTGGCCGATCAAAGGGATCATCGAGGCATCCACACCGTCCATCATCAAGGGGACATCATCAATGATCACATTAAGACCACCCAAACAAGTGTGCCGCACATCTCGGCCCTCATCCAGAGCATCCAAACCGTCAAAGGTACCATCTGAGCCATCCATACCATCCAGACATAAGATCAGCCCATCTATGTCCCTCATAGTTCCATCATCACCGTCCATCACGTCATCCATGGGACCCACACTCAAGGGATGCATAGCCTCACCTATGTCCCATCCCATCATCCCATCTATACCATCCATTCCTCCCATAATGAAGGTCCCATTCAAATTTGAAATCCAGCCATCCCACCATTAATGGACCCATTCAAAGCTCCACCAACCACCAAGCTTAAGTCTTCATCAATGCCCCCTCTTAATGCCCCATCTACCCCATCCATTAAAAGCATCTCCCCATTATCAAAGCTCAGTTGAAGATCTGAAGTGTGGGACCCACCTTGGACAGCCCCCACAGCCCATAAATCCCCACCATCCATGGCCCAAGAAAGCACAAGGCAAGATGAGGACAAGATGATGATGAAAGAGGAGACAAAGAGAAGATTCATTGTTGGAATCGAACCTGAACGTACACAGCAGGTGGGGACAGCAGCAACAGGGACCAGAGAATGTCCGAGCACGAGCCAGCCCAGGCCGCTCAAGAGACGAGCTCTGGGCGGCCTGCCCTGGGCCGCCCGTACGGACACAGATTCCCTCTCTCCGCGGGATTGGCTCCAGGGTTCTTGGTAGGTGAGTCTGACAGTCCACGTCAGCAGATGGCGCTCCGTAGGCCGCCCAAGGCTCCGGTCCACTCCAAATTTCAACTGAAGTTGATCAAGATCATACAAAAGGTGCCCCACCGGTCCAATCATGAAGCAATGCGGCCAGAATAGGGCTGATCAAGCCAAAGAGAAGGAAAGGTGATCAAGTGGGGGCCACAAGCAATCCAAGCCATTCAAAGACTAGATCATCATGATCTAAACCATTGAAGAACCTACATGAGCCGTCAAACAACAAGATCAAAGGTTTGATCATCACAAGAAGGGCCAGAATTCAAGATCTAATCATCAAGTGGGCCCACAAAGCCAAATCAAGCGATCAGAGACGTTCAAGCCATCATCCACACCATGAGAAGCATTCCTAACCTCACAAATCATCAAAAGAAGTGCCTCAAAGTAAAGCTAAGGTCTCAAGTGGGCCCACAGGGCCAAATCCATCAATCTGAACCATTCAAGGGCCAAATCATCAAGATCCAAACCATTGGAAAGCTTACACAAGTCATGGAGTGGCAAGATCAAAAGTCCAATCATCAAAAGAAGGGTTAAAATCCAAGATCCAATCATCAAGTGGGCCCCGCAGGGCCTAAACAAGCGATCTAAACCGTTCAAGTCATTGTCCATGCAGTTGAGAAATCACAAATCATGAAGGAATGAGTCAAGAGTCAAAGCATACAGACATCACCAAGGAATTTGGGAGAAATTAAAGCCTGTATATTCATCCAAAAGTGCTTGATACAAAAGGAGACAAAAATAAAAGTACAAAGCCATACAAAGCAGAGCCAGCTACAAGTCACCAACATAATCATCATCGCCCCTCCTCGCGTCCCGCTCCCGACGATAAAGATCCATCAAAGGAGCAGTCACTGAACCTCCAACATACCTGCGACGGCCACCTGGAACATAAAGCGAAGGAAGCAAAGGCCCCTGGCCAAATAGCAGATACCACTCGTCATAATCACGATCCGGGATCGTGAAACGGAAGCCAGGCTGGCCCACCAGAGCCTCAACTCTCTCATCAGCTGGCATCCGAGCAGCTGGAAGAGGTGCAGAACAGGGGACCCGAGCCACCCCAGTGACTTGCCGAAGCAATCTCTCTCCCAAGTACCATTGGAAGGACTCAGCGTCAGAAAGCATAATGCAGAGACATGAAGCATCGTATGCCTCCACGCGCTGGGGTGTGTAGTAGAGAGGGAAACTAGCGTACGGCATCCGGGCAAACTGCAGCAGAAGAGGTTACCACGATCAGTTACAAGTACAACACAAGGACAAAGACAAGCAAGATACTTACGTCCTCAACGGTCAGCCCGTCTATATCAGCACGCCAATTGTCCCCGGGAACTCGGGAGTTCCGCTGACGATTCTGTTGATGCCAGTACATATGGCAATACTGAGAGGGTTCAATGTCATCTCGCATCCTCGGCGCAAGATGCGGAAAATGGTCATAAAAGCAGGTATGGATGAAAGTACATTTAATGATCAAAGAGAGAAAGGAGGCAAATGGCTCCAAGGAGGATGAAAGAAGAGGTACCTCAACAACAGGCCAGAAACCTGTGAAGGACCGGCTATGCCGACAGGTCTTGTCCAGACCTTGAAAGAGACGGGTCAGGATGGCCCCATTCTAGTTATAGGGATGATGAAGGTCCTCGACTAAACGAAGAAATTTAGGATCAACTCTCTCATTCGCATGGCAAAAAAGAAAGGATCCAAAAGCATAAGTGATCATGGCCCGCGCCTTGTAGAGGGCCTCTTGCTCGGTGGTAGGGACGACGGAAGCAAAATTGTTGTAAAACCATCGCATCTTCACTTGATGGCCTTGGAATTCACCCTCAGGAGGGACGTCACCGACAAGCCGCAGCCAATCAGTGGAAGAGAGGGGAGCTAGAGAGCTAACTTGAGGGACAATTGCCCCATGAAACGGGAAACCTATCTGCATGTAAATGTCCAAAGGGGTTATTCCCCACTCCCCACAAGGGAGCTGAAAGGTGTGGGTCTCATCCCGCCACCTCTCACAAAGGGCCGCAAGCATCATGCGGTTGGCGTCGTTATTATGGAAGCGTAGGGTGAGGAGGCCAGCAAAAGGAGTACCATCTAGTACTCGCTCAAGCAAGGGCTGTGGCTCTTTCATCCAATTGTCCCAGCGATCCCTGGTACCTCGACCCTTGATAGCAGGAAGAGGTTGATGCTCCATAGCTAGGGAACACATGTGGTCCCCTTGGCGGACAATGAAAGCAGGATCATCCTCGTCAACCACTTGATGGCCCCTGGTACCATCCGCCATGGAATCCTACAAGCCTGGCAAGGTAAGTCCCTATCCTTTACCCGTTAAAATCCAAATTATCATCTAAGAAACCCATGGGATTGGACTCACATTCCAATGCAAAATCGAAAGTCCAACTCCATGTGTTACTTAGGATATGTGTTGGGCCCATTGGAAAAAGTAAGGCCCACCTTAAAGAAGGTGGCATGGCATGCTTTAGGCAAGAAAAGTCCATCATCCAAGGACACATTTTGGACCACAAATGCACTCAAGTGCCATGAGATCAACTAAGGATGAGAGTTCTACTTCACATGAGAAGTTCCTCTTCAAAGTCCACATGTGGCCAAGGATGGACTCACTTTTATGCCAAGGTCATGATTCTCACTTAGGATGTCTCCATCTTTTTACACATATGCATGGACAGGTGAGGGATAGATAGGAAACGGGCCCCCAAGAGCAACCCAAATGCCTCATCTCAATGGATTGGAGAGAGCACATAGCCCACTTTGGAGAATATGAGAACCCATTCATGGGTTAACCATGGGCAACCTTATGTGCCTCATCTTGATGAAAGTTTTGACCATGAGAATACAACAAGGAGGTCTACCCACAAACATATGAATCAAAGAAGCTAAGGGTAGAAAGTTGATGCACATAGCCCACATGAAGAATCAAAGTTGAAAATGCCCATGAAAAGGCAAGTTTGGGCAACTTATGTGCACCAACTTGTTCACCAAAAAGGGAGACCATTTGAGCACAAAAGAGCATGGCTTGATGAGTCACCCAACCATCATGAAAATGGATAAGAATGATACACATAGCCCACTTGAAGATCAAAATCCAAAATGTCCCAAGGCATGGGACAAAAATGGGTAACTTATGGGTATCATCCTTTCCCACAAATTCAAAGAAAAATCACTCATACTTGAGAATGATGGTGGATGACCCACCAAGTCCCCAAAGAAAAGGTCAAGGAGCCATGGTTGTATGGATAGCTCACTTGAGAATCATCCATTTAAGGTTGATAACATCTAAGGGAAACTCTTGAGAACCACATTCCTACCACAAGGAAAACCATTTGAACTTAGTGAGATTGTGGGAACAACTCACTCATGGGACTTGTAGATGGTCAAGTAGCTCAAGTCCTCCATCCATTAAAGAAAAGAGCATGAAAAGAAAAAACCCACATGGACAAAGTGTAGTGGGGCACACATGGTTCAAAAAAGTGTCCAAATTCCAAAGAAGGCCCAAAAGCCCATCCACATGAAAAACTCCAAGGAGCCCACTACACCTTGTACAAGGATGTACATCATAATCAAGAGATAGTGGAAGACTTGGGCCACTTGTCCATAAAGGCCCAACTAGGAAAACTAGCCCACTTGAGATCCAAAATGAAGAATGGGCTAGCCACCTTGGTCCATACACAAATGAAGAAAGATGGGGTCACCCAAAGTGAACCCCATGAGCTCAAAACTTGAAATGGGCCCTACCATGCCCATGGGCCCAAATCTTGGAAAGAAGATGGAAAAGAAAGGAAGAGCATTAAGGAAAAATGACAAGAGAAAGAAAGCAAGAGGGAGCCCAAAATGAAGCATTGGGCCCATCAAATACACCAAGGGCCATGACTTCACTTTGAGCCCATTTGATACACATGAAAAGAGGCCCAACTCCCATGAAAAAGATAGAGTATCTTGCCATGCACACTTGATGACATGGCAAAATTACTCTTTACATGCACATGGAGGGAGTGTGAAAAAGGAAAAAATGATGAAGTGGAGAGCTTGCAATGTCCTTCTCCATGCATCACCTTTGGAAGAGACTTGAGATCTAGAAAAAGGTCAAGAATACTTGGGCCCACCTTCACACCTTCTTTGAATAGCTACATGAAAAAGAAAAAGGACCATGAGAAGAGACAATGAAGATGGAAAAGGACAAGAAAGAGAAAGGAAGTGGTCCATACCTTTACCACCCACCAAAGAAGGACCACCTTGCTGTCCCAAGACCTCTCTAAGGCCCACCACTTGAGAAGAGCAAAGGACCACCAAAGAAGAGAAAGGAAACTTGAAGAAAGAAAGAGTATGAGAGAAAGAAGAGAGAGATTGCACGTTTGAGGGGGGGAGGGTGTCCCATGTTATATAGAAAAGGGGAGGGCACCCTTTTACCCAGCCCCCTGAAGAGACCAGGAGGCACAGACCGGTCGGGCGGCCCATGGGAGGCCGTCCTAGCCTCTACCTAGGTGAAACGACCTCCCTCTCCCTCTCCTTGGGAAGAACTCCCCCTTGAGAAGGGTGGTTGCAAGTGAATCTTGTACCTTCATGTAAGAATGAAGTGATGGAAGAGAAGGATGAGAAAAAGGAAGAAATCTCACCAAAATCTCATCTCATGAGAAATGGGTGAGAAATTGGGTTGATGATGTGGAAAAGTTCCATGGAATTTCCAAGAAAAAGAAAGGAAAATTTGACTTGGTCAAACAATGATCTCAACCATCCAAAGGTATGACCTGATGATCCGAACCATTCCAAAGAGAATTCCCGCAGTCTCCAACCTGGATTGTTGCTCTTACGTACAAGTCTGGGTCCGAAGACCTTAAACTACGTCGGGATTCACCTCCCGAGAGATTTTCAATAAAAGCCGGTATTGGTCTTGATTGATCGAATCAAGAGCCGACGACACCGGGTACTTTCGAAAACCACAAAAAATATATTTATGCATTTCCAACACTTATTTGTACACAGTTTTGGGTCCGAAGACCTTAAACTACGTCGGGATCAACGTCCCGAGAGATTTTTAATAAAAACCAACATCGATCCCAGCCTTTCAGGCCAAGATCTGATGATCTGGATCATTTCGAAAAAACAAAAAATAATGTTTGCCCCTCTTTTGTACAGTTTCATGGTCCGAAGACCTTAAACTACACTGGGATTAATTTCTCGGGGGACCTTTCTCGCTTTCAACCAAAAACCGGCATCAGCCTGGATTGAATCAAGATCCGCTGACACCGGACATTTTCTCAAAAAAAAAAACAAAAAAAAACAAATATATATATATATATATATATATATATATATATATATATATATATATATATATATATATACTACCAGCCCCTCTTTTAAAATTCAGTGGTCCGAAGACCTTAAACTACGTCGGGATCGACATCCCGAGAGATTTTCAATAAAAACCGGCATCAGTCTGGATTGTCCATCCGCTGACACCGAACATTTTTCCAAAAAAAAAAATAATAATAATGTTTGCCCCTCTTTTGTACAGTTTCATGGTCCGAAGACCTTAAACTACACTGGGATTAATTTCTCGGGGGACCTTTCTCGCTTTCAACCAAAAATCGGCATCGGCCTCGACCATTGGGATCATGGTTCGATAACCCGGATCATTTCAGAAATACCAAAAATATTTTAAAGCTTTCCATAAAAACCAGTATCAATCTTGATCACCCGAGTTGAAATCTGGAACCTTTTCAAAACGAAAAAAAATATATATATAAATAATATATAAAACAAAAAAAAAATTTCACCACTAGTTTCAAACGCACCAATTTATCCCCAGCGGTCCGAAGACCTTAAACTACACTGGGATTAACTTCTCGGTGGCTTTCTTTCCTAACCTGTTCCAGGCATGGCTGACACTTGATCGTACGGGTGTCTGGAATCTCTTAAACAGGTAAGGGCTGTGGCGGGCAGAACTCCGCAATCCTGTTCGTGTTGAACGCACCGTGATAGACAACCTTGATTTGGAAGTCGCTGTTGAAGCTGACGGATGTTCCCTGTTCCTAGAACTCATGAAGGGGATTAAGGCTGTTGGGAGGTGGAGCTCACCCTCACGGAATTGTGAGCAACGTAAGACCCCAAACTGGATTGACTAAGGGAAATGTGAGGATGTGGCTCATTTTGTGGCCGAAGGAGTCCGTCGGACGATACGTGGTCTATGTGCATTGCACATGAGGAACAGGCAACTTTGTGGGTGTGTTGACTGAAAACCCTCAAAATCTCCTCATCCGAAGATGTAAAACTACGGCACTTAACTGTGTGAGACTCGTCTTGCTCGCTGACGTAAAATGGATCGGGTACCTTACCAGCAGTAGAAGCTGGAAGTGGATGAAAATGCCATACTTTTCCCTGCATCTCATAAAAATCACAAAATACAAAAAAAAATTGCAAAATCACCTCTTCAAAAATCACAAAAATATTTTCCTTGCTTTCAATCAAAATATTGTCAAAAATCACAAAAATATTTCCCTTGCTTTCAATCAAAATATTGTCAAAAAATCACAAAAAATATTTCCCTTGCTTTCAAATCAAATATTTTTGAAAATCACAAAAAATATTTCCTGTGTTTTCAATAAACTGATCTCTACTCTGACCGCTCAGGTAAAGATTCGGATCCAAATATCTGCAAAAATCACAAAAATTAGCATCCCCAGCACTACAATTCAGGAGTCTTGAACTCCGCTCACTTCACAGTATGGGATGACGGATCCAATCGCCCGCAAATTGGAATCTTGACCAAAACGGGTAACCAAACGCCATCTCAATCACACGTATGCCCAGAAGAACATCTTGAAGTCGAATAATATCCTCGTTCATTCTCATTAGCAAAGAAACAGCATCTTGGGACGATGGAACTGGTTGACCACGGGTCGGGATCTTGACCAACCCACTGTCCAAACATCCGCATTAAAAAGAAAATCCCCAGGGAGCACAACCCTGCAAGCAATAAGCTCAAAATTCTCGGCATCTCCAGCAAAAGCAAAATCATCAAACGAAAAGAGAATGAGCCAAGCCATGCATTCATCATGCATCTCCATGCATCAGCATCCATCGCATCAATCATCATGTTTACCTGCTTTCAAAATAAAAGTCGGTTAGCCAAAAGCCCCACAGGCATCCCTAGTGGAGGCACGTGCAAACCAGATTTCCATTTTAAAAAGAAAAAAAAATATTCCTATTTGCAAATAAAAACCCCACGGAGTATCACTCCCCAGAGTGGGTACCTTTTCAAAAATCCAAAAATATTTTTCAGTAGAGCGTTCTGCCTCCAACACACCAGGAGATCTTCCATATCTCTGGGTAGGAGCCGACGCAAAAATCAAATAAGATCTGATGTCTCGCGGTTTCCCCGGAGGTCATCGGATCCAATGCACTCAAAGTACGGTCGAACTGAACTCCAGTATCAGTGCGGTCGTACCCCATGCCAAGATACAAAAGATGAAAGCCAAAAGGCTCGGTCACAGAAACCATTTGAACAGGTGGAAACGATAAATTGTAATCCAAGTATCAAAATCAGCAGATTGGGTGGAAGGAGTTCACCCGCACATACCTAGGCGTGGATGCCTGAAGTACCTTGACTGAGTCCAAGTCGGCGTAGTAGAATCCCGTAAGACTATCGGACGCAGGGCGTCTAACCACTTTGACAGTCAAGCGAAACAAGTACTCCTGGAGTGATCTGGGAAAACATCAAACATCACACAATCAGTCTCAGGGTCAGCATCCTCGTAAGACTGTCGACGCAGAGGCTCTGCTGTACCTTTCCGATGTTAGTACCGATCGGGAATGGAAGGGTTGCGATTGGGTACCCAGGTTGCAGCAAACTGCAGGGACAATCGCAACGTTTTCTCCAAACTCTCGCGGTATGTGCGAGTTATCAATTTTCAGACAATCAACTGACTCAGATACAAAGGACAATAAAGATTCCAGACCACAATCAAGGAAAGAATGAATTACAAACTAAGCATCGAAACCAGCGGATCGGGTGGAAAAAGCCCACCCGCACATACCTAGGCGTGGATGCCTGAAGTGCCTTGACTGAGTCCAAGTCGGCGTAGTAGAATCCCGTAAGACTATCTGACGCAGGGCGTCTAACCACTTTGACAGTCAAGCGAAACAAGTATTCTTGGAGTGATCTGGGAAAACATCAAACATACAATCAATCACAGGGTCAGTAACCTCGTAAGACTGTCGACGCAGAGGCTCTGCTGTACCTTTCCGATGTTAGTACCGGTCGGGAATGGAAGGGTTGCGATTGGGTACCCAGGTTGCAGCGCATACAGGGACAATCGCAACGTTTTCTCCAAACTCTCGCGGTATGTGCAAGTGAGCGATCTCCAAACGATCAACTGGCACAGATGCAAAAGCAAGCAAAGATTTCAGAACATGATCTATGAATGACCGGGTCAGAAGTGGGGTGTCCACTCGCATTGGCATTCGGTTGCACGCAACCTCTGCCAAAGAGGGGCATCTGTAGACACCCCACCTTCGGCTACACTGTTGGTAGAGATAGCTGGTTGAACGGAGGACCATACCCCCAAATCCCAAGTCCTAACTCAGCCAAACTCACCCTTGTAAGCCCCATTCCATAGCCCAGTTCAAGCCTGAACCCAGTCAACCCAGTCCTAAAAACCACCCTGAAAAACCCCCCATAAAAAAGGCCAGTCAAAAAATCCCAAAAAAGTCAAACTCACTGAGTCAACTCGCTGAGTTAACCCGCTGAGTCAACCCGTCGAGTCAACCCGTCGAGTCAAAACACCGAGTCAACCCGTCGAGTCAACCCGTCGAGTCAAACCACCGAGTCGACCCGCTGAGTCAACTCACTGAGTCGACCAGCGAGTCCAACAGCAGCCCCGAGGGAACGGCCGTACTCGCTGGAAACCGAGGAGCGGCCGTACGGGCGGCCCATGGCAGGCCACCCGGACAAAATTACGAGAGCTGCCACTCTCTGCTGCTATAAATACCCCCTCCCCTTCTCAATTCAAGCATCCATTCGAAGCCCTTCGAGTCCAGAGAGAGTCCATCCTTTCGAGTGCCCTTAGCCCATTTTCCCACCAAGGAGAGCCCGAGTGAGGAGAGCCTAGCCCTGGTCCAGCCCAGCCTGACCACTGGTCTAAGCCTCTCAAGCCATCCAAGTCTTGATCCAACCACTCGAAGCCAACCCTTGCGACACCTCCGTCCACCCAGCTACTCATTTTCCAGCATCATCTCATTTGCATCTAGCATAAGTGCAACATTTACTTTCCTTCCAACCCCCCTGCTTCACTACAAGCACCTTGATTACTCAAGCACACATGCATATGTCTTTATATTAAGCACCTGTCAGTTCGAGCGTATGCTCTGGGCTTGCCCGTTGTTGAAACCTGCCCATCAGAAACTCTTACTGTTCAGACCTGCATTCATGCTTCACCATAAAACACCTTGATCATTCAAGCACACTGCATACGTCTTACATTAAGCACCTGTCAGTTCGAGCGTACGCTCTGGGCTTGCCCGTTGTTGGAACCTGCCCATCAGAAACTCTTACTGTTCAGACCCGCATTCATGCATCATGTCATCCATGAGAATATACGAGGATTAAACTAGACTTTCAAGTATCCGATCGATTCTGTGAAGTAGAGACCGTACTTCGGTACGGGCAGTGTGTGGGGTGCTTAACCTCTTCCCACCCTGTAACCGTGATCCCTTACCTTGAATCTCTGACCGCAGATCAACAGGAGTCATTTTGGAGGAAGGAATCTTCGGATTCCCTTCTCTAACGTTTCTACAGGGTCTAGCCGACTGTAGATTCGAAGTAACTGGCTAGTGGCGACTCTGGTCTTATATGAATTCACTTAAACACATCCAGCTCAATACGACAACCAAACGAAGCCCTCGAGAACGAGGCAAACCAGTGGCACAAACGGCGATTTCGCACGCACGCACTTCTTCTTCTTCTTCTTCTTCCGAAAGGAAAGGGAGAACGACGTCGTGTGGGAGCGCGGGAAAATCGGCGAGGGTCCACATAACCATTTGCATGTTATGACTACCACCCACAGGAGGAGTCATGATGATGTGGGCGATTCTCACCGGGATTGATTTTAGGCCCACCTTCATCCTGGATAATTCAATTGAATGCCCTCAATCAATTGAATGTTTAATCGCCTGAAATTTTATAATATAGCCTAATGTGAGTTTTATTTTACAGTTAACATTTCAAACGATTCTATTTCAGTACCCCTTTTGGAATACGGGAAAAGAAAAAAGACTTTAGAAAAGGGTAATTTTGTTCTTGTCTGTTTTGAAAGCAATCTAACTGATGTATCGGCAGATTCCTGGTGGATAGACTCTGGCACTTCTATTCACATATGCACTTCCATGCAGGATATGTTACAGAGCCGACCGCCAACTGACACGGAGCATCAGTGTACGTTGGCAATGGCATAAAGGTAAATGTTGTGACAGTAGGTCTTTGCAGACTTAGATTAACATCTGACCATTACTTAGACCTAATAGACACTTTCTATGTACCTTCAATAAGACGAAATTTAATTTCGGTCTCTCGCTTAGTTAAAGGTGGGTACACTTTTAAATTTGAGAATGAAGGTTTTAGTATCTATTTTGGTTTAAATGGAGTTGGCCATGGTACTTTAGTGAATGATCTATATCAGTTAAACTTACATGCCGCAAATGTCCTGAATATGAACCTGCAACTTAACAATAGATCAGGAATCAAAAGAAGAAAGATAAATGAAGTTTCATCCATACTGTGGCACAGACGATTAGGCCATATCTCTCGCGAGAGAATGGAGAGGCTTGTGCGGGATGGAATACTTCAATCCTTAGACTTCTCCGATTTTAAAGCATGTACGGATTGCATTAAGGGAAAACAGACTAGAATGAGGAAAAAGGGTGCCACCAGGAGCGTAGGTCTACTAGAAGTGATACATATAGATATTTGCGGTCCATTCGCTACAGCTTCATGGAGTGGACATAAATATTTTATCACTTTTATAGATGACTACTCTCGCTACGGATACCTGTACCTGATACATGAGAAATCAGATGCCCTGGATACCTTCAAAATCTATAAGGTTGAAATCGAGAACCAACTCGATAAGAAGATTAAAGTCGTCATATCTGACCGTGGTGGTGAGTACTACGGGAGATATGACGAATCAGGCAGAAATCCAGGACCTTTTGCCAGGTACTTGCAGGAATGTGGCATTGTCGCTCAGCACACCATGCCTGGGACTCCAGAGCAAAACGGTGTAGCCGAAAGGTGTAACTGAACCCTTATGGACATGGTGCGAAGCATGATAAGTAATACGACATGCCACTATCTTTGTGGGGTGACGCCATTAAGACTGCAGTCCACATCCTCAATAGAGTTCCTAGCAAATCTATACCGAAAACCCCTTTTGAGTTATGGAATGGGAGAAAGCCTTGTCTTACCTATTTCCATGTTTGGGGTTGCCGTGCAGAAGCTAGACCCTATAACCCGCACCAAAATAAACTTGACTCAAGAACTATAAGCTGTTTCTTTATAGGTTACCCTGAAAGGTCAAAAGGCTATAGATTCTACTGTCCTTCCCATTCTATAAAGATCATTGAGACTGGGAATGCCAGATTTCTTGAGGACACTGAAGACAGTGCGAGCATGAACGTTAGAGAGATTGTATTTGAGGAGGAACGAATCATGATTCCCATGACAGTAATTCCTACAGATGAGGCATTAAGTCCTACAGTTGCTGCAGATCGCCTTAATGAACCTCAAGTACAACCTACTGATGAAGGAAATCAAAATCCTGATCCAATTGAGCCATTAAGAAGATCCCAAAGGGAGAGGAGGCCTGCAATCCTTGATGACTATGTCATCTATTTGCAAGAACGTGAGTTTGACATAGGGGTGGAGAAGGATCCTGAATCTTTCACACAAGCCAAACAAAGCATTAACTCCTCTCAGTGGTACAACGCCATGAAAGACGAGTTGAAATCCATGCAGGACAATGAAGTCTGGAACCTTGTCCAGTTACCTGAAGGAATTAAGCCGGTTGGTTGTAAATGGGTATTTAAAACCAAACGGAACTCCAAGGGAAACATAGAAAGGTATAAAGCCAGACTTGTTGCTAAGGGTTTTAACCAACGAGAAGGTGTTGACTACAAAGAGACTTTCTCTCCAGTTTCAAAGAAAGACTCATTTAGAATAATAATGGCTCTTGTAGCTCATATGGATCTGGAATTACAACAAATGGACGTTAAGACTGCGTTTCTCAATGGGGATCTTGATGAGAACGTATACATGTTACAACCAGAGGGTTTTAAAGTTGAAAGCTCAAAGCAACTGGTATGTAAACTCAAGAAGTCCATATACGGTTTGAAACAGGCATCACGTCAGTGGTACCTAAAGTTTCATAAGGTGATTTCCTCATACGATTTTGTAGAAAATACGGCGGATGAGTGTATCTATATTAAAATCAGTGGGAGTAAGTTCATTATTTTGATTTTGTATGTCAATGACATATTGTTAGCCAGCAGTGATATTGGGATGCTTCGTGATACCAAGAAGTTTCTGTCTCAAAAGTTTGAGATGAAGGATCTTGGTGACGCTTCCTTTGTCATAGGCATCGAGATCATAGGATAATCTCGAGGACTGCTTGGTTTGTCACAGAGAGCCTACATTGGTAGGATACTCGAGCGGTTCGGCATGCAGAATTGCGCTCCTGGTCAATCACCTATAGTTAAAGTTGACAAATTCGAAAATTTTCAGTGCCCCAAGAATGATTTGGAAAAGGATCGCATCAAGAAAATTCTGTACGCGTCAGCAGTGGGGAGTATAATGTATGCTCAGGTCTATACGCGTCCGGATATTGCCTTCGTGGTTGGAATGTTAGGCAGGTGTCTCTCCAATCCAGGAATTCAGCACTGGACTGCAGTGAAGAAAGTATTGCGCTACCTGCAACGGACAAAAGACTTTGCACTCACTTATAGCAGAACCGATCATTTAGATTTGGTCGGATATTCAGACGCAGATTATGCAGGCTGCGTCGACACAAGAAGGTCAACGTCCGGTTACATTTTTCTTATGAGTGGAGGAGTTGTGTCCTGGAAAAGCGTAAAGCAGTCTACCACAGCTTCATCCACTATGGAGGCAGAATTCATCGCATGTCACGAAACCACAAATCAGGCGGTGTGGCTACAGAGTTTTCTCACTGGTTTACGGGTCTTGGAGCATATCCCGAAACCTATGAGAATATTTTGTGACAGCTCAGCTGCGGTGAGTTTCTCGTATAACAACAAGCACTCATCGAGGTCGAAACATATCGACGTAAAGTATCACTTTGTAAAGGATAGAGTGCGGGGTCATCAGGTGTCTATTCAGCTCATTGGTACTAAAGAGATGATAGCTGATCCTCTCACTAAAGGGCTTCCTATGGCGCCATTTCAGGAGCATGTAGTGTCTATGGGAGTCATTGACCTCACAGATACATTTAGTTAGTGGGAGTTTTCAGATTCAGTTTACATCTATTTTGTTCAGACACTCATAAAGATCTCATTTACTTTGATGATTTCATCTTTTGGTTTATACTATTTCTCTCATTTGGTGTGCACAATGTATTTTGAGAATAGTAGAATTTCAGTATTGTCTCATTGGAAACATCTTAAGAAAGCTCCTAGGACCTCTTGAAGGTAGGCACTTTCAATCACACTTGAGTGTAACCTTCATACCACACGACCATGTTCACAATCTACGTCATTAAGATTGATGATACTAGTGACCGTGATTCGTCTCACTTCGCCTCAATTAATGTTGTGTAGACTACCACGATCCAGTGTTAGTAGTCTTGATGGACTAGATTGGAAAAGACGTTGTCTATAGAATCTAACATATTGGTTGACCACTTAAGTATAATTAAAATCTGTGACATTGAACAGTATGGCCCAAGTGGGAGAATGTAAGTTTTCTATATAGTGGGCCAACTGATCAATGGTCCAGATTTGAATACAGATGCAGATTCATGTATGGACTGATCAGTGAACCCCACTACAGTCGTGATCTACAGAATTAAGAGGGGTTGCGCGTCTACACTGCCTGTGGCAGTATTGTAGTTGAACATGGATTCCTGATAGCCAAATTCGTGTGGAGCAAGGGTGGAAGTGTTTTGGTGGGTTTCAAACACTGCCATACCCATTACAAACCTTATTTAAAGGGTGATGGGTCCCCAATTCGGGATTACACTGAAAACAACCCCCATCTAAGGTTTTCTCTACAGCAATCCCAGGAGAGGAAGATCCAGATCTCTAATTCGAGATGGCCCACCAGACAGGTATGTCTTTATTCCAGTTATTCGATCTCCATATCTGATGCACAACAAGGTCTTATGTATTCCGCAATATATATAGATTTCTTACACTATGATCAAGGTAACACCCAGTAACTACTGGGGTGGGTTTAGTACAGATTGGGGATCGCAACAGGCTGAGATTGGTGTTATGTTTAAGTTGTTTTTTTTTTTCAGTACTTGGGTGATTGGATCACCACGGGGCTGAAACAGGACTTGAAAATGGGAATATCACAAACCAAAAATTAAGATCATTTGCCTGATTGTTAGATTGATGGATATTTAAGGAAAAGCTAAAAATAAAAAATATCTAATGGTTCTATTTCAACAAACAAGCAAAACAGAGATTAGATTGTTCAACCAATCTGATTTTGCAACTCAGTTAGCAACAATGGATTCCACAATTTAGTTGGATTAATTTGAGCCAATGTATGCCACATATACATTTTCTGTGTCCCTGTGCATCACTTGTCGTATCTGGCCCAAGTATTAAATAGCTCTCTGAGTAATATTTTATTATGCATCAGTTCACTAGGACAGTCCAATCGATCGATCTGAATTGTACATCAGTACAGGAGAATTTTCAGGGGCTACCAATGAAAAATCTCACCAATCAAATGCTATAATCCATCCTTGGTTTGGCCTTATTTTCTATAGTTGTGCTTTTCTAAGCCATGGATGGGATGGTTATCAACTTATCATTGGCTAACAAATGTGGTTTTTTTTAATCTTAAGTTATCCATGATGGATTCTAATAAATATATGATAAATTTTATTGATTGGACCTATTTTTGTGTAAATGATCTTGACCATCCATATTAAATGCCCTGCCCCTTGATCACATGGTTACCATTTGTCAAATCCATACATAAGAAACTCAGATGAATCCATTCATAAGAAACTCAGGTGGGCCACACCACGTGATCTTAGAGGTGTGTGTTAGGCATGATTTCACATGGTGTAGCCAACTTGAATTTTTGATCAGCCTGATTTTTTGCCTCCAAGGAGAATTATGGGGGGGGGGGGGGGGGGGGGGGGGGGGGTCAAATCATGTCCAGATTGGATGTTGTGCACACATCAGAGTGGGCCCCACACAGGTAGTTGTACAATAAGCTTCCTAAACTAATAGGAAAATCATCAAACAGGGTGAAAATCTGGAAAAAAAAAAAAAGGTCTGATTGTTGGGCCGAGAGATGCGAGACCCATCACTCAAAACCTGTAAAGGTATCAGCACCTTCCAAATTGTTGGGCCCACCATGGATGAATCATATCACGGACCCCAACCATCTGATATTGTCCATCAATGAATCCGTTCCTGACAGATGGAAGATGTAGCATTTGGACATATGGGGCCCATGTTTTGGTAATCCAGTTTTTTTAAACTGGTGGGCCCTACCTTGGATCAATGGCCTTAAGAATAGATGGTTAGGAGATCGTAGAGAAACAATAAGCATCTCGATCCCACATCAACAACTCCAAAAAATGCAACCAGAAGAAAAATAGGGCCGAGAGATGTCTTTTACCTTAAACAGAGAGATGACAGAGGTGTGGAAGATGGCTGATGGGTGTTAACGTTGCTGGAGCGAGAGGGTGTGGTGAGGGTTTGCTGGGAGCGCACGTGCGAGAGAGAGAGAGAGAGAGAGAGAGAGAGAGAGAGAGAGAGAGAGTGCTAGCTCTGGTAATGTCAGGCCTGGTGAGGTTTTGGTGGCAGAGATAGAGATGGGTCAGCAGCGACGCTTTGGTGGTGGCGGCAAGGGTTTGGTGTCAGAAATGCGGAAGAAGGGGGTGGTTGCTATCTATTGTTGTCGCAAGTGGGTGCAGGTGGTGGCACTGAGACGGTGGCCCGAGCGTGATAGAGAAGAGAGGAGAGAGATGAGAGAGAGGACATATGAGAGACGAGAGAGCGTGAGAGATGCGAGAGAGAGAGAGGCGAGGGAGACCAAAGAGGGGGGTGAGGCAGCGGGAGCTCGAGAGGGGGTGAGGGTTTTTTGGATTAGGATTCTACCCTAAATGTTGTCATATAGGCTTCTTATGAAGCGTTAAATCTCCACATTCATATGGTGTGGTCCACCTGAGATTTGGATCTACCCACTTTTTGGGACCAACGTCTAAAATGAGATGGAAAAACTTATGGATGGTGTGGATAACATAAAATCATCAAGGTGGGCCCCACGGTAAGGGTATCACCGAATAAAGCATATAAAAACCCTTTTCCCCGACGGTTCTATGTGAATAGCCGAGGGTTTATAGCCGCCGGAATTTGCGACGGTCCATAGCCGTCGGGGAAGGAGAGGCGGGGCTGTCGGGAAAGGTCATTTTTCTGGTAGTAATGTGCACCTTGTCAATACCAACAACTTTGTAGACGTAGTCATTGACGAAGAACACCGATCCACCATATACTCACTACATGTCATGAATGAACTCCGGTCAGAACACATGTGATACAATGTACCTGAACCGAAAAGTCACTCATTGTAGAGTAACCCAGACCTAGATACAGTTAATACATCGCCACCATCACTAATGTCCTCTGTGTCTTCTATGGTATTAGCCTACCTAAAAGAATCTTCAGACTTCTCTTGCTTTGCCTTGGGATTTGGACAATCTCTCTTCATGTGCCCTTCTTCTTCACAATTCCAACACCTCACTTTGCTCTTCCCTTTGCCCTTCGATTTAGATTTCGATTACGAACATCTTCCATCCCACTCAAAACTTCTTCCACTCATAAGTAGTACTTTCTCCATAGAAGAACCCACGTCACCACTTTTCTTTCCCATAGCCTTCGATTGGAGGGCTGAGATAACGGTCTCAATGCTAATGATCTCCCTACTTGCACACAAAGAGTCCTCGAATGACTCATATGATCCTAGAAGAGAATTTAACAAAATGCATTCTTGATATTCATCATTCATTAGTTCATCTACATCTAACAATTTACAAACGAGCCTATTGAAGTTGTTGATGTGGCTCTCAACTTCGATCCTCTCTGTCATCTTCATGTTGAACAATTGAAGCATTAGATACAAGCGGTTTTCCAAAGATTTCTTCGTATAAATGTTCTCTAACTTAGCACATGTATTAGCCACAGTCTTCTCCCTTACGACATTATATAGGACCTAATCCGTTAAACACAACTGGATTTAGATATTAATGCTCTGATTCATCTTCTTCCATTCTACCTCTATCATAATGTCCTAGTTGTTTTTCATGGAATTAATGTGTCTTCCAATCCTTGTTGAACTAGGAGGCCCCTCATCTTACCTACCATAGTTCAAAGTTATTTTTCCAAAATACTTCTCTATATCGAATCTCATGATAGACGTCATTGATACATCATCTCAGATTCTATCTGCCTCCCAATGTACGCTCTAATACAACTTGTTGAGAGTGCAGCCTGCAGCGAAAGGCGAGGAATCAAATGAGGGCAAACTAAAATGGCAAACAACCAAGCATCTAAGAGAAGGCAATCCAAATTTTATATGGAAAAACCCCTCATGGGTAAAAAACCACAACACAAAGCAAAATCTACTGTGAAAATTAGAAGTTTGCAAGAGATGAAGAAAACTTACTAGAATTTAAGCCCCATAGAGAGTAACCCAAGCTAACCCAAGATTTTTCTCTCACCCTAGAACTCTCTTAACCCTTTGAACACATCTATGACTCCCCGTGTTATCCTAATCCTGCATTACACACCTTTAAATATTATAAAATTAGAATTGAAAAAAAATAAGTCTACGCAAAAGCTTTGCAACCAACCTAAATAGTTCGTCGACCGTCGGGAGCCCTATCAGAACCCGTCAGGCGCCCTATAGCAGCCAAGTCTATCTAAAGAGCTCACAGAAAAAATCTTAAAAGTTTTGGGTGCCTTATCAGAAGTCGTCGAGTGCCCTACATCCCTTAAAAAACAAATCCAGCAGTGTCCAAATTCTAGAAGCCTCATCTAAGGTAGTTTTGGGCACCGGACCCGATCTTGTCGGGCGACCGAAACCCTCTCGGTGTTAAGATTGAAGAAACCATGGTTTAGATCACCAAAACCATGGGTCAAACTTTCACAGTGTGGTAAGGAAAGACATTCAAGGACATGAGAATTAGGATCATATACTTCCTCCAAGGTTTAGCTCTGCAGTGACTAGGGGTGTCAATGGGCCATGCTCAGATCTAAAAAATCAAAATTTTGAATAGTCCAGGCCCAACGGCTCGGCCCAAAATAGTTCAAAATCTGGGCTGAGACTAACCAGGCCCTGCCCGTTGACAACCCTACCAGTGACTTGGGTTGAACATGCCCCATCACTACCACAGTTCTGAAACTGATTGGGCTAAAAAACCTAGCGGTCCACATTTACTACACTACAAAAGATGCCATCTTTGATTTAGATCCTCTATCATGTGGTCACACCTTTGAATACCCATCTCTCGAAAGAAATCACTTTGTGCATCTGTACAACCAAAAGGAAAAAAGAAAAGAAAAGAAAAGAAAATGGTCACTTAACCAGTAAAATGGCCAAATACTTTGAGGCAGTGTAACCAAGATTGCCGGGTCTTTTGTGCATTGGCCATTTAAGGTTACTAAACTATATGAACGCTTTAGATCACTAAATGTTTGTCCAACTCGCACCAACTGAAAGCCAAAAGTAAATTACCATCCAATTTTTATAGACATGATTTGACCTGTCGTTGGAAATTTTTATGTTACCTGATGTGCATGTGTATCGCACATGAATGAATGATATGGTTGTAACGGCCCACATGGGCCTGAGAAAGCCTGATATATACCGGTTTCAAAACCATGGTCTTAGCTGAGATTTCTTTATCCCGTCTCGAGTGTCTTTGGCCACAGTAGGGGAGTGGATTATATTAGATGTTGCTTGGGTAACAGCTTAGCGAGTGTTACCCTTATTGTGGGGCCCACCTTGATGACTGATTGTATTTCTACGTCATCCATCCATTTCTCTAGCCCATTTTAGGACTTGGCCCCAAAACTTAAGCAGATCCATATCTCAGGTGGACCACACCACAGGAAACAATGGTGATTGAGTGCCTCACAATTAAAAATTCCATAGGGCCCATCATAAGGTTTTCTTAATATTTATTTCCCATCGTAACTGCACTGGTAGCCCAAGCTCTGTTAGGCCATCGTGATGAATGTACCTTTTTTCCTTTTGTCACACAACGCATCTACCCTAGTAGCTGCGCAACACACCCACATAGTTAGTCACATGATGTACCCAGCCATCGATGGGGTTAGTGTGTCTCCTTAGCATTTGAACCTGAGACCTAGTGTTGAAACGCCAAGGCGTCTTCCAGCTGGGCTAGCAGGTGTAATGAGTGTACCTGGAGCATGATCGATGTAGCCTAGGCTCTTTTTTTATCCATGTTGTCTGTTTTAGGGCATGAGCCCACAAAAAGGCAGTTCCAAAACTTAAGTGGACTATACTCACTACAAGAAATTCCATTTTTACCGACGAATGATTTCGTCGGTAATCAGTAAAATTTCGTCGGGAAATCTTTTTCCCGATGAAATTTTTCGCGGCTAACATCGTCGCAGAAAGGCCGTCGGTAAAGGTTTTTACTGACGAAAAAAATTTTCGTAGGTAATAATAAAACCATTACCGACGAAAAAATTCATTGGAAAAACATATGAATTTTTGTCGGAAATAAAAATAATACGTCGGTGAAAAAACTTTTACGGACGAAAAAATTTCGTTGGTAAAAGTTTTACCGACGAAAGATTTCGTTGGTAATATCTTTCCCAGGTTTATTACCAACGAAAAATTTCGTCGGTAAAAGTTTCCCAGTTTTATTACCAACAAAAAATTTCATCGGTAAAAAACTTTTCCATTTTTTTACCTACGAAGAATTTCGTCGGTAAGAGTATTTCCTGTCCCGGTTCCATTTGTTTTCAAAATTCAGAAAAATTCCTGATATACACCTGTAAAGAAACCTATACATTTTTCTCCTATTCACATCCACATACATATGAATAAACGAAAACTACACCATCTATACACAAATAATCCATTCCACATCCACAAATAAACAATATTCATCCACACACAAATACATATAAGTTAAAAGTCGTATATTAAAGAAAATAATCAGGAAGATGAAAGCGGAGGTGGCGGGGCATCGGCGCCAAGGCGTGCAGCGAGAGCCTGAAACATCTCCTGCATCCGTCGCTCATGCTCCTGCCGCTCCTGCCGCAACTCCTCGATCCTCCTCTCCTGCTCTTCCCGCCGCCTCTCCTCCTCCTCCTGTCGCCTCTGCTCCTCCTGCTGTCGCCTCTCCTCCTCCTCCCGTCACCTCTCCTCCTCCTCCCTACTCCTCTGCTCCTCCTCTCTCTGCCTCTCCAGCTACTCTCGAATCTCATCGACGACGACCCGTAACTGCTGAACCTCTCTCTCTGCGATATCAGCTCGGCGTTGAGTGCTCTCACCAGCTACGGATCAGCTGGAGCCACCTCTAGTTTGTGCCATGAGCTTGGCACCATGGTCAAGCCCACGCACATATCCAGAATGGGTGCCAAGCACCTCGCTCAGGATTTCTGGCTCACTCCGCTGACTACCATCGGGAGTGGGCTGACTGCGTATGGTGTCCATCGCCGCCTGTAATGAAAACATATGAAATTTCATAAAAAATGACATGAATGACATTATTATCAATCAATGCGCAATTAAATTTTACAAAGTAAAGATTTTTACCCAATGCTCACTGGCTCTAGGATGAACCCAAGATCCCGTCGCCTGCCGACAGTGAGTCCCTCTGTAGAGGTCTACTGGTCCAGGCTCCTAGCCGGTGTCGGAATCTCGCTGCGCAATCGAAAGGAAAAAAGACTTATAATAAATGCCAATCAAAATAATATATTAACTTAATAATCATCAATAATTTCTTACCATGTCGTAACGATGTCGTACAAATGACTTTGAACCAGCTACGTGGTTCACTTGTAACTTTTCCCTGTTCGCAGAATTTATTCTACTCCTCTTCTGAACACATTATACAAAATACATTTCTATTAATTGTGAATTTAATTGTGAATTTAATTGTTACCTTAAGATATCGTACATGTAAATATTACCTGAAAAGCCTCCGACGAAAATCTCTCACAGAGTATCCGCCAGTCGTCTATAGTAACGTGTGACGATGCGGACAGTATGGCCTCATCGTGTGTCCTGCACCGCTTGTACCGCTGGTGCAACTCTCCGCGGTACTCCTTGAACCGCTCTCTAATCATGTCGTCGACGGCATGAGAAATGTAGGGAACATTTAAATCGAAGTCAAATTTATCCTGTAGTTTCGTAAATAATAAATTAAGGCAATAAACTTATTAACAATAGGACTTAACCATAAATGAACTTTCACAAAAGAAAATTTTAATTTACTAAACTTTACCTGAAGGCGCTGACGGATGAGTTGTCGCACATCATCTGTCACGTCAGTCCAACGGGGGGTGGTGGTAGGGATCAGAGATCGACATAGGACACCGACCTCAGACGTAAACAGTCTAGCACTGTCCCCAACAAGTCTAAGGCAGTCCTGTGGGAACTCTACCGCCACCCTACCCTCACACGTAAGTCGCTCTAAAACTAACCCACGCATGGGTCCACGTCCTCGTCGGCTGATAGAAGATGCTGTTGAGAAAAGATATATGTAAGTAACAATATAAATAGAAATCACTAAATAAATGTCTAGACTTACATGCAGTGCCCGGTGTATGCTGAACCGAAGGATCAGATGACTGTGATGCACCGTGCGATGTCGATGCTGTCTGCGTCGCATCACTGGTGGAAGGGGTAGATCCAGTGCGCGAACGACCTGATCTCCCACCTGGTGCCATGACTGAATATATCTGAAATGCAAACTTATAAATTTAAACAATGTCAATACAAGTTTATGAACATCATTGTAGAGTAAATTTGTGCTTATGCTTAGAGAGATGATAAAAATATAATTAGACAATTACACTATAATGCAAGAAGAATATAATAAAACCGTAAACAGAATATAAAAGTTGAAAAATCCATTACACATTGTCATTCTATATTAAATACATATATTTCATTGTAATACAAATCAACTTCGGATCAACTATCCGAAATACTCCTTGTGTAAGTTATCGTACGCTGCAGATGTATATGTCAAGCTGTATGAAGCACTCGACATTGTTACAGCCAACATGCTAGTCACAATAGGAGAAATCTGATCTCTCGGGACTCCATTCAGATGTGTAAGTGATAATGTCGCATCTTCCATACGAAGTTTTCCGCGGTTATATTCCTCAATCAGGTCCGGAATTTCTTTGAGCTTGTATAATCTTTCATCCGAGTCATCGTCTTCCTCCCTACATTTCTCGACCAGACCAGGTATCTCTCTGGCCCTACCAGAAGCATATAGGGCCGGAAAGTCCATCCGCAACAGCTGAATGAAGTATGTTGCGTGCTTTCGCTACGCTCCAGTTTGTGGAGGACATGATCAGAAAGTTCTTTCGGTGGTGGCCTATGATCTTGTTTGCCATTAAAGATTACTGTCTTCCTGCGCCAACTATGATCCCTCGGAAGGAAGCGACGATGGCCCATATAACACGTTTTTTTACCATGCTTCAATGACAATAAACAAGTCTCAATACTACGTGTAGGACAAGCCAACTTTCCCTTCGTGCTCCACCCAGATAAATTCCCATATGCAGGGAAGTCATTTATTGTCCACAAGACCGCTACATGCAATCGAAACGTCTGTTCTGCAAAAGTGTCATACGTCTGGACACCTTGACTCCACAACTCGTTTAACTCATTTACTAACGGTCGAAGATACACATCAATGTCATTCCCCAGTGACTTGGGTCCAGGAATAAGCAACGACATCATAAAAAATGATTCCTTCATACACAACCAAGGAGGTAAATTGTAGGGCATAAGTATCACTGGCCACATACTGTACGAGCTACTCATATTACCAAATGGATTAAAACCATCACTTGCAAGACCTAGCCGAACATTGCGAGAATCCTCTGCAAACCAGTCATATTGCTTATCAAAATGTTGCCAGGCTTCAGAGTCAACGGGATGCCTCAATGTATTATCATCATGAACGCGTTTCTCCTTTGCCACCTCATATCTTCAGCCGTCTTGCTCGACGTAAACGATCTTTGTAATCTGGGTTTCAATGGAAAGTACCTTAACACCTTTTCTGGAATTTTCTTACGCTTAGCTTCGTCATATTTCCACCTAGACTCTCCATATTGTGGACACTCAACATTTTCATGTTCTTTCCAATATAATACACAATCATTTATACATGCATGTATGAGGATGTAACAAAGGCCCAAGTCTCGCATTAAGGATTTTGCCTCGTAATGAGACTTAGGCAATGTCTCACCTTCAGGTAATACTTCTTTCAACAAGCCAAGTAACATGTCGAACGATTTGTTACTCCAACGATTTATTGTCTTTAAATGAAGTAACCTTGTAAGCAAATTCAACTTGGAGAAGTTCCAACACCCCGGATAGAGTGGACGTTGCGCATCCCTCAACAACCTACTAACTTTTCTGATTCGGCATCACCCATAGGAGGAATATCCTGGCTAGTACTTGTCGCTGCAAAATCAGTATCCGCAATTGTTCCCTTTAACACATCCCCAATGATATCTTGCATATCGTCAACATCTTCATCCTCGTCATTAGGCACAATTGGGTCAGCAAGGACTTCAGTGGCCTTAACTCTTTGGTGGAAGTCTTCACCATGATGAATCCACCAAGTGTAACCCTGGTCAATCCCAACTATGAACAAATCATCTTCCACTTTGTCCAATGTCTTGTGAATCATGTTCTTGCATTTTCGGCATGGACACCTAATTCTATTACCTGAATCTGCCCGATATCTCACAAATTTCATGAACTCCTTAACACCTTCTTTATACTCTGGGCCAAACCGATTCTTAGCTTGCATCCAACTCTTATCCATATCTACAATGTAAAGATTAGAGTCAGGTTTAGTTTAGGTGATTTAAATTTAGGATTAGGTTTAGTCATAGGTTGAGAGTTTCGGGTTCGGGATCGGGTTTAGGGTTAGG
The DNA here is from genome assembly GCA_003013855.2 of Liriodendron chinense. Classification (NCBI taxonomy): domain Eukaryota; kingdom Viridiplantae; phylum Streptophyta; class Magnoliopsida; order Magnoliales; family Magnoliaceae; genus Liriodendron; species Liriodendron chinense. The sequence goes on from ML058590.1 coordinate 2,851,455, forward strand.
TTTTCGAGTTTGGGTCTAAGTTTAGGTTAGGTGAATGGATTTAGGAATAAGTGTAGGTTTATTTTATGGTATTTGAGTTTAAGATTAAGTTTAGACATAGGTTTAGATTTTCGGGTTCGAGATCGGGTTTAAGGTTAGGTTTTCGAGTTTGGGTCTAGGTTTAGGTTAGGTGAATTGATTTAGGAATAGGTGTAGGTTTAGGTTAGGTGACATGAGTTTAGGATTAGGTTTAGGGCATAGGTTGAGAGTTTCGGGTTCGGGATCGGGTTTTGGGTCGCATTTTTGTGTTTAGGTCAAGGTTTAGGTTAGGCGAATGGATTTAGGAATAGGTGTAGGTTTAGGTTTAGGGCATAGGTTGAGATTTTTGGGTTCAGGATCGGGTTTAGGGTCGCATTTTCTTGTTTGGATCAAGTTTAGGTTAGGTGAATGGATTTAGGAATAGGTGTAGGTTTAGGTTAGGTGACATGAGTTTAGGATTTGGTTTAGGGCATAGGTTGAGAGTTTCGGGTTCGGGATCGGGTTTTGGGTCGCATTTTCGTGTTTGGGTCTAGGTTTAGGTTAGGTGAATTGATTTAGGAATAGGTGTAGGTTTACTTTAGGTGATTTGAGTTTAGGATTAGGTTTAGGGCATAGGTTGAGATTTTCGGGTTCGGGATCGGGTTTCGGGTTAGGTTTTCGTGTTTGGGTCAAGGTTTAGGTAAGGTGAATGTATTTAGGAATAGGTGTAGGTTTCGTTTAGGTGATTTGAGATTAGGATTAGGTTTCGGCATAGGTTGAGATTTTCGGGTTCGAGATCGGGTTTCGGGTTTGGTTTTCGAGTTTGGGTCTAGGTTTAGGTTAGGTGAATGGATTTAGGAATAGGTGTAGGTTTAGTTTAGGGGACATGAGTTTAGGATTAGGTTTAGGGCATAGGTTTAGATTTGCGGGTTCGGGATCGGGTTTCGAGTTTGGTTTTCGTGTTTGGGTCAAGGTTTAGGTAAGGTGAATGTATTTAGGAATAGGTGTAGGTTTAGTTTAGGTGATTTGAGATTAAGATTAGGTTTAGGCATAGGTTGAGATATTCGGGTTCGGGATCGGGTTTCGGGTTTGGTTTTCGTGTTTGGGTCAAGGTTTAGGTTAGGTGAATGGATTTAGGAATAGGTATAGGTTTAGGTTAGGTGACATGAGTTTAGGATTAGGTTTAGGGCATAGGTTGAGATTTTTGGGTTCGGGATCGGGTTTAGGGTCGCATTTTCTTGTTTGGGTCAAGGTTTAGGTTAGGTGATTGGATTTTGGAATAGGTGTAGGTTTAGGTTAGGTGACATGAGTTTAGGATTAGGTTTAGGGCATAGGTTGAGAGTTTCGGGTTCGGGATCGGGTTTTGGGTCGCATTTTCGTGTTTGGGTCTAGGTTTAGGTTAGGTGAATTGATTTAGGAATAGGTGTAGGTTTACTTTAGGTGATTTGAGTTTAGGATTAGGTTTAGGGCATAGGTTGAGATTTTCGGGTTCGGGATCGGGTTTAGGGTCGCATTTTCGTGTTTGGGTCAAGGTTTAGGTTAGGTAAATGGATTTAGGAATAGGTGTAGGTGTAGTTTAGGTGATTTGAGATTAGGATTAGGTTTCGGCATAGGTTGAGATTTTCGGGTTCGGGATCGGGTTTCGGGTTTGGTTTTCGAGTTTGGGTCTAGGTTTAGGTTAGGTGAATGGATTTAGGAATAGGTGTAGGTTTAGTTTAGATGACATGAGTTTAAGATTAGGTTTAGGGCATAGGTTTAGATTTGCGGGTTCGGGATCGGGTTTCGGGTTTGGTTTTCGTGTTTGGGTCAAGGTTTAGGTAAGGTGAATGTATTTAGGAATAGGTGTAGGTTTAGTTTAGGTGATTTCAGATTAGGATTAGGTTTAGGCATAGGTTGAGATTTTCGGGTTCGGGATCGGGTTTCGGGTTAGGTTTTCGTGTTTGGGTCAAGGTTTAGGTTAGGTGAATGTATTTAGGAATAGGTGTAGGTTTAGTTTAGGTGATTTGAGATTAGGATTAGGTTTCGGCATAGGTTGAGATTTTCAGGTTTTCGGGATCGGGTTTCGGGTTTGGTTTTCGTATTTGGGTCTAAGTTTAGGTGAGAGTCGTGGATTTAGGAATAGGTATAGGTTTAGGTTAGGTGACATGAGTTTAGGATTAGGTTTAGGCCTAGGTTTAGCATTTCGCTTCGGGATCGGGCTTAAGGTTAGGTTATCGAGTTTCGGTCTAAGTTTAGGTTAGGTGAATGTATTTAGGAATTGGTGTAGGTTTAGGTTAGGTGATTTGAGATTAGGATTAGATTTACGCATTGGTTTATAGTTTCGGGTTCGGGATCGGGTTTAGGGTTAGGTTTTCGAGTTTGGGTCTAGGTTTAGAGTTAGATGAATTGAGTTTAGGTTTCGGTTTAGCCGTAGCGTTTAGGTTTTAGTTTTAGGTTTATGGTTTCGAGTTTAGGGTGTAGGTCTTGGAGACTCAAGCAACTCAAGGATGCTCCGATGCACATCCGGGTCTGCTCCACACAAAGCGGGCCTGTCCAAATGGCCAGGCCACCCATTTTGCTGTCCATAGGAAATGGACAGCTTCATCATGGTCATAACAGCGGTTCCCACCTTCCAGGGACCCCCGCTCAACACCCGGATAGCTCCGACGCACATCCGGGTCTGCTCCATTAATTTCGAGCTAATAAATAAACACGGGCCTATCCAAATGGCCAGGCCACCCATATTGCTGTCCATAGGAAATGGACAGCTTCATCATGGTCATAACAGCGGTTCCCACCTTCCACGGACCCCCGCTCAACACCCGGATAGCTCCGACGCACATCCGGGTCTACTCCATTAATTTCGAGCTAATACATAAACACGGGCCTGTCCAAATGGCCAGGCCACCCATATTGCTGTCCATAGGAAATGGACAGCTTCATCATGGTCATAACAGCGGTTCCCACCTTCCAGGGACCCCCGCTCAACACCCGGATAGCTCCGACGCACATCCGGGTCTGCTCCATTAATTTCGAGCTAATACATAAATACGGGCCTGTCCAAATGGCCAGGCCACCCATATTGCTGTCCATAGAAACAGGACAGCTTCATCATCATGGTCTAAACCACGGTTCCCACCTTTCAGGGACCCCCGCTCAACATCAACATCAATCAACTACTCTTAATCACAAGTATCATGTTCGTTATCTAATTTACCACTAAATGATAATATAATAAAATCAATCGCCCATCCAAGGATGGATAGATTGAAATGCTATTATTATTTCCATTTAAATGCCCAAGAATAAATTTCGACAGCATCTCCCCCTATCTCTCCAGATATATTTATCTTACATTTCATTTCCACGTCAACTATCCACACATTGTGTGGATTAAATTGACAATGGAATTAAACATAAGAAACATATCCAGAGAGAATAGGAGAGTTACCGCACGAAACTAATGACAGAGCATGTAAATGACAAACAACGATAACATTCCAATCTATCCAACCTTGGACTGTCCAACAGGACAATTTGGCAGATTTCTATACCTCCAAAACACACTTTATCTATGCTCGGCAATATAGAAATCTCCAAATGGGCTAACTGATTCTATTATACTACCATTTGTGGACAAAAAAATAACTATTAATAATAAGCCAAATACATCCACAACATACATCCACATAAATCAACCACGGGTAGCTCCGACGCACATCCGGGTTTGCATCATCAATTCCAGATACACAAGCACATGAAAATGACAGAATCATCAACACCATGAATCAAGTCTAATCAAATACCTAATGACTGCTATTTTCTGAACAAATAAGTATGTATGGGGCCCACCATGGGAATCGGATTGCGTGCGGAGTAACTCTGCACGCTCTTATCTCTTATCATGTAGAGTAAACTCAGTTGGGCCCACCTAGAATGTATGTGATTTATCTATTCCGTCCTTATGTTTTTTCAGCTCATTTTAGTGGTTGAGCCCAAAATTTAAGCATATCCAAATCTCAAGTGGACCATGCCATGGTAAACAGTGGGAATAATGATTTCTACCATTCCCAGGCTCCCCTATGATCTTTATTTGTCATCCAACCTGTCCATAAGATCACATGGATATGGATGAAGGGAAAACACAAGTATCAGCTTGATCTAAAACTTCTGTGTCATCCTAGAATTTTTCAATGATAGACATTCATTTCACACTTGTGGTGTGGTCCACTTTAGGTTTTGATATGCTTTATTTTTGGGCACCATACCTAAAATTTTCTGCTAAGATGGATGGATGGAGTGGATAAAATACATAAATCATTGTGGGCCCCACATAGTTTACTCCACACAAATATATGCTTCATCCAAAACAGTAGACAGCGACGTGGGCCCCACAGGGAGTGGACAGCGATGGTGGGCCCCACAGCCCGTGGACAGTGACGTGGGCCCCACAGGCAGTGGACAGCGACGGTGGGCCCCACAGCCAGTGGACAGCGACGTGGGCCCCACAGCCAGTGGACAGCGACGGTGGGCCCCACAATTTCATTTTTTCTTTAATTTGTAAATCACAATTTGGATTTTAAAATTTAAAATCCCTAATTAGGGATTTTAATTTCGAAATCCCTAATTAGGGATTTACTAAATCAGTGGGCCCCACCAAATAATGGACAGCTAAGGCGGACCCCACATGCAATGGACGATGGAAAGCGACGGTGGGACCCACATGCAATGGACGATGGAAAGCGACGGTGGGACCCACATGCAATGGACGATGGAAAGCGACGGTGAGACCCACTCGGCCACGTGCATTGGACAGCGACGGTGGGACCCACATGCATCGGATTTTGGAAGTGGGCCCCACAATGAACAACGAGGAGAGAGGGAGAGAGGGGAAATGGAGGAAGAAGGAAGGGGGAGAGGGTTACCGGAGGTGGCGGCGGCGTACGGAGGCCGGCGGAGGTTCTTGGCAAGCGGCGGTGGGACTCCGGTAAGATGGTCGGCTGAGATGGGTGGTCGGCTGAGATGGTACGACGCCGGTGACCGAACGCCGGACGACGGTGGTCGGCGATGATAGAGACGGCCGCGGACGGTGAGGGCCATTTGAGAGAGAGAGAGAGCGGGCGAGAGAGTGAGAGAGAGAGAGAGAGAAGAGAGAGAGAGAGAGAGAGAGAGAGGAAGAAATGAGGGACGGTCGCGGGTTAAGAACTTAAAAGACTTTTACCGACGAAAAATTTCGTCGGTAAAAGTAGAAATTTTTCGTCGGTAAAAGTCCTTCTCACTCTTGGCGGGAATAAGGACTTTTATTACCGACAACCAAGAACCGTCGGCAATAAGACTTTTACTGACGAAATGTTTCGTCGGTAAGTGAAGGACTTTTACCGACGAAATGTTTCGTCGGTAAAAGTGAAGTTTTCTGTTATCTTTTTTTGCGACGGGTTACTTCGTCGGTAATAAGCTTTTTAGCGACGAAATTTTTATTTCGTCGGTAAAAGTGTATGGCGGGAATGAATTTGGTGGTGGCAGGAGATTTTACCGACGATTTTTTCATTTCGTCGGGAAAAATGGTTTTTCCCAACGAAAATTATTTCGTCGGTAATACTTTCGTCGGTAAAAATTCATTTTCTTGTAGTGACTACACAAAACAATGGGGATAATATACTTAGAGTTGAAACCTATGGCCCATTGAGATGTTTATTTTCCATCTAACCTGTTGATAAGGTCACCCAAATCTAGATGAATGAAGGAAAAACACAGTTATCACTTATCATTTTGATACAAAACTTCTGTGGTCCCCAAGAATCCCACTGTTTCCTGTGGTGTGGTCCACTTGAGCCTTGGATATATTTCATTAGCTCATGCCCTAAAATAAGCTAGAAAATGGATGGATGGCATGAATAAGACACATGCATCCATCACAATGCTCCCCACGGAGCTTATGCCTCGTTGGGAATATTCCTGGAGACATTCACCCACCTCTTGGCTGTCAACAGGCTGGGCCTAGGGTTAGTCTTGACAAAAATTTTGAATTGTTTTGGGTCGGGCCTTCATGCTGGGCCTATTCAAAAATCTGAATTTGGCTAGCCCGAGCCTAGCCCATTGACACCCTTATGCACACCAGTAAAGTGAGGACAACAATATTTGTAACTCATGCTCTAGGCATGAGGTCTACCCTGTTGTATATGTAAAATCTAATTGGTATATAAGGTTCTATCATGATTTAAGTCCTAAGAACAATAATCGGCTAAATCTACTTGTAAGGCAACCATGGTGTGTATCTTTCATCAAACTGGCAGATCATGGGTAACTCACCAGGATGAAAAGAAAATCCAAAGAACACCCTAATGGTGGGCCACGCTGGATCAATTTAGCGATTTTGGTAGCAATTTTATATTGTTTCCAATTAGCATGACACATATTAGTGTTGTACCCTATTTCTATCCTTACTAAAGGAGCTAATTAGAGGAGGACATGTGTTAGTGTATTAGAAGTTTGTAACTAAAGGCATATTGGCTAAGTGAATACGTCGACCAGAGTTATAATGACCGAGTGAAGTTCGCAACCAAAGGTATAGCGGCCAAGCGAAGACGTCGACTAGAGGTACAACGGCCGAGTAAAGCTTACAACCGGTTATAAATAAATGCCAAGGGAAAGAAAGAGACCAAAGGATCAGAGTAGCATTGAATGACTACTATAACGACTGGACACATTGTGTGTCTAGATTAGGGCTCTCAATGGGTCAGATCTGGATCGGATCCAGTTGGATCCGGCTCTAAGTCCATATATCTGTAGACAGATTCGAATCGGATTCAGATCTAACTCGGATCCAAAAGGTGATATCCATATCTAATCCATTTATAAATTGTTAGATCCATTTTCGATCCAAAATCCATATAACCATCGGATTCGAGTCGGATCTAGGTCTGAATCCACCCCCTTTATAAATCTAAAAAATATATATAATATAAAATATATAATATAATATATTTAATTTACTAGAAAAATGATGTAAATCCCACTATTTACTGTGGTATGGTCAACTTAAGAGTTGCATGTCTCAATTTTGAGACATGGCCTAAAATAATCCATAAAACGGATGGCCAGCATGAATATAACATATACAGTGAGGTGACAATGAGTCGGATCTTAATCGAATTCAGATCAAACTCGGATATTCCTGTGAATCCAAATTCGGTCCATTTAAGTAATTAGACCTATTTTAAGATCCAAATCCAGTCCATTTAACTAATCGGACCTATTTTAAGATCCAAATCCGCATTATATGGATTCAGAGTGAATCGGATCTCCGATTTGACCTGCTCCATTGAGAGCCCTAGTCTAGATGGTTCTCTACCTCTTGAAATTCTGTAAATCATAAAAGAAAGCAACAGATCAAGGGGTCTTACTCCAACCAAATCAAATTAAATCAAATCAAATCCATATTTTAATTATCCTAAAATAATCTTTATCTTAGGAGTAGCGGCAATTAGTTATCTTAATACAAGAAAGTTCTTCATTCAGAAGGGTGATCCGTAGTTGATCTCTTCAGATGGTTGTAAGTATTTCATTTTTATTTGATCTTATGTGTATTTCAGAGTCCTAACTTGTGGAAGGCAAGGTGTAACCCATTTAAGGAGGACGAACCCTACCCTTCGATAATCGCTTGATCCTATTAAGCAACATATTATGAGTGACTAAATAGGCGGCCGATCTTCTCAGATCTCAGTCATATATAGTCGAGTTCAATGTATCTGTCAATCTTAGTAGTTGGGGTCAAAAGTTGTTAAGTTGGAATCAAGCCGCGTAAATTGGTTTTAGCACGCCCGCGCACATCACACGTTGCCAAGAGTGTGCTCGCAAGCCAACAAATGAGCCAACATATTTGGCGCACTCGGTGGGACACTAAAAATCTATTTGGCTGTTATAAAAACTCACACCATACTTTTGACATGTAAGTATATACACCAGGCTGGAATTCTGTAAGTGATCGAGCATGAGTTGCAAGAGTCACTTGAGCGACTGGATCTAATGAGCTGCAATACCGAATGAAGTTCCTCCAGCTAAGGAAATGCAAGTGTAGCCTATACCTAAACTCTTGAACCATGTATCAAGCTCGACTGTTAATCCTCTGTATCGGGGTAGGGCATCTACATCACGAAATGACCCTATCGATATGTATTGGTCGATCTACGGGATATGCAAATGGGAATTCAGCATATTGTAGAACAAGAGAAAACTCAAGCTAAGCCATCACTCGCTCATTTGATCAAGCTCGGATTGAATGAAAAAAATTCAATAGATGGATGGCCAATCAGATGGAGAGTATAAATCAGTTAATAACTCTCGTCACTAAAAGAGCACAAGCAGCACAAGCAACATCTTAGCCGAATATTGAGGCTAATATTGTGGGAAATTTGCGCCAATACCTACAGTACCTCTCCCACAGCAACAGAACGATCATCCCACTCTAGTGTAGTAAATAAGGAATGTTTCTATGCTTGTCGAATATATGCAACTAAAGCGGGAGCTTAGGAATTTCGTTCCTAAAGGCAGAAATCAATGAATGATTAGGGGAAACATTTTTAGCTTTTTTCTAGGAATCTGGTATATCATAAAGAACATAACTAGGTAGGTCTAGAACAGCAACCAGTGGTAGAACCACACTATTTGGATCGTGACTGAATCAAGCAACTGGTCCAAAAGTGGTAGACCAAGTTCTAGGCCACAATACTACTACCCTGATCAACTATAAGCCTTATCCTAGGATGGATTGACCAACAATCTCCATAACCATGGCCGAATTTGATGTTTTTAGACTAAGATAGCCGAGTTTGATTAAGATGCCCGACTATGATGTTTATCAACCAAGACAACCAAGTTTGATTAAGATGGCCGACTCGGAGATTTTTCGACTAAAATAGTCAAGTTGGACCAAGATGACAGACTTTGATATTTTTCCACCAAGACAATTGAGTTCAACTAAGATGACCCACTTTAATATTTTTCGACCAAGATAACCAAGTTCAATCAAGATGGCCAACTTTAATGTTTTCCGTCCAAGATGGTCAAGTTTCACCAAAATGGTTGAGTTTAATGTTCTCACCCTATCAAGTAGTTGTATTTATTGTGTGGAATAGTGATCCAACATCACTCTCATACTTTCGACTAAAGATGAGGCAACATGGTGTGCATATTTCTACCATTCCTGGAGGAGCCAATTAGAGGAGGACACTTGTCAATGCATGAGAAGTTTACAACCAAAGGCATAGCGGTCAAGCAACGTTGCTGACCATAGGTACAACAGTCGAGTGAAGTTCATAACCAAAGGCATATCGACTGAGCAAAGACGTCGAACAAATGTATAGCAACCGAGTGAAGTTTACAACTAATTACTGAATAAATGTCATGGGAGAGGAAGAGACAAAGGATCAGAGTAGCATTGAATGACTATCGTAATGGCTGGACATGTGGCGCATCTAGATGGTTCTCTTCCTCTAAGGAGAGGAAGGGACTAAAGGATCAGAATAGCATTAAATGACTATTATAATGGCTGAACACATGGTATATCTAGATGGCTCTCTACCTTCAGAAAGTTTATAAATAATAGAGGAAAGCATCAGAGCAAGGGGTCTCACACCAACTGTAACAGCCCGAAATTTCTAGAGTTAAGTACAAACTCAATCCTTGATATCCTGAAAGTCACTCGTGCATACGTGGATGCGTGTTATATAAGCATTTGATCACTATGGCATCAAATCATAATGATAAGGCAAGCTGAATAGTGAAATAAAGACATAACTAGAATTAAGTGGGCTAAAATCAAAATATACAGTACTACATATCATAAAAAGGGGTTCAATTTGGTCTAACTAGGCCTCATCTAGTGTGTTTGCTCCTGGAGTACTTGCATCGATGAAATTACCTGGTTGGTGTTTTAAAACACCGTCCTAGGTAGAGGTGGGCATTGAGTCGAGTCGGACTAAGTTTGGGTTGACCTAATCCGATCTGGCCAAGGAAAAGGCCTAAACGGATCGGATTCGGTACCGAGTCAGCCAGGCTTGAACCATTCACGGCCTGGTCTTATCTGATCCGAGTCCGACCCGGTCATAGGAACCGAGTCGGATCGAGTCAGATCGAGTTCGTTTATAAATTTAAAAAAAAATCTAACAATGGGAAAAAAATTAAAAAAAATATTGTAAAAAAATAATAAAATTGCATCTATTCATTTTTTTTTTAATAAAATGAGTAAGTGAGTAATATTCATTCATTCATTCATCGAGTTGGGTCGAGTTCATTTATTCATTCACTACCTCAAGCATCTATAATTTCCTAAGCATATTCTCTTATGCATTTATAATTCATTTATTTAATAAGATCCTTTGTATGATGAATGCCTTTGTGGAGTGTAATCTAACTATCCATGTCCATAATGATAATAGTAATCCCCGCCTCCACCTTCATTGCCCGAATAATCCTTTGGTTCTCTTTTTACCTCTTAGACTGCAAGAGAACTCTGAGTTGATCGTCGGAGCTGGAGGTGTTTAGAAGATGTTCATTTGCTTCTTCTGATTTGAAAGGTGGAGATGGATTTCCAATATCTTCATTCACATATTGAATGAGTTTTTCCAACCTCTTCTTATGGCCCGATTTGTATGAAATTCCCAACCCCCTATAAAATTCAGTCAAACTTGTAACAAACTTTGATGATTTAGGGCGTGGGCTATGTCCCGTACTTGTGCTAGATTTAAGATCATGCTTCGTTGGAGAGGGTTGATGCTATCTAGTCATGGAACTAGAAGCTAGTTCCAAGCTTTGTCTTATGGCTTCTTGAAAATCTCTTTCTTCTTGTTCCATCCTTTCTTTCTATTCTTCTTCTCTACAAAGTATAAATGCTCTTCCTTTGCTTAACCCCTCTTCATTGATAACGGGCATAGTATTATATCGTCGGCTTGCCATATTGCTTGCAGTTGTTGGGGAAGAGATGAAAGCCTTTCTGTTTGAGTCGAGGATGGATTGAAATAAATCCTAAACTTTGAGAGGAGCTTTGGTACATGCGGTTGCGTCTCTTCCCCAACAAACCAAATGCAATTTTAAGTGATTTTTTTTGTTCACAAACTATTTTCCATACATTTTGCATTGTAATTTGACTTTTTCATTTAGGAGTAGACTTGGACTTCATAATCTTAAATATTTGCTGATGGATCATCTTCCAACGACATTATCTATAGACTAGAAGTAATTAAAGAATTACAAGTAAACAACGAGATGAGATTTAATGAATATATTAAAGCATGACTGCATAAACGAAATCAAGATAAACGACTACAAGTAAACAACGAGATGGGATTTAATGAATATATCAAAGCATGACTGCATAAACGAAAATGTGAGAAACATAAATCATGATAATAGAAAGTCTGTAAACTGTAAAATTCAAGATCTAACCATAAAATATTACAATATAAGATTACAAGCTCACAAATAATAACTGTAAAAACATGATAATAGAAAAGTGACCTTCAGCTTCATTCAGTTGTGATCGTTAGTATTGTCTCATCTATCTTCTCACTCTCCCCTTCCTCGAACTCCTCCTCAATACGGTTGGTGAGTTGGGAAGGGAGAGGGTCGAGCTGGGTAGGGTTTCGGGTTGAGGGGTGCTTGGGTCGGAGGGTGCGATGGGTAGAAATGAAGTAAGGGTTAGGTTTTTTTATATTTATAGTACCCGAGTCAAGTCGAGTTCGAATCGAGTTGAGTCTTATCGAGTCAGATTTTGATCTGAGTCGAGTTGAATCTTTAGTTGAACCAAACTTGACTTGGAACTAGTTTGGATTCGATCAACTGGGCTCATTCTGGAACGACTTAGCTAATCGACTCGGATCGAGTCGAGTTGACTCGATCTGTGCCCAGCTCTAGTCTCAGGTGGGATGTAAGTACTCAGCTCAATAGTTTCATTGCCCTAAGTTACTCAAAAGATCAAATGCAATCAAACGTAGATAATGAGACATACACAGCAAGCATTCAATACAGGTTTAAATCTTGTTAGATAAATGTATGAGTGCATGAGATGCAAATGTATACCCAAACACTGGTTTGGTCATAACCAACAGTGAGTGGTTCGTCACCACATCATCTGCACAGAACCGAGCTGCCAGTGAATGGGGCTCCTCATCCCATGACCCACACAATGTATGCCATGCTGAACCATGCATGATTAGCCAAGTTATTAGTTAGCACAATTTTCATCCAGCAGCTTGATGAAGCCAAAATACCATCATCTATCATAGAGTCTAACTAGGATGATTTGGCTCACTATGTTGTGAACGTTAATCATCTCCAATAACCCCTTGATCTAAGTATGGTTTGGTAGTGACTCATCAGCCATAATAAGCCAAAGTAGAAAGGTCGTTACCTAGCAACCAAATACAAATAATCAAATCTGAGGTGTGGACTTGTTACTCAAGACTAAATCAATACAAGAGGGCTTTTATCCTAAATTTAAACCAAGACACACTCGGGTCATTCAAGCGGTGCTCTGGCATACAACCATCAGCCAGGTATTTGACAAGGGCCACTCAAACAACAAATTGTCACCTCTATCAATGCTCAATACTCACTATGGGGAGGCTCATCACCCCAGCTTAGGTCGACGGCTCGGACATAGTGTCCCATATCACCATGCCTGGCCCATGAAGCTTTGGAGATCGATTCGCAAAGCGGTTTGAAGTAGACTGTACATTGGTAATGTCGGTACTTTAGATTCAAGGGATATAGAGACAGTAAATATGACAAACATATCCAACTCGACGTCGAGCCAGCTTGTTCGACTAGGGAGAAGATCGAGGAGGCCAACCTTAGGTACCCCAGACTGTGTAGTCCTTAAACTATAGTTGGTGAATCCGAATTCTACCCCAAATTGACCACGTCAGCCCCAAAGGTAGTCGACCTCGGACGACCACCCCCAATTGATCGCTACATGTATATCTAGACCAATCTATAAATCTAACTAATACAAAATTTCAAAAAAAAAAAAAAAACCATGTAGCTCAACTGGTAAGCACATTTCAACAGTCCGATAAACTCATAATAAGGCATTAGCAAAGCAATTCATGTCTTATTCAAATTTCAGCAACATAACCAAAGATTACTATCATTCCATCATAATAAACGTTGCTAGCATGTTAGTAACCCACTCTAACAGTCCTATTTCACATCATAAACACACAAATACTAACATGCAAGCTAGAATAAGAGATTTTAACAATATCGAAAAGCATCTCAAGCAATTGAAACTAGGGCTGAAAGTGGGGTGGGTTCAACTCGATCGACCCGTGACCGACCTGACATTGGGTTGGGCTTGGGCAGGAAATATCAAACCCGATCTCGAGCTTGGGTTATGTAAACACCAACTCGATAAAGCTTGGGTCGGGCTTGGGTTGAGGTCTTGGGTTGCCCGGCCCAACTCGAACCCGATCTAAATACAAGTTATTCATAATTTTATTATAATTTAGTTAAGTAAACTTATTAGTTTATATTACTTTAGTAAGTAAACTTATAATGTTTGAAATTTTATATGCTAGAGTGTTAAAGGAGTAGTTATCATATGTTTTACCTTATTTGTTTAGAAAAAGTGAAGTTCTTTACAATAAATAACTACATACATAATTAATAAAGTTATAGGTACCAAAAAGATAAGACGTGTATTGAAACATAATAGACTAATGTAATAACGAAAATATTAGCATGTATCAACTCGACTAGCCCGATCAATCCGACTGAGCTTGCTTGGGTTGGGTTTGGGTTGAGAATTCCCAACCCGAAGTTGGGTTGGGTTGGGTTAGGGTTGAGCACCAACCCGACCTAACTCGTCCGACTTTCAATTTTAATTGAAACCATCAATCATAAAACTAAACAAAATCAACAACCTAACAATGAATCTAAGCATTTCTAACTACACAAATCAAGCATTAACTATATGTAATGGTATTTGATCTTAGGCGACCTAGGGGTAATGGTTTGCACCTCAAGTTTCTTGGAGTAGCTTGAGGATTCTTACAAGAATCGGCCTTGCATATTAGAAATTTAAGAAAATTTAGGGAGAAAGACTAAGGTGGGGCTGTTGAATTAGAAATCCTTACCTAAGAGGGTTGGTGGTGATGATTCAATGGGGATTACGGTACCTAGTGGGCCATAGATGCATATGGGGGAAAGTGGAGTGACATGCATAGCTCTCCCCTTTTTCCTTCTTCTTCCTCTTTCACTCTCATTCTCCTCCTCTGTCTCTTTTTATAAAATTTCAACAAATGAAATGAGGATTCTCCCAATTTGGTTTCCTTTATAAGGTAGGATTTGCCTAAGTGGCCCTACTTACCGAACTTTTATATAAAAAAAAAAAAAGGCCTTGTGAGGGGTAGTTTTGGTTAGTTGTAGCATGCCTGGCCCATTTGGGTCAATCCAGAATATGGAATGGCTCCCTCAACGTGAGATCAATCCAGAATATGAATGCATCAATTGTTGGATCGGTGCACAAGTGCATTCAATGGTCGCAGATCACCGATCGGGACTACAACTTTAGGGATGTTTATGGAGAAATAGTTGAGAATAGGATCCTAAGTTTCCTCGAAATCTAACTGCCTGAAATCCACAACTTCCCGTAAGTTCGTATGGCAGAATTCACTCAAGTTGTTGTGTAGTATCCGGAAAAATTCACACATCATATATGCCACCCTCTTAGCTCAAAGTTGAGCGATTCGGCACGTAGTCTCAGCTTAACATTCTGTAAGGGACGTCAAGCCTGCTAAGACGGATAATGTTTCCTTATTTTCGGGTTTATTGGTCCACTGACGAGGGGTCCAAACCTTGTTTGGCGATTTTAGCTATTTTTTAAATTAGTTGAAGGTGAGATTTTTTTGGTACGATATATGGAGTCCGATCTACCTATGTTCGAAGTTTGGCTACTAGAAAGTTAATGAAATTGGTGTTTAGTCAAATCCATTCTTACTCCTTAATTCCTAAGTTATACGAGACATTGATCTAATTCAGGTTATGAATATGATCTAAACCATTAGATGTGCGGTTCTTAATTAGATGTTCATTATGTTGCGGTTAGATAAATTTATTAACGGTGGGTCCGCTAAAACGTAGCCCTCTCGTAAACCATATGATTAGGCTCAAGGTTTAAATGATCAAGCATACTCATTAGTTTTCTAAAGGTGTCTAATCGAGTTTGTACGGTTCTTCAGTTGTTCTAATTAATTAATGGTTGGTTTCTTAGATCTCGACCCTTAACTCATGGATCTTAAGTTTGACACAAAGATTAAGCGCTCAGGTGAAGTTAGTGGCTCTCCAAGGATGTATAATCAAACTTGTATAGTTAGATTTACGTATTAGAGTAATCCACACATTTCTAGTGAGTTGGACTTTTAGAAACAAGGTTCCCTAGGCATTTTCTAAATATTTCGAGTTTGAAGATTGATACGTGCACCTATGCTTACCTAACAAATCAGAAAATTTTCTAATGACGCTCAAGTACATACAATACCCAAGTTGGCAAAAATTTGGGGGCTACACCAACCAAACCAAATCAAATTAAATATGTCTTTCAATTATCCTAGCATAATTCTATGTTAGTAGTAGCGTTAATTCAGTAGTTGTAATCCAAGTCTACTCTCATATGCTGAACTCAATTATCTTAATATAAGCAAGTTCTTCATTTAAAATGGTGATTCGTAGTTGATCTCTTTAAACGAGTGTGAGTATTTTTTTTTTTTTTTTTTTTTTGATCTTATGTGTTTGAAAGTCTTTTTTTGTGGAAGGCGGGGTGCAACCCATTTAAGGAGGATGAACCATACCTCTGATAATCGTCTAATCATACTAAGCAACATATTGTGAGTGGTTGAATAGGTGGCCAATTTTCTCAGATCTCGATCATATATGGTCGAGTTCGACGTATCTGCCTATCTCGGCGCTTTGGCTCAAAAGTCATTCGGTTAAAATCGAGTCGCACAAATCGATTATGGCACAGGCTCATTACACGTGGCCGAAAGTGTATTGGAGATGCCAACAATTATTTTTTCACGAGGATTATTTTATGTACATGTGGGCCAAATATTGATTCTTACCTGATGGACGGTGGATTTTACATATACAATATGTTGGCCCGATAGAGGTTGGGTGTCGGCGGGAGAAGTAGGTGTTTATATGTCATCCAACCCATCTGTAAGCTGATTCCCACTGCGGTGATGGGTAAACACAAAATATGATATGGATCAATTTGAAAATCTCCTTATGTATGATGATCCTCAATGCTACGAAAATGAACAATCAATTTGATCATACTATAAACAACTTGACCATTTGTAACGTGGGTCCCCCCCCCCTATCGACGATCATTATAAAAATCAATAATTTCTGATAATTTTAATTGGCTGCTAAATGGTTAGGCAAATATCTATTATATATACTAGCAATGGTTAGATCATTTATTTAATTCATCCATCATTTGGGTCCCTTCCTTGATTGCTTATCCTGCTCCCAACTTGCTAGATGATCCTAATCGTCCTTTCAATCCCACTACAATGGATGGTCCGTACCGATCATTCTACAAATGGCCCGACAATAATTGTTCTAAGACATCTATCATGTTGTCTCCAGAGCTGATTCTCTATCCTTCTCCAAAAAATTAATACACATTGGTTGGATTATCCTAATCTTGCAATCAATACTTAATAAATGAACCGTGGATATTAATCACACTGTGGTTGGATGATCCTAGTCTTCCAATCAACGCCTAATCCAACACGAAATACACTTTGGTTTGATTATCCAGATCTTCCAATCAATACCTGAATGTACGGTGCATATTAATCATACTACAAATAGTCCTTTCATGGATATAGACACGTGGATTTTACTCTTGATTACCAATCCCTGTCAAAAAATTCACCTGTCCCATGTTCCCACCTTTAATTGCCCATTCCTCTCCAATAACCTTTGGTGTGTGATTTTAGATGTTTAATCAATGGCTAGGAACAGACTTATTAGCCGGTCCATATTGATCACACTACAAAAGATGCTATCTTCGATTTAGACCCTCCACCACGTCGTCCCACATTTGATTGCCCGGCTCCCTTCAAAAAAAAAAGCAATGGTTAACCAAAATAAAGGTTGTCTAATTTTCACTGGGGACAGTTTGTGCATGGGCCACCTATGGTGGGTTCCACCGCATGAACATTTTGTATCATTGAACCTTGGCCCAACTTGCACCAACTGAAAGGCCAAAAGTAAATTATCATATGGTCACCTATCCATATGGTCTGACCTGTCATCGGAAGTTGGTACACGTCTCCAAATAGGTATGGGTATGACCCATGAATAAGGGTGTCAACCGGCCAGGTTAGGGCCACACCAACCTCTATCCAAGCCCGGCCTTCATCTTTCAGGCTAAGCCCAAACCCAGTCCAGGATCATGATGGGCCAAAAATGTACAGCCCAAACCTAGCCTGGAATTTTTATCTATAGTCCGACCAAGCCAGTACCGGCCGGAACGCCCATTAAATTTGTAAAGGGACAAACACCCTTGATTTCTTAAAGGAACCACTGTGCATGTGAGATTTACTCTGACCATTAGATGTGCCTTCCCATGCTAAGTAAAGGGAGAAAATATCAGGCTTACTTGTGATTCAGGTGGGCCACACCAAAGAAAACAGTTGCAAAAGAGACATTGACTCTTGATTATTAAAGGGCCCATGGTGATGATTATATAAAATCCACTCCAACCATTAAATGCCACACAAATATTTATGTACACAAAAATCAATTCAATCCACAGTTCAGGTGGGTCACAGTGAGGGAAAGAGTTCAAAGGGTAAGCCTTACCCAATATACTGTAACCAATCATGTGGGTCACTTGAATCGAGAGTGAAGCTGATTTTTGTTCCATAGACTTAGCATTGTGTGACACACCTGATGGACGGGGTGGATTTCATATCAACACCAAGGTGGGGCTCACCCAAGCCTCCAACTCCATTTTTCTGGAAAAGCATGCTCTCGTTCATGATGCGTCAGACGTGTACGCTAGAGTAACTCGTCATCCATGATATGTGTACGCTAGGGTAACTCTGTTTGGCATTCCTACCCATCATTTTTAAAAGGCCCACCTTGATATGTACATGAGAACCACTCCACCCATTAGATGTGTAATCCTATGTTAGGCCCGTATCCAAAAAACAAGGTTGACCTCTAATTCAGGTAGGTCACACCAAGTAAAACATTTGGGAGAGTGAAATCCACCCTTGATATTTAAAGAGCCCATTGTGATATCAAGAAATTTAATAGCACCTTTCCAGTTTTAAGTTGTTGTAAGGGGTATATTATGTTCCACACCAAAATCTCCAAATGACAAAACCATGGACCTCTCAATAATTGATAACAAAGATACAATAATATTTCCCATTTAACCTATTAAGGACCAAATATTCTAAGGCTATGATTTTTCAATCTATAAGATTTGTGGCCATTCACAGTGAGTTCCATTATATCAACATTTTGTACCAATGAACCATAGACCTTCCCATGTAAACTGAAGAAACATTTTACATAATCTCTTTGGCCTGCCCATGTATTATTTCTTATGATTTCCAAGCCGGATCATCTACAACCTTAGAGTAAGCTTATTTTATAACAATGTTGTGTATAGGGCCCACCATTGTATGTATATCTTACTTATTAGGAGGACTGTCAACAGGCGGGCCTTGTGTAGGTCTCACCCCGGATTTTGAACTGTTTTCACCCGGGCTATTGGGCTGGACTTATTCAAAATTCTTATTTTCAGGCCCAAGCCCAGCCCATTGACACCTCTACTTATTAGGCTCACCCAACCATGAGAATAGGACAACTTTAAAATGTGGCTGATCCAACGTGGGCCACCATGGGAATTTGGTGGCTTTTGGCTGGTTGCCTGTATTTTTCTAGCCACGGTCCACTTACTGACTAGATGGGCCTGATTTTTTGGGCATTTCTTATTATGGTAGCACTCACTGCTCCAGTTGGATAGCATACGATCGACACAGTGGGCCCAAACATGCAGTTGAATAACTTTTCTTCCCACTGAAAAATGATTGGTAAAAATCACAAATGGAGTTTTTTGAATCCCGAGTTTTTTGAATGATTAACTTGTCAGTGAGCTAAATCTAATTGCCTAATGCAAGTTTCATTTGTACTCAGCTTGTAAAATAATTCAGTTTTTTTTTTTTCCTTCCTCGTTATTGCTGTTTGTTTATGACGCTATTTGTGTTGAATAGGCAATGGAAACTGTGGTGGATGGAGTTGTTAGTGGAATTAGAAATTCTGCATGGGATGCTCTTAAGGAATGCATGGGCTATCTTATTCATTTTAATGACAACGTTAAAGATCTGGAAGAACGCTTACAAAATCTGGTGGACAAGAAAGAGGACATAGATCGACTGGTAGAAATCGACTGCTCCAACGGTGAAGAAGTAACAGAACAAGTTAAGCGATGGCAAACACGAGCTACTAAGATGAAAGAGGAAGCAGATAAGATAGAGAACAGAGAAGACCAGGAATGTCTATTTTGTCCGGATCTGTGGTCGCGTTACATTATAAGCAAGCAGGCAAAAGAGATGGTGGCGAAAATTGATAAGCACCTCAACGAAGGGAATTTTCAGTCCGTGACAATGCCCCTACCGGTTCCGACCATCATACCGCAGGATGCTCCATCAATCGAGGGTTTCCCATCCGTAAAATCATCCCTAGAAAAAGTCAAGACTGCTTTAGATGATGAAAATATCAAAACAATTGGAGCATGGGGCATGGGTGGCGTGGGCAAAACTGCCCTCGTTGATAATGTTAACAATATGCTGGAACAGACAACAACACAGTTCAAAAAAGTTATAAAGGTGACCGTTTCAAAGGACGCGGACATTAGAAAGGTCCAGGATTGCATTGCAGATAGATTGCGCTTGAGTCTGCAGAAAGAATCCTTACGAGAAAGTGACATAAGAAGCAGATTAATGAAGGAGAGGCCATTTGTCATCATCTTGGACGATTTGTGGGAGCAGCTTAATTTGTCCAATGTAGGGATTCCCTCTACTAATGATGACCTTAAAGGTTGTAAGATCATATTCACAACACGGGAAGAAAGTGTGTGCAGAGATATGAAAAGCGACAGGACGATCAAAGTAAGTGTTCTCTCCGATAATGAATCATGGGAACTATTCAAAGAAAATGCGGGTGATGTTGTCGATGACCCTGACTTACATGAAACGGCAAGGAAAGTTTTCAAGGAATGTGGCGGTCTTCCCCTAGCAATTATCACACTCGGAAAAACACTAAGAGACAGGAGAAATCGTGGCGTATGGAATAATGCACTGTCAGAGCTGAAGAAGTCTATGCCAAGCGAAATCAAAGGCGTGGAGAAAGGGGTATACAACTGCATCAAAATTAGCTACGATCGTTTACCAGCTCATCTACAACCACCTTTCTTGTTCTGCTGCCTGTTTCCTGAAGATTATGATATTCATGTGGACAAGATGATTAGATTGTGGAAGGGTGAAGGCTTTTTGAAAAACGTTGATAGTTTGGACGATATCATATCGAAAGGGCGCTCTTGGGTTGATGATCTCAAAGCTTCTTCTTTGTTATTACAAGGTTCAAGGGAAGGGTATGTAAAGATGCATGACATTACTAGGGATGTTGCCATTTGGATTTCATCAAAAGAAGATGATCAGGGCTGCAAGTCGTTGGTGAGAGCTGGAGTCAGATGGAAAGGTTTGCCACGGGGGAAAAATTGGGAGGACTACATGAGGATTTCTCTCATGCGAAGTGGAATTAATGAACTTCCAGAAGGGATGCATTGTTCTAAATTATTAACATTGATGATGTCAGAAAATAAGAAGCTGACCGAAATGCAGGGTGGGTTTTTTGAAGCTACAAAAGGCCATCGGGTTCTGGATCTAAGCCAAACAGCTATCAGTAAAATACCACTGTCAAACCTGATGAATCTACGAGTGCTTTGTCTGAGGTACTGCCAGTTTATAGAAGGGAATTGCCTGTCAGCAGTTGGAAGACTGAAGCAGCTTGAATTTCTCGATCTGTCATTTAACGAATGGTTACGTGAGTTGCCAAATGAAATCGGAGAATTGGTCAATCTGCGGAGCTTGGACTTGTCAGGGACTGAACATCTTAGAATCGTTCCAAGTGGTGTTATATCAAGGTTGACTCTCCTAGAAGAATTGAAGATGTGGAACAGCTTCAAGGAGTGGAAGGTTGAAGGAATAGATGCAAGCAGCAGCAGTAGCAACGCCTCTTTGAGTGAAGTGGCATCTTTGAAAGAGTTATATTATTTACATCTCGATATTGTGGAAGTGGAACGTTTCACACGAGACTATCCTCAAATTAAACATTCGACAAAGTTGAGGAACTTTTACTTCCGCATAGGGGCAAGGGATTATGGTCGTCAGATCCGTTATGAACGCCACCTTAATTATCTTGATCGTCAGAACCGTGATGACGTGAAATATATGGAGTTTGATGGTTGTAGTCTCATCCCCGAATGGGCTATAATGCTTTTACCAAAGGCCACCCATTTAAGGTTAAAAGATTGCAAGGGTCAACAGGCACTTACTGCCGGTGGAGGATTAATTCCCAAGTTCGGAAGAACTTATAATTGAGGTATGTGATGATGTGGAATTGGTTGTCAGTGTAAAAGAGTCTCCTGAAAATGTTTTTTGTTGTCTACGAAGTTTAGAGTTAAGACAGCTGCCAAATCTAAAGAAAGTGGTCACTAAGGATGAAGAGGGATTGATTCCCAGACTCTTACTTCGTAACCTTAAGAAGGTGGAAGTGCAAGGATGTCCTGAACTAAAGCATCTACTGCCATCCTATTCATTGCAAGGAATGGATAATTTAACCGAAGTAAGAGTGGATACTTGTGAAAGAATGGGGCATGTATTTGATGGACTGGCCACCATGGTGCAACGCAATGATGTGCTCTCCAAACTCAAAACCTTATATCTTTCACTTCTCCCGATAATGACTAGTATTTGGCCAGTGGGGTTAGAGGTAAAGCTAGAAAACCTCACTACTCTGACTGTTTGGGGTTGCCATGGCTTGAAGAACGTTCTATCATCATCGAACGGGCTCCCTAATCTTGTGGAGCTCAGTGTACAAAATTGCAAAGGATTAGAGGAGATCATTTCAGATTGTTGAGTGTGGAGACACGTGGCGTGTGGAAACCACCTACATCTAAGTATGGTCGGGTGCCCGGACGGAAATTCAGCCATTTTGCTGTTCAGTCCACTGGACTGTTTTGTAGGCAGCCGGGTGCCCGACGGTCAAAGTGACCGGGCGCCCGAAATTCATCTGCTTCATGTCTTTTGTCGCTGGAGGGTTTTTGCATTGGCCGGGCGCCCGATGGTCAAAGTGACCGGGCGCCCGACCGACCGCGGACCCAAAGTGCGGGTTTCCTATTTTATGTTCTAATTGCGGGGTTTACTATATAAAGGGGTGTAAACCGGGATTAGACAAGGGGATTAGGGCTTCTATACGTCCAAGGTGAGAAAAAGGCTAGAAGATTAGCAAAAGGGCCATCTCTGTGCATGGGAGCATAGGAGAAGGTAAGTGTATTGCTTGTAACTTCGTTTCTCTTCATAGTGAAGTTTGCACCCGTGGTTTTTTTACTCTTGTTGGGGTTTTCCACGTAAATCTCTGTCTTGTGGATTGTTGGTTTGTGTGATTCTTTTCTAGTTATTATTTTCTTCTCGTTTATCGTTTGTGGGTGAGACCGGAGATTGGATCTCGATTCACCGGCGTTGTTGGCGTGCTGCACAACAACTGGTATCAGAGCTATTGGTTTAGTTCAACTGGGAGCGATGGCGGAAGATGGAAAAACTAGAATTGAGAAGTTTGATGGTTCAAACTTTGCCTTCTGGAAGATGCAGATGGAGGATTATCTGTATCAGAAGGACCTCTACATTCCTGTAGAAGGAAAAGAGAAGAAACCAGAGAAGATGACAGATGATGAATGGGCTTTAATGGATCGGAAGGCTTTAGGAACGATCCGACTCTCTTTGTCTAAGAGCGTCGCCTTCAACATATCCAAAGTAAAGACCACAAAAGAATTGATGGAGGCTTTGGCTACGATGTATGAGAAACCCTCGGCGTCCAACAAGGTTCATCTCATGAAACGGCTTTTCAACATGAAAATGCCAGATGGTGGGGGCGTGGCTGAACATCTAAACGAGTTCAATACAATCACGAGCCAATTGGAATCCGTTGGCATCACTTTTGATGATGAGGTCAGGGCCCTATTGATCTTGTCAAGTTTGTCAGATAGTTGGGATGGTTTGGTGATTACCGTGAGCAATTCTTCAGGATCTACGAAGTTAAAATTCGATGATGTGGCCGGTCTAATTCTAAGCGAAGAATCTAGAAGGAAGACATCAGGAACTTCAGGGGATTCAGGAAATGCTCTAAACGTTGAAGGAAGAGGAAGATCTTCAAACAAAGGTAGCAATAAACACGGGCGTTCTAAGTCGAGGAATAAGTCCAAGGGACCGAAAGACAAGGACGGGTGTTGGCATTGCGGGAAGAAGGGGCACATGAAGCGTGATTGCAAGGCGCTTAAGAAACAAGAAGGAAGCTCTTAAGGTGGGAAGGATTCAGTGAATCTATCTGAGGAGAGTGACACAGAGGCGTTGATTTTGTCTCTTGATGCGCGTAATGAGTCTTGTGTTATAGACTCGGGTGCTTCGTTTCATGCCACTTCATCAAAAGAAGTTCTTCGTGATTATGTCTCAAGTAACTTTAGAAGAGTCTACCTGGGTGATGATGAGCCATGCAGTATTGTTGGCAAAGGAAACCTTCATTTAAGTTAGAAAGACGGAACGGTCTTGAAGCTGAAGGATGTTAGACATGTACCGAGTTTGAGACGGAATTTGATCTCAGTGGGGCAGTTGGCCGATACCAGATATGTGACGACATTCACGAGCGATGCATGGAAGGTCACAAAAGGTGCCTTGGTAATATCTCGAGGCAAAAAGGAAGGTACCTTATACGTGACTTCTGGATCGTATAGTTCACTCGCAGTCGCATCAACTGGAGTGAATGGGCAGTTATGGCATCAGAGGTTGGGACATATGAGTGAGAAGGGGATGAAAGTACTATTGTCAAAGGGGAAGCTACCAGGGTTGAAGGCAATCGATCTGGAATTCTGCGAGGACTTGCGTGTATGGCAAGCAGAAGAAAGTTAGCTTCAAGAAGATAGGACGCTCTCCAAAGACGCATCTATTGGAGCTTGTACACACTGATGTGTGGGGACCGGCACAGGTATCATCTCTTGGTGGCTCACGTTATTTTGTTTCCTTTATTGATGATGCTAGTAGAAAACTGTGGGTCTACTTCTTAAAACACAAATCAGATGTATTCGATGCATTTAAGAAGTGGAAGGTTATGGTAGAAAATGAAACCGGTAAAACTGTGAAGTGTCTCCGATCAGATAATGGGGGAGAATATTGTGATAAGAGGTTTGAGGAGTATTGTGCAGCAAATGGAATCAAACATCAGAAAACGATTCCAGGGACACCGCAGCAGAACGGTGTGGCCGAGCGCATTAACAGGACCATCCTTGAACGCGCTAAGAGCATGAGGCTATATGCAGGGTTGCCCAAGACTTTTTAGGCAGATGCTGTGAATACTGCCGTATATTTCATCAATAGAAGTCCCTCAGCACCATTGGATGGTGGGCTACTAGAAGAAACGTGGACTGGGAAAGAGGTGAACCTTGCACATCTCAGAGTGTTTGGTTGCACTTCTTATGTTCACATTGATGTAGAGCACAGAAACAAGCTGGATGCGAAGTCCAGGAGGTGCACGTTTATAGGATACAGGCAGAATAATTTTGGCTACCAGTTTTAGGATGCAGAGAACCGAAAAATTATCAGAAGTAAGGACGTAGTCTTCAATGAAAAGGTGATACATAAGGACAGTGTGCAGCAAAAGCAGAACAAGGCCGATGAGAAAGAATTCGTAGAGTTGGAAGACTTACCGGACACAGGTGTTACAGTGCCACAAGATGAGCATGCCCAGGAGCATGATGAGGCAGAGCCGCAGACACCGGTTGTGAGGAGGTCTACTCGGGAGAGGAGACCCAAGGTCCGATACTCACCCTCCTTACATTATCTACTGCTGACAGATAATGGTGAGCCAGAGTGTTTTGAAGAGGCGTTACGGTCAGATATGCGGGTTAAGTGGGAGCAAGCCATGGAAGATGAGATGGACTCTCTTGAGTCTAATCATACGTGGGAGCTAGTCACTCTACCTAAGGGCAAGAAAGCTCTTCATAACAAGTGGGTTTACAGACTGCAGGAGGAGCACGATGGTTCGAAACGGTACAAGGCTAGACTGGTTGTGAAAGGGTTCCAACAAAAGACAGGTATCGATTTCACAGAGATATTTTCACCTGTGGTGAAGATGTCTACGATTCGCATGGTCTTGAGCATAGTGGCTACAGAGGATTTACATCTAGAGCAGCTAGATGTTAAGACAACCTTTCTTCATGGAGACCTTGAAGAAGAGATATATATGCATCAACCGATAGGATACGTGGCACCAGGAAAGGAGAACAAGGTGTGTAGACTGAAGAAGAGTCTATATGGTCTGAAGCAGGCCCCAAGGCAGTGGTACAAGAAGTTCGACAGTGTCATGTCGGGAAACGGGTACAGGAGATGTCATGCAGACCACTGTTGTTACTTAAAGAAGTTTGATACGTCATACATCATCCTTCTTCTGTATGTTGATGATATGCTTGTGGTCGGATCAAGCATGAAGGACATCTCAGATCTCAAAAGACAACTGTCTAGAGAGTTTGTCATGAAGGATTTAGGAGCTGCAAAACAAATTCTAGGCATAAGGATAAAGCGTGACAGGAAAAACAAGAAGCTGGTTTTGTCACAAGCAGAGTACATATTCAAGGTACTTGATCGATTCAGCATGGGAGGTGCTAAGCTAGTTAGCACTCTATTAGCCAACCACTTCAAGCTTTCTAAGGAGCAAGGAGCTAAGACGCAGGAGGAACGGGACTACATGGCTAAAGTTCCTTATGCGTCAGCCATAGGGAGCCTCATGTATGCTATGGTTAGCACGAGGCCAGACATTGCTCAAGCAGTGGGAGTTGTTAGCAGGTACATGAACAACCCCGGGAAAGAACATTGGAAAGCTATGAAGTGGATCCTCAGATACCTGGTAGGTACTGTGGATGTAGGGCTGTATTATGGAGGATCGGAAATTAAGCTACAAGGCTATGTCGATTCAGATTTAGCAGGAGATATCGACAGCAGAAGGAGCACTACAGGGTATGTCTTTACCCTGGGTAGTGCTGCAGTCAGTTGGATCTCTCAGTTACAGAAGATAGTATCCATCAGTACAATGGAAGCAGAATATGTTGCAGCTACAGAAGGGTGCAAGGAGATGGTGTGGATGCAAGGTTTTATGGAAGAGTTGGGGAAGAAGCAAGCAGATTGCAAGCTGTACAGTGACAGTCAGAGTGCAATATACTTGGCTAAGAATTCAGCTTTTAATTCAAGGACTAAGCATATTGACATCAGATATCACTTCATACGTTCGTTACTGGAAGATGGATCGATTACTTTGGAGAAGATTCATACAAGTGAGAATCCTGCAGATATGTTGACCAAGGCGGTCACACGGGAGAAGCTGAAGCTCTGTTCAGCTTTGGTTGGTCTTCAGGCTTTAATACTGGGAGGTGGTGCACTCCGGATGTAGAAGACGAAGGATCATGTGATGATGTGTCTCCAAGTGGGAGATTGTTGAGTGTGGAGACACGTGGCGTGTGGAAACCACCCACATCTGAGCATGGTCGGGTGCCCGGACGGTCTGTGGACCGGGCGCCCGAAATTCAGCCATTTTGTTGTTCAGTCCACTGGACTGTTTTGTGGGCAGCCGGGCGCCCGACGGTCAAAGTGACCGGGCGCCCGAAATTCATCTGCTTCATATCTTTTGTCGCTAGACGGTTTTTGCATTGGCCGGGCACCCGATGGTCAAAGTGACCGGGTGCCCTACCGACCGCGGACCCAAAGTGCGGGTTTCCTATTTTATGTTCTAATTGCGGGGTTTACTATATAAAGGGGTGTAAACCGGGATTAGACAAGGGAATTAAGGCTTCTATACGTCCAAGGTGAGAAAAAGGCGAGAAGATTAGCAAAAGGGCCATCTCTGTGCATGAGAGCATAGGAGAAGGTAAGTGTATTGCTTGTAACTTCGTTTCTCTTCATAGTGAAGTTTGCACCCGTGGTTTTTTACCCTTGTTGGGGTTTTTCCACGTAAATCTCTGTCTTGTGGATTGTTGGTTTGTGTGATTCTTTTCTAGTTATTATTTTCTTCTCGTTTATCATTTGTGGGTGAGACCGGAGATTGGATCTCGGTTCACCGGCGTTGTTGGAGTGCTGCGCAACACAAATGTGGAGGATAATGAGGGTCTCCTACCTAAGCTACGAATTCTACACTTATGGCATCTACCGAAATTGGTGCGCATATGTGGAGGAGAGGCTGCTCCGCTGCTTCAACTGGATTGGCATTCACTGGAAGAAATACGAGTGTTGACATGTGGAGGAAATGAGCATGTATTTGATGGACCGTTCAATGATGTGTTCCTCAAACTCAAAACCTCGAATCTTAAGAATCTCCAAAACCTGACTAAACTGGTGCTTTTTAGCTGCCATTTCTTTAAGAAGACCGTTATGTCGTCGGTTCAGATAAATGGTGGGCTTCCTAATCTCGTCAAGCTCAAGGTGGATGATTGCAGAGGAGGAGTAGAGGAGATCATTACAGATGTGGTAAATAACGAGGGTCTCCTACCTAAACTAAAAGAGCTGGTTTTATGCTCTCCACCGGAACTGGTGCGCATCTATGGAGGAGGAGAGGATACTGTTCAACCGCCGCAACTGGATTGGCATTCATTGGAAGAAATTAATGTGTCTAATTGTCCCAAGCTTAAAACGTTGCAGCCTCTGCAAGGCGGGGCCCACAGTGTGCCGTTGCTTCAAAAGATTGTAGGAGAAAGGGAGTGGTGGGAGGGGTTAGATTGGGACGGAGACGCCGCACTCAGCTCCCAATTCCACTTTAAAGAGGTACCGTATCATAAATAGTATTATATATTGTGTCAAACTCCAACTTGTTGGACCACAGTTTACATCCAAACTTTTGAGGTCTTGTTACATCTAATCCTCTTAATAAGTTGGACACACCATGTGGATCAAATAGTGTAAAAATCATCTCTATCCACTTCTCAAATGAACCACACCAAAGTTAACACCGTCTATCCATTGATAAAATGAAAAATAAGTGTGGTCCACTTGATGAACAGATAGCAATGTTTTTTTAATCTAAAATTTTCTCCATAGCAGGGCTAATCTATTGAACTGGTTGGATTTTCCATGAACTTCGTAAGTTAGAATTTGTCAGCTTGTTGGACTCGAGGCATTCTCTTTCCTACGGGGATTGCTTATTGCACAAGCGTGTGAAGCCGTACATATCTACGTGCGGGAACACGTGCAAGTATAAAGCACAAGTCTGAGATCGGAGCTTTCCGTAATATTAGAAATAATTCTCAACATCCATCTTACTGAAACGTCAGACAATCTCACTCTTTAGCTGTCCCACAACGTACACAGTAAATTGACGATTATTTACTGGCCATTCATTTGTTTTGTTATGCTGTGGCTCACTTGAGGTGTGAAATGACCTGAATTTTATTCCACCATATCTAAACAGTGTAGCATACTTGATGGAAAGTTCGGATGTCACATATTTCTCTAGTTGTGATGGTGACACAAACAGATGTGTATGGTTGACACGTGTATGTGGAATTAGCCAATCTCTTTTAATCTCAGCACTTTCGTTTTTTAATCTTAGTGCTTTCTCTAATTTCATGAAACTTCTCATCGATGTGACGGAAAGCTCGAATGTCAAACACACCACCATATTAGCAAGCTTCTTCATTTCCATTTATGTTATTTTTTAATATTATTATTATTATTAATTAGAGGATGCATATCAGACTTAAGCTAATGTTTATGCACCCATGGATGATGCACAGGTACCGACGAATTATGAAGATCTGAAGTGGATCAGGTACTGAGAAATTGTACACGTGTGACATACACATAAGAAAGTAAAAAATGAATCCCAGTTTAGATGTATCACCAATCAAATATTAGATTTGTTTAATTATCTAACAGTCAGATGGAACCCAAGGGGCTGGCCAATTTTGAATCTATTCATTGTTTAATTGTGCAACTAAAATTTCATTTCATTTGGAATAGCCCCGAGTGGATTCCATAGGACTGATTTACATCATTTCCTGTGGATTCCATATCATTATTACTTGGCATGTTCAGAGAGAGAAACAAGTAATCGCATTGTTTTTAAGAAATCTCTCTCAAATGAAAGTATTCTAAGAGGGATTCTTCATCATGAAGTTAAAAGTATGGCTATTTTCATTACCAGCCTAATCATTGCAAATAAGTTTGGGTACACTTTATGTGCCACTTTATGGCCTCTATCCATGTTCAGGTGCCTTCTGCTCTGCAGAGCCAGGGTGGAGAAGCCCCTTCAACTCCATGATGGAGATGCTAATCTTTGATCGCCGGTGCTTTTTCCCATACTGGAGAGGCCCTCTAGGGTGCTTGTGTCTGTAGAGGGCCATGCAAGCACTGAAGACCAAAGTATTAGAATTTTCCTTTCTGGTTTCTCTAACATTTGCTTTGTTATCTCTTCAGGTATAATGAATTTTGGTGAAGTTCACAATATGATGATGCTTGCTGCTATTCAATTCTCAGACTGCTCCTCATGGCAAATGCAGCTCTTCACTAGCTGTTTGAATTCAACTATCAATTTCCTAGGTATCATCTCAAGAACTATTGACTCAAGGGGGAAAAGAATTGAAAATCCCAGTTATGTTCCTTTATCTGCTCCGCTTATCCGTCTTCTATAATCATTTGAGATGGTAAGCATTCTCTATGGATGAGTCCTTCCAGTTTGAGGATTGCTTTCGTAGGCTTCCAGTGTTTTGTATTTCCCTGGCCCAGAGTGAGGGCATCCTCTCATTGGGTCGGCGTACTGGCTTTTTTTTTTTTTTTTTTTCTCTCTTTTCATAACCTAGGGTGCAGGCATTTTTATGTGTATTTTTTCCTTTTCTCCCGACCCGGGATGTGGGCTAGTATCTTTTGTCTTTCGTCTTCCTTCTTGTTGAAATACTTAGGAAATAGTCAAACTATTCCCCACAACTATGACATTGATTTTTGGCATTCTCACTCAAACTATCAAATGACTCTTTGTTCTCATGTGCTTCACCAAAGATTCCTAATTGATTACATGTTCATCAATGTCACACAGCTATAACTGTTCGCTATATATGTAGAGTGCACAAAATTGCCCGTACACAGTGTTCCCAGCTTTCCATCACATCACCTAAAACCTCAAAGCCATGTGGTAGCATCTTGTGTCATGCTGCTTATCACAAACCATTTTCAAGGAGAATACATAAATAACAAAAAAACAGAGAGCAATCTGTGCTAGCCCAATGCTACTCCAATTTCTCAGTCTTAATCTGCTAATAAAGGGATTTATGATGCTTTGAAATGCATTTCCTATTTAGATTTCAATTATCAACAATTTCTATCGAGTGAGCATGGTGAGCCTTTTTCACAACTCCTCAGCATCCATAAGCTAAAAGAGAGATGCTTTGATACTCCAGCAAAGTGTGGTGGTTGATATGCAGGCACAAAAATATTCTACACTTGAAATATTAAGTTCAATTAAACTATCCAAAACATGGCTATGGACCATAGACCAGAAGTTACACTGATTTTGTTTTTTGACTGGTTTTTTTTTTTTTTTTTTGTCTAACTGGTGGATTGGCAGACATTAATGAATGTTTCGGACAAAAATAGTTAATGGTGTGAATTCAACAAAGAAATGTCCATTAATCATAATTTAGAATCATCTAACCAATCCTATTTTTCATGTGGTCAATGTCCACATGCTGAATAGTGGAAGGTTCTGCAATTTGAACGATTGAATTTAAAGTATTCTATTTGTATAGTTTGAGAGTGTCTGCATACTAATCTTCAGTCTTTTAAGGGTATTGAACAACTCATCCAATCAAAATGAGTTGTCACCAACCAAACATGACCTTAGCTACTTTGACAAGGACATAGAAGGCAGGCCATATCATGATCATTACCTGATATGTAAGCTAGACCAATCCACTAACCAAGTTGGATACAACATCAAAATCAATGTACAGCCAATGGCATGACTCAGTGAACCGGTGCAACCCACCCAATGAGTAGATTGCCCCAACTTTCATTTTGGGTTGATACCAAGGTGTGGCCGAACTTTTGAATCAAATATTCTACACATGATACATTTTCCTGGGAAAAAAAAATGGCTGTGTCATAATTTCTAAGACTGCTCTATTTCACCAATTCTCTCTACATATTTGCTAACAAAGTATTGCTTATGATGCACTCCTCCCTATCCACTGTGGGACAAGATTTTACACTTGAAAAGTGAAAAAGTGACTTTTGCTCAAAAAGTTTAAAAATAAAAAATAAAAAATCACCATTTGTACTTTTACTCCAAAAAAAATCACCAAGACAGAGAAATCATAAACCTAGCAATATTAGGTGGCCAAAGGTTCTCATTCAACCCATAAAAGACTAAATATTCCATTTGTAGGATTTCCAATGGGGGGAATTTTGGTGTGCATGAGCTATCCCCATTGAGTTCCATCTTATCAACATTTTGGATGATGAAACCATGGGGCTGCTTCTAAAAATTGAAAGCCTAAGCAAGCTATACAATCTCTTAGCCCCAACATTATATAATACCTCATGAAGTATGGAGTCCTACATCTTTTCCTGAAGTATGTCAGAGCTTCTCTTCTTTTCTTTTTTGCCTGTCATGTGTCGCTGCCCACTGGCATCCACATGCCGAGATGATCCTATGGTTTGAACCGTGAATATTCTTACTACTGCCAGAAACAAGCTATTGTCCATAAGCTTCAGTAATAATCCTGAACTTTGATTCTTAGAGTTGAACATGAGCCATTGGAAATTTTCTTTCTTATGTTCTAAATAACTCCATGGATAGTGATGGCCACCATCATCCGTTCAGCATAATTTTTCTACGGTGACTTGTATTAACAACAAGGATGGTTCAAATAATCAAACTATTCAACATGTGGGCCCAATCAACAACGGCACATGTTAGAATCCGGACATGTGGGCCCAGTGAGCGGCAAGACATGCTAGAATCTGCACCACCACAGAGGCAAAACAAACTCATTATCATAAATTAGTTTCCTTAGGCCTTGCTTATTTGCCACTTACAAATGATTTCATTTCATTTTAGTTAATGGTAATTATGTATTAGAGATCAAACTCATTATCATAAATTAGTTTCCTTAGGCCCTTCTTATTTGCCACTTACAAATGATTTCATTTCATTTTAGTTAATGGTAATTATGTATTGGAGATCATAGTTTATCTAAATTATGAGTTATTGAGTTTGTTTTTAATCCTTAATAGACTCTCAAATACATAATTATTGTTGACTAAAATGGGATGAACTCAATTCAAAGTGGCAACTGAACAGTACCTTAAGAAATCTTTTTCCATTGGGATACTTCAGTAGCTCAGCCATGTTGCATTTTATTGATGAACCACAAATCTTTTTTTTTTTTTTTACAAAAGGTCTATTTGTCAGCCATCAATGTTGACAAATAGACTCTCAGATACATAATTATGACCTTTAATGTGCACAATTCATTATGTAGGGCCTGCCTTTGATGTTGGTCATCTATCAAGAAGGGCCAGCCATCAATGTATCCACTGCCCACCTTCAATATCCACTGCCCATCACATGTACCCACCGTGCACACCAACACCATCTATTCATTTGGGGCCACCTTCATTATCCACTGCCCATCACATGCACCCACCGTGCTCACCAACACTGTCTATTCGTGGGGCCTGCCTTGATGGTAAACAATGTATTTATCCTTCTCCTCTCTTTCACCTCTCCCTCTCCTCTTTCTCTTCTCAGCAACTTTTTCACAAGTTAAAGACAAGTGACCAGTTATAATATGGTTATACTGTGTGAACCAATATGGTGGCTCTGTCGGTCCACTGTCATCACATGGCTAGGGTTGGTTATAAGAATACTTTTTCAAAATCTTTACTATAAGCCCACAAATGTCATCATCATCATCATCAAAGGCTTATGTCAAAATAATTGTAGTTGGCTAAATGAATCTTGTTTGGCCATTCCACTCTACTAAGGGCCATAACTACAGTAAGACCATAGCCTGTCAAGTCACCCCAAGTGTTAAAGGGCCAAATGTAAGAAATTAAATTGGCCTTTATTGTACTCCATAGACTTTGTTGGGTCCACTGTGAATGAATGTGGTTTATCCACGCTGTCCATCCGTTTTTTCATCCTCATTCTAGGGGTTGAGTCCAAATTGAACCATATCCAAAGTTCTAAGTGGACCACACCACACGAAACAGTGGAGTAATGATTTCCAACGTTGAAAACTTCCTAGGGTCCACAGTGATGTTTATTTGTCATCCAATCTGTTCATAAGAGCATACAGACATGGATGAAGGCAAAACACAAATATCATCTTGATCCAAAACTTCTGTGGCCCTCAATAATTTTTCAATGGTGGATGTTCAATTCACACTGTTTCCTTTGACGTGGTCCACTTGAGTTTTGGATATGCTTCCATTTTGGGCTTTTTCCCTAGCAGTATCTGGTAAAATGGGTGGACAGAGCGGATAAAATACATATATCACAGTGGGCCCCACACAGTTTACTCAGTATGCTTACCGTACTGAGTTACTTAGTAGGCAGTCCTCTTCCCAAATGTTAAAAGCACTTGTGTTTTTGTAGGTGGGCCCAAAATACATGGCCTTGTGGAGTCCACTGTAACAACACTAATCATGTGGTGCTGTCCACCATAGAGCGTGCCTAAGGCATTTTTATCCAAAAAACACACACACACAGAGTTGTGTACTTCCATAGTGAAACATGCAAAGCCCAATCACATATAATCAGCAGCGTCCACATTTGGCCAGAGATGGGGCACAAAATGAATTCAATCTACATATGAAATGAAATGGGCTCTAGCTATAGACCGTTAAAAAAAATCAAATCCCAGTTAGAAAAGGCCCACCAGAACATCCATCATAAATCATCTTCATGCCAATGAAGAAAAAAGCCTGGATCCAAACAGTATGACTTGTAGGGTTGTCAATGGCCCAAGTTTGGGCCTGGTCGTTAAGCCCAATACGGAGACAATCAAGCCCATGCCCAGGGACCTAAACTTGATGTTTAGGCCCGGGCCCAGCTTAAAAATTGATCAAGCCACGATCTTCCAAAGGTGAATATTCCTAATCCATCCATTGATCAGGTGGGCCTAACATTCATAAAGAAAGGCATGCTGCCTAACTAATGAGTCGGAACGGATATATTCACATGTACAAATTAAGTCAGGCTACTCAGCATGCTGATTACCTACTGAGTAAACTTTGTGGGGCCCACTGTGATGTAGGTGTCTTATACACACCATCCATCAGTTTTACCAGCACATTTTAGGGCATGAGCCCAGAATTGAGGGATACCTAAAGATAAATTGGACCACATCGCAGGAAACAATGGGAATTGAACTCCCACCGTTGAAAACTTCATGGGGTCCACAGGTGACAAACGAATATGTCAATAGGCCCAGGTGACCCAAAAATTATTTGGTCAATAGGCCCAGTTGACAAACGAATAGATCGTAAAACAGGTGTGGCATCAGCCCAAAAACGAGAAAGATTAAAGAATCAAGTGGGCCACATCAAGGGAAGCAGTGGGGATGGAAATCCTCACCGTTGTAACTTGTAACCTTCTTTTTGGTCACATAAGCTGTCAGGGTGTGGCTTCGGTGGATCCTCTGTGGGGCCCACCGTGATGTAACATCCATGCGGTCCATCCGTTTTGACAGCTCATTTTAGGGCATGAGGAAAAAAAAATGAAGCAGATCCAAATTTCAAGTGAACCACACCACAGGAAACAGTGGTGACTGAATACCCACCATTAAAAACCTCTTGGGGGCCACCGGAATGTTTATTTATCATCTAACCTGTTGATATGGTCAAAAAGATCTGTACGGAGGGACCCCACAAATATCAGCTTGATCCAAAAACTTTTGTGGCTCATAAGAAGTTTTTAATTGTCAGCCACCACTAGTTCCTGTGGTGTGGTCCACCTGAGATTTGGATTTTGCTTCATTTTTAGGATCATGCCCTAAAATGAGCTGCGAAACTGATGGACGGCGTAGATGTAAGGTACATACAGCACGGTGGGCCACACAGTCGGGGATCCTGCGCCCTCCAACACTGTTCATAAGGTGATTCCCACCTGGATGAATGGAAAACATAAATACCAGCCTGATGAAATCGGATTGAGGACTGAGTTACGCTTTTATCACACTGAGTAAACTTTGTTCGGCCCATCATAATTTCGTGTCGTTTATCCACACCGCCCATCCGTTTTTCCATCTCATTTTAGCTGTTGAAACCAAAATTGAAGCATATCTAAAGCTCAAGTGGGCCATACCATAGAAAACATTGGGAATAATGATTTCCACTGTTGAAACCTTCCTAGGGCCCATAGTCATGTTTATTTGTCATCCAACCTGTTGATGAGATCAGAAAGACATAGGATGAAGGGAAAAAAAAGAGATATCAACTTGATCCAAAACTTTTGTAGCCCCAGGAAACTTTCAACGGTAGATGTTCAATTCACACTGTTTCCTTTGGTGTGGTCCACTTGAGCTTTGGATATGCTTCATGTTTTGGATCCAGCCTAGAATTATCTGGTAAAATATATGGACGGAGTAGATAAAATCCATACATCACGGTGGGCCCCACGGAGTCTACTCAGTACGCAGTCCGCTTCCCAGCCTGATCTAGAAGTTCTGCTGGGCCCAAGAAGGTTTCAATGGTGAACGTTCAATACCCACTGTGGTGTGGCCCACTTGAGTTTTGCATCTTCCTCGTGTTTGGGTTCATATCTAGAAATGATCTGGCGACATGGATGGAAGGAATCTATCAATGTCCTTAAGATGCGATTTGAGGAAGATCGGAGGTCAGCATTTCTTTTTTTTTTTTCTTCTTATTTTTGCGAAATCTATGAATGGACAATCGACAGATATATGGATAGAATGGTGGCGACGTAACAATGCACGAGAAACCGCATGCAATGTGTTCGACGTTTTGCCCAAACCATAGCATCAACGAATTCAGTGCTGGGAGGAGGCAATTGGCGTCGTGAGATTGGTGGTTGTCGCTGTTTGCAATCGGATTCTAAAGTAAGTTTTCGGTCTATTTTCCTTGTTATCGTTCCTTTGATTTTTCCTATAATTGTAATTAGAGGCCCTTTAAATCACTTTGAATTGTAACTAGTGACTGTTAGAATCTTGCGATACAAGGCCCAACACCAATGGTCGTTTGACAGCTTGTATTTGTATTTATTTATTTTTCACTTATAAGTACAAAAGACAGGACGTGAAATCCTTGATATTGTCATTCTATCAGTTGTGTTTGGCAACCTGGATTTTCAACCTGTGGAAACCCAGAAACTGTGTTTGGCGACTGTGGATTATAAAGAGAGCAAGAAGGCCATTTGAAATATGACCAATGAAGTGGATTCTGAGAATCCTGTAATTTTGCAACCCAACTTTTAAAGAGGAATTGAAAAGTGGCCTTTGTGAGGCCCACCAAATTCCGGGGGCCAAACACAAGATTTTGGCCCGGATTTAGGCCAAACAAATGTGAAATGACCCTGCACGTCGCTGGGTATCATTTCTTACTTCAAAATTTATTATCTTATATTCTACCACTATTTTTAACTATCAAAGGGAAGATTAAGTGGGGCTTTACCTGATGAGATGATGGGTCTAAGAAAGAAGATACATCTCAATCCAATTGTTAGATCTATCCGATTTGAGTGTCTATGCTATCATATACTTACATTACATAGTATCATTGTACCCAAAGTTGGGTAAAGCATTTAAGTGACATTTGTTGGTACTTGGTACACAATCATGATGAGCGGAACTTTCTAAATCCCATATCAACACCTGCACTGCCCACCATAGAGGATCTATCTTAGATTACTGGAATCTCTCGACAATCATTATGATTAAATGATTCTAACCATTTGATCAAGGATTAGTTAATGGGATAGTCCACATTGATCATAAAAATCAACGACCAGTGGAATTGAAATGGATGCTCTAGATGGGCATAAAAAAATTGAATCCAATTGTTGATTTGGGGTTTTCCATTGTGTGAACAACACCCCCCCCGTCTCTCTCTCTCTCTCTCTCTCTCTCTCTCTCTCTCTCTCTCTCTCTCTCTCTCTCTCTCTCTCTAATTTTCGAAGGATGTGAGGTACACCTTCTATTACCCATACTTTCAGGAATTACTTTGATCATGCTCAATGTTGTCATGTGTGATCATATAAGTGATTATGCCATTGCGTGATTGCATATATGGGCTATAATCGCATGTTCGGTGATGGCTTTTGCCATTTGCCAGATATGCAATCGCATATGGCATAAAACCATGAGTTATGATCGCATACTCATGGTTTTATGCCATACGCGATCGCACATGCAGTCCAACAATCAGAAATCTGACCATTGGACCATTACATTTTTTCTCTTCTTTTTTTTTCCCCTCAAAAAAATCACCTTTTGCCTATAAAAGGGTACTTCTACCCCTATCATTTGCAATATTGTTAAGCCGTTTCTCTCCACAATTCTCTCTCTCACTCTAAAGTCTTTCAAGCCTAAACTAGCTTACGCTATCATAATCTCTCTCTCTCTCTCTCTCTCTCTCATATTCTCTCTTTCTCAAATTTCTTGATTTTCATGAAGAAGAAGGTACCTAAGGAATTCAAGTCAAGAATCAAGGATTCAAGCCTCAAGGCAGGACTCAAGATCAAGGATTGTGCATTTGTACATTGAAGCCTCTCATTCTCAGAATCTCTATTCTCTAATTCTCTAGTTATCTACCATTCTCATAATCTCTATTCTTAATTTCTTATTCTCTAATTCTCTAGTTACTATCTTTCTCTCTCTCATTCTCGTTCTCTTTCTACTTTATAATTCTAATCTCTATTCTCTCAAGTATATAATTCTATTATCTCTTAGTCTTATTCTCTCTCTCTCTCTCTCTCTCTCTCTCTCTCTCTCTCTCTCTCTCTCTCATACCCTCATTCTCTCTTTATCTTTCTCTTTCTCACTCTCTCATTCTTTTTCTTTCTTTTTCTCAAATTTTAATCCTCATTATATTTCTAATTTTCTATTTGGTTTGCTAATCCATTTTAAGCTTGATTGTGGTTGTGTTGTATTTGTATTGTGTATTGTACTTTTTTTTAATCAAGATTCAAGATGAGTTCAAGTCTTCAAGAGTAAAGACTCTTCAACAATCAAGACACAACTCTCAACTTTGAAGACAAGTTCAAAGATTCCAGAATCAATAATCAAGATTCAAGTCTCAACTTTCAAGACAAGAACAAGGATTCAAGACTTTTCAATAATCAAGATTCAAGACTCAACTCTCAAGTCTCAAGGCTTCTATTTTTTTTTCTCATCTAGTTTCTTAATTCTCATCTCTCTCTCTCTCTCTCTCTCTCTCTCTCTCTCTCACACACACACACACACACACACACACACACACACACACACAGTTGTAGTTTAATAACTATAGTACTCTCTCTCTCTCTCTCTCTTACAACTTTTGCAACACTATAGTGAGACTCTTTGTCTCTCTCCCTTACAACTTTTGCAACACCACTATAGTGACTCTCTCTCTCTCTCTCTCTCTCTCTCTCTCTCTCTCTACTTTGGAGCTTCTTATTTCTACTACATTTAGTAATTAGTAGTACTAGTAGTTTAGTACTTACTACATAGTTACTTATTTCTCATAAGTCATAACTATAGTAACAATACATTAGTAACTACTTAGAATTAGAAGTAGAAGTGTAGAACTATAGTACTTGGTTACTTTTACTAGTTACTAACTGCTTATTTCTCAGACATTTACTACTTAGAAGTTTGGGTCATAGTACTTACTACTTAGACCTACAGAACTTAAGTGCTAGGCACAAAATGTGAGTGCTAAGCACGATATAGTTGTCATATTTCGTAGACACTAATTTAGTGCATGAGCTTGTGTGTACAAGCCAAGTTCTTTGAGAAGACAAGTCTTTACCTCAACAAACACATCAAGATCAAGACTATCGACTCTACAACAAGATACGACAAAGCTATGAAGATAAATCATTTATGCCAAAGTAATATTGACCAGAGGGATGACCTTAGGTTAGGTGTTTTCATATGACTTTTAGTTAATAAGTCTAATCTCTTTGGTAAACTCATATTTCAGGAAATTTGGCTAGCCTAACCCTGTGTTCGGTCAGCCCAAGAATCTTCGGCCAAGTTTCCAGTAAGCTTGATTGAGAATTTCTGGAGATGTTCGGCCAGCCCAGCCCTGTGTTCGGCCAGCCCAACAGGCTTCGGCCAGCCGAAGTAACTTCGGTCAAGTTTCCAGATACGAAACTGTTTTCTGGACTCGGATCTCGGGTTAGCCTGACCCTGTCTCGGGCTAGCCAAAGCTCACTCGGGCTAGCCGAACCGACACTCGGGTTAGCTAAAGTTTGAACAAAATCTTATCCCACGAAATCTGATAGCCATTGGAATAAAACGGTTGAATCTTAGGTCCGCCGAAGACCTAACTTTTTTGCTATAAATAGAGCTTTCTTCACTCTATTTTTCATCAAGAAAAAGCACAAAAATTACTATCTTTCTGGTGATGAAGTTTTCCATTACAATCTAACTATTTGTTCTAAATTCCTATTTTATTTTATAGCTATCTTAGTTCTTTTCTCATTTAATTTGATTGTGTAAAGAGAATGTCATTCTCATATTAGAGAAAAGAGAACTGAAATTGCAATTTTAGGAAAACTCTTTTTAAAAATTCCTAGATCCATTTTATTCTAGCTATATTGGTTTATCTTTTACAACGATCGGATCGCTGCATTATTGAAGCTTCATCTCTGTTAAGCTTCATCATCTTCTATAAGAAGAACGGTAATACCTTTCTATTACTTTTGAGTTTTTGTTTGAAATAGCCCGTGACAATCTCAAATCATGTTGCTAGTGATTAGCATGTGAAAATCTCTTAAGGTTATTGATTAGCCTGTGAAAATCATTTGAGGTTTTGTTGTGATAAGCTTGTGAAAATCACAATCTCTGTATTATGTTTTAAAGGTGAACCTGTGAAAACCTTTATATAGTGGAAAGCCAAAATTACAGGAGAAGTAATTTTGGGAGTGGAGTAGGTGCAAGTTATTTTAGCATTGAACCACTATAACACTTTGTGTCATGGTAATTGCTTTATTGTTTAACTGTTTATGTGATTGATTGTTTTTGAATCCTTAAATTGTAACATAAGTTTGTCCTACTTAGATTTCTAAGTGATATAGGGTGGTCCTACTTAGTTTGCTAAGTGAAAGGTTGTACTACTTAATCTTTAAGTGGAAGGTTGTCCTACGATTTAATCCAATGTTTTCATATTGATCTCTATTTGATTTCAGATTAATTAATTGCATATTCTTACTAGTCTTGTGATTGATTCTCTGATTTATTTTAAGATTACAAGAAGCAGAATTGAATTGAGTTGTCCTATTCCCCCCCCCCCCCCCCCCCCCCTCTAGGACATTTATAGCTCCATCCTTTTTCACTATTTATTTCTCATACATACTTACTAGTTAGTAGTTACTACTGATTTCTCTACTTTGTCGTTTCAACATCAACTCATCAAGCCTCTTTCATCGTGTCTTTTTTTTTTTTTTTTCCTTCTAATCTTCCTATTTGAAACTCAAATCAAATGACTTGGGTTGGAAGTACATGTACTATTGTAGTGCTACCAAAAAGGCATTTATAGTATGTGATTTATGCGGGTTTGTATGTTCCAGTGGTATTGGTGGTATAAATAACACTTTGCACACATCTCAAGATCAAATGCAGGAGCATGTCCCAATGTTACTCAAGAGATTCAAAATGAAATCATGGAGTAGATGGATAAGCATGCTCGAAAAAGGCATGAAACTGCAATTATCCAAGAAGGGTTTATAGAAAGAGAAGCATGTGGGGACGTTGTTGTTGTTAATTTGGATGTTTCTACACCACCTATGTCCACAGGGAAATTTAGACCACTGGCACCAAAAAGAGCCTATGGGCATGGGCCAATGGATAGGTGGTGTAGATCACATTCCGAGGATATTGTTGACCAAAGGGATAACGGCAAAGGACTTGCATAAACCACTTTGAAAAAACTAATAGAAGCAAAAATATAGGAAAACCACGATTCTATATATCACTAAGTAGTTGGACTAAGACAATGTTGCTTTTAGCATCGTAAAGTTGAAGTGTTTTATGGTTATGGTGAAAGTTATAGGTAAATTTGGGCTTGGATTGAAAACTTATACATATCATGGTGTAAGGGAAAGTTTCCTAAAAGGAAGTTGAGTTTATTAGAAACTTTATCTCCGAATACAAAAGAGACTTGGAAAATCTATAGTTGATGGATGGTCTAAGAGATTCAATCGGAGATTGATAAACTTTCTTCTAAATTGTCTAACTTGGACCATGGTTTTAATGTTCGTGGATGCATCGGCCTAGTCCCACAAGCTCGACTATTTGTTTAAATTGTTAGATAATGTAGTTGAGGTAACAGGAGAAGATTATGTTGTCCAAGTTGTCATAGACAACGCATTCTCTTATATAGCTGTCAGTCATCTTCTAATGAAGAAGATACTGTTTATTTTGGACCCCATGCGCGGCACATTGTATAAATCTAATGCTAAAAGATATTGGTAGACTGTATATTAAGGTAATTATTAGGGCTACATGAATCGGGGTCTTTATATATAAATATGCCCTTCTTCTCCGTCATAAGAGAAGACACATTGGGTGTAATTTGCTTCATCTAACCGTCACCTAATTTGCAACAACCTTCTTAACACTACAAGTGTTGAATTTAAAGAAATCTAAGCTTAAAACTTTTATAGTGTCGACCGATTACAATAATGGGCCATAGTCAAGAAAGGTCGAAGAAAAGTTAGTATAACAAACCCTTCTTTCCCAATTGTTTTGGAATCAAGTGATGAAAGCATTAAAATTTTTGGAACCCCTAGTAAGTGTATTGTGATTGGTGGATGATGATTGGAAACTGCTCATGAACTAGATCTAGTATGCAATGGAGAGCGTTATAAATAAAATCATGAACCACTTCCAACTATAAAGAGCATGATTACAGGCACATTTTAGATATTATAGATAAGAGATGGGGTAGTTAAATGTTATCTCCATTGTATTTGGCTCCCAGTATTCTTAATCTGACCATATTCTTTACTTCCGCTGATCGGACTATGGCATTAGCGACGCATATGGTCAGCTTTCTTGACGTTTTGGAGAGAATAATTCCAGATAAAGGTGAACATGATAGGGTTTCTCAAGAGCTGGACTTTGCATGAAGAGTGCGATGGTTTTTTCAAGAAACATAGTCACCAGGCATGAGAATATGAAATTGTCAAGTATTAATGTTAGCACGTTGGTCTAACCTGAAAATAATTTCTTACAAATTACAATGTAAAAAGTCTAACTCAAACTGTTATTTGTGCAATTGACTGGTGGACAATGTATGGAGTTGATTCGAACAGGAAGGATCCGATATTGCAAAAGTTGGCCATAGAAATTTTTGGCTTTACATGTTCTACTAGTGGTTGTGAGTGCAATTGGAGGACATTCGAGTTGATAAGTTTATAAACCACTTTTAGTTCACTAACCGTCAAAGTAAATGACCATCATCGATTCATTGCTAATTCAGTTTCAATTGAAAATTTGGAATGTTATGTAGATTCACACCGATGGTTTGCTGTAACGACCATTACATAAAGGTAACGGTGGCAACCATTACTCGTTACGTGTACGTAAAGGTCTTAATGGCCGTTACAGAAAAAATGACCCGTAAAGGTCATTACATCCCTTGCAACAGCCTGTTACGCTGCCCATGAAGGCCGTAATGGCCCATGATAGCCAATACAGGTTTTTTGGGTTTTGTTTTTCAATAAAAAAGAGATTGTGCAAACTACTAGTGTAGTTTGAATAATTTCTTGTTCCTCCCCCCCTAAAATCACTCAAATTATCATTTCAGACACTTTTACTCGTTATAAAAAGGTATGCATATAAGAGGCATCCTGCAAACCCTCTAAACAAAACCACCTTAATTTACATTTAGGGTGTGTTTATTTTTCCTAAATAGGAGTGGATAAGGAATTAGTAAAGATTGCTGACCAAGAAGTTTCCTAAATTACCACTTTCAATATATTGGGTTGATAATTCATGAGAGTTGAGAGATTGAGAAGGATGTTGCCTATAGAATTCAAGTGGGGTGGAAGAGATATGCCTATAGAATTTTATGTGATTGTTGTGTACCACTCAAACTAAAAGGGTAATTTTATAAGATGGCTATGAGACCAGAATTCTTTGTGGTACAAAATGTTGGGCAATTAAGGAACATGTCCATAGGATGAGTAAAGCTGAAATGAGGATGTTGAGATGGATGAGTGGCAAGATAAGGAAGGATAGAATTAGACATGAATGCATTAGGGAAAATTTAGGAGTAGGACCAATAGGTAACAAGATGAGGGAAAGTGGACCTAAATGGTTTGGTCATGTGCAACAGAGACCAAGAACTACGTCAGTTAGGAGTGAGTTTGTATAAGTTGAAGTCTCTAAAAGGGCAAGGGGAAGGCGCAAAAGGATGTGGGTGGAGGTAGTAACAAAAGACTTGATGACCTA
Source organism: Liriodendron chinense (assembly GCA_003013855.2). Lineage (NCBI taxonomy): Eukaryota > Viridiplantae > Streptophyta > Magnoliopsida > Magnoliales > Magnoliaceae > Liriodendron > Liriodendron chinense. The sequence continues at coordinate 2,895,445 of ML058590.1, forward strand.
TGGTCTAATTGAAGTTATGGCCCTTGATAGAGTGAAATGGCGGAAAAGGATTCATGTAGCTGATTCCAATTAGTTGGTATAAGGTTTGGATGATGTTGATGATGGTGAGTCATGAGCTGATAATATTTAACATATAAAATTCATAAATATTTTGGAGTCCTCGGAACTTAGAGTTTTATCAACTTCTATCGAGTCGAGTCAACCTAGCCAATAGATTTTTGATTGAGTCATGAGCAAATGAGCTTTCCTTGAGCTGCAGGAAAGCTAGTGGAGTGAATTTAACTTGGATGCTACACACACACACTATGGTGGGCATCACATGCATCTAGTTTCCACCAAATTCTCATCTAAAACAATACTAGAGGATCCGACCTCTTATTCCTGAATGTACTCTCTTTTGTTAGACAACCTAAAGACTAAATTCTCTAAAGGCAAGGTGAGTTGCAACTAATGGAGAATTACAAGTATAATAAATAACAAGAAGAATAAATCATGACATAATTTACATTTATAATGTTTAAGGGATACATATATACTCTATCTAAAAAATACCATTGTCATTATTACATATTCTAAAGAGGTTTTCTAATGCCACTTATGAGTATAGCCCAACCCATCCACACTCTCGTGCACATGCCAAGCTGGCATGTTTATAAACACCCAAGCTGACCCCGCCGTGTTGATTCCCTGGCCCACAAATTAGGCTAGACCATTCATCAGGCAAGCCACAATGTATGAAAGCATATCTCACTTGTTTTGCGCATTGTAGCAAATCTGATGAGTGAACTTGCCAAAATTTTGAGCCATGGGATCTACACAGCAGGGTCCACATAATGAACAACTTGGATGCTTACAACATGCACCATCTTGATGTGTGCAGATGGGGTTGAACATAATCACAGGTGGGGTGATGAAGCCCGTACGTATTATTTATAATTGGACCATTGCGGTTTGTACCATACCACTTGCTTCGTCTGGTACGAAGTAGCAAAGCCTGTGAAATGCTCAAGGGTGGATGTCGACATCTCTAAACATTGGCTGAAAGTGGGTCTTGGCATGCTCTTAGGCACATTCCAGTCCATCCCACCACCTCCTTTCTCCTCTGACCCACCATAAAGAGGGTGCGCTTCAAGCATCTAGGGGAAGCATCCTCAAATTTAGAAACTCTTTCACCGTGATCTCTTCCAACGATTGCCAGTCCAATACCCCTTCACATATATGTCGCAGTTTTGGTAGACCATGCAACTCCAAGAATGTTAAATGGGGTAACATTCCCTTGCCAACCACCCTATCTGCCTAGGAAATTATCACCTCAACTCCATCACAACTGTGTAAGTGAAAGTCTACTAGATTAGGTACCCCTTTGCCAGAGTCAATGAGAGGGCCGCTTTCAATGCATTGCATTTAACAAAGCTCAAGCATCGAACATTTTGGAGTGGTGCAACCAATCCCATCCAGATACTTCTCAGCTTCGGTAGACCCTCAAGATGCATAGTTTCGAGTTTCAGAAGCATATTTTCCTGTTGCAACCCTAAAGTTGCACCCATAAGCACGTACTCCATTTTTCCGCAGTTATATACCTCGAGTTTGGTTAGATTTTGCAAATGTTGCAATAATCCAAATGGGAATACATTATTCATCTTGTCACATTCTACCACCTTGATGTACCTTAGATTTTGAAATGATATTTCTGGAAGAGATTTGTCAGCGAAGACAATCCGCTCTAGCTTTTGAAGAAAATGGAGCTCTAAATGCTGCAAATTTTGTAATGTATTCTCCGGGGCGTCCTCTCCATGTAGAACATATTCCATCTCTTGGCATTTATAGATTTCAAGATATTCCAAACTTCCAAAACTGACTGCCACTGCATCTCTATGACTGTATCTAGTCCAGAAATTGTTGTCAGGCCCTTACGATAATATAGCTGAGGTTGTTATTGGTAACAAAATCTTAGCCCATTGAGGTATGGGCTTGCCACCATCAATGACCATCATTCAACTGTGACTTCTCATGTCATCAAAGACATTAGAATCATATTCTAACCGATCTATGCGTAAACAAAACCTCTCCAAATTTTGTCAAGATTTAAATATGAAATCTTGCTGAAAACTGCTGGCTTCTACTATGTCAAGGCACAAACAAGTTAACTGTCTCAAAGACGCGACTTCGGCTAAAGAAGCATTTCTTTTGCTCCACTTGCTTGTCCCTGCAGCTTCCCACCCTGTAAAGCTCAAGACCATCTTCAGTTCTTCCAGACGAGTCAACTTCGTTATTACATTTGGTGGCATAATTTTAAGGCTTGGATTGAAGGACAGGTCCAAACGCCTTAAATTGGCCAATTCACCTATTCCAATTGGCACTTCACTGATCGTGCTTTATGAAAGATCAAGAGATTCAAGTCCCTTCAGTGACCTGAGTGGTGACAAACCTTTTATTTCCAAACACGAGCATCGTTGTAGATTGAGTTCCCATAGGTTCGACAAATATGACATTGATGATGGCAGTCGCATGATAGAAGTTCTACCAAGGTCCAAAACACGAAGTGATTTTACCCCTTCAAAGAATCAATCTGGTATTTTGCTCGAATTGTCATTTTCTTGCATCATCAATGTTAACAGTTTAGGACATTCCAACCTCTCAGGTAGCATTTCGATCTCGTTTTGCATCACCGAAATCGTCTTGTATTCTCCCCAACGATCCACTTTTGGCCATTGTTTCGATGCCAGTCCCGCTCTCACCAAAAAACTATAGGAATCATCATTAGACGCAATCAAAATGGCCACATCTCGAACTATGTCGTGCATCAGTACATACCCTTCTTTGTCAATGTGGTAACAACCATGCAGCCTTGAGTTTTTCAACCAATGCATGTCCTTTGTTCAGTACTTCCTCCAATGTTTCAACATCCTCTAGAAACCCTTCGCCCATCCAATATCTAATCATCTGATCCACATCAATTTTGTAGTCTTCCGGAAATAGGCTACAAAACAAGAAGCTGAACTTCAACTCCTCTGTTTGCAAATGATCGTAGCTTAATTTTAGAGATCGGTACACCTCTTGCTCCATGCCTCTGATGTTCTTAGGGGCGGACTTCTTCAATTCCGACAATGCGTTATTCCACACTCTGATGCTCTGCTCATCATTCAACGCCCTTCCAGCTGTCACAATTGCCAATGGAAGACCATGACATTCATTAGCAAGCTTCTCTGCCACAGTGTGCAATGTAGGATAATCAACAACATCGCCTGCTTTTGCTTTGAACAATTTCCACAATTCATCTTTGGAGAGCAGTTCCACCTTGATCTTGAATTGGGCCTCCATTTCTCTGCAAACATCTTCACTCCACGAAGTGAAGATGATCTTAAAAGCTTTGTGGTGCTCGTCAGAAGGAATACCCACATTGGCCAGCTCGAGTCGAGCCCATAGATCGTCGAAGATGATGAGGAACTTCTTCTCTTCCATCAGTCTCTTCATGAGTTCGGTCGCTCTATGGGATACGCTATCGTCTTTGAGATCCAGGCCCAATCTCTTTGCAATGTCGTTCTGGACCCTTTTCAGGTCCACTTCCTTCATCACTGTCACCGTTATGACTCTACTGAACTTTATTGTCCCTTTTAAATGGTTGTTCACGTTTCTTACAAGAGTAGTTTTGCCTACTCCCTCCATGCCTTATATGCCAATAACCCTGATTTTCTCACCATTTAGAGCACCAAGAATTCTCTTCATAGCTAATTTGGCTGATTCTAGACCCTCGATTGGCCAGGCATGGTAAATCTCTACAGTTGAAGGGGGTGGGGGCCACTGTCAGCTTCTTGAACACCCCTTTACCATAGTGACTAACAATAGAATATAGCTTTGTTTTTGCTTTCTTGCTTAACTTATAACGCCAGATCCAATTTGGACACCACCCTTTCAGCCATCTTTTGTTTACTCCTGCCTCCTCCTCTACCATCTTTGCATCTTCTTCCATGCTATCTGCTCTTGCTAGCCACCCTTGAACTTCTTTAGTAGGCACTTCACCATTTGCTTGATCTACGACCACTCGGTTTCGAATGTCTGTTATCCTCATCGCTAGCTCATTTGCATGGCTCCTCAAACCCACAATGTCGCTTTTGAAATCAACAAGATAACCCATGTGCTGCTGAAGAGGAACCCACAAGCAATTCGTGATTCCCATGCATGCTGAAATTGCCAACTCTTTCATTGCATCCATGGCCTCCTATTTAACAAAGAGACACCATAAGCAATGCAGGAAGAACACGCAAAGAGAACAGCAACAGCACTGAATCAGAATTTAAGAAAAAAGAGGTTGAGTCGTCTGGGTTGGCCTTAAACAGCCCACAAATTCGAGTCACACTTTGAAAAGCTTGTGACACAGTCACTGAAAAAACTCATTGACTTAAAGCAACTTTCCTTTTTATGTTGAAATATAAATATATAAAAGCTACACTATTTCTTTCTTTCTTTTTTCCTCAAGTTAACAGAACTTTATTTGTATGTGTCACACACATACAATGACCAAACCAATCACCGGGCCAACCTTGACTGGACTGTTGAGGAAAGGAAATGGATAGTTAAAAACATGTCAAACCATAATTAAACTGGCACATTTTTTCTTAAAAATAAAATAAAATCCAGAAGCCGATGTTTGAGGTTTTCCAATCAGTGTGATTTTAACCTATGGCCCATCCAAAGCCATCTGTAATCAGGTTGGACCTCTTAGATGTGCGTTATGTGTAAAAGATAGTGGTCTGAAAACTTAGGGAAAAGGTGACAAAAACATTGGGTTTTCTTCAATATATAATGGAACGCAAAGGATAGACTGACCCTCTGGGCATTACTCGTGCCAAGGACTGTAGTCTAATTAGCATTACTAATGCTGAGTTTGTATGCACCATTAAAGTGAATTTCAATTATTAGTGTGCCATTGGGAACAACCAAAATGCATTTTCTTTCATTATCATTCATATTGAGGTTTTTTTGCTACAAAAGTGTGATTGCTTCACCTTCAAGTTGGATTTGGAAGAAAAGTAATTGCAAATTGAGGCTACTTCTTTGTGAATGCTAGGAAACATCACTAATTTTTGTCACCCTTTCTTGATTATACTGAATGTTCTCAATGAGATTATTGGTACATCCAAACGCAACCTAAATGTTCACTGAGATGTAATCCCAATCACAATTGGATGACAATCCTTGGTGATATGGATGCACATCCAAATGTAAGACATTTCGGCGGTCAATTCTGTTGTCATGTGTCTCAAGGTTATTTGAATGGAGATGAAGATGGAGTTCTTTTCATCCACTTTAAACGCAGAAATACCCAAATGACTGCACTTAACACTAATAAGAGAAGAATTATTAGGTACTATTCTCATAATGTGGCCATTTTTTCACAAGTAGGGCCATGGTTCAGTTATCTAGGCCATTGATGTGATTCATTACTCTGAGGATATTATAGACTATAGAGATGCCCTGGAAAATTTACAGATTGGATGCTCTAGAACTGTTAGAGTGGACTGCTGTTGTGTTATTTTCTAACCATTTATTTTTAGGCTACTGACCCAATAAGTTATAATTTTCTAATATGGAAAATGTTTTAGTTGTCTTCCATTCATTGTGAGTTCCTTCGTGATCAATGGTCAAGAATGGTGAAGGCACCAACCATGGCCCTAAATGTATGAACTGACTCATTGAAACACTATTTAAATTTTGGTGCATCATGGCCTGTTGTTATGGGAGAAGTCTTTTCTGTCTTTGATGGAGAGACAAAACTACTTCCTTTATCCATAACATACATTTTGATACTCATCCTCCTCATGATGGCCTTTCTTTGTTATTTGGCGTCCACTTTATAAATTGCATTTCACCAATCAAGATATTTGAAACAGGAATTCTCATGATTGTCTGGCAAAAGTTCAATGACCCACACTGCCTACTTGATTGGGTACTGTCTAGTGTGTTGCTATGAACTGGAGCTCCTTGATCCAAAACACTACACGGCACAGGCAAATGTGATATGATCTGGATTGCTCATCAGGTATGCCCTATTGTATTGCCACCTCAAAATTCACATTGATCAAAGAATCCTAACAATCTAACCAATTGACTCTATGAGAAAATTTAAGCAATGGTACATATCAGCAAGCAAAATTCCTTCGATTGGACAATTGGGTCCATGCTCGGTCAATGTCTTTTTTGAAGCATAGGTCCTCTGTTTTTGGTCTTTGAATAGAAAGTTGAGAACTCATCCTTGTGCAACATGTATGATTTGCTATCAAGGATTGAATTTTCAATCAGTGCCAAGTACAAAATAGTCTAGTCCTAAACAACAACACCAATTTATTTGTTTTTGTAAAATCTCCTATGTACTCCAAATTAAGGAATTCTACTCTTGAGTGGTATGGATATCCATTCTCTGCAGATCAGCACTACAGATGCAGCATGAATGTACCTCAATCAATGGTTCATTGACCACATATTGAGTAGATGTTTGTCTGATTACTGGCCATCCAATGGACAAATAAAATGCAAAATTGTTGATTATCCTAAATTCATAAACTGAATTCATGATAAAAATTATGGTAAACAGTGCCGGCTGCTAACATGATGCAACCCTCCTTTATCTAGGCCTGGGACCAGCAATGAGTGCACAAACTTCCACAGGCGCTATGTGGTAGTCTACTACATAGATTGATTAAAATCAATGAGTTATCTTAAATCCACAAGCTAAAGTCTGTTAATTAAAAGGTTGGATATTATGTCCCATTGGGTCGTACCACATCACAACATAATGGAGTCACACAATTCTCCCTCATATTATTTTATCTCTTCTGCCAATCAAGGTATTCAATAGCGGTTACAGTGGACGTAACAGACGCCGTCGTTACCATTATGATAGGGGCCACTACAATGGCCATTATGACCATTAAAAAAAAAAAAAAACTGTATTGGTCCTGTAACGGGCTGTTGCGGGCGATTTTTTCCATAGCGGCCCGGTCATTATGGCTCCGTAACACGTAATGGTTCCCATTGTTATCGTTGCGGCCATTATGCAAATGTTTTTTAATACCTCCTTTCAAAAAAAAAAAAAAACTGTTTTCTAGTACCTTGCTGCTAGTAAACCATCATTCTCCTAGAAACAGAACAATATTCCTATTCCTCAGGAACTAGTTTGGTTTTCTAAGGAATCATGATAACCATCATTAATTATGCTGTTTTCTTTCAATAATCATTGTACTCAGCTAACATTTCATATTACACTATCCAAAAGGTGACACATTACTATTGTTTGGCAGTTTTTTCCCCCCTTTTCTTTTCTGTTTTTCATCTTGGTTTCTATAATGCTCTCCTACTGACTAAAAACACCTATGTTGTACCTAAGCGATGGAACTTTGACAACACACTGTTTGCACACATTTACTGAAGCTATCATATATAATCTATTATCTCATTATATTTAGAGATTCTTACAGCAAATTTTCTCAGAAATTTTGATTTACCAAATAACGCCTCTACAAATTGAAATGCTAGGAAGTGCTTTTGAGGTGAGAAATTACCATAATGCCCACTATATGCTTTTGCTTTAGAAAGTGGTGAAGTGGAGAATTGTGGGGTCCGCGTGGAATTGTATGATATCGAACCTATCCAATAGATATATTCCGCCATGATGTTCAAAAGAACCAAGAATTTAGACGATCCAAACACAAGGTGGGCCTCGCCATAAAAAAAAAAAAATGCACCACCGACGTACATCTAGTTCACGTGCAGCTCATTTAGTGATTCAATCTGCAAGAATTTTGGTCTGTGTGATTATCATGGTGGGGTGCATATGTTGGACAGGTTGCATGTCATACACATACCAATTAGCCCCTAAAAATTTCAGTCTTTATTACTTTATAAAGAAAAACAATATGTGAGGGTACTTTGGTAACTTCACTCGAAAAGCACTAGCCAGATATTTTGATTCATGGGGAAATTCTTTGGTAAATTTGGAATTTGTCAGGAATTTTCCCTGTAAAAATCCTTTGTAAGTAGATAATGCATTCAATTCTTTATATGCCATTTGGTTCTCCAATTTAAAGGCTTGTTTGGATAGTAAATTACAACTGTAGTGAATTGTAAAAATAAAATGACTACAAATTACAATATCTGTCTCCTGGACAAAAGGTAATTTCGCCTTTTTTTTGTTTGGATAGGCATGGTAAAAGTTCAATGATGATACTTTTACGTTACTGCAATGTCAAATCAATAGAAAAAATACACTGATTCGTGTGTTTAGATAGGAGTTTTCTACTGCAATGTTTTGTGAATTTGTTAATGATTAAAAATTCTTTTATCCGTCAACTATTGCATTTGCATTTGACCATTGAATTACACCCCAAATTACTAGTTTAAACAAACACTATAAAATCAAAATGACGACGCTTTGACGTTACAATCAAGGTGTTCCATAACGGTAACGGTGGCCGTAACGGCCACCACCGTTACCGTTACGATACGGGCCGTAACGGCCGTTACGGACCCCGTATCGGCCGATACGGCCCCTTTTTATTTTCTGAAGAAAACAGTTACATGACCGTTACATGACTGTTACGGGACCGTTACGGGGCTGTAACTGTCCGTTACAGGGCTGTAACGGTCCCGTAACGGCCGTTACGGGGCCGTTACGGCCTATTTTTTCTATAACGGCCGTTACGGCCGTTACGACCCCGTAACGCGTAACGGCCACCACCGTTTCCTTTACGTATCGGCCGATATGGCCGTATCGTAACCGTTTTGGGATACCTTGGTTACAATACAATCGTAATTCACTATCTAAGCAGGCCCTAAGATTATAATTTTAAGTGTTACATTATTTTCTTGTTTGGTTATGATGTAGGATGGGTCAAGCATGACTTGATGGAGAACCAGGATTGCACAAATTTGAGCCGGAGGGGCCCTAATTAGGCAAAAATAGCCTAAATGTACACTATAGCTTCCAATAGCCATAACTATGCGACTGGTTATCCGTTCTACGCATATAGTATGTCGTTGGAAAGCTATCCACGAGCTTTACAACATGGAAACTGACAAAGTTGGTTGGCCTCCAAGGATTTCTCAAAAAAAAGGCTTGAGGTCAAAATCGTTTTTAGTCCAAAACTTGCTATTTTTAGTAAGTTGTTCTTTTGTTATTTTTAGGGTTTTAAGAGTCCAATTATGGTTGAAAGTCTTTGTTTTCGTCATCTAAGAGTTCTTTAGGATTTTGGGTAGAATTAGATGTATTTTACTATTTTTAATAATTTTACTATTTAAAATACTTTATTATTTCAAGGAAGTTGTCTAGTTTGAGTTAGATTACGAAGTGTAGGGTGGCTTTGCTTAGAAAAGCCCATTAGGGACTCTCTCTCTCTCTCTCTCTCTCTCTCTCTCTCTCTCTCTCTCTCTCTCTCTATTTTCTCCTTGTGGATCTAAAGGTTTTTTTTTTTTGTTAGTCATGTAATGCGCCCACCTTGTTACCTGCGCAACGCACCCACATGGTTAGTCACACAATGCATGCACCCACCAGTGAGGTTAGTGTGTCTCCTTAGCATTACGAACTTGAGACTTGCTGTAGATCCAAGGGTTATTGCAAGGAAAAACATGGTGATGTCTTCTCTTTTATCCACACACCTGTTATGTTAGGTTGCTAATTGTTTCTATGATCCATTATAGTAAAATCATACCTAAATATTGCTAGGATCCTCCATGCAGATATCTTTGATGCACATCCCTCCATTTATTGGATGGTTAAATAATATGATATTAAAAAGTGTTTTTTTTAAATTTTATTTATAAGGATCAACGATAGAAGGTGTGTCCTAGTGGATAGAACAATTCGGTGATTTGTTGAAATTGGGGGTGAATGGTCATTGTTGTGGGGGTTTTCTGAGCTGGGCCGAGCTTAGCTTGGAAAGAGTAAGCTCACTGGCCCACGGGCCCATATGCTAGTCCTCGGCGACGATGCTGAGCGACCTACCTCAGTTCCAAAGGATGTCGAGTCCGAGCATATCAATAGCTTGGTGTTTATGAAGGACATTTTGGATACATAAAAAACCCAAGCTGAGTTATTCTACTGGACGCAACCGACGACGCATTGGCTCGGACCTCGGTTGTAGAATCACCACTCCTACATTCTGGATATTTCACAAGTCAAGGAGCTCGGCTAAAGAACTCTACTTCTAGGTCAGCCTCGCCCACGACCGCAACAAAGTTGGGTGACAATTTAGGAACTAGCCCAAATAAACCAGGCACGTTACCAGCAGTTACAGACGTGATCCATGCCACCAGGAATTACTTTGGCCACTGCGGGTGTAAAGCCCACGATCACTGCCCATTACAACTCTCCAGTAACCCTATAAATAGGATGCCCTTCCACGACAGAAGGTATGCACAATCTCCCCAACACTCTTCCTCTTTCCTTCTTCCATTAAAATATCCTTGGCCTGACTCAAGCATCGGAGGGCTAACGGCCAGACCCTGGCCACCCCCTTTAGCTTTCCGTTGGTGTCTTATAGGACTTGGAGGAATCCTCTTCCAGATTCAACCCGCTCACTTCCGAAGGTCAGAGGTTGTCTTTCATCCAACGGTGGAGATCTTATCATCGTGACCGTTGTCCAAATTTTGGTGACAACAGTCAGGTTGGGTTGATCTTCAAGATCAATGGTCCCACTAGGTTGATGTTGACGATAAATGGTTAGAATGGACTGATGTTAAAGATGATAAGTCTGATTGGACCAAAATTGAAGATAAATAGTCTATTTGGGCTAATATTAATAGCCAACGAAATGATCGGGCCAACTTTGAAGATGAGCTGTTGGATTATGCCGATAATGAAGATGAATAGATTGATTGGATTGATGTCAAAATTGAGTGGTCTGATTTGAATGATATTGAAGATCAATGGTCTGTTTGGACCAATTCGAAAATTATCAATCTAATTAGGTGAAGTTGGTGATGAGTGGTTCGATTGGGTCGATCTCGAAGATCCATGGTTAAAATGGACCAATATTAAGATGAATGGTCTTCTTTGGTTGAAATTGAAGATGAGTGGTCTAGTTGGGCCAATATTAATGATCAACAGCCTGATTGGGCCGATAATGAAGATGTATAGTCTGATTGGACTGTTGTCAAAGTTGATTGTTCTGATTTGAACAAGTTTGAAGATCAACAGTCAAGTTAGGTCAAAATTAAAGTTCAATGGTCCAATTGTACCAATATTGAAGATTAATGGTCCAATTAGGATGGAATTACAGATGAATTGTTTGATTCAACTTATCTATTGATATTCAATTTGGCTGAATTGAACCATTTATCTCCAGTTTTGTCCCAATCAAATAGTACAACTTTGATATCACTACAATCTGACTGTCGGTCTTTAATATTTTCCCAATTGAACTGTTGATATGAATACAACCAAGTTAGACCATTCATCTCCTAATTAAGACCAAACAAACTGTTGATCTTCGTCTGGACGCTATCAGTTTGTTGATGTTTAATTTTGGTTTAATTAGGCTGTTATTCTTCATATCATTCAAATAAGAGCAATCAGCTTCGCTATCACTCCAATCTGATCATTCATATTTGGTATTAACCCAAACAGACCATTGATCATAACTTTGCCCCAATCAAACTGTTCATCTCCAAATTTAATCTAATCAGACCATTCATCTTTGATCTCAATTACATCATACCATTGATCTTCAATATATGGCCTCTTTAACATTGCAAAAATCACCATTAATTTCCAATTTTGGTCAATTTATATGTGCAAATTTGATATCGTTCCAATCATACCATCGATCTTCAATATCCACCAAATTGGATTGTTGAACATCAATATCGGCACAATCTGACTATTCATCTCCAATTTTGGCTTAATCAGACCGTTCTTCTTTGATATTTGTTGAATCACACCATTGATCTTCAACCAAGGTGTTTCATAACGGTAACGGTGGCCGTAACGGCCACCACCGTTACCGTTACGATACGGGCCGTAACGGCCGTTACGGACCCCGTATCGGCCGATACGGCCCCTTTTTATTTTCTGAAGAAAACAGTTACATGACCGTTACGGGACCGTTACATGACCGTTACAGGACCGTTACATGACTGTTACGGGACCGTTACGGGGCTGTAACGGTCCGTTACAGGGCTGTAACGGTCCCGTAACGGCCGTTACGGCCTATTTTTTCTGTAACGGCCGTTACGGCCGTTACGACCCCGTAACGCGTAACGGCCACCACCGTTTCCTTTACGTATCGGCCGATACGGCCGTATCGTAACCGTTTTGGGATACCTTGTCTTCAACATATGCCCAATCAAGCCATTGGTCTTCAGTTTTAATCACACCTTTCATACACAAATTCTAGCCAAATTGGCCCACTCGTCTCTGATATTGGTCAAATCATATTTTGATCTTCAATATTCGCCAATCATACCATTGATTTTCAATACCAATCATCTTTAATTTTGGCTGAATTTGACAAATCATCTTTAATAATAGCCCGATCATACTATCGATCTTCAATATCAACTCAATCAGACCATTAGTCATCAATATCAACCTAATCAGATCGTTCATATCCAATTTTATCTTTGATATCAATTCAAATCATAATGTTGACCTTCAAATCAACCTAGTCAAATCATTCATCTTCAATATCCAACCAATTATACCATTCATCTCCAATTTCAGCTAAATTAGACTGTTCATCTTTGATATTGGTTTAATTAAAGTGTTCATTTTTAACATTTTTTGAATCAAACCATTTGTCTTCAACAACGGTCTAGTTAGGCCATTGATATTCAATATAGGCCAAATCATACCTTTCATCTCTAACTTTGTCCCAATTAGGTTGTTTATCTAGATTTCAGTGCAACAAGCCTGTTTTTCTTCAATTTTGTCCCAACCAGATAGTTCATCTTTGACATCATTCTAATTGGATTTAATCTTGTTGTTGATCTTCAGTATCCACCTGATTGAACAGTTGATCTCCAATATTGACTAGACTTAGACCATTCATCTATAATTCCGATCTAATCATATTTGCTCATTTTTTGTCGGCCCAATCCAACTGTTCATCTTTGACATTGATCCAGTCGGACTGTTGAATTTTAGCGTTGGCCGGATTGGACCATTCATCTTCACTTTTGTAAAGTAAGGCCGTTCATCTTTAGTGTTGTTCAAATTAAACCATTCAGCTTAAACATTGGTCTACTTGAACTGTGATCTTCAAACTAGCCCCAATTATACCATTCATTTCCAATTTCAGCACAATCAAACCATCGACCTTCAATATCAGTTTTCAATACCACCTTTTTTTACCAATCCCTCTTAAAAGTCAATAGAAACAATTACCATAACTTTCTGATCCTGTGTAGGAAAATAAGCGATGTCGTATTGATTATAATGGAGGTTGTGTAACAGATTTGGACTATAAGTGATGTGTGGTCCACCTTTGATTGGTACTTTTGAGATGGAGGACCGAAAGAGATGGGGGAGAGATGCATGCAGAGTTACCCATGGAATGAGTTAAGATTATAATTCTAGTTAAGTTGTTAGAGATTAAGAAATTCATTTTACATGCATAATAACTTGTGATTACAGTTAAAGGGTGCATGGCATGTGTGACGCACATGGAGAGAGGAAGGAAGAGAGATGGGAGAAAGAGAGTCGAATCGAGGAAAGAGAAAGTCGTCAAGCTTTTGGATGATTTTTTTTAAAGGTTTGTACGAGATGATGAATTGTTATAATATAGAATTGCAATTTCTTTAGGTAAAAAATCCTTTCCATGTAATGCAGTTCTGCTACCGAATCTAAAATTCCTTCCCCCCCCCCCCCCCCCCCCCCCCCCCCCCCAACATATATATTATATATATATATATAGACACACACACACACACACGCACACACACACTCTCCTAACTTCATTACAACATCTTTCCATATCCTTTGAATATTCAAAGTTCTCTGCTTGGGAAACTAATTACGTTGGGTAAAATTACTCAAATGCTACTCATGCTATATGTAATATAGATCATGAACCATACACACCTTTTGATATACATTATGCTGTAATGCATTATTCATGTAAAATGCATGATTGGCTCTATGGGTATCCAAGGCCAGGCCTCAACAAGCAAAGGTAGAAAAATGTCAGAGATCCAGGGCCATTCATCAGATATTGAATACTGCAAGAAATTTGAATTGTTGGACTTTTTTTTTTCTTAACTACACATGAGGGTAGTACACTCATGTTGAATTTGGACTTGGGCTTCTATTTTTTCTCAACTACCCATCAGGATAGTATACTCATCTAGTGAGGCACAAAAGTACATTTTTTTTTTTCTAACGGTCAAGTTTTCTTGTACAAAATCAACTTAGAGTAGCAGATGAACATTATTTTTTGTCCATGGCATGTACCCTAATTAATGAATGACCTGGATCGTAACATGGAGCTATCCATCCGAATCCTTGACACATTCCATTCCTTAGCATGAGGCCTCTTGTTGAATCTCGACCACATTTAGCAAAACAGCATTCGACACAAGATCTGAATATGGTAAAAGCTCAGTTTTGATAGGTTTGGACTGAAACAACAACAACAACAACACGGAGTGAACGAAAGGGCTGTATGTATGTGTATGAGCATCTATATATGATATATAAATAAGTTTAAAATAGAAAATTTTAGATAAAAGTTGGAATATCTTTATGCTATGAGTCGAACGATGTTCTTTGACTCTCCTAAATCTAAAATTTTTCATTTTCTACTCATTTGTATCAACAGATGGTGGCCATGAGCTCTATTTTCTAAATTGTCTCCAAAAGTATGTTTTGAATAAAACGTGTTTTGTTGAAAAACAAAGAACGTATTTGTCCATAAAAATGAGTTTTTTTTTCCCATCGTTCAGAGAGCTTTCCTAAGTTTACATGTGTGTGCAATAAAGCTCATGTACACACCACACTGGTGCTAGCATGGTGCATACGTGCGAGATCTAATCCATACACTAGGTTGATCCGACCTTCTACCTGTTTTCCCAAAAATAAAATCTGGTCCATGGTCCAGTCTGCATGTGGGCCACAGTATTGGAAACAGGGGAATTGGTTAGAGAACTTCAATAAAGGTTTTCAGTGCTGTAGATTTTTTTTTTTTTTTTTTTTTGCAGACTTTGGCCCACTCGACCAGTGGATCAACCTGATTCTTTGTCTAGGGCGTCAATATAGTGGTTCTGTTCTGATGGATGGATCAGATCTCAGACCTACTGTGCCGTGCTGACACAGTGTGTACATCAGCTTTATTACATAAGCGTGTGGCTCAGCAGAGCTCTCTTTCAAAATATGCAGAGTTTTAAACGTCTGATCAATTATACATGTTTATTTTAAGGAGTTTAAAACAGAGTTTTGCTAACTATGATCATAACCCAACAATTTTAACATCATTCAAATCAGACCATTCGGCTTCAACAATGATCTAGTGGGACCATTTATCTTTAATATAGGCCAAATTAGATCATTCATCTGTGCGACTAGACCGTTGGTTTTCAATTTTGGCCTAACCGAACCGTTCCATCTTTGATATCATTCTAATTGGATTTAGTCTTGTTGTTGATCTTCAATATCCACATATTTGAACCATTGATCTCCAATATCGCCCCGACCAGAGCATTCATCTGTAATTCCAGTCTAATCATATTGTTCATTTTCATTATTAGCTCATTCCGACTGTTCATCTTTGATATTGGGCCAATCAGACGGTTGGATTTCAATATTGGCCCAATTGGACCATTCAATCTGCCTCTACTAGAATTTTTCACCTTTTGCTCAATTGTATGAACAGCTAGTGACCATAATCTCTATTTTTTAATGTCTCCAATTCTTCGTTTTTTTTTTTTTTTTTTTTGAATAAAATGTGTTTTATTGAAAAAAAACATGTTTGATGCAGGGTTTTTTTTTTCCCCCTATCTATCAAAGAGCTTTTGTGGGTGCACGTGTGTGCAATAAAGCTCATGTAGATGCCACAAATGTGCCAGCATGGTACATATATGTGAGATCTAACCATCCATCAAGTTGGTCCAAGCTTATACATGTTTTTGCAAAAATAAAATGAGGTCCAGTCTGCAGGTGGGCCATCATTTTGGAAACAAGGGAATGGGCTAGAAAACTTCAACAAAGTTTTTCAGAGCTGCAGATTTGTTTTGCAGACTTTGGCTCACCTCACCAGTGATTAATTTGATTCTTGGGCTAGGGCATGAATATAGTGGTTCCATTCTGATGGATGGATTGGACTTGTACCTATTGTGCCGCTGTGGAACATATGTAAGCATTATTGGACAAGCGCGTGGGCTCATCGAAGCTCTCTTTCAAAATAGATGGATTTTTAAACGTCTGATCAATTACACATGTTTATGTTAGGGAGTTTAAAACAGAGTTTTGCTAACTATGATCTTGACCCAACATGAAATTCCATCTGAGAAAGAGCATTCTATGGAAGGAATCACTATCTGCAACCACATCCCAAAAATCCCATTCATCAGATGGGTTGCATGCTACAATTGAAATGAAGGCTAGAAGAAGGATAGCCAACAATCTATATTAATTCAATGTGTGATGTCCACCTAATGAGTTCATTTGGTGACGTAAGTCGGCATGTGTGGAGCATCTTTCGAGCATGCCGAAGGTCTTTCAGATGCTAGGACTCTTTTGCATCTCATAATGGTGAGTTGCAAGTTGGATTTGGATGATGTTTCGGTGATTTAGCAACAAAGTAATATCATCAAAATGCTCGACTGGGCTTGTTGTACAACTTAGTTGGGTCAACTAGGGCATGTTTGTATACTACCAAATAAGTAGGTTTCTAAACTTAAATACCATTATTAATGTAGCTTAAGTCATGAAAGTAATTTATCTCATCGATTTTTCTTTTTCCTTTTTAACTCTTACTGAAGCTACTGAACATCTCTCGTGTAGGTTGGGAAAGCAACTGATGAAACAACCTCTATGACATCCGTAGGAAGTATGCGTGGGGGTATTTGGCTTGAAATTTGGTCATTGGTATGTGTATATGATGTCCAGCATACCAGAGCCTATTATGACTCGATTTATACCAAACACCTATGAGCTCAAGCACCAAGATAGATAGAGAGATTGAGTGGTCGTCTATGACCGAGAACGGAAGCAGTTTGACCTTTATTTCAACCACCCACCTGTAAATGAGATCAGGCGATTTGCAAAGAGAGTCTTTCTGAAGAGTTATTTTTGTCTTTCAGTTGAAAGAACATTTTTTCACCATAATGGTAGAGATAAACTGATTCGTGCAATGTGAGAATAGAAGGAACTTAATTGTATTATTGTAAATAAAAATAAAAACCTATAAAAGTAGATTTCGACGATCCAACATCTATGGCATTGATGGCGAAGTCCTAAAGTTAATTCTTCCTTGGTCAAACTATTTGGGCATAGAGACAAGGGGAATTATATTACTGAAAAAGAAAAGAAAAGAAAAAAGTCATCATTTCAATCCAATGTTTGACATAAAGGGAAGAGAATTACACTACTCGTAAGCTAAGTTGGCTCAGCATAGCAACATAGACGGACTGAATTTCACTACTCTTAGGCTAAAGTTAGTTCAACATAGTAGCATAGATGGGTTGGATAACATTACTTTTTAAGTGAGGATAACCTAAGATAAGCAATGTTGCAATATAATTTGTAGTGTGTTGGGCTTGTGGGGGCGGAGTTCTTTAATCTTTCTTATATTTATAGAATTTTGAGGCGGTATATGGAGATAGAGTTTTGTAGCCCTCTTTATATTTGTTGATGTGGAAATAATAGTCTGGACCCATAGACAATTATGCCTTGTTTGGCAACTCAAGTGTGATGGTCATTTATTATGGGTGAGTCATTAGTTACGCGCATGTTTTGCTTTCATTACATGGGTGATAATTCTTTTCATGATTCCATGTGTTGGTAATCATTATTTTTTATTCTCTGCACCAACCTGTGTAGTGTGTGGTAAAAGTTGACCAACTTGGCGCTGTTGTTATTTTCTCAAGTGGTTTCGTTTGTGATGTTTTCTCCTCTGTGATGTGATGGTGCATCAATCGAATTTGTTATTAACCATGACTGTATTTTGGTTAATGCCCATTTCGTTCATGAAGTCATTATAGTGAGTAGTTGACTTAGCTTCACGAGTGTGATACATGATATGTGTCTCATGACAGTTGCCGGTTGAACTTATCCTTTTAGGGATACTCATGATTTTTTAGATTCCGATTTCATTTGGTCATTAGGCAGCCAAAAATATTTTCTATTTGCCTCTTGTAGAGATTTCCTTCTCATGAAATATCATCTGAGTCGCTTGATCTAGCATGGCCGTGTGCCAGGCATAAACATAAGATTATGTATTTTTTGTTTAATTGAAATAGGCTCTTTTCTATTCACTGCGTGCGGACAGAAAATCCGTCCATACCCCCTAGTAGGTGGTTAAGATATTTTTTTACCGATAGGTAGAGATGGGATCCAATGTCTCCTTTGAAATACATGACCATCCAATTATTGATCCACTGACCGATTGCTAAAACAAACAATGACCAATGGTTGAAATCATCGTTGATCAGATGATGCATGCATGCATGTCTATCTAGACCGTCCAAAATTATGAACACCGTGTGGACCGTGTGGAATGTGGATGAAGCAACCTAATGTCACTAGTTGGATTATCTCGACCATCTTATTCCTTCCACTGAATATCAATATACAATCCTGATCTTGGGTATTTCACCTGTTGCCACGTGTACAGTCTAGCTAGCCCATCCAACTAGCGTGTTTTCTAGTTCTAGCAGTGGCCATTCTACAGTGGGCCATGAGAACCGGTTTGATTATTTGATCACATTACACAAGGAGCTGATCCAGTGCGTTTAGAGGAATACAGGAGTTACAGTTCCTCCACGTCATTACTGCATACATAGCATACCTGGACGAGATCTGAACCGTTAATCCAGTAAGTTCTATAGTAAAGTGGCCCTAGCCGAAGACGATCTAACTAGACAAGAATCAATGACCACATGAGGTTTATCTATGAGAATTTCCATTAAAAGTAAAGTCTTGGGATGTTGGGAGCCAAGTATACCTTTCTATGACAAATGAGTTCATTTTATTTTATTTTACAAACACACCTTATGTAAAGTAACTTATTATCCAAACAAGCCATAAAAGACTGGATTGAATCTTTACATGACTTACTCATATTCTAACATTACTTCAAATACTTAGGGCTGTTTGATTGGAGGTAAATGAAAGTAAATTGCAGGGTGACAGACTGAAAGTAAACACACCCATGCCGTTGGGACAGTGGTAGAATGAAGTGATGATAATCTCATCTCAACACTAAGGTCTAGGCATTGATTCCCAACATGTGGGTGGCTAACAGTGTGGGTGTGTAAAAAAAAAAAGAAGATAAATTGTGATGAAAGCATAATAATAATTTTTACCACCAATTTGAAAGAGAATGAAATTCTATGAATGTAAATTTCAACCTCTTTTTAGAGTAAAACTTTGTGGGCATGACCATGATGTATGTGTTATATCCATAGCACTCATTCATCCTTTCAACTCATTTCAGGACATGAGCTCAAAAATAAAAAAGATCCAAAGATTAAGTGGACCACACCACAAATAATAATAGATTCAATGGTAGACGGTAATTATTTTTATTGTGTGCCACTTGAGCTTTAGATATACCTCATTTTTTTGCTCATGCCCTAGAGTGAATGAACAATGTATATATATGACAAGGACGTCATAGAAGGGCCCATGGGATTTTAGTACATACGTCGGCGCCCCAATGTGAGACTTTTTGGAGCAACGTGGATTTAGAAAAGTAGGTAATCATTATTTGCCATCAACGTGGTGAACTTTTTTAAAATAATTAAAGAGAGGTAAAGTAAATAAAGTGAGGTCTAAGTCCAACAAGTTGGACCACAAGGCAAGGTCCACCCAATGGATGACTTCCAACCTGTTAAGTGCACGGGAAATCTAACCCATCCAATATATTGGTCCACCATGAGGATTACCTGGTGCAGAAATCAGTCCTATCTACTCATCAGGTGGGCAACACCATGAAAACAAAGTTTAGCCTTACATACCAAAATACAAGTGTGGTCCACTTGATGTGTGGACGTGGCAGATTTTTGCACAAGGTGACCTCGTGATGGGACCAACTTATTGGATGGATTGAATGCTTCACGTGCATGAAAGGATGGAAGCTATACACTAGGTGGACTGTAACTTAACCGGTGCAACTTAATTAGAGACCTCAAAAAAAAAAAAAAAGTATAGGCCAAGTATACCTCCATCTTGCAATCTCTCAAATCCAAAGGAAGAAGTTGTGTACATTTATAGCCATGGAAAGGCAAAATTGAACAATCTCGTTTCCACGTACATGGTACAACATAACATATATTATCTATGTGAGGATTACACCACCACGTGCGCCAATGTGGAACTATGGTCTAAAAATCTGTGTCTAACCGTGTAGATTTTATGGCCTAAAAATTAGACCGTCTCCACTGACCAGGTGGGCAGCAATGCTACAGACGGGGAGAGATGGTTTACAATAACAAAGGGGAAGTTTGTTTCTTGCGCCTTTTTTGGACTTGGCTTTGTGGATCCCTGACTGTGGGGCACACCGTGATGTATGTTACTTACATCCATGCCGTCCATCCGTTTTGAAATCTCATTTTAGTGTATGAGACAAAAAATGAAGCATATCCAATTCTCAGGTGGATCACACCAGAGGAAAGAGTGGTGATTGAATACCCACCATTAAAAACTTCTTGTTGGCCATCGAAATTTTAATTTCCATCCAACCTGTTTATAAAGTCACAGAGACCTGGATGAATGGACCGCAAAAATATCAGCTTGATCCAAAACTTTTGTGGTCCACAAGAAGTTTTTAATGGTCAAACCACTGTTCCTCTGTATTGATCCACCTGGGATTTGGATCTGCTTCATTCTTTTTATCATATCCTAAAATGAGCTGTCAAAATGGATGGACGGCATGGATGTAGGACACGTACATCACAATAGGCCCCACAGTCAGGGATCTGCCAACCTCAGTGGATCCCGCGTCATTGTTTCTTAATCTGTGACCTACCTGATTGGTGAACAGGCTTACTTCTTTGCCCACGGCATCTTTACAATGGGACCCACATGATGGACGATTGGATCTTGTATACCCGCATGGATGGTCTATACCGTGCATGCGTGTGGGTTCAGCAAAGCTTTTTTTTTTTATTTATTTATTATTTTTTGGTATATTTGTATTACTTGGGCATAGTGTTCTACAAATGCCATGGTTTTTCATTTGCTTGATTTTAGAGTACGTAAAATAATCTTAACAAATATATAATATGACAAAAAATAAAAAATAAATAAATAAATAAATAACGAGAGAGAGAGAGAGAGAGAGAGAGAGAGAGAGAGAGAGAGAGAGCAAGGTAGTCGTTTGAGAATCAAAGCATACAATGGAGTTTAACAATCTCACCCATGAAAATGGTGGGCCCCACGGTGAGGATTACCTGTCTCGAAGATCAAGCTGATCGACTCCAAGGGTGTGTGTTAGGCTTTTACAATGAATCAGGCCATCGACTAATATATATTGAGTCGTTGAGTGATTGATCGTTTGTCTCAGAAAGCAGGCTGATCCACTTGTTGGGTGGGCCAACCTGAGTTTCCATGTACGGTGATCTACCTAAATTCAGCATGCTTTTGGCCGGGTTTGTATTGTTTTGGATCCAAGTCTGAGTTTTAGGCCTCACAATTAATTGGGCTATAGCTTGACCTGAACTTGCAAAACCTAACTATCATTACAAATAATTCTGAGATTTTGAATATAATATTGCTGATGAGTTAATTACATTTTATCAACTTGTTAATATTACAACATTCACAAAATCATGGCAGTTTCTAATTTTTCATTCTATCACAAATTTATCATGATCATATAATTAATGTTATAGGTATACAAACCTAAGGATTTAAGATTATTTTTAATATGTAATAATATCTTTATTTTATTTTTTAATTTTTTTGAGTTTTTTTTTTTAACAATAATATCCAGTGAAAAACCTCAAAATTCTCTTGTGCAATTCATTAACCTAAATTTGCCAATAACCATATTTATGGCCAATAATCATTATTTCATGCATGGAATTTTTACTCAATAAATTGTGAGGCTTACATCTAACACGAACACATGGAACTTTTTCATTAGCATTGGACGGGTGCGTCCAACACCTCACTGAATGCAATTTATATTCCTTTTATAGTAGATACACTTTCACAGGAATGATACACTGTACCATTAAGATTAGAGACAATGCCATACAGACGTGGAATTTCGTAAAAAAGCTTGCTCTTAAGTTGTTTTTTAAAACCTGCCTAAGTATTTGAAATACAGCCAAAAAGTCCACTTTGAAATTCGTTTCGGATGTGGATTGCGCCATGAGCCCCACATGATGGGTCTGTTTGATCCATGCCATCCATTCTTCGTTAATTATGATTTCAGGTTATGAGCTCAAAAATGAAAAGGATCTGAATCTCATGTGGACCCCATGAGAATAAATGGTGCCAATTAGATCTTACAATTAAAAATGTTAGAGCACACTGTAATTGTTTTTTTTGCCATCCAACTTGTTGGTAACACGAACCTAAAGTAAGGGCCATTATAATTCTTTTTGTGTCCATTCAACTTGTTTGGCCCCAAGAAGTTATCAAGGGTAGGGGTTTAAACTTTTTCCCTTTCCCATGATGTGGTCCACTTGAGATTTGGATCAACCTCATATTTGTGCCCGTGCCCTAAAATGAAGTAATGAATGGACAGTATGAATGTACCACATATATCATAATATGGCCTACAACTTATGAAACTATAAGTAAAAGGTGGTGTTGGAGGAGCGCCACTACAACTAGAGCTGAGCACAAGCCAAGCCAGCTTGGTTAGCTCGCTCGAACCAGCTCGATTCAAAGGCTAGATTCAAACCAAGCTGAGCCATTTTTCCAAACTCGAAATGATTTTCAAGCCGAGCTCGAGCAAACCTAAGCTTGATTCGGCTCGGCTCGAAGTTTAGCTCGATTTGGCTCGGCTCAGCTTGACTCAGTTGACTAACTTGTAAAAAACTTAAAAAGTATATTTTTTAATCCCACATCGGAAGTGAACAAAGAAACAAGAGATGAAAATCTTTATAAAAGTAAGTTTGGGTGTCAATGGGCTTTGGGTTGCCTTTGGGCCCAATGTTAAATAGTTTTAAACCAGACTTTTGGGCTGGGCCTATTTAAAATTTTGATTTCTCTCGACTTGAACTCAACTTGAATTGGGCTCGAACTTGCTCGAAAGCTCAATCACTCAGCTCATCATGCTCACCTCTAACTACAACCCTCCAACAAGCCATGATGGATTTCCTATTTTGGAAGCGGATTAGGTGAGACCTTGGACTTACCACGACCCTTACTGTAGGGCCCACCTTGATGTATGTATTCTATATCCACACCATCTGTTTGTTTGTTCATATCATTTTTAAGGCATTATCCCTAAAATGGAGTAGATCCAACTATCAGGTGAACTGTACCATATGAGACAATTGTGTTGTCTATCAATGGGGCACAAAAGTTTTAGATGAAGCTGATATTTGTTTTTACCCTCCATATAGTCTAATATGAACTTATCAACGGATTGGACGGAAAATAAACACCATGGAAACATCAAGGTACACCCTACAAAGTCTTTAATGGTAGGATGCTTAATAACCATTGTTTCTTAGGATATGGCTCACCTGATTATTAGATCTACTTTGTTTTTCTGATAATGCCCTAAAATAATATGTAAAAATGGATGAAGGACGTGGATACAAAATACTTGTATCATGGTGGGCCCCACGGTAAGGGCCTCACTATCTTGGTTGAGTCCAACCTCTCACGTAATCCCAGCAAGCAAGCAGATTGCGTGGTGTACCACACACCACCGTCCATGGTGTGTTGACATCACTAAGTTATGTGGGGGCCCACCATGATGCATGTGTTATATTCAAACCGTAGTCAATTTGAAGACGTTTAAGATCCAAAGCTCAAATGACCACACCACAGAAATCGATGGATATTGAAAGTCTACCATTGAAAACTTCTGGCAGGTGACAGAAGTTTTAAATCAATCTAATATTTGTTTTTTTCCTTCATCTAGGTCTTGTGTGACTTATGAACAGGTTAGATGGCAAATAAACATCATGGTGGGCCATAGGAAGGTTTCAATGGTGGGAATCATTTTCCTCACAACTTTATGTGGTGTGGTCCACCTAAGCCTTCGATCTACCTCTTTTTTTAATTTATGTCCTAAAACAATTTGGCAATTTAGGAAAAGAGAGAAGAGTCGTATTTTGTTTTGTGTAAGTTGTTTTGAGGCTTTACTTCAAGGGTATGTAAAATTGTCTTTTTCAAAATATAGTATTAAATATGTAATAGTATTAGTTGGCAAGTATTTTTTCAGTTAACGACAGAAAACTTATGTGAGTTCTAGGAAATAGTTTAAAAGCAAGCTTTATTTTGAAATTCTACCAAAATATAAGCATCTACGTGACATTGTCTCTAAAGATTACCTATCACAAAAACTATAAAGCAAAAATACTACAAAATACAGTAACTTTAAAATTTTAAAATGTTCAGGAATAAAATTATCTCAAATGTGTAATTGTGATCATCTTCCTCGTTACATAGAAATACATAAGGAAATAAATGAATGTCCATAAGGGATGTTGATTTTCAATTAAAAGAGAACATAATACTAAACACACTATACAATCACTGTTGGGAATAACGATGCGGACAGCGAAAGCAGAAGCTGAACAACACCATAGCAGAATATGTAATCAAATGAGAAAAACAATGCAATCACACCACACAAGCATTAACCACATAGAGACAATCTGATTTTACGTGGAAAAGCCCCTCAACACCCCTCAATGGGTAAAAACCCACGGCACAAAGCAATCTACTGTGAATCAGATTATTACAGAGATAAACAACCCACAAGCAAGGAAAACCCAAGAGAAAACCCAAGCTTTCTCTCTAACAAAACCTTCTCCCATCTTCCTAATACACTTAGGAAACCGTAGACACTTTAGGATACACCCTTATCCCGGTTACACCCACTTAAATAGGCAACAAACCCAAATTAAAAACCTCTTATGCAAAACCGCGTAAAACACCGACATGGTCGGTCGCTAGGTCGGGCGCCTGAGCTCCACGTCGGTAACTAGGTTGGGCGCTCGAACCCCCTAAAAAACGTCCAGAGAGTTCACTGTATAAAACGGGTCAAGGTCGGGCGCCCGACCACCCAGTCAATTGCCAGAAGGCTGTCCAACATAGAGTTTAAGTCACCGATTCCAACAATCTTTAGATTTGATGGATTGTGGATTCTAGGAGGTAAGGAATTTCTCTATGACCAGGAGTTAAGATGGGAGAGTGTCTTAAATCATTGTTGTGCACTTATGTTTATACATTTTCATCTTAGAAAAAAATCCATTAGACAATGTCTCTGAGTTATGATGGTAATAAAGTGTACCAAATTAGGGTTCTCTCTCTCTCTCTCTCTCTCTCTCTCTCAGAAAACCTAATTTACTCCCTTTCATTAAGCAGACCCATTGGTGAGACCTCTTAGACTATAATCTTACCTAGAAGATTACATAGCACCACATTCCCAGGTAAACCAAAAATGATTTGTGTAAATCTCCAACCTTTGATTTATGATCATTAATTATTTTTTCTTATTTGATCACACTCAATTCAACACTTTTGATTCCATCTATGCATGTGGTGGCCCATCACCGCATGGGAGGGATCACTACCGAATCCTGAGCTCGCTAACAATCAGCTAGATCCACTATGTAGATGTCACACTCGACATGTATCAACGTGAATGGCATACGGATCAGAGGTTTGAGCGTAGGCCAGAATGGTGTGTTCTTTCATCTAACCCGTTAATCACGCGTAACTAACCAAGATGAAGACAAATATACGGCTGATGCGACCTGCCGACCTCGCCATTTGAAATGAAAAAGTCCTGGAGCAGTTTTACATTTGGTCCCCTTGGTGAGGCCCATAGGAGGTTTAATCGAGGTTAGCTTTTGAATGTACGGTGAAAATAATGTTTCTCACTAGATGAACGGAGTGGATTTTACATATAAAGTACGGTGGACCACACAGACCTTAATCTACTTAAGCATTAACGATTGGTTGGCTTTCAGTTTGAACAGCTGGCCTTCCTTTCGGGACGCGGATTCAGTGGCGGGCCCCACAAAGCATTTTCTTGGACGAGTTCTTACGTCGGGAGGCGGATTGCCACTTACCGAGGACGGAATCTCTGCCTGTAGGAGCTCTACGTGGCCGTTCAATCACCACTTTCCTATGGTGTGGTCCACCTCAGATTTGGATTTGCTTAATTTTTTGGCTCGTGAACTAGAATGAGCAGAGAAAACGAATGGACGGCGTGGATATAAAATATATATACTACGGTGGGCCCAGTCACGGATCCATCGAAGCGAGTCCCAAGCAAGTCGTCTCCCATAAAAAAAAGAAATGTTTTTTCCCGGCAGCGTATTAAGTGCGCCCCGGCCACACCAAACACAGTCCAGCCCTGAGCGAGGGGGTCCACCTTGATGTATATGTTGTATATCCACGCCGTCCATCCATTGTTCTAGCTCATTTTAGATTATGATTCCAAAACTTAAGCAGATCCAAATCTCAGGTGCGCCCCTCCATTAATTGGAAAAAGTGGAGATTGAAAAATAAAAACTTGTGGTAGTCCACAAATTTTTTGGATCAAACTGATGATTATTATTATTATTTTTTTTTCATGTCTTTTTTACCTTGTCAACAGGTTGGATGGAAAATAAACATTATGAAGGGTAATATTGTGGGCACTAGGAAGCTTTTAATGGTGGGCGTTCAATCACCATTATTTCCTACGGTATGGTCCGAGATTCAGATCTCCTTTAATTTGGGGAACATGCTGTAGAATGAGCTGGAAAACGAACGGACTGCGTGGATATACAAAATATCGATTAAGGTGGGCTCCACAGTCAGGGCCGCACTGTGTTGGGTAAGGCAGTGGTGGCACCTAATCCGCTGCCCTTTTTCCACGCAAGTAAGGGTTATCTCGAAGCTAGAAAAAAAAAAAGAAGAAAAAAAAGGTTGGTCACCGGTAACAAAAAATTCTGAAAAGCTTGGGTCGCTGCCACGCCTATGTCCTATGCTAAGTTGGGTGGGGTTATAGGCTGAGTCTCAAGTGAAGAAAGAGGGTAAGCTATACCACTCTAACACTCTCAAATAGAAAGTTCAGGTATGGCTCTATCTATACAAGAATTTTCACGCTCCATATCTAACACTAGTCTATCTGTCTTCCCTGCATAGTGAAATCGCGTTTCTTGAAAA
This sequence comes from Liriodendron chinense, assembly GCA_003013855.2. NCBI lineage: Eukaryota > Viridiplantae > Streptophyta > Magnoliopsida > Magnoliales > Magnoliaceae > Liriodendron > Liriodendron chinense. The sequence goes on from ML058590.1 coordinate 2,922,947, forward strand.
GTGTAGTATGCTCCTTCCTCCACCCTTCTCTCTTTTCTCCTTCTTTCACTTCTTCTCTTCTTCTTTGTTTATTATTATTATTATTATTATTATTATTATTATCATTATCATCACATCAAGTGATTGGTTTGTTAACACCCAATTCCCCCTTTTTTTTTTCTTTTCTTTTTTTTTTTTCTAGATTTAAAATAGTAAAACCGGTTGGACTATAAGTATAAGTTCCACCCAGCCAAAACCTTGTGAAAAAAAAAAAAAAATTCTGCTCATCAAGTGCATCATACTTCTTTTTTGCTAGTTATTACCGGTTATAAATTGTTTTATTTGGTATGACCTACCTGATAAGTAGATGGGGATGATTTTTGCATTATTGGAGAATTTTTTAAATAAAATAATCGCATATTACGTTAACCTCTTTTTTAGTCTTCTTACGGTTCCTATAAACTCAAGCAAAGTATCCAATTTTCCCATAAATAAAGGACTTTTGGATTTGTCGTTCCTTTTCTTTTGGGTCTTTTTGAATTTTCCTTGATATTTATTGGATTTTAGGTATTCATCCTTCTTAGAATTAATGTTCAGGAATGGCCTTTCTATTGCATTCACCTTGGACGAGGGTGTTCCATTAGTATCATCTTTCTCATCTTGATTGTGAGGTTCTTACTCAATTCGGAGATACTTTTGAATTTGTTATAAGATGAATTCTTTAGATTTATGCAGTAGTTTCTTCTTGTAATCTTTCCTTCTTGGAGGCAGCTTGGGTATTATGCCCCGAACTTGAAAGAATTCAAGGAGGTCTATTTTTAAGGCACTTATTTTAATAACGGTCAATTAAAATTTTTAGATTTGTGTTCGTAAAGGTTTATTGTCTATCATGAAATCGAAGTACCTCATGACAATTAGGAATTTCTTTGTTCTCTCTTCTTCAACCTTGTACTTGAATTCTAGCTCTTTTCAGATTTCTTTCACCAGAAATGTTTCTGTGTGCAAGTCATATAGACAGTTAGATAGAGTGTTCATGATGTGACCACGACACAACAACTCGTCTGCTTGACGCTTGGTTCTGACAATGATATGTTCTGCAATATTGTTGTCAATCGCCTCTAGAAGTGGTTGCAAGTTCGATTCCAGTATGTAAAAGATCTTCAGGGTAGTTTGAAGGAATTTCATCTAGTCTTACCATCTAGTGAAGTTCATTCCATCGAATTGATTAAACCTATTTAGGTCCTGGGATTCAATGCTTTTTGTATCCATATCAGAATCACACCTTAAGATTGTTGGAAATTTTTTGAAATAAAACAATTTGGATACTGAAAAAATAAATAAAAAGAATTTATCAAAATCGGGCTAAAGCACGGATAAGATACGCTGTCCTCAAAGTATAATTCTCCCCCTCTCCTCCTAGATTAGAGATCGTTGACGAGTTATTGGCGAATTGCTTTCAGGATATAACAAGTTTGTTTAGTCCTGCATGCAACACTTACGAAGAGACCACCTTAGGAACTCAGCTAACGCAATCACTATCTCTTTGGCAAACTTAGTGAGTTTTCAAACTTAGCAACTTAGTGAGCTCAAGAACCCAGATTTTTACAAGCTTAACTTAGTTCTAAGAAAAAGAGAGAGAGATCTTATGTTCTTATAGAATAAATTGATTGAATTTTTTATTCTCTAGACCTAGAGGGTCTGATTTATAAAAATGAAGTAAATGGACTGTTGCACCTGAGGCTATTAAGGTTCAGAATGTTGGAAAAAAAATATTTCTGAACATTAACTCATAAATCCAGATGTTTCAGACCGTTTGGATGTGCGAAGCGCAAAGTGCACTACTAGCACCTATATAGCCACATTACTTCACTGGCCACGCCCTTGCCCTTGTCCACGCCCATGCGAGCGCGAGTGCATGCACGTGCATGCGTTCTTGTGCTCCACACTAGAACATCTCCCTCTTTATCAAGTAAGTATGCTATACATAAGAGAGTTTATAAAATCCAAAGATTTTCCATCTTTGAGTGATGTGGGATAAAAAAAAAAAACCTATTTTTCAAATTTTCAAAGTTATTTGGGAGGGAAACAAAATTTTCATTTAAAATTCGATCTTAAAAAAGTTTTATTAATTTTAACCAAAATGAATCTTCAACAATCCCTCAATTAAAATAAATAATATAAAATTTTACTAGAGATAAGATATAATTCTTATGCATAAAGAGAGATATCTTTCAATTTGAATCTTCCCTTAATTTAAGTATTTCAAAGTTCTATCGAAATCCTTAGTAGTCGTAACCTTGAGCCAGTTATTCCTTAATGATAGAACTGAAGATAACACACACATAATTATATTTGTGTTATATCAGTTCGCTTCTATTACTTTCTCAACACTTTTAATGGACATGCACTTATCCTATTTCATGAACAGTCCTTAGAGAAATTCCCACCTTTGAAACATTCATAGGGCCCACGATGAGGTTTATTTGCCATCCAAACTGTTCATAAATTGTTCATAAAGGTCATACAAACTTGGATGAAGGGAAAAACTAAAAATCAATGGATCCAAATTTACTTCTACGACCTCGCAAAAGTTTTTAATGGTAGATGTTCAATCCCCATATGGTTGACTTGGTTTTGGATCCATCTTGTTTTTGGGCTCAGGCCTTAAAAGGTTCTCGCTAAATGGATGGACTGTTTAGATATAACACATACATCATAGTGGGGCCCACTGAACTTGGTGACGCCAGCACATAATAGGAGGTCACCAATTTGACGCTTATTGCCTAATGACGTTGGCAGTAGCTAAGTGGCTATTGGATAATGCTATGTGGCCCCCACCATGATATATGCTATTTTATCGTCACCATCCATTCATTTTCAAGATTATTTTATGGAATACCCAAAAATGAGACATCTAGATCTCAAGTGGACCACACCACAAGAAAATAGTGGTGATTGAACGCCCACTATTAAAAACTTTCTAGGGCCCACTTTAATGTTTATTTACCATCCAACCTATTCACTAGGTCGCACGAACTTGAATAGGGGAGAACACAAATATCATCTTCTTCCAAAACTTTTGTGGTCCCCAAGAAGCTTTTAATGGGCATTCAATCACCAGTGTTTCCTATGGTATGGTCCACATGAGATTTGGATCTTCCTCATTTTTGGGATCATTTCCTAAAATGATATGGAAAAATGGATGGATGACATGGATAAAACACATACATCATGGAGGGGGCTACACAACACCGTGGCCACATACATCGTCGATATGCATCCACATCCTTTGAATCGACCAAGGTGGGTGGGACCCCTTATTGTGGGGCCCACTATGATATATGTGACTATATCCATGTTGTCCATCAACATTGAAAGCTTATTCTAGGGTATGCATGATCCAAATCTCAAATACCATAGTACTATAAACATTGGTAATTGACCATTAAAAATTTCTTGTGGGTCACAGAAGATACGTATCAAGATGATATTTGTGTAGTCTCTTCATCTAGGTGTTTATGACCTTATTAGCTGGTTGGATGGCAAATAAGCATTTTGGTGGAATCCATGAAGTTTTTAATGGTAGGGATTTAATCACGACTATTTCATGTGGAGACTGGGGTAAATGTATCAAATTAACATATTTCAGACATTTCAGATGATTAGTTAACAACCTCGTTGTTCCCATTTCAATATATACTAGTTTTCAGACTTCAGAAGTGTTGCGTACTAGACAATGCAATTCGAGTCCACAATCATGTTGGGAGAACCGGCAGCGGAAGCGGAAGCCGAACTCGCAGAGTAATGCAAGATCAAATGAGAAACATAATGCAATCAAGCCACACACAAGCATTCAACCATAAGAGAATCCGAATTTACATGGAAAAATCCCTCGGCGGGTAAAAAACCACGGTATAAAGTAATCCACTATTATAAACAGAAGACTACAGAGATTGACAGCCCACAAGCAAAGAAAAAACAAAGAAAACCCAAGTTCTCTCTCCCACAAATCCCTCTCCTCTCTTCCTAATATGATTAGGAAACCTTAGACACCTTAGAATTCACTCTAAATTCGGATTACACCCCCTTAAATAGGAAATAACACGAAAATAGAAACATCTTATGCTATTGCATAAGAAAACACATGAGCAGTCGACCGGTCGTCTAACCGGTCGGACCTTACATAAAACTGTCCAGAGGAAAAATCAACATAGATTCTGCACGCTGCCTCACTACCGATCGGTCGCCCGACTGGTCAATCGACCAGTCGAGGGCACACAAAAACTTGTCCAGCAGCCTTGCTATGTTCTGGGCCAAAAGTTCAGATCGGTCGCCCGACCGGTCTGAGTCTCTACCCTTGCACAGTTTGAAGGCTCTCCAACAATCTCTAACAAGGCTTCAAATGTCGAATCAAAACCATCATCACTTCGTGATCTCATCTTCATCATAGCTCCACCGCTTTTCGTGCCACCATCAACCTTAACCTTGCACTTTTATGCCCTTTTTCGCTCTTCTCATGTGGCCTTTGGGCACTTGCCACATACGAGCAACTGTGGATCTCGCTGCCAATTTCACAGCTCCACCATAAATTGTGCTCCCGATTAACTTGTAAAGATGGTCACACCTCCATGCCTTCATACACACGAGTGCACCATTCAACACTTCACAACAACGATTGCGGCCGATGAACACGCACCCTTTCGCCTTGAGTGCACCAAGAGAAATTACATTCATCTTCATCTTGGGGACATGCTTCACATCTTTCAGGACTCGTTCGATTCCATTAAACATCCTAATGCGCACCGTACCAAGACCCATCACTTTGTGAGAGTAGCCATCACCCACAAACACTGATTCACCACCATAATTCCTGTATGTCGTGAATGAACTCCGGTCAGGACAAACGTGACATGAAGCCCCTAAATCTAAGATCCACTCTCTACCGTGAGATCCATTACCAGATACAGTCAGAACTTCACAAAGATCACCACCGTCCTCTACAGTATTAGCTCCCTCTATAGAAAAATTTTCATATTTCTCTTGCTTCAACTTGGGATTCTGACAATCCCCTCTCATGTGGCCTTTTTTACTACAACTATAGCGTTTCACCTTAGCTTTCCTTTTGCCCATGGCCTTAGATCTCGATTTCGAATATCCTCCACCATACTCAGAATTCCTTCCTCTCATAATCAGTGCCTTTAAGGAAGAACGAAAACGCACATCACCGCTTTTCTTTCTCATCGCCTTCGACTGGAGGGCTGAGATAACGGTCTCGACGTTGATAGTCTCCATCCCTACTCACACAGAGTCCCTGAATGATTCATATGAATCTGGAAGAGAATTCAACAGGATGCATGCTTGATATTCATCCTTTATCGGCTCATCTATCTCTACCAACTTACAACCAAGCCGATTGAACATGCTTAAGTGGTCCTCCACATTCGTCCCCTCAGCGATCCTCAAAGTGAATAACTGCATCAACAGATACATACGATTCTCTAGAGACTTCTTGGTATAGACCTTCTCTAACTTCGCCATTGTATCAGCGGTTTTCTCCTTCGTGACGTGATAGAGAACATCATCCATCAAGCATAACAGGATCGAAGTTCTACCCTTCTTGTCAAGCTTCGTTCACTCATCCTCTTCCATAGCCTCAGGTCGCTTTCCAAGAGCTTCATCAAGCCCTTGCTGAACTAGAAGGGATTCGATCTTCACCTTCCATAGTTCAAAGTTATTTTTGTCGGAGAACTTCTCTACTTTGAACCTTGTGCTTGATCTTATCTTCTTGTCTCAGATCCGAATTCTACTCCACCCCAACGATAGCTCTGATACCACTTGTTGAGGGTCAGGAGCCCCATAGCGGAAGCAATCAGAGCAACGAGGAACAAACCACAATGGCAATCACATACCAAGAAAATCGACACACACAAGAGGCGATCTAAATTTAACGTGGAAAACCTCTCACGGGTAAAAAACCACAGCACAAAGCGACATCAATCCACTATGAATCAGAAGTTACAAGAGATTACAGAAAAATCGTTCTTCGGATCACAGTCCACAAGAGAAATCCCAAGCTAACAAAGTTAATTCTCACATGAGAAGGACAAACCCAGTCATTTTCCTCATACTAGAGAACTCCAAACGTTTTCCTAGCTTTTTCTCTTGTCACACCCAAAAGGCTAACATGCTAGGTGGAGGAACCCCAACATATATAAAAACATATCCAGCCCCCCTCCCAACCGATGTAGGACAAACCAACAATCCCCCTCCCCACAGTGGAACCTAGGGCATGCAAAACACATGCACGGGGCCCTCTCCCTTCTTTCTGCCTACGTGGGCCTAGGGCATGGCTCGGGCAGATAACCTTGGATCTGATACCACTGTTGTGTCACACCAAAAAGGCGAACCTGTTAGGTGGAGGAACCCTAGCATATATAAACACATATCCAGCCCCCTCCCAACCGATGTGGGACAAACCAACAAATCAATGGAAACTAATAAATGTTTCGCAAACAATTTCAAACGGACTCAACCAAGCGTAGTGGCTGAATCCCAAGTTTTTTGAACGATTAACTTGTCAGTGACCTGAATCTATTTTTTGGAACGATTTTCATTGATATTCTGTGTTCAGAAATAATTCAGTTTTTCTTCTTGTTATTGTTGTTGTTTATGACTCTATTTCTGTTGAATAGGCAATGCAAGTGGCAGGTTCGGCTGTGGTCGAAATTGGGAAGTGTGCATGGATTCCTCTTAAGGAATACATGGGCTATCTTATTCATTTTAATGACAACATCAAGGACATGAAATACTGCTTAGAAAAGCTGGTGGCGAAGAGAGAGGACATAGATCGACGGATAAGCACGGGCTGTTCCAATGGTGAAGAAGTAACCGGAGAAGTTAGTTTATGGCTAACACAAGCTGCTCGCATGGAAGAAGAAGCAGGAACAATAGAGCAAAGAGTGGCAGAAAATAAGAGATGTCTATTTTGTCCAAATTTGAGCTGGTATCACAGTATAAGCAAGCAGGCGAAAGAGACGATGGAGACAGTTACTAAGCACCATGATGAAGGTAATTTCGAGAGGGTGACAATGGCACCACCCACTCCGACAGTCGTAAACCAGCCAGCTCCATCAATTGAAGATCTACCATCAGTAGAATCATCCCTTGAAAAAGTCATGAATGCTTTAGGTGATAAAAATATCAAAATAATCGGAATATGGGGCATGGGCGGTGTTGGTAAAACTACTCTTGTGAAGAATGTGAACAATAGGTTGAAAGAGACACAATTTGATAAAGTCATAATGGTGACCGCTTCTAAGGATGTGGACATCAAGAGGGTTCAGGGCGACATTGCGAAGAGATTGGGTTTCACGCTCATGGCTGAGACCGAATCCTCGCGAGGAAGTGATCTGAGGATTAGATTGATGCAAGAAAAGAAATTTCTCATTATCTTGGATGATCTATGGGAGCAGATTGATTTGGCCGATGTAGGGATTCCGCATATTAACAATCTTGAGGGTTGTAAGATCATATTTACAACAAGAAGTGAAGATGTGTGCAGAGGAATGGAAAGCCAAGTTAACATCAAAGTACATGTGCTCTCAGATGACGAATCGTGGAAACTATTCAAAGAGAAAGCAGGTGATGTTGTTGATGACCCTTCCTTACATACCAGGGCAAGAGAGGTTTTCAAGGAATGTGGTGGTCTTCCACTTGCAATTATAACACTTGGAAGGGCACTGAGAGGTGTGAGAAATCCTAGGGTGTGGGATAATGCACTGTCACAGTTGAAGAAGTCTGCACCAAGAGACATCAGGGGCATGGAGGACAGGGTGTACCAATCTATCAAGGTCAGCTATGACCATTTACGACCTGAGCTGAAACCAGGCTTCTTATTCTGCAGCTTATTTCCTGAAGATTATGATATTGATGTAGAGAGGATGGTTAGACTGTGGAAGGGTGAAGGCTTTTTAGAAGAGGTTGGAAGTTTGGAGGAAACGATAAATAAAGGGCACTCTTGGGTTGAAGAACTCAAATCTTCTTGTTTGTTATTAGAAGGTAGAGTGAAAGGGTATGTGAAGATGCACGACATTGTTAGGGATGTTGCCATTTCGGTTTCGTTAAAAGAAGACGAGGGCTGCAAATCTTTGGTGAGAGCTGGAGTGGCACTGAAAGGTTTGCCGCTGGAACAAAATTGGGAGGAGCACAGGAGGATTTCTCTCATTCGAAGTGGAATTGATAAACTGCCAGAAGGATTACATTGTCCTAAATTGCTGACATTAATGATGCCAAAAAATAAGCAGCTGACCAAAATACATGGCCGGTTTTTGAAAGAAACAAAAGACCTTCGGGTTCTAGATCTAAGTGAAACAGCTATCAATAAGCTACCATCCTCGCTGTCAAACCTAGTCAATCTGCGGGTGCTTTGCCTAAGAGAATGCATATTTGAAGGGAGTTGTCTCTCAGCACTCGGGGGCCTGAAGCAGCTTGAATCCCTCGATCTGTCCTATAACAAATACTTACAGGAGTTGCCAACTGAAATCGGTGAATTGGTCAATCTACAGAGCTTGGACTTGACCATGACTAGGAGTCTTGTAATCTTTCCAAACGGTGTTATATCAAGGTTGGCTCGCTTGGAAGAATTGAAGATGTGGGACAGCTTCTGCAAGTGGGGAATTGAAGGAAAAGATGCAAGCAAAAACAGCAACAACACTACTTTGGGTGAGGTAGCATCTTTAAAAGAGTTGTCTTATTTAGACCTTCAGATTGTGGATGTGGAACGTTTCCCACAAGACTATCCTCAGATTAAGCATTGGGTAAAGCTGAAAAAGTTTCGTTTCTGCATATACCAATCAGGGTATGAAGGAATTGCATCTGACTATGAAACTAAGTTCATCTCTGGTTCCCTCAGATGGATGCTTCTTGGTGGTTGTAGTGACATCCCCCGGTGGGTTAGAATGCTTTTACCACAGACTACCAGTTTACGATTGTATGATTGCAAGGGTCTAAGGGCACTTGGCGGTTGTGGAGGATTCTCAAGTTTGGAAGACCTTAAAATTCAAGAATGTGTTGACATGGAATTTGTTGTCAGTGCAAAGGAGTCTCCTGAAAATACATTTCATAATTTACAGATACTAAAGTTAGTAGACCTGCCAAATCTAGAGAAAATCGTTTCTGACGAAGAAGATGGATTGCTTCCGGCCACATTCCTTCGCAATCTTACAACTCTGGAAGTGTATATGTGTGGATTGAAGCATCTACTCCCATCTAGTTTATTGCAAGGAATGAAGAATCTAACCAATGTCACTGTCCAATTTTGTGGAGGAATGGACCATGTGTTTGCTGGACCACCCATGGCGGAGCAGCACGGCGATGTTCTCGCCAAACTGATGACCTTGAATCTTCGACATCTAAGAAGCATGAGAAGTATTTGGGAAATTGGGTTAGTGGTTAAACTCCAAAACCTCACTATTTTGACTCTTCAGGGTTGCCATGGCTTGAAGAGGAGCGTTATGTCGTCGATGCAGATGGAGGGTGGACTGCCTAATCTTTTCAAGCTCAGTGTGAATAATTGCAAAGGAGTGGAGGAGATCATTTCAGATGTGGTGGATAATGAGGGTCTCCTACCTAAATTAACACTTCTAGCATTAACCTCCTTGCCGAAATTGGTGCGCATCTGTGGAGGCGGAGAGGCTGCTCCCCCATTAAAGCTGGATTGGCATTCATTGCAAGAAATTCATGTGCAGAAATGTCCCAAGCTTAAGAAGCTGCTGCCTCTGCAAGGTGGAGCTCACGGTGCACCGTCGCTGCGAGAGATTGCTGGAGAAAGGGAGTGGTGGAGGGGGTTAGAATGGGATGAAGACAACACCGTCATGACCCATTTCCATCCCTTGTTTACACCGGTATCGTACCGTAATAGTATGGGGAGCGAATTAGCTGTTTCCCGGGAAACAGCTTAGTGGGTGTTACCCTTACAGTATGGGCCCACCTTGATGAATTGTTTTCGGATCCACACCGTTCATTTATTTTTTCAGATCATTTGAGTATGTTATTCCAAAAAATATGTAGATCTAAATCACAGGTTGATCACGCCACTGTAAAAAAGTGGTGAATAACCATTAAAAGCTTTGGATCTACATATTTTTCATATGTAGGCCACAAAGGTTTTGGATCAAGCTAATATTCATATTTTCCCTTCATCCAGTTCTCTGCACAGTAATTACATACTCTAATTTCCTGATTCTTCCAAAGTTTATTACACGCACAAAGAAGCCCTCATTGTTCACAGAAAGCTGCCAATATGAAGCACGTGTATGATAGATGAGCATCCTTCAACGTACGTGCGCGGCACTATTTTAGTAAATCATTTTTTTTTGCTTTGTGACCCACCTGAAGATTGAAATGGCCTGATGATCTAACCACAGCATCCAATCTTAATCAGTGTCGTCCAGCTGATGGGAAACTCGAATATCATGCACACATATCATATTGGCCTATGTGGGTACATGTTTACGGCAAGGGTCTACGTACGTGCAGCAAACCTCGTCATTTCAATTTATGACATTATTATTATTATTATTATTTACCTACCGATCTTGTTGCCCGTGGTAGTGGGATTTCTATCATTCGCAAGCAAAAGTTGGTTAACAACGAAGGCTACTATGAACACCCCAATTCGTATATATATAGTTCAAGTGGTACATTGAGCGAAGGTAATTACTTCGTTTCAACATTGAGGCCTTAGTATCAATTTTCAAGTGGAGTGTGGCTAACAGTGGTGTGTGCTGACAGTGCCCAAAAACTACGGGTGCCATACACCTAATACAATTTAAAACTGTTTAAATTAAGGTGCCAGTGTAGATGTATCGTCAGTCAAATATTACACTTGTTTGATTATCTATCAGTCAGACTGGTTCTAACAAATAGAAGTGTAGTTCATAGTTACTCAAATGGCCAGCCAGTTTTGAGTCTAGATGCAGGGACAAATGACCGTGCAGCTGGATTGACTAGCAATTGTTCAAACACAGAACAGTGCAGGCAGTTAGGGATGGCAACATGAGACACGTCTGAAATGTGAACTTCCCACAAGGTTGTTCATACCTTTTTTTTTTTTGTAAACACCCTTGCACTCAGGCCGTAGTGGGATTTCACTGTTGGAAATCCAGTCAGAGGAAGCATCGAAGAAGATCAAACAATCATCACACGCCACACAAACAATCAACGCAAAGATGATCCGTTTTTACGTGGAAAACCCTTGCGGAAAAAAAACTACGGCACAAAGTGACACCTCCACTATGAATCTCAGATGATTACAAAGCTAATCTACCCACAAGTAGATCCCAAAGATAAACAAAACTCACTCAAACCTCACAAATCACTCCCCCCAAAACCTTAATCCAAGTTTGAACTCTTTGGGTGTGATTAGGATATACATCTAATTCAAGTTAGGAGGTGTTTATATAGACCTCCGTTCAAGATTAGAAACAAACTATGCGTATGAGAAAAAATCTTCCGTGCATCGACCCACTAAAAACGTCCAGCGAGATTTGCCCCAAAAACATGTTGCTGCGTCATAATATGACCAGTCGGAGCCCCTTGTAGACCGGTCGGACTGACCGGTCTAAGACCCCTAAAAAATTGTCCAGAGCCCGCTGTGACATTCTGTCCACTGACCAACCAGTCGGTGGATACAAAAATTGCACAGTTTTGAGGCCTCTTCAACAAACTCCATCGAGGCATCAAAACATTAAACCATCTTCTATTCTCTTCATAAATCAGTCCCTCATCAATCATAGTGTCGTCGCTTCTCATGCACCACTGCATCCTCATTAAGCCTTTGCCAATCCTTGAGAAGTAACGTAGAACTTGAACTTCTCTGTTGGGACCAACTTGGTTAGCATATCCGCCGAATTCACGCTAGTGTGAATCTTGTCAAGAGTCATATCTCCTTTCTCAAGCACCTGTCGAATAAAATGATGACGCACATCAATGTGTTTAGTACGAGAGTGATAAACAAAATTTTTAGCCAAATTGATAGTACTAGAGCTATCAAAATTAACTGGCATGGCTTTCTGCTGAAGTCCCAACTGATTTATCATTCCTTTCAACCAAACAACCTCCTTGAAAGCTTCTGTCACTGTCATATACTCAGCTTCAGTAGTGGAAAGAGTCACCACAGACTAAAGCTTAGATATCCAACTAATTGCTCTAGCCGCTAACACAAACGAGTACCCTGAAGTTGATCTCCTACTATTACACTACCTGCGTAATTAGAATTGACGTAACCAACCAACTTGTCCTTAGAATTTTCAAACGTCAAGACGTAGTCCTGCGTACCCCAAATATATCAAAGTAGCGATTTTACAGCTTCCTAGTGTTGTTTGCCAGGGTTAGACATGAATCGGCTAACAACACCCATAGCTTGTGAAATATCCATTCTTGTACAGACCATGACATACATTAAACTACCCACAACACTTGAATAGGGCACATGAGACATAACATAATTTTCTTCATCTGTTTTGGGATAATGTTCACAAGAAAGCTTGAAGTGAGCTACGTGGGGAACGCTAACCGGTTTGGACTTATCCATCTCATAATTTTTCAACACCTTCCCAAGATATTCTTCTTGATATAACCACAACCTACTCATCTTCCTGTCTCTATGAATATCTATGCCAAGAACCTTCTATGCAGCTCCCAGATCATTCATGTCGAATGTCCTTGAAAGATGAGTCTTCAACATATCGATGTTAAATATGCTATGACTGGCAATAACTATGTCATCGACGTACAACACTAGTATGAGAAACTTCTCAGCATTCAGTGTCTTGAAATAAACACAATGATCGTACTCACTATTGGAAAAGCCCTAACTCATCATGAAGGAATCAAATTTGTCGTACCACTGCCTAGGCGACTGTTTGAGACCGTATAATGATTTCCTCAACCTGTAAATCTTGTTCTCGGTCCCTTGCACTATATAACCTTCTGGTTGCACCATGTAAATCTGCTCTTCCAATTCCCCATGTAGGAAAGCAATCTTTACATCCATCTGTTCTAGCTCGACGTCGTATTGGGCAACCAGCGCCAATACGAACCTAATAGATACTTGCTTCATAACCAGCGCAAAAATCTCACTGAAGTGCACGCCTTCACGCTAAGCATACCCATTCGCTACCAACCTTGCCTTGTATCTATCCCGTTTCTTTTGAAAAATTCACTTGCACCCAATCGCTTTTCAGCTCACTCGAAGCTCCACAAGCTCCTAAGTCTCATTCTTATATAGGGAGTCCATCTCGTCTTGCATTGTTGTCTTCCACTTTTCAGTATCTACATCCTGTAGTGCCTCCTCAAAATTAGACGGACCCCCGTCATCTGTAATGAGAGCGAATGCAATGTTTGAGTCATCCCTATACCTTGCCGGTAACTTGCGATCCCTAGGTGAATTTTTTCGCATAGGTGGTTGCTCCACCTGATCCTGTATCTCTGTCTGCGTCTCAATATTGGCCTATGTCTCATCTCTGTCATCTTGTGTATCAATAATTTTTAATTTTTCTAGTTCTTTTATGGAATCCTTTCAGAACAAAGAACCCTCATCAAACTTGAGATCACGACTCAGGGTGATCTTCTGTGTGACATGATTATATAGGCGATAACCCTTAGCACCATTACCATAGCTTACAAAGATCTCTTTTCTTGCCCTATGGTCTAGCTTATCTCTCTCAACTGATGGTACATGAGCCTCACAACTAATGACCCGTAGACTTAAGCAGTCTACCGTACGACCACCCCACACTTCTTGAAGGATTTTACATTCAATTGCCATAGAGGGTGATCGATTTATCAGGTAACAAGCCGTGTTAACGGCCTCAGTCCACAGCTCTTTGCCCAACTCAGTATTACTAATCATAGATCGAGCTTTGTTCAAGAGAGTCTGATTCATCCGCTCTGCCACACCATTCTGCTCTGGCGTGTGGCGCACTGTGTTGTGCCTCCCGATCTCCTCCTCCTTACCATACCTGTTAAACTCCCTGAAAGTGAACTCACCTCCATTGTCGGTTCTCAAAACTTTTAGTTTCTGCCCTGACTGATTCTCCACCATCGCCTTCCAATACTTGAAGATCATGAAGACATCGAATTAATTTTTCAGAAAATAAACCTAAACCTTCCTGCTATAGTCATTGATAAATGATACGAACCACGATGACCCCTCAATAGAAATAACTGGGCGACGACCCCCATACATTGGAATTGACATATTTAAGCAGCCTTTTACATACATGTTTCCCCCTTTAAAAGACAATCTAGACTGTTTTCCATACATACAATGTTCATATATAGTAAAATCTACAGATTTAAAGGAAGGAATTAAAGATCGTTCAGAGAGTACCTTCATGCCCTGCTCACTCATGTGGCCTAAGCGTGCATGCCACATACGTGCAGACGTGGACTCCACTACAATCGCTGCAGCTCCACCAACTGAAGTGCTCCCAATCAACCTGTAAATATTTTCATGCCTCCGTCCCTTCATAATTATAAGGGCCCCCTTTGAAACTTTGAAAAACCGGTCAAAACCGTTGAACTTGCACCCCAATGCCTCGAGTGCACTAAGGGAAATCAAATTCTTCATCAACCTAGGAACGTGCCTCACTTCCTTCAAGGTCCGTTCGATCCCATCGAACATCTTGATGCGCACAGTACTAATTCCCACAACCTTGCAGGCGTAGTCATTGCCTAAAAATACCAAGCCTCCAACATACTCCCTGTAGGAAGTAAAGACGCTCCTATCCGGGCACATATGATACGAAACCCCGGAGTCCATGATCTACTCATCGCTGAGAGATCCCATCTTAGACGCTGTCAAGACCTCGCACACATCACTACCACCTTCTTCAGCTTTAGCGGTATTGGCTTCCCTAGAGTAGTCTCTTGACTTCTCATTCATATACTTAGGACTCTCGCAGTCCTTCTTCATGTGCCCAACTTGGCCACATCCCCAACACTTCAACTTCGCTTTGCTCTTTCCCTTCAACTTGGATCGAGAATGCGACGATCCTTCACCTCACTCAGAATTTCTTCCCCTCATAATCAGTGCATCGAAGGAAGAATTAGCATCACCGCTCTTCTGTCTCATTGCCTTCGATTGAAGGACTGAGACTACGGTCTCAACACTAAGAGTGTCTCTACCCATGCACAACGAGTCCCTGAGTGACTCATATGAACTAGGAAGTGAGTTCAGCAATGTCAAGGCTTGATAGTACTTGTCCTTTATCTGTTCACCAAAATCAAGCAACGTACAAATCAACTTGTTGAACGTGCTAATGTGGTCCTCCACATCTGTCCCCTCCGTCATCTTCAAAGTGAATAGTTGCATCATTAAATACATACGATTTTCTATAGACTTCTTCGCGTATATGTTCTCTAACTTGGTCCATGTGTCTATAGCATTCTTCTCCTTCATGGCATTATAGAGGACGTTATCAACAAGGCACAATTGAATTGAGGTCATAGCCTTCTCATCCATCTTGGTCCACTCATCATCTTCCATGTCAGTAGGTCACTTTCCAAGGGCGTTCACGACCCCTTGCTGAGTTAGGATGACCCTCATCTTCACCTTCCACAAGTCAAAGTTGTTTTTACCCGAAAACTTCTCAACGTCAAACTTCGTACTTGAACCCATGATATTGTCTCAAAAAACTTATTCTTCAACCTTCCAACAATAGCTCTGATAGCACTTGTTAGAAATTCGGTCAGCGGAAGCACTGAAGTAGATCAAACAATCACCACACGCCACACAAGTAATCAACACAAAGGCAATCCGTTTTTACGTGGAAAACTCTTGTGGGAAAAAAACCACGGCATAAAGCAACACCTCCACTATGAATCTCAGATGATTACAAAGCTAATCAACCCACAAGTAGATCCCAAAGATGAACGAAACTCACTCAAACCTCACAAATCACTCCCCTAAAACCCTAATCCGAGTTTGGACTCCTTGGACGTGATTAAGATACATCTAATTCAAGTTAGGCGGTGTTTATATAGACCCCGTTTCAAAATTAGAAACAAACTATGGGTTTACGCGTAAGAGAAAAAATCTCTCGCACGTCGACCAATTGGTTGTCGACCCACAAAAAACGTTCAACGATATTTGCCCCAAAAACATGTTGCTGCCTCATAATACGACCGGTCGGGCGACTGGTTGGAGCCCCCTATAGAATGGTCAGCCAACTGGTCTGAGACACCCAGAAAATTGTCCAGAGTCCGCTTTGACATTCTGTCCACTGACCGACCGTTTGATGGATAAAAAAATTGCACAGTATTGAGGCCTCTCCAACAAACTCCACCGAGGCATCGAAACATTAAATCATCTTCTCTTCTCTTCATAAATCAGCTCATCATCAATCATAGTGTTGTCGCTTCTCATGCACCACTGCATTTTCATTAAGCATTCGCTAATCACAGAGAAGTTATGCAGAACTTGAACTTCTCTGTTGGGACCACCTTAGTTAGCATATCCATCGGATTCACGCTAGTGTAAAAAATTCATCTCATCCATCTGTTTTGTGAGATCATTTTAGTGCATGTGATAAAAAATGAACCGGATCCAAGACTCAAGTGGGCCAAAACATGAGCATTGATGTTTTTAGTCCATCCAAGTAGGAATGACGCTATGAACGGTATGGATGGCATATAAACATCACTGTGGACCCAGGGAGGTTTCAATGGTAGGAATTTCCCGACCCACCTTTTCCTTTAGTGTGGCCCACTTGAGTGTTGGATCCATCTCATTTTTGTTCACTTGTCCTAATATGAGCTCAAAAAATAGATGGATGGGTGGATTTCTCACAAACATGACGCTGGGCCCCATCTAGGTTTTCAGTGTAGGAACTTCCTACAAAAGTCGAATCTGCGTCCATTCTGAAGTTTCTTTTCCGACAGTATAGGGCAGCGACATCATTGAGTTGAATGACAGCCCAGCAATGTACGACTCGAATCATTCCATTCCATGTATAGTTGATATTGTATTTACTTTCTGTTTATATATCGAGAAATTCTTTTCCACTTTTAGGTTATACATCTCTATAAATACCCCACTATAGCTAAAGTAATATACAAATACTTAAGGGAGAATTCTCCAAATCTTTTAAATTTCTTATGCTAGAGAGAGAGAGAGAGAGAGAGAGAGAGAGAGAGAGAGAGAGAGAGAGATGGCCATTCAACCAGTAAAATGCCAAATATTCTTAATCAATATAAGCAAGATCAATGGAGACCCTTGGTGCATGGGCATTTTAGGTGGATTCTACTTATGAACATTCTTGATCACTGAACATTAACCCAACTTGCACCAACTGAAAGCCCAAAACTAAATTGACATATAATCTCTTAGCCACAGTTTAACCTATCGTCCCTAATCGGTATCCATCACTAGATACGTAGGTACAGGCATCCATATTTCACATTAATGATGTGGCTGCTTCGATCGATATTGGGGTGATACACAAATACTGTACGTCGTCGAGCACTGTTATATCGTATTCTGAAGGGACACGGATTTCCTTTTGCAGGAAGTTCCTAAGCCGAGAACCTAGGTGGGGGCCATCGTGATGTTTGTGAGAAACCCACCTCGTCCATCCGTTTTGTGAGATCATTTTAGTACATGAGATAAAAAATGAGCCGGATCCAAGACTCAAGTAGGCTAAAACATGAGCATTGAACGACAGAGTTTTGAATCAACCTAATATTTGTGTTTTCAGTTCATCCCAGTAGGAATAACGCTATGAACGGTGTGGATGGCATATAAACATCACTGTGGACCCAGGGAGGTTTCAACGGGAGGAATTTCCCTACCCACCTTTTCCTTTAATGTGGCCCACTTGAGTCTTGGATCCGTCTCATTTTTGTTCGCATGTCCTAATATGAGCTAAAAAAACAGATGGACGGTGAATTTCTCACAAACGCTGGGCCCCACCTAGGTTTCCGATGCAGGAACTTCCTACAAAAGCCGAATCTGCGTCCATTTTGAAGTCTCTTTTCCTACAGTACAGGGCGGTGTGTGACATCGTTGAGTTGAATGACAGCCCAGCAATGTATGGCTTAAATCATTCCATTCCATGTATAGTTGATATTACATCGTTTTTTATATTGCATTTACTTTCTGTTGATGTATCGAGATTCCACTTTTGGATTATACATTTCTATAAATACCCCATTATAGCTAAAGTAATATACAAAAACTTAATGGAGAATTCTCCAAATCTTTTAAATTTGTTATGCGAGAGAGAGAGAGAGAGAGAGAGAGAGAGAGAGAGAGAGAGAGCCATTCAACCCGTAAAAGGCCAAATATTCTTAATCAGTGTAAGCAAGATCAATGGAAACTCTTGGTCCATGGGCATTTGAGGTGATTCTACTGTATGAACATTCTTGATGACTGAACATTAGCCCTACCTGCACCAACTGATCAAAGCCCAAAACTAAATTGACATGCAATCTCTTAGCCACAGTTTGACCTATCGTCCCTAACTGGTATCCATCACTAGATACGTAGGTACATGCATATGTATTTCACATCAAATGATGTGGCTGTTTCGATCGATATTGGGGCGATACAATAGATACTATACATAGCCAAGCACTTTTGTATCGTATTTTAAAGGGACGCGAATTTCCTTTTGCAGGAAGGTCCTGAGCCGGGAACCTAGGTGGGGGCCATCATGATGTTTGTGAGAAATCCACCTCGTCCATCCAGTTTGTGAGATCATTTTAGTGCATGAGATAAAAAATGAGCGGGATCTAAGACTCAAGTGGGCCAAAACATGAGGATTGAACGATAGAGTTTTGAATCAGCCTAATATTTATGTTTTCAGTTCATCCTAATAGGAATGATGCTATGATCGGTATGGATGGCATATAAACATCACTGTGGACCCAGGGAGGTTTCATCGGTAGGAATTTCCCTACCCACCTTTTCCTTTAGTGCGGCCCACTTGAGTGTTGGCTCCATCTCATTTTTGTTCGCATGTCCTAATATGAGCTCAAAAAACAGATTGACGGGTGGATTTCTCTTCTCACAAACATCACGCTGGCCCACCTAGGTTTCCAATGCAGTAACTTCCTACGAAAGCCGAACCCGCGTCCATTCTAAAGTATCTTTTCCTACAGTATTGGGCGGGGACATTATTGAGTTGAATGACAGCCCAACAATGTATGACTGGAATTAGGCCTGCACACGGGTCGGGTTGGGCCCAACCCTAGACCGAACCTAAATATATTTAAAGGTCTGGGTTACCGTTCGAATCGTGACCGGGTTGAGCTGACCCAACCCTAACCCTACCCTACTTGTAAAAGGGTCAACCCTAACCCTACCCTACCCTACCCTAATTGTTAAACCGGGTCGGGTCGGGTTGGGTCGGGTTAGTACTATGTTTCTATGGTGTGGTCCACCTAAGATTTGAGTCAGCTTCATTTTTGGTATCATATCCTAAAATGATCTTTTAAAATAGTTGGATGGTGTGGATTTAAGACACATAATCAGGGGCCACCTACCTTGGTGGATCCCAGATGTCACCTAATCTGCTCCCTATGAGTGTGAGATGAGTGTAGCTTGGGTGAGAGTCGGTGAGACCCGAAACCAGCCATGTGGGTGAGACCCTAACTGACGCAGGGAGGACGTGGTAGGTCGATCACCAGTCTCCCTAACCGATAGTTTCTCGAATCCACGAGAAGAAAGAAAAGATAAAAAAAAAAAAGAAAAAAGAATGTAATTCCAAATAATTGTTTATTGAAGATTGAATGAATGGAAACGAAATTACAATGCATATAAATAGGAAACTAAACCCTATGTAAAGTATCAGACTCCAACTCCAACTTAAACTCCTAGAAAACGCAACTTACTATAAATAGTAAACTTACTATTTATAGAAGTCGTTCAATCCTACTAGAACTCTTGGTTTTCGACCAAAAATATAAAGTTATCAAACGGCCTTAACCACATTGTTCTACGAAATATTCTAAGCCCTTTTCATGTTGGGCACTAACTCTAAAACCCTACAGATGCAAAGTTATGATCGAATTAAAACTTACTATAAATAGTAAAACCGAAAATAAACTAGCCTAATGACCGTCGATACGGTCGATTCTGGTTGGTTGGCTAAAGTAGCTCGATCTACCCCAAATTGATATATTATACGTCCCGTAACTCATTCCGGATTGTGAGATATGACCGATTTACGGTCTTGACGGTCCGGATCACTTTTGACCTCGACCGGTCTTCTTTTGCTCCATCTCGGCCATGAAATAGTCAGCGACCCGTTCTACATCACTAACCATGAAATAGTCAGCGACCTGAGTGTATATTAGAATGTCGTCAAAATAAACAACAACGAAACGGCCAATGAACGGCTTCAACACTTGGTTCATTAAACGCATGAAGGTGCTTGGTGCGTTGGTCAAACCGAAGGGCATAACCAGCCACTCATATAGTCCTTCCTTGGTCTTGAAGGCCGTTTTCCACTCGTCACCTGGCCTAATACGAATTTGATGGTATCCACTCCGTAAGTCCAGTTTCGAGAACACCTTGAAGCCCTCAAGCATGTCTAGCATGTCATCCAACCGCGGTATTGAAAATCGATATTTAACTGTTATTTTATTGATCGCGCGGCTATCGATGCACATACGCCATGTTCCGTCCTTCTTTGGGGTAAGGAGTGTCGGAACGGCACACGGGCTCATGGTCTCTTTAATAAGACCCTTACGGATCAGTTCCTCCACCTGTTCCTATAGAATTTCACACTCTGTCGGACTCATCCGATAGTGCGGTCGGTTGGGTAGACTGGACCTTGGGATAAGGTCGATGTGATGTTGTATGTCTCGCATGGGAGGCAACTCATCAGATAACTCTCCAGGCCAAGTACTTTGAAATTCTTCTATCAGTGGTTTAAGGCGTTGAGGAATATTAGAGGATCCTGGCTCCTCGCCTTTTACCATAACGGCATAAATCTCGCCCGTTTCCTTTGATTCCTTAACAAACTCGCGAATGGTAAGGAGAGAGTTCCCCTTCACTTTAGAAACTTCAAGGTGTTTGTCTGGTGTCATAGGGGCCAAAACAATTTTTCGACCATCCTTGGTGAACATGTATATGTTTTCCCGTCCACTGTGGGTCACGTCTCGATCCGATTGCCATGGCCAACCAAGTAACATGTGGCAGGCTTCCATGTCAAACACATCACAGAGGACCTCGTCCTTATAGCTTTTACCAATGGAAAATGAGATAATACATTGATGAGTTACCTTAGTTTCGTTCACCTTCTTGATTCAACCGATAGAATAAGGGGTAGGATGCTTCGTCATAGGCAGATGTAACTTATCCACCATAACTCTCGAGACAATATTTTCGCTACTCCCACTGTCTATGATCACGTCACAGATTTTGCCCTGCACGATGCACTTTGTGCGAAAAATATTATGTCGTTGTGGGTGCACTTCCTTCCTGGGAGCGTAAAGTAGTCGTCTTACTACTAGCGATTCCCCATGATCTTCAGTCAGCCAATCGACATCTTCTGTGTCCCCCTCTTCGGCCTGTTCCAATTCAGGGTTGTCTTCTGTTGACTCACCTTCCACGCCGCCTTCATTCGTAGTTAAGTGCGCTGCAGGGCGTTGAGGGCAAGCGTTCGACTAGTGACTTGGTTGGCCACAACAGAGACAGTGGTCTGGTCTTGGCTGACCATATGGGTTGGGGATCCTGCTGGAACCCGCTGTAGTGGGAGCTGTACGTTGAGGTCTTGAGGAACCGCTTCCCCAGTCCTGGTTCGTGACCGTAGGAGGTTGAGGACGCCCTCTTAGATGCTCCTTGCCTTTGGCCAACGTTGTATCTTGAGTGGGTTCGGTGTTGGGATTTCGTGTTGCCGGATAGGGTCGAGCAGGGGGCCGTGACAGCTGTGTTTCTGCTCAAGTGGCCAATTGGTTGGCCTCACTCAACGTCCAGACTGGACGCATCTGGACTCGATCCTGGATTGCAAATCGCAACCCACCAATGAGTCGTGATACTTGTTGTGCCTCTGATTCTGATAAATTATTCCGTGTAGCCAATCGTTGGAATTCTTCAAGATATTCGGAAACGGTTCGATTCCCCTGACGACAATTTTGATATTGTTGGAACAAAATTTGTTCATAGTCGTTAGGGAGGAATCGAGCTCTCAAAAGCTATCTCATCCGAGGCCATGTTCGGATAGGGTGTCTTATTCTGACGAATGCGGGAAACCTGTAGGTTTTTCCACCATGCTGAAGCACCGGATTTAAATTTATATGCAATTAGTTTTACCTTCTTGTCGTCCGGCACTTCCATATAGTCGAAGTATCATTCGACCTCTGCCAGCCAGTCGAGGAACTCCTCTATTCGAAGTAGGCCATTAAAGCTGGGAAGATCAGTTTTGCCCCGATAATCTCGTTCTGCTCGTTCCACACGCTCATTCCCTAGCGCAGGTCGTCGTACGAATATGTCTTCGACCTCGTTATCACTTGGTTCTGAATCATTTGGTGTAACCCTACGGTTATCCACCTGGGGTGTTCTACGGACAACAGGATTGTCCCGTATAACAACTGTTGGTGGTTGTT
This sequence comes from Liriodendron chinense, assembly GCA_003013855.2. Classification (NCBI taxonomy): domain Eukaryota; kingdom Viridiplantae; phylum Streptophyta; class Magnoliopsida; order Magnoliales; family Magnoliaceae; genus Liriodendron; species Liriodendron chinense. The sequence goes on from ML058590.1 coordinate 2,945,540, forward strand.
GGTCGCCTTGGGCTCGAAGAGGAGCTAGCGATGCTGCAATCTGGTCGAGGGTCGCCTGTATACCTTGCAGGATCAACCGGTTCTCCCGTCGTGCTGCTTCGAATGCTGCCTCGAAGGCTGTCGCCGTTAGATAGTCCCTTGGAGCACCGTCCTTAGGATGAGGATCCAACCCTTCATTAGAGGTCATCGTCCTGAGGAAGAAACCTCTCTCTGATACCAATGACGCAGGGAGGACGTGGTAGGTCGATCACCGTCTCCCTAACCGATAGTTTCTCGAATCCACAAGAAGAAAGAAAAGATAAAAAATTTACTTCAAAATTATTATTTTACCAAACAATGCCTTCTTGGGTAATTAAAAATCCTAACAAATGTATTTCAGAGGGAAAAATGATTAAAATGTCCTGGGCCTTTTTTTTTTCTTCTTTCCTTTTTATCTGATGAAGCTGAGCACTGTGTGTCTCTGCATGCCATCCTGCTCATCCGACATTTGTAATCTACTGTAAGGATCGGTCAGAATAAAAAATAGGCGGGATCATTTTTGTACTTTTTTTTGTTAGTCATGCCACGCACCCAACTTGTTAGCTTGGCAATGCACCCACCCAGCGGTGGGGTTAGTGTGTCTCCTTGGCATTTCGAACGTGAGACATGCTGTTGAAACGCCTAGCGTCTTCCAGCGGGACCATACTTTGTAGTTTGTTACTTATGTCAACTACATATTATTTTCTATGGTGTGGTCCACCTAATCCGTGTATGGAGCTGATTTTTGCGCAAGTTGATCCACATGGTGCGGCCAACCCATTGAATGGGTTGGATGTCCTTATCTGTGGACAGATACATATTGAACAATGGTTCGATGTGAGCCTCTACTGTGACATGTATGTGACATCCGCTCAGACCAAACTTCAATAACTCAACTAGTTCACCCAGTCTCATCTTGTAATTTTAGTGGTTAAATAAAAATGAAATGGAAATTAAAAAAAATAATCATTTTTTATATATGAAATAGAGTAAAACCTTTATATATTATATATTTTAGGTAAAGAATAAGAAAAATGTATGTTTTATGTAAATTTTAAAACATACGTAAGAGCTGGGAACAGTGGTGAATCTCTTGTCCATGATTGGGCTCGTTAGACTCCTGACATCCTGGCTAATATTGATAGAATTGATTATGTCCAGTGATACAATGGCCACGACTGGTCACCTGTGATTTTTAGACCATGGTTCTGATGGATGGATGGATTGGATTTTCAACCTATATATGGTGCCTTGCTGGCATATGTGGGTGCACACTTTTCAATGTTCTAAAGTTTTGGGCCAAAATTGAGGTGTTAAAAACCTTTAAGGTGGTTATGTCACAGTAATGGTGGAAACTGATCCGTGTTATTGCAATTATCATCATGGTTGTTAAGTAGAGCTGAACATGAGTTGAGCTAGCTCGAAAAATTCACTCGAGCCAACTCGATTGAGCTCGATCCGACTTGAATCATAGATTGGTTCGGGTCAATCCGAGCGGCTAAACCCGTAGTTCGAAAAAAATCGAGTCGAGTTCGAACTGGGTCAAGCTCGAATCGACTCGACTCGAAACTAAGCTCGAACCCAACTCGCTTGAATTATATATATATATATATATATATATATATATATATATATATATATATATATATATATATATATATATATATAAAAGTTAAAAGTCAAAAGTAAAATCCTACCCGACCCACCTTTCCTTTTACCCTACCTGACCCATTTTCCCTTTTACCCTACCTTGGTTCCAATGCAAGTGAAACAAATGTGTTTATCTTATGCGCCTTGATTTTATTATTGTAATTATTTTATTATAATTTTAAAAAAGTATTAAAAAAATTCATATAACTCGATTCAACTCAACTCGACTCGAACAGCTCACTTGACCTGAGTTGATTCCAGCTCGACTCGGCCCGAACCAGTGAGCTGAGGAGAGCTATAGGGGTGAGCTTGAGCTTGGGTCATGGTGGGGTCGAGCTGAGCTGAGCTTGGCCTAGCTCGACTCAAACTCGACTCGTGTTCAACTCTATTGTTATAGGACTATGACAGTTAATTTTATTGAATGCCTTGGCCAAAATATCTGCTTAATGAGGCTCATCTTATTGGAATGCTTAAATTGTACAAGTGGGAGCAGATTAAGTGCGGCCTCAGCTTCACCCAAGATGGTGTGGCCCTTATTGTGGGGCCCACCTTGACGTATGTATCATATATCCACACCTCCATCTATCCTGCCATATCTTTTTAAAGCATGATTTCAAAAAATAAAGAAGATCAAAATATCAGGTTAACCATACTACAGAAAACAATGGTGATTGAATGCCCTGCAATTAAAAACTTCCTAAGGGCCACCGTAATGTTTTCATAATGTTTATTTGCCCTCTAACTTGTTGACAAGGTCACATAAACTTGGATTAAGGTAAAAAAAAAAGAAACAAATATCACCTTGATCCAAAACTTTTGTAGCCCATTAATAGTTAAATGCCATTGTTTCTAATGCTATGGTCCACCTGAGAATTAGTTCTGCTTCATTTTTAAGCACGTTACCTAAAAATGGATGGACCACGTGCATATAGAATCCATATATCAAGGTGGGCTCCACCTCTGAGAACCTTTAAAGGGTTGCAATAAATGCAAGGTATTTTTGTTAAAAAGGAATAAAAAAGGTTATAAAGGTCTAAGAAAAAATATTTCCAGTAAGGTTTATTTTTATTAAAATTGACACCTTATGTTTTCTTTGGTTAAAAACCCAATTAACTTCACCGTCTTGCTGCATCACTACACCCAATGAGACCTGAACTGAAGAAAGGGAGCAAGCTCTGCCACTCTAACACCCTCAAATTAACAGAAAGCTTAGGCATAGCTCTCTCTGTAAGGATTTTCACAGGTCATATCTAACATTTATCCATCTCTCTTCCGCAGATTAGCTTCACTGTCTTGCTGCATCACTGCACCCACTAAGACCTGAACTGAAGAAAGGGGGCAAGCTCTACAACTCTAACACTCTCAAATAGAAAGCTCAGGCATAGCTCTCTCTATAAGGATTATCACGGGCTATACCTAACGCTTCTCCATCTCTCTTCTCTGCTGAGTGTATTCACGTTTCTTGAAAACCATGGTATGCTCCTTTCTCCACCCATCTCTCTTTTGTCCTTCTTTCTTTTCTTCTTGGGTGTTTTTTTTTTTATTTTAAATAATAGATGGTGTATGCAATTTATCTTCTTCTTGGACTTCCACCCTTGACGTTTTATGGAGCCCATCATACCATTTAACCGGTCCATATGCTTTCCGACGTAGGGGCATGCAAAAATCAGGCTGGATCGTGATGTGTGTCGGACATCCACACATTGTGCATTTGGTGGGTCCCCTCCACAAAACACTCAAGTGGGCCGGGCCGCTGTTGAAACCAATCATGCCTAAAACTTCTGAAAGAACTTGGTGTGTCCCACCTGAGTTTTTTAATAGACTGAAATTTGGTATGACTCCTCATTCGATGAGACACATAATGGATGGGCTGGTTGTCTCAAACACATCTCAGTGGGCCTATAAACAATTAGGAAGGTTTGAATTGCTGGGCATCCACTCTTAACTGTTATATATGGTGTGGCCCACCTAAGTCATGGATTGGCCTGATTTTTAACAACATGATTTATCATAGAAGGTTGTAGCTGATTGATGGAGTGGATTTCTGACATACATCTCAATGGGGCCACAGAGCTCACCCTCATGGAAAGCTCTCATGAAATTGACCTATTGAGTGTGTGCGCGTATGCATGCATTTTATAATGAAAAATACATTTTCTGCTGTTGGAACTCTTAAGACCGTAAGTTTCATGCCAGATGCAAAACACTCCTATTTACATTACATGAATAATCATGACTTGCCTTTTAGTAGTATAGATTATCCAACTCAGCAATCAAGTATCCACACAACAGAGGTTTTGGATTGTTCGACCCATTTGATTTTGGAACTCTGACTTAGTTCCAGAGAGTCGTACAATTTAAGTAATTTAGTTTGAGTTAATGTAGGTCAGGTGTACAATTTGTGAATGCTTGCATATCAAGCATCACAAGCAACCACAGTACCAAACAACTCCCTCTTAGTTCATACATCTTTCTATACCAATTAGACTAATCTTAATTTGGTTCTCTGATCAAAATAATTCAATTCCCAACTTCACACCTTATATATTATATCAGAATAATCAGGGAAATTAATAACCGATTTAGAAAGAAAAACCTTCTTAAATTGGATTGCTGTTCAAAATTCACGGATTGTAGAAATGATTAATATAATTAGGATGTTTATTCGTTTAGATGGTTATTTAACGAACATGCCAACACAGATTCTAGGCCATTGGGCAAAAAACAATTAGTCTAGTCCACTAATTAGGCTGGCCAGAAATTGACGATAAAATGAATGGGCAGAGGAAACAAATGGTCAGTGACCTATATTTAATGTATGCATGTTGCCTTTAACGGTCCTACCTCTACTTTTTGTGACGGCCCATGTTCATGGGGGGCTCAATACGAAGAAAGGTCCAGACCTTGCACACAAACACCAAAATGGTTTCAACACTTGAGGTCTTGGAATCGATTCCCAAGTGGGGGTGGCTAACATTGTGGTGTGACTGGCAGTCTGGGTGGGTGTACTAACAGTGGGTGTATGTACTAACCCCCCCACCCCCCCCCCCCCACCCCCCCGGGTGTGACTGGCAGTCTGGGTGGGTGTACTAACAGTGGGTGTATGTACTAACCCCCCCCCCCCCCCCCCCAAAAAAAAAAAAAAAAAAAAAAAAACACCAAAATGGCACTTTATCACAAAGTTTATTGTCCTTGTTGGTTTCTAACTTGTAACCCATTTATTTGCAGGAAAGCTGTATTCTAGAGTCATTGGGATCAAAAGATTGATCCAGTCCTAACAAATGGAGGAAAGCTGTATTCTAGAGTCATTGGGATCAAAAGATTGATCCAGTCCTAACAAATGGAGCATATGGTTTCTGTTCGGCTGTGAATGGGCCCATCCAGTGGTTAAATTTTTAACTGATCGGTCTGGGACTACATAGAATTTTGAATTTGCTTGGCACAGGCACAACCCATTGACAGCCCAGGTTTTGTGATTGTTATGCTGATTGCCCGCTATGGTTAGTGTGTAGCCTAGGAGCTGTCCATATATGAAAGTTCCTTAACATTCAAAATTCATCCTTTGGGGGTCGTTTGGAACCATGGAAACAGTGGTAAATGGTGGGAGGTTTAATAACTTCCAGGAGTTGTTAGGGGTCTGAAATGCCAATACTGTGTTGGGAGCGCAGCCCGCAGCAAAAGGCAAAGAACCGAATGAGGGCAAACCACAACAGCAAACAACCAAGAAAATTCAACATCCAAGAGATAATTAAAAAATCCGAATTTTACATGGAAACTCATGGGTAAACAACTATGGCACAAACTAAAATCCACTATGAAAATTAGAAGTTTATAAGAGATGAAGAAAACTCACCTGGATCTAATCCCCACAAAGATAAACCCAAGCCTTTTCTCTTCCCCTAAAACTCTCTCAACCCTTGTACACGTCTAGGACTCCCCGTATTACCCTAATCCCACATTATACCCATTTAAATAGCATAAAACCAAAATTAGAAACAAATTTGGGTAAAAACTGTGCATCCGACCTAAGCAATTTGTCAGCCGTCGAGCTCCGTATTAGAACCTGTCGGGCACCCTACACTGGTTAGGTCTATCCTGGGAGTTTCAAGCACCTTATTGAAAGCCGTCAGGTGCCCAACAACCCCTAAAAAATAAATCCAATAGTGTCTAGATTCCAAAAGCCTCATCCGGGGCAGTTTCCGACGCCTGACCTAACCTCATCGGGCGATCGAAACCCTTTTAGTGTAAAGATTGAAAACATCCCCAATAATCTTTATCGTGGCTTCAATCTTCAAGATCCATTGCTCCAAAGCTCCATCCTTCAACTCTACTCTGTCTCCATCATATCTCCACCACACATTAACTTCACTCCAGCACCTTCACACCCCACTCACTCAGTTGGCTTTTGTGTGCATGTCACAAACGAGCATCTATGGATTCTGCTACAGCCGTCGTAGCTCTACTAGACAATGTGCTTTCGATCAACTTGTAAAGATGGCCGCACCTCCCTGCCTTCATCATTACAAGGCCCCTTTGACACTTTACAAACCCAATCTAAGTCAATGAACTTGCACCACATCGCCTCGAGTGTACTAAGAGAGATCAAATTATTTTTACCTTAGGGACATGTCTCACATCTGTCAGAACTCATTTGATCCCATTGACCATCTTAATGTGCACCTTGTCAATACCAACAACTTTGTAGACATAGTCATCGCTCAAGAACACCGATTCATCATCATACTCACTACATGTCATGAATGAACTCCGGTCAGGATACATGTGATACAATTTACCTGAATTGAAAAGTCACTCACCGTAGAGTAACCCAGATCTGGATATAGTTAATACATCGCCACAATCACTAATGTCCTCTATGTCTTCTGTGGTATTAGCCTCCCTAGAAGAATCTCCAGACTTCTCTTGCTTTGCCTTAGGATTTGAACAATCCCTCTTCATGTGCCCTTCCTCTTCACAATTTCAACACCTCACTTTGCTCTTCCCTTTGTCCTTCGATTTAGATCTCGATTACGAACATCCTCCATCCCACTCAGAACTTCTTTAACTCATAAGCAGTGCTTCCTCCATAGAAGAACCCACGTCACCGCTTTTCTTTCCCATCGCCTGCGACTGGAGGGTTGAAATAACAGTCTCAATGCTAATGGTCTCCCTATTCGCGCACAAAGAGTCCTCGAACGACTCATATGATCTTAGAAGAGAATTTAACAAAATGCACGCTTGATATTCGTCTTTCATTAGTTCATCTACATTTAACAATTAACAAACGAGCCTATTAAAGTTGCCGATGTGTCTCTCAACTTCAGTTCTCTCTGTCATCTTCAGGTTGAACAGCTGAAGTATTAGATACAAGTGGTTTTTCAAAGATTTCTTCGTATAAATGTTCTCTAATTTAGCACATGTATCTGCCGCAGTCTTCTCCCTTATGACATTATATAGGACTTTATTCGTTAGACACAACTGGATTCAGATATTGACGCTCTAATCCATCTTCTTTCACTCTACCTCTATCATAATGTCCGGTCGCTTTCCAAGGAATTAATGTGTCTTCCAATCCTTACTGAACTAGGAGGCCCTCATCTTACCTTCCATAGCTCAAAGTTATTTTTTCAGAACACTTCTCTATGTTGAATCTCATGATAGACGCTATTGATACCTCGTCTAAGATTCTGTCCGCCACCCAATGTACGCTCTAATACCACTTGTTCGGAGTGCAGCCTGCAGCGAAAGGCGAGGAATCAAACGAGGGCAAACCAAAATGGCAAACAACCAAGCAAATTAAACATCGAAGAGAAGGCAATCTGAATTTTATATGGAAAAAGCCTTCACGGGTAAAAAAACCACGACACAAAGCAAAATCTACTGTGAAAATCAGAATTTTACAAGAGATGAAGAAAACTTACCAGAATTTAAGCCCCATATAGAGAAACTTAAGCTAACCCAAGCTTTTTCTCTCACCTTAGAACTCTCTCAACCCTTTGAACACATCTACGACTCCCCGTGTTATCCTAATCCTACATTACACCCCTTTAAATATTATAAAACCATAATTAAAAACAAATCTTCTAAAAGCTTTTGCACCCAACCTCATAGTTTGTTGGCCATTGGGGCCCTATCAGAACCCGTAGGGCTATGCGTAGGCCCTAATTCCATGCCCCCAAAGCTCTCGGTCCAATATTCCCAAAAGGATCTCCACCAAATAAAAATCCAAATATTTTTTCGGAAAAGGCGCAAAAAAAAAACTTTGGAATGGGTGCCTTGTCAGATAGAAGTCGTCGAGGCCCTACATCCCGCAAAAAAACAAATTCAGTAGTGTTCAAATTCTAGAAGCCTCATCTCAGGTTATTTTTGGGCTCGTCTGATCCGATCGGGTCGGTTGGGCGACTTGCAAACCCTTGTGTTTAAGATTGGAAGAAACCATGGTTTAGTCCCTGTTTGGTAGGAAAAGACCAAATTCAAGGCCATGAGGATTTAGGATCATCTAATACCTTTCCTCCAAGGAAACAGTGGTGATTGAGTGCCTCACAATTAAAAATTCCAAAGGGCCCATCATAAGGTTTTCTTAATATTTATTTTCATCGTAATTACACTAGTAGCCCAAGCTTTGTTAGCCTATTGTGATGAATGTACCTTTTTTCTTTTTGTCACGCAACGCATCCACCTTGGTAATTGCACAACACACCCACACAGTTAGTCACATGATGCACCCACCCATCAGTGGGGTTAGTGTGTCTCCTTAGCATTTGAACTTGAGACCTATTTTTGAAACGCCAAGGCATCTTCCAGCTGGGCTAGCAAGTGTGATGAGCGTACCTAGAGCATGATGTACCCTAGGCTCTGTTCTATCCATGTTGTCTGTTTTAGGGCATGAGCCCACAAAAAGGCAGGTCTAAAGCTTAAGTCACTACAAGAAATTCCATTTTTACCGACGAATGATTTCGTCGATAATCAGTAAAATTTCGTCGGGAAATCTTTTTCCTGACGAAATTTTTCGCGGCTAACATCGTCGCAGAAAGGCCGTCGGTAAAGGTTTTTACCGACGAAACAAATTTTCGTAGGTAATAATAAAACCATTACCGACGAAAAAATTCGTCGGGAAAACATATAAATTTTTGTCGGAAATAAAAATGATACGTCGGTGAAAAAGCTTTTACAGACGAAATTTTTCGTCGGTAAAAGTTTTACCGACGAAAGATTTCGTCGGTAATATCTTTTCGAGTTTATCACCGACGAAATATTTCGTCGGTAAAACTTTTCGCCTTTTATTACCGACGAAAAATTTCGTCGGTAAAAAACTTTTTCATTTTTTTACCTACGAACAATTTCGTCGGTAATAGTATTTCCTGTCCCGGTTTCATTTGTTTTCAAAATTCAGGAAAATTCCTGATATACACCTGTAAAGAAACCTATACATTTTTCTCTTATTCACATCCACATACATATGAATAAACAGAAACTACACTATCCATACACAAATAATCTATTCCACATCCACAAACAAACAATATTCATCCACACACAAATACATATAAGTTAAAAGTCGTATATTAAAAAAAATAATCAGGAAGATGAAGGCGGAGGTGGCGGGGCATTGGCACCAAGGCGTGTAGCGAGAACGTGAAACATCTCCTGCATCCGTCGCTCATGCTCCTACCGCTCCTGCCGCAACTCCTCTTCTCCTCCTCTCCTGCTCTTCCCGTCGCCTCTTCTCCTCCTCCCTACGCCTCTGCTCCTCCTCCTCCCTACGCCTCTGGTCCTCGCTTTGCCTCTCTAGCTGCTCTCGAATCTCATCGACGACGACCCGTAGCTGCTGAACCTCTCTCTCTGCGATTCAGCTCGGCGTTGAGTGCTCTCACCAGCTACGGATCGGCTGGAGCCACCTCTAGTTTGTGCCATGAGCTTGGCACCATGGCCAAGCCCACGCACATATCCAGAACGGGTGCCAAGCACCTCGCTCAGGATTTCTGGCTCACTCCGCTGACTACCATCGGGAGTGGGCTGACTGCGTATGGTGTCCATCGCCGCCTGTAATGAAAATATATGAAATTTCATAAAAAATGACATGAATGACATTATTATCAATCAATGCGCAATTAAATTTTACAAAGTAAAGATTTTTACCCAATGCTCACTCGCTCTAGGATGAACCCAAGATCCCGTCGCCTGCCGACAGTGAGTCCCTCTGTAGAGGTCTACTGGTCCAAGCTCCTGGCCGATGACGGAATCTCGCTGCGCAATCGAAAGGAAAAAAGACTTATAATAAATGCCAATCAAAATAATATATTAACTTAATAATCATCAATAATTTCTTACCATGTCGTAACGATGTCGTACAAATGACTATGAACTAGCTACGTGGTTCACTTGTAACTTTTCCCTATTCGCAGAATTTATTCTACTCCTCTTCTGAACACATTATACAAAATAAATTTCTATTAATTGCGGATTTAATTGTGAATTTAATTGTTACCTTAAAATATTGTACATGTAAATATTACCTGAAAAGCCTCCGACGAAAATCTCTCGCAGAGTATCCACCAGTCGTCTGTAGTAATGTGTGGCGGTGCGGACAGTACGGCCTCATCGTGTGTCCTGCACCTCTTGTACCGCTGGTGCAACTCTCCGCGGTACTCCTTGAACCGCTCTCTAATCATGTTGTCGACGGCATGAGAAATGTAGGGAACATTCAAATCGAAGTCAAATTTATCCTGCAGTTTCGTAAATAATAAATTAAGGCAATAAACTTATTAACAATAGGACTTAACCGTAAATGAACTTTCACAAAAGAAAATTTCAATTTACTAAACTTTACCTGAAGGCGCTGACGGATGAGCTGTTGCACATCATCTGTCACGTCAGTCCAACGGGGGGTGGTGGCGGGGATCAGCGATCGGCATAAGACACCGACCTCAGACGTAAACAGTCTGGCACTGTCCCGAACAGGTCTAAGGCAGTCCTGTGGGAACTCTACCGCCACCCTACCCTCACACGTAAGTCGCTCTAAAACTAACCCACGCGTGGGTCCACGTCCTCGTCGGCTGGTAGAAGATGCTGTTGTGAAAAGATATATGTAAGTAACAATATAAAAAGAAATCACTAAATAAATGTCTAGACTTACATGCAGTGCCCGGTGTATGCTGAACCGAAGGATCAGATGACTGTGATGCACCGTGCGACGTCGATGCTTTCTGCGTCGCATCACGGGTGGAAGGGGTAGATCCAGTGCGCGAACGACCTGATCTCCCACCTGGTGTCATGATTGAATATATCTGAAATACAAACTTATAAATTTAAACAATGTCAATGCAAGTTTATGGACATCATTGTAGAGTGAATTTGTGCTTATGCTTAGAGAGATGATAAAAATATGATTAGATCATTACACTATAATGCAAGCAGAATATAATAAAACCGTAAACAGAATATAAAAGTTGAAAAATCCATTACACATTATCATTCTATATTAAATACATAATACATATATTTCATTGTAATATAAATTAACTTCGGATCAACTATCCGAAATACTCCCTGAGTAAGTTATCGTACGCTGTAGATGTATATGTCAAGCTGTATGAAGCACTCGACAATGTTACAGCCAACATGCCAGTCACAATAGGAGAAATCTGATCTCTCGGGACTCCATTCAGATGTGCAAGTGATAATGTCGCATCTTCCATATGAAGTTTTCTGCGGTTATATTCCTCAATCAGGTCCGAAATTTCTTTGAGATTGTATAATCTTTCATCTGAGTCATCGTCTTCCTCCCTACATTTCTCGACCAGACCGGGTATCTCTCTGACCCTACCAGAAGAATATAGGGCCGGAAAGTCCATCCGCAACAGCTGATGAAGTATGCTGCGTGCTTCCGCTACGCTCCAGTTTGTGGAGGACATGATCAGAAAGTGACTTAACTATAAATGTAGATTATAAACAAGTCAATTCAGGAAAAAAAATCATGACTTGTAAAACATATATACATGTAATAATCAAATTAATCGAATTGAAAATTACATGTACATCTTGTATACATTTAATAATCATCGTCTGAATCATTATCGCTTAGGACTCTTTCTTCTTCACCATCACTATCGCTGATCAGAATTTCCTCTTCATCGTCTGCAACGCTGTCATCGATGAAAGCGCTATCATCTCTAACAATATCATTTATGATTGAGGCATCAACATGATCAGGTGGCACATCATCTCTATTCAATTGCACCACATCAATATCAACATTTGGATCATTCCCTCTATCCCAAGATGGCATGTCTTCTTTATATGCTTGTTCAACTGACGACGTTCTATTACTCCCTTCATCGTTATCTTCAACGTCTACTTCGGAAACGTCAAATATGTTCCTGGGCTTTATTTTCTGCACCACGTGCCAAGAGCCGCCTAACTTGGTGTCAGCGAGGTAGAATATTTGTTCGGCTTGGCCGGCTATGATAAATGGGTCATCTTTAAACCACTTCCGAGATAAATTTACGCTCGTGAAGTAGTTATCAGTCTGTATTCCCAACTTTTTATTTCCAATGTCCCACCAATCGCATTTAAATAAGTACACCCGCTTTCTCATACAATAACTCAGCTTAATAATATCCGTCAAAACGCCATAAAAATCAATTTCGACCTCCTCATGTGTTCCCTTCACAACCACACCACTATTTTGTGTGGTCCTATATTTCTCATACTCCTCAGTGTGGAACCGAATCCTGTTTACAATACAACCTGTATATCTAGATACACGTCTATCAAGGCCACACGTCAGTGAGTAGAGCGCATCAGACGCATCCGCAGAGTTGCTAGCGCGCAACATCTGCATCTATCATCACGTACAGAATATAAATGTACGTTTAGGCATTTAAAATTACGTGTAAATATTGTGCAATACAATAATATTGTAAGTGTGGTGAGATAGAAAGTAAATTAATCTTACACGTTTTGCAAACCATTCTGGAAACAAATCCTGATGCATTCGATCATAATTTGTAGGGTATTGGGACTTCATCTCCTCGATGTGTTCGTTATACACAATTGGTACGTTGTAAGTAAGAAATTTGAGATTAAAACTGTCTGTAGATATACAATTATGTGCGAAGACTTACTCCAAGTACGACTCTATTTCTTCACAGTTATGCAACACATACCACCGCGCCTTCGCTTGATCCCAAGGGTCCATATCCTGAAACGTCGGCGATCCTAAAGGACGGACGTTATGTGCGAACACAGATATGAGTCCTTGTTCATGCTCCTGCCCTGCATCGGCATTCTGATCTTCTCCGTTGAATCTAGTCTCTATGTCACGAAGATACATGGAGCAAAATGTTAGGCACTCATTATCAATGTACGCCTCAGCAATGGATCCCTCTGGACGTGCCTTATTCCTCACATATTAGTTTAATGTGTGAAGGTATCTGTACACAAAATCAATATGTTTAGGACATGAAAACATGGATATACATAGTTTTTGGAATGAATAAAAATTTATGATCATTGTTCAATCACCTTTCGATCGGATACATCCAACGATATTGTACTGGGCCTGCAAGCTTCGCTTCGTGCGGTAAGTGAATCGCTAGGTGTACCATGACATCGAAAAACGCAGGTGGAAATATTCTTTCAAGTTTGCAAAGGATTACGACAATATCCTTCTCCAGTCGTTTAATAACCTCTACATTCAAAGATTTCGAACACAAATCCTTAAAGAATATCCCCAACTCAATCAACGTAGCACTGACATCCTTGTTAAAAAATCCACGAATCGCAACCGGTAGTAGACGTTGCAGAAGGATGTGACAGTCATGACTTTTCATTCCTGTTACCTTACAGTCCGTAATGTTTACGCCCCGAGAGATATTCGATGCATACCCATCGGAAAATTTCACCTTGTTCAACCATTCACGTACACGTTTTTTCTCTAGTTTTGTCAATGTGTAGCAGGCTGCTGGTATAGTATATGAATTTCCATGTAGTTGCAAGTGCAACTCTTTCCTTAAACCCATTGCTTGTAGATCCAATCGAGCCTTAAAACTGTCTTTTATTTTCTTCTCTATGTTCATCAATGTTCCAAAGACATTCTCACATATATTCTTCTCAATATGCATGACATCCAAGTTATGTCGTAATTTCAGATGACTCCAATAAGGCAACTAAAAAAAATGCTCTTCTTCCTCCAGTTGTACTCCAATACTGTACGTTTTCTCTTCTTCAAGTGCGGTGCCTTACCAAATCTAACTTCTTCAATGTTACTCAGTTGTTGTAACACATCTTCTGCAGATAGTTCTTTCAGTGGTGGCCTATGATCTTGTTTGCCATCAAAGATTACCGTCTTCCTGCGCCAACTATGATCCCTCGGAAGGAAGCGACGATGGCCCATATAACACGTTTTTTTACCATGCTTCAATGACAATGAACAAGTCTCAGTACTACATGTAGGACAAGCCAACTTTCCCTTCGTGCTCCACCCAGACAAATTCCCATATACAGGGAAGTCATTTATTGTCCACAAGACCGCTGCATGCAATCGAAACGTCTGTTCTGCAAAAGTGTCATACGTCTGGACACCTTGACTCCACAACTCGTTTAACTCATCTACTAACGGTCGGAGATACACATCAATGTCATTCCCCGGTGACTTGGGTCCAGGAATAAGCAACGACATCATAAAAAATGATTCCTTCATACACAACCAAGGAGGTAAATTGTAGGGCATAAGTATCACTGGCCACATACTGTACGAGCTACTCATATTACCAAATGGATTAAAACCATCACTTGCAAGACCTAGCCAAACATTGCGAGAATCTTCTGCAAACCAGTCATATTGCTTATCAAAATGTTGCCAGGCTTCAGAGTCAGCGGGATGCCTCAATGTATTATCATCATGAATGCGTTTCTCCTTATGCCACCTCATATCTTCAGCCGTCTTGCTCGACTTAAACAATCTTTGTAATCTTGATTTCAATGGAAAGTACCTTAACACCTTTTGTGGAATTTTCTTACGCTTAGCTTCGTCATAGTTCCACCAAGACTCTCCACATTGTGGACACTCCTCAACATTTTCATGTTCTTTCCAATACAATACACAATCATTATACATGCATGTATGAGGATGTAACCAAGGCCCAAGTCTCGCATTAAGGATTTTGCCTCGTAATGAGACTTAGGCAATGTCTCACCTTTAGGTAATACTTCTTTCAACAAGCCAAGTAACATGTCGAACGATTTATTACTCCAACGATTTATTGTCTTTAAATGAAGTAACCTTGTGAGGAAATTCAACTTGGAGAAGTTCCGACACCCCGGATAGAGTGGACGTTGCGCATCCCTCAACAACCTACTAAACTTTTCTAATTCGACATCACCCATAGGAGGAATATCCTGGCTAGTACTTGTCGCTGCAAAATCAGTATCCACAATTGTTCCCCTTAACACATCCCCAATGATATCTTGCATATCGTCAACATCTTCATCTTCGTCATTAGGCACAATTGGGTCAGCAAGGACTTCAGTGGCCTCAACTCTCTGGTGGAAGTCCTCACCATGATGAATCCACCAAGTGTAACCCTGGTCAATCCCAACTATGAACAAATCATCTTCCACTTTGTCCAATGTCATGTGAATCATGTTCTTGCATTTTCGGCACAGACACCTAATTCTATTACCTGAATCTGCCCGATATCTCGCAAATTCTATGAACTCCTTAACACCTTCTTTATACTCTGGGCCAAACCGATTCTTAGCTTGTATCCAACTCTTATCCATATCTACAATGCAAAGATTAGAGTCAGGTTTAATTTAGGTGATTTGAGTTTAGGATTAGGTTTAGGGCATAGGTTTAGATTTTCGGGTTCGGGATCGGGTTTCGGGTTTGGTTTTCGAGTTTGGGTCTAGGTTTAGGTTAGGTGAATGGATTTAGGAATAGGTGTAGGTTTAGTTTAGGTGCCATGAGTTTAGGATTAGGTTTAGGGCATAGGTTTGGATTTGCGGGTTCGGGATCGGGTTTCGGGTTTAGTTCTCGTGTTTGGGTCTAGGTTTAGGTTAGGTGAATGGATTTAGGAATAGGTGTAGGTTTAGGTTAGGTGACATGAGTTTAGGATTAGGTTTAGGGCATAGGTTTGGATTTGCGGGTTCGGGATCGGGTTTCGGGTTTGGTTCTCGTGTTTGGGTCTACGTTTAGGTTAGGTGAATGGATTTATGAATAGGTGTAGGTTTAAGTTAGGTGACATGAGTTTAGGATTAGGTTTAGGGCGTAGGTTTGGATTTGCGGGTTCGGGATCGGGTTTCGGGTTTGGTTCTCGTGTTTGGGTCTAGGTTTAGGTTAGGTGAATGGATTTAGGAATAGGTGTAGGTTTAGTTTAGGTGACATGAGTTTAGGATTAGGTTTAGGGCATAGGTTTAGATTTACGGGTTCGGGATCGGGTTTCGGGTTTGGTTTTCGTGTTTGGGTAAAGGTTTAGGTTAGGTGAATGGATTTAGGAATAGGTGTAGGTTTAGGTTAGGTGACATGAGTTTAGGATTAGGTTTAGGGCATAGGTTTGGATTTGCGGGTTCAGGATCGGGTTTCGGGTTTGGTTCTCGTGTTTGGGTCTAGGTTTAGGTTAGGTGAATGGATTTAGGAATAGGTGTAAGTTTAGGTTAGGTGACATGAGTTTAGGATTAGGTTTAGGGCATAGGTTAGGTGACATGAGTTTAGGATTAGGTTTCGGGCATAGGTTTGGATTTGCGGGTTCAGGATCGGGTTTCGGGTTTGGTTCTCGTGTTTGGGTCTAGGTTTAGGTTAGGTGAATGGATTTAGGAATAGGTGTAGGCTTAGTTTAGGTGACATGAGTTTAAGATTAGGTTTAGGGCATAGGTTTAGATTTGAGGGTTCGGGATCTGGTTTCGGGTTTGGTTTTTGAGTTTGGGTCTAGGTTTAGGTTAGGTGAATGGATTTAGGAATAGGTGAAGGTTTAGTTTAGGTGACATGAGTTTAGGATTAGGTTTAGGGCATAGGTTTAGATTTTCGGGTTCGGGATCGGGTTTCGAGTTTGGTTTTCGAGTTTGGGACTAGGTTTAGGTTAGGTGAATGGATTTAGGAATAGGTGTAGGTTTAGTTTAGGTGACATGAGTTTAGGATTAGGTTTAGGGCATAGGTTTAGATTTACGGGTTCGGGATCGGGTTTCGGGTTTGGTTTATGACATTATTATTATTATTATTATTTACCTACCGATCTTGTTGCCCGTGGTAGTGGGATTTCTATCATTCGCAAGCAAAAGTTGGTTAACAACGAAGGCTACTATGAACACCCCAATTCGTATATATATAGTTCAAGTGGTACATTGAGCGAAGGTAATTACTTCGTTTCAACATTGGGGTCTTAGTATCAATTTTCAAGTGGAGTGTGGCTAACAGTGGTGTGTGTGCTGACAGTGCCCAAAAACTACGGGTGCCATACACCTAATACAATTTAAAACTGTTTAAATTAAGGTGCCAGTTTAGATGTATCGTCAGTCAAATATTACACTTGTTTGATTATCTATCAGTCTGACTGGTTCTAACAAATAGAAGTGTAGTTCATAGTAACTCAAATGGCCAGCCAGTTTTGAGTCTAGATGCAGGGACAAATGATCGTGCAGCTGGATTGACTAGCAATTGTTCAAACACAGAACAGTGCAGGCAGTTAGGGATGGCAACATGAGACACGTCTGAAATGTGAACTTCCCACAAGGTTGTTCATACTTTTTTTTTTGTAAACACCCTTGCACTCAGGCCGTAGTGGGATTTCACTGTTGGAAATCCAGTCAGAGGAAGCATCGAAGAAGATCAAACAATCATCACACGCCACACAAACAATCAACCCAAAGATGATCCGTTTTTACGTGGAAAACCCTTACGGAAAAAAAACCACGGCACAAAGTGACACCTCCACTATGAATCTCAGATGATTACAAAGCTAATCTACCCACAATTTGCGCGAAGAATATCAGAGGGCTCGATGCTTGGTAGAGAGCGATATCTCTGGAAGCTTTTAGGAAAACGGATGAACTGCTTCGTATAAGGGTTGCGGATTACAAGGGATGATACTGGCAGCTTCACAGAAGATTAGACAACCCTCATTTTGTCGGACTTCGACTTAGTCTGATTTTCCATATAGATCTGCTTGGCGCTCTTCCCGGTCGTCTTCGGACGACCGCGCTTGGCAGACTGAGCAGGCTCAATTGGGCTCGCTTCGCCCTCTTCGGACCCGACAGCCTCATCAGTCTGAAAGCCTTGTAAGGGAGCGTACCACGCATCCCATTCCTCCTGGGTACCCTCATCAGGAGGGGGCAGTAAGGCCTTGTCGCAAAGTATCTTTAGCTGGACATTCTTCGGAAGGGTCAGAATACGTTCGTAGAAATTGAATGTCTCAGGCGGGAGAAACCACTGTGGGTTCTCAGCTGACGGTCTGGAAGCCTGCTTGATAGCAGCCCGCTTACGCTTGGATGGAGTTTGAGACGGACCCGAAGGACCGGCTTGCGAAGGGTCGCTGGCCATTATAATCTGCGATGGCATAGAAAAGGGGCTTAAGTACAGAGCACGTGAAAATATCCTCATAAAGACCATTAAGCATTCACGAAATCCAAAAGCATGAGAAGCAACAAGTAAGCGAAGAACAAGCACCGATCCAGGCCAATGCGCAACATCACCAACCAATGAAAATGAATAGAAATGACAACACCCGCAAACAACATCATCACAAACGCACAAGCTTCCAAAAGACGGAAATAAGGCGGAAAAGTATGATCAGCATTCATTAAACCACGAGGGCCATGCCAAAGCCCAAACCATTCAAAGTCAATTGTTTTGAAAAGATAAAAAGCCGACAGTCAATATCAAATGATCCGAAATTGTGGGGACCCCCCCCCCTTCCTCAAGCCAGAAAATGAAAATTTCAGTCTTACACCAGAGGAAGAACTCGAGCCCTCAGCTCATCGACCCTCGCTTGAATCTGGGCCTCCTTGTAGACCAAGTCCACCAAGATGGAGATACATTGTTGCACAAGGTCGAAGTTCAAATGCTCAGCATCGGTGTAGTTCCTTATCGCAGACAAGTCAATCGCCAAGTCATCATGCTCCCGGAGAGCCGCCCTGACCATCCTCCAAATACCGGCACGACGATCCCGGGTATTCGGCCTCCGCCAAGGGAATAAGCCAAGCCAGGAACCTCCTACTCTCCCTCTTCTCGTCCCTTAGGAAGTGGAGACGTTTCGAGAGGGACAGAAAGGAAGCAGCCAGAGAAGGCTCCGCCGCCTCCAGTACCGCCAATTCCTCCAGGAGAGAAGAATCGCCAATGTAGCCAGATATAGCCTCCTTGCGCTCATCGGAGATGCTCGCCATCGCCGAGATATTCTGCATAGCCCGGAGGATCCGGCGAGATTCAGCGCCAAGGCGAGTCGAGGCTTCAGCCACCTCATCGCATTGAGTAGCAAGAGATGACCAAGCCTCGGGTTGGTCCAGATCGTTTAAGAGCCGCCCCATGCAGTCACGAGCCGCGCGAAGGGAAGCACAGGTTATGACCATTGTCTGCTAAAGAACAAGACAGATGAACCCGTAAGGCAGTCCGACAGAAGAAAAATGCACCAAAATCGCTCGCGCAAAGCCAGAAAAGCCGAGAAACAACATGCAAAGGTACGCTCGAAACAACACTTTAAAATCATCATTAGAATTGCCCGTTAAATTAAAGCAGCCAGGGAGTCTCCCAAGTGTATGAGACCCTACGCCTCCATAAGACGACTGGCACGCATGCGCGAACGCGCAATAGAGGCATGGGGGTTCACACCCTTTGGAGACACGACGGACCGCCGGTGCGAAACCCGCGGAAACCGCAGACTCCACCGAAGCCCACGGGTTAGGTGCGCGAGGTTTCACATGCCCTGTTGATACTCAAAGCAGATCTGGTTTAATAGGAGGGTGCATAAGACCCCACGCACCCGGAACAAATCCCAAATATCGTGAGCAACGGTCAAATGAACTCGCAAGTAAGTCTGTTAAGCCACGATAAGCACACCAAGGTAGGACACCGGAATTGGACAACTTCTCCAACTCAGAGATCAGCGCCTATTGGCCTGAACGCACCTTGCGATCGGGCCAATTGATCAAGTCCGGAGATGTGTGTGGGATCCGGTTTACGTAACAGATTTAGTAAATTTCACTAAGTCTCAAAGTCGCACGCACAGGGCCCAGCGCGTCCAAGAAATGGTAAAATCCACCAGCGCGTCAATAAAAAGAGTTTTCTGAGGCATGACTACGCGCTGAACCCAGCGCATCGAAAAATTACAAAGTTCAACGCGCTGAGCCCAGCGCATGAGTTTAACAGCACGGGACGGTACGCTGGACTTAGCGCGTCGCTAAAAGGGAATTAAGCACGCGCTACTCTATGGCGCGTTCAGAAAATTCAGAAGTTAGTTAAATGGCCGCGCTATGTGTAGCGCATCGATAAAACACCCAAAGTTCAAATACTTCGACGCGCTACCTATTTAATCGATGCGCTGGAGACAATAAATCGATGCGCTGGCGAAAAATGGATGCGCTGGCCAAGAGCTCCGGCCGTCGAAAATGAACAGTGAAATGACAAAATGACATGGGCGGCCCTATTTATAGTGGGACCCGGAAAATCCGACGCGTCGCCATGGACCGCCGCTCGTCCATCCCAACGCGTCGGAGGGGCATCTGTTGGGGTCCCAAAAGTGAAGATCTTCAAAACAATGAGTATGGGTACCCCAATCATCACTTTATTGAATCAAGGGCCAGTGCATCGAAGACCGCGTCGAAAATCGCAACATGCATTTAACCAAAAGAACAGGAAATTGAGTCGGTAGTGGACCCCACCGGACACCGTGACCAAAACTGTCAAAATATAGGGGGATTACCTCAATTACCAAGAGATAGGAACAGTGCATCGGTATTCATCACAAGGCGGGCCCCACAAATTCCCCAATTTGCAAAACCCAATATTGGAAGGGCACGAGTACGTCCAGCGCATCACGAAATTCGGACTGATTGAATTATAGGACGCACTGCCTCTAGCGCGTCTACAAATTCACCCGGCGCATCATGTAATTCAGTGATTTTGAATTACAGAACGCACTGCCCCCAGCGCGTCTACAAATTCACTCAGCGCATCGTGTAATTCAACCATTTCGAAATTCAGGACGCACTGGCCCCAGCGCGTCCCAAAATACGTCCAGCGCATCAAAAAATCAGCCAATTTCAGGCCGCGCTGACAGCTAGCGCGCCCTGAGAATCAGCTTCCGAACTCGGTCATTTCGAGACGCGCCGAGTGGCTTTAATCAACGCGCCGACCCATTTTCTCGACGCGCTACACGTGTCGACCGCCTATTGGGCGACTTTACCTATAAATACCCCGCCCACCACCTCATTTGCATCATTCAGCGAGAGAGAGAGAGGACCTCGTCGCCGGAAAACCTTTGCCGACCGCCGGAATCCTTCTCCGACCGCCGGAACCCCTCGTCGGAAATCGCACCTCCGATCGCACCAGGTCCGGAGGAATGACTAAGTCATCTTTTTTCGATGCGCCAGTCCCAGCGCATCATAAAAGTGACCCAGCGCATCAGGAAAGTCCTTGATGGATTACACAAACCCTCAATTGGGGCATTTTAAGGACGCACTGGCTCCAGCGCGTCATAAAATAGGCCAGCGGATCATAAAAGAATAAGTTTTTTTCGAGTCAAAGCTATTTTATGGATGCACTAGCCCCAACGCGTCGCAAAGTAGCCCAGCGCATCAGGGAATTACAATTTAAGGACGCACTGGCCCCAGCGCGTCAGAAAATTGGCCAGCGGATCGAAAAATTAGATTTTAAGGACGCACTGGCTCCAGCGCGTCATAAAATTACCCGGCGCATCATGAAAATCATTTAAGGACGCACTGGCCCCAGCGCATCGATAAAATCAGGCCAGCGGATTGCGAAAATCAGCACTTTGCGCATTCGTCCCAGTACCCTTAAATCTTCATTTTATAACATTTTTAAGCCCCGTTTGAGCCTATTTTGGATATTTCGAGCGTTCCGGACGCAATGGAGCAGTCAAACGACCCATCCGGGCTACCCAATGAGCAGAACGCAAGCCTTCGGAGTCCGATCCGACCCAACGAGCTGAATGGAACAATTCTCCCGAAAAGAGGCCGCCGGCGCCCAGAATCATACTGATGCATCATCATTACGTATACTATCATAATATGACCCGAATCCAGGTCTGGACTAAGCAAAGGGGACTATGGTTAACACGATAAACCACACCAGGAGAGTTCTAAACTATCACACACAATCTGTTAAAAACTGATATTCCAAGAACAGTCGATGCCCTACCCATCCAAACGGCATCCGCTGGTTGAGCTGCGCAGGTACACACAACTGTAGAATGGACTTCCCGAGGTCACCTGTCCCTACATTGACAGGCGCGGGCCCAGAGTTGTCCATCTCAGCCATAAACCCTGACAGTCTCAGCCCGGATCTCCGGTCAAAACATGGGACATAGACATCCGACTCGTACAAAGGTGGATCAGTCTATAACAAACACAGGTCTCCGCGACCATACAAACACAGGTCTCCGCGACCATACAAATACAGGTCTCCGCGACCACCAAAACACAGGTCTCCATGACTAAAGAACTCTGAGACCATAGTCCCTGCTGACTAGTCTTTTGCCTTTTAATCAAGGGTCATCGATCATTCGATGTAATTAAGGGCTCGTGCCAGATCACGGCCTGGAATGTACAAGATCTCAGAATCTCTGGAATAAAATTCGCCTTGTGATATCTCTTCTCTTGTGTATTTTGTGAATGCTTGTAATTATCTACGAATGTTTCTATATTCAGAACCTCAGATCAGCAAAACTCCACATTTCGGGGAATGTTCATTCCCTAAGTTCTAACAGCGTATGAGAAAAAATCTTCCGTGCATCGACCCACTAAAAACGTCCAGCGAGATTTGCCCCAAAAACATGTTGCTGCGTCATAATATGACCGGTCGGAGCCCCTTGTAGACCGGTCGGATGACCAGTCTAAGACCCCTAAAAAATTGTCCAAAGCCCGTTGTGACATTCTGTCCACTGACCAACCAGTCGGTGGACACAAAAATTGCATAGTTTTGAGGCCTCTTCAACAAACTCCATCGAGGCATCAAAACATTAAACCATCTTCTATTCTCTTCATAAATCAGTCCCTCATCAATCATAGTGTCGTCGCTTCTCATGCACCACTGCATCCTCATTAAGCCTTTGCCAATCCTTGAGAAGTAACGTAGAACTTGAACTTCTCTGTTGGGACCAACTTGGTTAGCATATCCGCCGAATTTACGCTAGTGTGAATCTTGTCAAGAGTCATATCTCCTTTCTCAAGCACCTGTCGAATAAAATGATGACGCACATCAATGTGTTTAGTACGAGAGTGATAAACAAAAATTTTAGCCAAATTGATAGTACTAGAGCTATCAAAATTAACTGGCATGACTTTCTGCTGAAGTCCCAACTGATTTATCATTCCTTTCAACCAACCAACCTCCTTGAAAGCTTCTGTCACTGCCATATACTCAGCTTCAGTAGTGGAAAGAGTCACCACAGACTAAAGTTTAGATATCCAACTAATTGCTCTAGCCGCTAACACAAACGAGTACCCTGAAGTTGATCTCCTACTATTACACTACCTACGTAATTAGAATTGACGTAACCAACCAACTTGTCCTTACGTAGTCCTGCGTACCCCAAATATATCAAAGTAGCTATTTCACAGCTTCCTAGTGTTGTTTGCCAGGGTTAGACATGAATCGGCTAACAACACCCATAGCCTGTGAAATATCCATTCTTGTACAGACCATGACATACATTAAACTACCCACAACACTTGAATAGGGCACATGAGACATAACATAATTTTCTTCATCTGTTTTGGGATAATGTTCACAAGAAAGCTTGAAGTGAGCTACGTGGGGAACGCTAACCGGTTTGGACTTATCCATCTCATAATTTTTCAACACCTTCCCAAGTTATTCTTCTTGATATAACCACAACCTACTCATCTTCCTGTCTCTATGAATATCTATGCCAAGAACCTTCTATGCAGCTCCCAGATCATTCATGTCGAATGTCCTTGAAAGCTGAGTCTTCAACATATCGATATTAAATATGCTATGACTGGCAATAACTATGTCATCGACGTACAACACTGGTATGAGAAACTTCTCAGCATTCAGTGTCTTAAAATAAACACAATGATCGTACTCACTATTGGAAAAGCCCTAACTCATCATGAAGGAATCAAATTTGTCGTACCACTACCTAGGCGACTGTTTGAGACCGTATAATGATTTCCTCAACCTGTAAACCTTGTTCTCGGTCCCTTGCACTATATAACCTTCTGGTTGCACCATGTAAATCTGCTCTTCCAATTCCCCATGTAGGAAAGCAATCTTTACATCCATCTGTTCTAGCTCGACGTCGTATTGGGCAACCAGCGCCAATACGAACCTAATAGATACTTGCTTTATAACCAGCGCAAAAATCTCACTGAAGTGCACGCCTTCACGCTAAGCATACCCATTCGCTACCAACCTTGCCTTGTATCTATCCCGTTTCTTTTGAAAAATTCACTTGCACCCAATCGCTTTTCAGCTCACTTGAAGCACCACAAGCTCCTAAGTCTCATTCTTATATAGGGAGTCCATCTCGTCTTGCATTGTTGTCTTCCACTTTTTAGTATCTACATCCTGTAGTGCCTCCTCAAAATTAGACGGACCCCCGTCATCTGTAATGAGAGCGAATGCAATGTTTGAGTCATCCCTATACCTTGCCGATAACTTGCGATCCCTAGGTGAATTTTTTCGCATAGGTGGTTGCTCCACCTGATCCTGTATCTCTGTCTGCGTCTCAATATTGGCCTATGTCTCATCTCTGTCATCTTGTGTATCAATAATTTTTAATTTTTCTAGTTCTTTTATGGAATCCTTTCAGAACAAAGAACCCTCATCAAACTTGAGATCACGACTCAGGGTGATCTTCTGTGTGACATGATCATATAGGCGATAACCCTTAGCACCATTACCATAGCTTACAAAGATCTCTTTTCTTGCCCTATGGTCTAGCTTATCTCTCTCAACTAATGGTACATGAGCCTCACAACCAATGACCCGTAGACTTAAGCAGTCTACCGTACGACCACTCCACACTTCTTGAAGAATTTTACATTCAATTGCCATAGAGGGTGATCGATTTATCAGGTAACAAGCCGTGTTAACGGCCTCAGTCCACAGCTCTTTGCCCAACTCAGCATTACTAATCATAGATCGAGCTTTGTTCAAGAGAGTCTGATTCATCCGCTCTGCCACACCATTCTGCTCTGGCGTGTGGCGCACTTTGTTGTGCCTCACGATCTCCTCCTCCTTACCATACCTGTTAAACTCCCTGAAAGTGAACTCACCTCCATTGTCGGTTCTCAAAACTTTCAGTTTCTGCCCTGACTGATTCTCCACCATCGTCTTCCAATACTTGAAGATCATGAAGACATCGAATTAATTTTTCAGAAAATAAACCTAAACCTTCCTGCTATAGTCATTGATAAACGATACGAACCACGATGACCCCTCAATAGAAATAACGGGCGACGACCCCATACATTGGAATTGACATATTTAAGCAGCCTTTTACATACATGTTTCCCCCTTTAAAAGACAATCTAGACTGTTTGCCATACATACAATGTTCATATATAGTAAAATCTACAGATTTAAAGGAAGGAATCAAAGATCGTTCAGAGAGTACCTTCATGCCCTGCTCACTCATGTGGCCTAAGCGTGCATGCCACATACGTGCAGACGTGGACTCCACTACAATCGCTGCAGCTCCACCAACTGAAGTGCTCCCAATCAACCTGTAAATATTTTCATGCCTCTGTCCCTTCATAATTATAAGGGCCCCCTTTGAAACTTTGAAAAACCGGTCAAAACCGTTGAACTTGCACCCCAATGCCTCGAGTGCACTAAGGGAAATCAAATTCTTCCTCAACCTAGGAACGTGCCTCACTTCCTTCAAGGTCCGTTCGATCCCATCGAACATCTTGATGCGCACAGTACTAATTCCCACAACCTTGCAGGCGTAGTCATTGCCTAAAAATACCAAGCCTCCAACATACTCCCTGTAGGAAGTAAAGACGCTCCTATCCAGGCACATATGATACGAAACCTCGGAGTCCATGATCTACTCATCGCTGAGAGATCCCATCTTGGACGCTGTCAAGACCTCGCACACATCACTACCACCTTCTTCAGCTTTAGCGGTATTAGCTTCCCTAGAGTAGTCTCTTGACTTCTCATTCTTATACTTAGGACTCTCGCAGTCCTTCTTCATGTGCCCAACTTGGCCACATCCCCAACACTTCAACTTCGCTTTGCTCTTTCCCTTCAACTTGGATCGAGAATGCGACGATCCTTCACCTCACTCAGAATTTCTTCCCCTCATAATCAGTGCATCGAAGGAAGAATTAGCATCACCGCTCTTCTGTCTCATTGCCTTCAATTGAAGGACTGAGACTACGGTCTCAACACTAAGAGTGTCTCTACCCATGCACAACGAGTCCCTGAGTGACTCATATGAACTAGGAAGTGAGTTCAGCAATGTCAAGGCTTGATAGTACTTGTCCTTCATCTGTTCACCAAAATCAAGCAACGTGCAAATCAACTTGTTGAACGTGCTAATGTGGTCCTCCACATCTGTCCCCTCCGTCATCTTCAAAGTGAATAGTTGCATCATTAAATACATACGATTTTCTATAGACTTCTTCGCGTATACGTTCTCTAACTTGGTCCATGTGTCTACAGCATTCTTCTCCTTCATGGCATTATAGAGGACGTTATCAACAAGGCACAATTGAATTGAGGTCATAGCCTTCTCATCCATCTTGGTCCACTCATCATCTTCCATGTCAGTAGGTCACTTTCCAAGGGCGTTCACGACCCCTTGCTGAGTTAGGATGACCCTCATCTTCACCTTCCACAAGTCAAAGTTGTTTTTACCCGAAAACTTCTCAACGTCAAACTTCGTACTTGAACCCATGATATTGTCTCAAAAAACTTATTCTTCAACCTTCCAACAATAGCTCTGATAGCACTTGTTAGAAATTCGATCAGCGGAAGCACTGAAGTAGATCAAACAATCACCACACGCCACACAAGTAATCAACACAAAGGCAATCCATTTTTACGTGGAAAACCCTTGTGGGAAAAAACCACGGCATAAAGCAACACCTCCACTATGAATCTTAGATGATTACAAAGCTAATCAACCCACAAGTAGATCCCAAAGATGAACGAAACTCACTCAAACCTCACAAATCACTCCCCTAAAACCCTAATCTGAGTTTGGACTCCTTGGATGTGATTAAGATACATCTAATTCAAGTTAGGCGGTGTTTATATAGACCCCGTTTCAAAATTAGAAACAAACTATGGGTTTACGCGTAAGAGAAAAAATCTCTCGCACGTCGACCAATTGGTTGTCGACCCACAAAAAACGTTCAGCGATATTTGCCCCAAAAACATGTTGCTGCCTCATAATACGACCGGTCGGGCGACTGGTTGGAGCCCCCTATAGAATGGTCAGCCAACTGGTCTGAGACACCCAGAAAATTGTCCAGAGTCCGCTTTGACATTCTGTCCACTGACCGACCGTTTGATGGATAAAAAAATTGCACAGTATTGAGGCCTCTCCAACAAACTCCACCGAGGCATCGAAACATTAAATCATCTTCTCTTCTCTTCATAAATCAGCTCATCATCAATCATAGTGTTGTCGCTTCTCATGCACCATTGCATTTTCATTAAGCATTCGCTAATCACAGAGAAGTTACGCAGAACTTGAACTTCTCTGTTGGGACCACCTTAGTTAGCATATCCGTTGGATTCATGCTAGTGTAAAAAATTCATCTCATCCATCCGTTTTGTGAGATCATTTTAGTGCATGTGATAAAAAATGAGCCGGATCCAAGATTCAAGTGGGCCAAAACATGAGCATTGAATGACAGATTTTTCAATCAGCCTAATATTTGTGTTTTTAGTCCATCCAAGTAGGAATGACGCTATGAACGGTATGGATGGCATATAAACATCACTGTGGACCCAGGGAGGTTTCAACAGTAAGAATGTTCCTACCCACCTTTTCCTTTAATGCGGCCCACTTGAGTCTTGGATCCATCTCATTTTGGTTCGCATGTCCTAATATGAGCTCAGAAAACAGATGGACAAGTGGATTTCTCACAAACATTCCATTCCATTCCATTTCATGTATAGTTGATATTGCATTTTTTTTATATTCCATTTTTTTTATATTGCATTTACTTTCTGTTTATGCATTCTTTTCCACTTTTACATTATACATCTCTATAAATACCCCATTATAGCTAAAGTAATATACAAAACTTAAGGGAGAATTCTCCAAATCTTCAAATTTTCTTATGCTAGAGAGAGAGAGAGAGAGAGAGAGAGAGAGAGAGAGAGAGAGAGAGAGATGGCAATTCAACCAGTAAAAGGCCAAATATTCTTAATAAGTACTATAAGCAAGATCAATGAAGAATATTGGTGCGTGGGCATTTGAGGTGGATTCTATTGTATGAACATTCTTCATCACTGAACATTAGCCCAACCTGCACCAATTGAAAGCCCAAAACTAAATTGGCATACAATCTCCTAGCCACAGTTTGACCTATCATCCCTAACCGGTATCCATCAGTAGATACGTAGGTACAGGCATCTGTATTTCACATGAATGATGTGGCTGTTTCGATCGATATTGGGGCGATACAACATATAATATACGTAGCCGAGCACTGTTGTATCGTATTTTGAAGGGACGCGGATTTCCTTTTGCTAGAAGTTCCTGAGCTGGGAACCTAGGTGGGGGCCATCGTGATGTTTGTGAGAAATTCACCTCGTCCAACCGTTTTGTGAGATCATTTTAGTGCATGAGATAAAAAAATGAGCCAGATCCAAGACTCAGGTGGGCCAAAACATGAGCATTGAATGATAGAGTTTTGAATCAACCGAATATTTGTGTTTTCAGTTCATCCTAGTAGGAGTGACGCTATGCACGGTATGGATGGCATATAAACATCACTGTGGACCCAGGGAGGTTTCAATGGTAGGAATTTCCCGACCCACCTTTTCCTTTAGTGTGGCCCACTTGAGTGTTGGATCCATCTCATTTTTGTTCACTTGTCCTAATATGAGCTCAAAAAATAGATGGATGGGTGGATTTCTCACAAACATGACGCTGGGCCCCATCTAGGTTTTCAGTGTAGGAACTTCCTACAAAAGTCGAATCTGCGTCCATTCTGAAGTCTCTTTTCCGACAGTATAGGGCAGCGACATCATTGAGTTGAATGACAGCCCAGCAATGTACGACTCCAATCATTCCATTCCATGTATAGTTGATATTGTATTTACTTTCTGTTTATGTATCGAGAGATTCTTTTCCACTTTTAGGTTATACTTCTCTATAAATACGCCATTATAGCTAAAGTAATATACAAAAACTTAAGGGAGAATTCTCCATATCTATAAAATTTCTTATGCTAGAGAGAGAGAGAGAGAGAGAGAGAGAGAGAGAGAGAGAGAGAGAGAGATGGCCATTCAACCAGTAAAATGCCAAATATTCTTTTTCAGTGTAAGCAAGATCAATGGAGACTCCTGGTGCATGGGCATTTGAGGTGGATTCTACTGTATGAACATTCTTGATCATTGAACAATAGCCCAACTTGCACCAACTGAAAGCCCAAAACTAAATTGACATACAATCTCTTAGCCACAATTTGACCTATCGTCCCTAACCGATATCCATCACTAGATACGTAGGTACAGGCATCCGTATTTCACACGAATGATGTGGCTATTTTGATCGATATTGGGGCGATACAACAAATACTATACGTAGTCGAGCACTATTATATCATATTCTGAAGGGACGCAAATTTCCTTTTACAGGAAGTTCTTGAGCTGGGAACCTAGGTGGGGGCCATCGTGATGTTTGTGAGAAATCCACCTCATCCATCCATTTTGTGAAATCATTGTAGTGCATGAGATGAAAAATGAGCCGGATCCAAGACTCAAGTGGGCCAAAATGTGAGGATTGAACAATAGAGTTTTGAATCTGCCTAATATTTGTGTTTTCATTTCATCCCAGTAGGAATGATGCTATGAACGGTATGGATGGCATATAAACATCACTATAGACCCAGGGAGGTTTCACCTGTAGGAATTTCCCTACCCACCTTTTCCTTTAGTGCGGCCCACTTGAGTGTTGGATCCATCTCATTTTTGTTCGCATGTCCTAATATGAGCTAAAAAATAGATGGATGGGTGGATTTCTCGAAAACATCACGTTGGGCCCCACCTAGGTTTTCGATGCAGGAACTTCCTATGAAAGTCGAAGCTGCATCCGTTCTAAAGTCACTTTTCCTATAGTATAGGACGGCGACATCATTGAGTTGAATGACAGTCGAGCAATGTACGACTCGAATCATTCCGTTCCAGGTATAGTTGATATTGCATTTTTTTTTTATATTGCATTTACTTTCTGTTTGTATATCGAGAAATTCTTTTCCACTTTTAGGTTATACATCTATATAAATACCCCACTATAGCTAAAGTAATATACAAATACTTAAGGGAGAATTCTCCAAATCTTTTAAATTTCTTATGCTAGAGAGAGAGAGAGAGAGAGAGAGAGAGAGAGAGAGAGAGAGAGAGAGATGGCCGTTCAACCAGTAAAATGCCAAATATTCTTAATCAATATAAGCAAGATCAATGGAGACCCTTGGTGCATGGGCATTTTAGGTGGATTCTACTTATGAACATTCTTGATCACTGAACATTAACCCAACTTGCACCAACTGAAAGCCCAAAACTAAATTGACATATAATCTCTTAGCCACAGTTTAACCTATCGTCCCTAATCGGTATCCATCACTAGATACGTAGGTACAGTCATCCATATTTCACATTAATGATGTGGCTGCTTCGATCGATATTGGGGTGATACACAAATACTTGTACGTCGTCGAGCACTGTTATATCGTATTCTGAAGGGACACGGATTTCCTTTTGCAGGAAGTTCCTAAGCCGAGAACCTAGGTGGGGGCCATCGTGATGTTTGTGAGAAACCCACCTCGTCCATCCGTTTTGTGAGATCATTTTAGTACATGAGATAAAAAATGAGCCGGATCCAAGACTCAAGTAGGCTAAAACATGAGCATTGAACGACAGAGTTTTGAATCAACCTAATATTTGTGTTTTCAGTTCATCCCAGTAGGAATAACGCTATGAATGGTGTGGATGGCATATAAACATCACTGTGGACCCAGGGAGGTTTCAACGGGAGGAATTTCCCTACCCACCTTTTCCTTTAATGTGGCCCACTTGAGTCTTGGATCCGTCTCATTTTTGTTCGCATGTCCTAATATGAGCTCAAAAAAACAGATGGACGGTGAATTTCTCACAAACGCTGGGCCCCACCTAGGTTTCCGATGCAGGAACTTCCTACAAAAGCCGAATCTGCGTCCATTTTGAAGTCTCTTTTCCTACAGTACAGGGCGGTGTGTGACATCATTGAGTTGAATGACAGCCCAGCAATGTATGGCTTAAATCATTCCATTCCATGTATAGTTGATATTACATCGTTTTTTATATTGCATTTACTTTCTGTTGATGTATCGAGATATTCTTTTCCACTTTTGGATTATACATTTCTATAAATACCCCATTATAGCTAAAGTAATATACAAAAACTTAATGGAGAATTCTCCAAATCTTTTAAATTTGTTATGCGAGAGAGAGAGAGAGAGAGAGAGAGAGAGAGAGAGAGAGAGAGAGCCATTCAACCCGTAAAAGGCCAAATATTCTTAATCAGTGTAAGCAAGATCAATGGAAACTCTTGGTCCATGGGCATTTGAGGTGATTCTACTGTCTGAACATTCTTGATGACTGAACATTAGCCCTACCTGCACCAACTGATCAAAGCCCAAAACTAAATTGACATACAATCTCTTAGCCACAGTTTGACCTATCGTCCCTAACTGGTATCCATCACTAGATACGTAGGTACATGCATATGTATTTCACATCAAATGATGTGGCTGTTTCGATCGATATTGGGGCGATACAATAGATACTATACATAGCCAAGCACTTTTGTATCGTATTTTAAAGGGACGCGAATTTCCTTTTGCAGGAAGGTCCTGAGCCGGGAACCTAGGTGGGGGCCATCGTGATGTTTGTGAGAAATCCACCTCATCCATCCAGTTTGTGAGATCATTTTAGTGCATGAGATAAAAAATGAGCGGGATCTAAGACTCAAGTGGGCCAAAACATGAGGATTGAACGATAGAGTTTTGAATTAGCCTAATATTTATGTTTTCAGTTCATCCCAATAGGAATGATGCTATGATCGGTATGGATGGCATATAAACATCACTGTGGACCCAGGGAGGTTTCATCGGTAGGAATTTCCCTACCCACCTTTTCCTTTAGTGCGGCCCACTTGAGTGTTGGCTCCATCTCATTTTTGTTTCGCATGTCCTAATATGAGCTCAAAAAACAGATTGACGGGTGGATTTCTCTTCTCACAAACATCACGCTGGCCCACCTAGGTTTCCAATGCAGTAACTTCCTACGAAAGCCGAACCCGCGTCCATTCTAAAGTCTCTTTTCCTACAGTATTGGGCGGGGACATTATTGAGTTGAATGACAGCCCAACAATGTATGACTAGAATTAGGCCTGCACACGGGTCGGGTTGGGCCCAACCCTAGACCGAACCTAAATATATTTAAAGGTCTGGGTTACCGTCCGAATCGTGATCGGGTTGAGCTGACCCAACCCTAACCCTACCCTACTTGTAAAAGGGTCAACCCTAACCCTACCCTACCCTACCCTATATGTTAAACCGGGTCGGGTCGGGTCGGGTCGGGTTAGTACTATGTTTCTATGGTGTGGTCCACCTAAGATTTGAGTCAGCTTCATTTTTGGTATCATATCCTAAAATGATCTTTTAAAATAGTTGGATGGTTTGGATTTAAGACACATAATCAAGGGCCACCTACCTTGGTGGATCCCAGATGTCACCTAATCTGCTCCCTATGAGTGTGAGATGAGTGTAGCTTGGGTGAGAGTCGGTGAGACTCGAAACCAGCCATGTGGGTGAGACCCTAACTGACGCAGGGAGGACGTGGTAGGTCGATCACCGTCTCCCTAACCGATAGTTTCTCGAATCCACGAGAAGAAAGAAAAGATAAAAAAAAAAGAAAAAAGAATGTAATTCCAAATAATTGTTTATTAAAGATTGAATGAATGGAAACGAAATTACAATGCATATAAATAGGAAACTAAACCCTATGCAAAGTATCAGACTCCAACTCCAACTTAAACTCCTAGAAAACACAACTTACTATAAATAGTAAACTTACTATTTATAGAAGTCGTTCAATCCTACTAGAACTCTTGGTTTTCGACCAAAAATAGAAAGTTATCAAACGGCCTTAACCACGTTGTTCTACGAAATATTCTAAGCCCTTTTCATGTTGGGCACTAACTCTAAAACCCTACAGATGCAAAGTTATGATCGAATTAAAACTTACTATAAATAGTAAAATCGAAAATAAACTAGCCTAATGACCGCCGATACAGTCGATTCTCGTGATTCCGGCTTGGGCAACCCGGCATAGCAGGGTTGGTTGGCTAAAGTAGCTCGATCTACCCCAAATTGATATATTATACGTCCCGTAACTCATTCCGGATTGTGAGATATGACCGATTTACGGTCCTGACGGTCTGGATCACTTTTGACCCCGACCGGTCTTCTTTTGCTCCATCTCGGCCATGAAATAGTCAGCAACCCGTTCTACATCACTAACCATGAAATAGTCAGCGACCTGAGTGTATATTAGAATGTCGTCAAAATAAACAACAACGAAACGGCCAATAAACGGCTTCAACACTTGGTTCATTAAACGCATGAAGGTGCTTGGTGCGTTGGTCAAACCGAAGGGCATAACCAGCCACTCATATAGCCCTTCCTTGGTCTTGAAGGCCGTTTTCCACTCGTCACCTGGCCTAATACGAATTTGATGGTATCCACTCCGTAAGTCCAGTTTCGAGAACACCTTGGAGCCCTCGAGCATGTCTAGCATGTCATCCAACCACGGTATTGGAAATCGATATTTAACTGTTATTTTATTGATCGCGCGGCTATCGATGCACGTATGCCATGTTCCGTCCTTCTTTGGGGTAAGGAGTGTCGGAACGGCACACGGGCTCATGATCTCTTTAATAAGACCCTTACGGATCAGTTCCTTCACCTGTTCCTGTAGAATTTCACACTCTTTCGGACTCATCCGATAGTGCGGTCGGTTGGGTAGACTGGACCTTGGGATAAGGTCGATGTGATGTTGTATATCTCGCATGGGAGGCAACTCATCAGGTAACTCTCCAGGCTAAGTACTTTGAAATTCTTCTATCAGTGGTTTAAGGCGTTGAGGAATATTAGAGGATCCTGGCTCCTCGCCTTTTACCATAACGGCATAAATCTCGCCCGTTTCCTTTGATTCCTTAACAAACTCTCGAATGGTAAGGAGAGAGTTCCCCTTCACTTTAGAAACTTCAAGGTGTTTGTCTGGTGTCATAGGGGCCAAAACAATTTTTCGACCATCCTTGGTGAACATGTATATGTTTTCCCGTCCACTGTGGGTCACGTCTCGATCCGATTGCCATGGCCGCCCAAGTAACATGTGGCAGGCTTCCATGTCAACCACATCACAGAGGACCTCGTCCTTATAGCTTTTACCAATGGAAAATGAGATAATGCATTGATGAGTTACCTTAGTTTCGTTCACCTTCTTGATTCAACCGATAGAGTAAGGGGTAGGATGCTTCTTCATAGGCAGATGTAACTTATCCACCATAACTCTCGAGACAATATTTTCGCTACTCCCATTGTCTATGATCACGTCACAGATTTTGCCCTGCACGATGCACTTTGCGCGAAAAATATTATGTCGTTGTGGGTGCACTTCCTTCCTGGGAGTGTAAAGTAGTCGTCTTACTACTAGCGATTCCCCATGATCTTCAGTCAGCCAATCGACATCTTCTGTGTCCCCCTCTTCGGCCTGTTCCAATTCAGGGTTGTCTTCTGTTGACTCACCTTCCACGCCGCCTTCATTCGTAGTTAAGTGCGCTGCAGGGCGTTGAGGGCAAGCGTTCGACTAGTGACTTGGTTGGCCACAACAGAGACAGTGGTCTGGTGTTGGCCGACCATATGGGTTGGGGATCCTGCTGGAACCCGCTGTAGTGGGAGCTGTACGTTGAGGTCTTGAGGAACCGCTTCCCCAGTCCCGGTTCGTGACCGTAGGAGGTTGAGGACGCCCTCTTAGATGCTCCTTGCCTTTGGCCAACGTTGTATCTTGAGTGGGTCCGGTGTTGGGATTTCGTATTGCCGAATAGGGTCGAGCAGGGGGCCGTGACAGCTGTGTTTCTGCTCAAGTGGCCAATTGGTTGGCCTCACTCAACGTCCAGACTGGACGCATCTGGACTCGATCTTAGATTGCAAATCGCAACCTACCAATGAGTCGTGATACTTGTTGTGCCTCTGATTCTGATAAATTATTCCGTGTAGCCAATCGTTGGAATTCTTCAAGATATTCGGAAACGGTTCGATTCCCCTGACGACAATTTTGATATTGTTGGAACAAAATTTGTTCATAGTCGCTAGGGAGGAATCGAGCTCTCAAAAGCTGTCTCATCCGAGGCCATGTTCGGATGGGTGTCTTATTCTGACGGATGCGGGAAACCTGTAGATTTTCCCACCATGCTGAAGCACCGAATTTAAATTTATATGCAATTAGTTTTACCTTCTTGTCGTCCGGCACTTCCATATAGTCGAAGTATCGTTCAACCTCTGCTAGCCAGTCGAGGAACTCCTCTATTCGAAGTAGGCCATTAAAGCTGGGAAGATCAGTTTTGCCCCGATAATCTCGTTCTGCTTGTTCCACACGCTCATTCCCTAGCGCAGGTCGTCGTACGAATATGTCTTCGACCTCGTCATCACTTGGTTCTGAATCATCTGGTGTAACCCTACGGTTATCTGTTCACTCCCCAAGTGTAGGGTTGCGAAGTAGTAATAATTCGGAAAGACCGAGTATCGTTCCCACAGAGATTTATGTACGGGTATTCTCAGAATTTAACTAAAACAACTAGTAATTAAGATCCTATTAAGAACTAAAGCTGGAAAATAGGAAATTGGGTTTAAACAATGAATAGGTAAGGTAAATTCAATCTAAAAAGTCACTAGAGCGCCAAGGATCCACTCTTGATACGTTTCAATGCATCAACACAACTAGGTCTCATATAACTCAATCAGAATTAGATTTCCATCTCTATCCGATCGGAATATAGGGCATTTAATCACAGTTATCTAAAACAAGTGCTTATTAACTGATTTGATTCCCACAACCAAGCTCAGGCCTTGGGCACACTCAATTGTATAGGCCAAACCTCTTTCCAATCTATTTGAGATTCATAACCATAGCCTTCACCAAATCCTGTCACTAGATCTGATTACAACTCATGATTTGAACTCAATAAAATCAAAATCAATCACTAAACAACTATTCCAGATTATACACAAAAGATAAGAACTTTAGTTGCATGAGTTCCCACATGAAAAACAGGCCAT
The DNA here is from genome assembly GCA_003013855.2 of Liriodendron chinense. Classification (NCBI taxonomy): domain Eukaryota; kingdom Viridiplantae; phylum Streptophyta; class Magnoliopsida; order Magnoliales; family Magnoliaceae; genus Liriodendron; species Liriodendron chinense. The sequence goes on from ML058590.1 coordinate 2,981,972, forward strand.
TGTACACAAGGCAATCAAAGCATCTACCATGCCCGGAGTCAATGGTAGATCAATGCATTACACAAGCATAAACAATGCTCAAAAGCTAAGATACTAAGTTAGGATCACTAAGAATCACATGAGCCCGGAGTCATCAAGAGATCAAAGTAGAAACCAACATAGTACTTGATTCAAACTCAAATTGAACTAAAATTCATTCATTAAAGCATAAAAGGAAACCTAGGTTGCATCAATCCATCAAAAACGAATCAAAAGCTTCCCCTCTTAGCCCTAGCTAAGAGGGTTTAGTTCATCTCTAACATCCTTGAACTAAAGGCCTCTAAAAACATGAAAAACTACTAAAACAGGAAGAAAACTAAAGATCTGAAGTCGAATCCGTCTCCTGAGCAATCCCTACGTCGTAGCCTCCTCTGGTATGAAGGGAAGAGGTCCTTTTATAGCCTGGAGGAGTCCAATACGCAAGAACGTTCCAGAATTTGCTTAATCTTACGCTATTGCGCAGGAATTTTCGGAAATCCAAAATAGCAAGTGGCTGTTTACGCTGGCCGACCGGTCATGACCGGTCGGACGGGTGAATTCCCTTGTCCAGCAGTGATGGCCGACCGGTCATGACCGGTCGGCTGCGTTCCTGAGCAGTCCAGCAACTATGCCCGACCGGTCATGACCGGTCGGGCTGAGGCAGTCCTTCTATTCTTGGCAATGGATGAGTGGCCGACCGGTCTTGACCGGTTTGGCTGCTTTGGCCGACCGGTCTTAATCGGTCTTGGCCATTTTCTTCTTTCTTTCTTTCTTTCTTTCTTCTTTCCTCTTCTTTCCTTGCTTTCTTCTCTCTGATCTTCCTTCAATACTTCATCTAATGATCTTCAATGCTCGTAAGGAGCTACATTTAGCCTTCATTTGGTGAACTCTCCATCTTGTTCCTACAATCATAAATCATGTATTAAGTTGGTCCTTTAAACATGTATATCATGCAGAATGAGTGATGAATTGGGGTTAGAATAGGCACAATTATGAGCTCAACACACCCCCCAACCAGCATTTTGCTAGTCCCGAGCAAAACATGCGTGAAACTAGTTTCATTTTCCAAAACCCAACTCTCCTCTGGAAGCTATTCTTCTATACATTCCAAGACACATAAGCGTAAAAATCAGAGAAATTCAGTGAAAGAGGTTGAAACCTTAAACTCTCAAAACATAACAAGTGTTTATATGAAATCCACGCTGATTACTTGATAAATAGAAGAACTTGAACAACTTCAACCCAGTGTGCATAGTGAAGGTTCATCTCATGAGTTTCCAGGATTATCTTCTTTATAAATCAACTAAACTACCGATCTCAAGGTATATAGAGTAACAACAAGCCTATGACAGGAATTTGCCTTACCATCCTTCCGACGACTTTCACACTACGTCCCATTTCCGGCTTTGGTTACGGGTAGACCATCCCCCGGTTGGTAGTAGGTAGCCCTAATCGGAATTTCCACCATTTTTCTTTCCTTCCCGATTTCATCCTTTCATTCCCTTTTCTTTTAAATTAGATAGGATTTTTAGAAATCCATATCTTCCGTTATTTTCCCATGGACAAGGATGGACAAAATACCCCGGCTTGGTTTCTCAATACCTTTAAATCAAAGTCTAACTAATCCACAAATCACATGATCCTTTCAACTCATGAAAATCGTGTAATGGGAACTAGGTGTAATAGGTGTTCAAATTTTCTATCAATCATAAAAATAGGTGAATTCACATATAAAACCATTGTATTAAGAGAAATTCAAAGTTTGCAACATCCCTCACTTCGTATCTCATCTTCTTATGCTTATGCTATCTCGAATGCATATAATCAAAGCCTTCCAAAAGAGTTTCGAATTTCAGAAAAATTGAAAAATTTCTACATCTTTGCTCGACATGTCACAAAAGCTAGCAGATTCATTAATTAAGGAATCTCTCACCCCCCAACCAAAACTTTGCATTGTCCTCAATGTAATAAGATATGCAATATGTATGACATGAGAGCAATGACATAAAATAAAGGAGAGTGAGAAAGAGAGATATCACCTGAAGCATATGGCAAGGTTAGCTTTCGGAGATGGATTACTTCACAACTAAATCTACTATCAAAGCAAATCCTAATGGGAAAGCATTCTAACAAATCATCCTCCGTCAGACTAGGAGGTTAAACCCAACAACTCATCCAAAAGCATAAAGTCAAGCAGAATCATTAGATGGATCAAAAGGTTTCGCAGTAACGTCATCCAATATCCTGCTTTACAATGAACATGTGTGTGAATGATCGAAATAAGCCACTCAAAATCCCAAGAAGGAATTCCAGCGGGTTCCTTAGTGTTTTCACCACATGTATAAGAGGAGACATCATCATATTGAGCAGAAAAAATATGTCTCCAATCAGATTTTCCTGGGCAATGATATTGCAAGTAAGGATCATCCCAGGGTTGGTGGAGTTCGGTATGCATGATCCACAAAGATGTGGAAATATGAATTGATTTCTCAGCACAAAAAGGTGTTGTTCCCACATCCTTCTCTTGGCTAGTGTCATATGCCGATATCGACTCAAAAAGTGTGACCATATCCCTTATCATATCATCGTTCTCATCAAGGGAGTGAGTCACTTTTTCGTCTAAGGGACCGGAGTAAAAAGGTGAGAGGGACTCATCTTCCACGATAGAATTGATCATGTTTATGTCATGGACCTCCTCATCCTCATCCTCATGTTGGTTGTCAATATTGAAAGCATTCAACTCAATCGTCATATTGCCAAAAGACATTTGTATGACCCCACTCCTACAATTTATGATAGCATTTGATGTAGCTAGGAATGGACGGCCAAGTATGACAGGAATTTGAGGACCAATATTAACTGTGGGTCGCGTGTCCAAGACAATAAAGTCGACCGGGTAGTAAACTTTGTCAACTTGGACAAGTACGTCCTCAATTACCCCTCTTGGAATACGAATTGATCGGTCAGCAAGTTGTAATGTGGTTTTGGTGGGTTTTAACTCACCTAAACCCAATTGTTCATAGACCGAAAAGGGAATTAAGTTTACACTTGCCCCTAGATCAAGTAAAGCATGTTTCACCCGGTAGTCTCCAATTACACATGATATTGTCGGACAACCGGGATCTTTGTACTTTTTGGGCATCCCGTGATTGATAATGGCACTCACATTCTCTATCAAAAATGCCTTCTTTTGCACATGTATTTTCCTTTTAACCGTGCAAAGGTCTTTTAAAAATTTTGCATATGACGGTATTTGTTTAATGGCATCCAACAATGGGATGTTGATTTTGACTTGCTTGAAAACCTCCAAAAATTCCTTATATTTATCTTGAGGTTTGGCTGGAATCAAGCGTTGGGGGAATGGAGCAACGGGTCTATATTCTTTCAATGGCTCTTTTTCATTCATGGCGGTGCTAGGTCCATCATCCTCTTTGGAAGATACCGGATCATTAGGCTGTGAAACCTTCACCGGATCATATTTTTCAATGATTTTACCACTCCTAAGAGTGGTGATGGCCTTAGCATGTTTCATATGTTGGTTAGAAGAACTAGGCACGCTTACTTCGCATTGTGTTTTTGGATTTGGTACGGGTTGGGCTGGAAGCATCCCTTCCCTTGCGTTTAAGCGAGCCTTGATTTCCTCTACCGAAGTTTTAAGCTCAAGCATTATCGTATGATTGGATTGATTTATTTGAGCTTGACCTTCCATGAATGCTTTCAAAGTATCCTCTATAGGCATTTGAGGTGGGGCCATTTGCATTGGGGGCCCCCTTTGAGGATCATTTTGATTAGCCGTGTTTCCATTCGCCCAATTGAATTTTGGGTTGTTTCTCCAACTAGAATTATTCGTGTTTGAATTTGGAGTACTAAAAGGTCGTTGATAACTATTCAAGGCATTCGATTGTTCAAATAAAAGTTCTCGAAACGCATAGATTGTTGGACAATCCGGCGTTTGATGCACATTGGAAGCACAAATACCACAAATAGTTTCAACAGCCCCCTTTTGTTGGGTTGTATCCACCTTCTTTAGTTCCATCTCTTCGACCTTCCGTGTAAGTTTAGCCACTCTAGAACCTAGATCATCTTGGCCATCTAAGACATAAATTTCTCCCTTTTCCTTGGTTTGGGGTTGTTTTGAACTTGTTGGCTTAGATGTATCCCATGATTGTGTATTTTCAGCCAACATGTCAAAATAATCCCAGGCTTCTTCTGTTTCCTTATTCATGAACTCACCATTGCACATCATCTCCACAAATTGGCGCATGGTTGAGTTTAATCCATCATAGAAGAAACTAATCAACCTCCATCGTTCGTAGCCATGATGTGGGCATGCGTTTAAAAGCTCATTATACCTTTCCCAACATTGGAAAAAGGCTTCTTCTTCTTTTTGGGCGAAGTTCATTATGGCCCTTCTTAATGCATTGGTTCGATGAGTAGGGAAGAATTTCTTTAGAAACTCCCTAGTCATCTCAGCCCATGTCCCAATAGACCTCGGCCTTAAGGAATGTAGCCATGATTTGGCCTTCTCTTTCAAGGAAAAAGGGAACAATTTAAGTTTTATAGTATCCTTGGTCACATTATCATAATTTATTGTGGCTATAACTTCTTCAAATTCCTTAATATGTAAATAAGCGCTTTCAGAGTCGAGTCCATGGAATCTAGGAAGAAGTTGGATCAACCCCGGTTTAAAATCAATATTCCCCACATTGTGAGGGAAAATTATGCAAGAGGGAGTACTCGTCCTAGCTGGTTGTAAATAGTCACGTAGAGTTCTAGGTTGAGGTACAATCCCCACTTCATTCTCATCCAATTCAGTAATGTTTGGGGCTGGATTTTGATTAACCCCTTGATTTGGTTGATTTTCAGCCATCTCTCTAGTAATTTCAAGAAAATTTTGACGTTTCCTAGCACGAGGTTCTCTATTAATCCCTTCAACAATTACTCCGTCCCTTACAAGTCGGTTATTATAAGTCCTAGCCCAATGTGGTATGCAAAACCAAAAAGAATGAGTGAAAAGGAAAAAGAATTCTCCCTTCCTTTACTCCTCTCTAAAACTTAAGCACAGGGTGTCTTGCAATGGCTGAGCCAGAAGTAAGGATAGAGACCGATTTCTCCTGGTCAATAGGGGTTCAAAGAACTCCCCACCCACTCTTTGAGTCTTTTAAGAGAAAGTACAGAGAAAAAAGAAGAAAGAAGAATAGGTTGAGAAGAGAAATCTATGAGCACAAGGTGATCCAAGGCGGCAGAGCCGACCAATAGGAATCCAGGTGGCACAAGGCCTACCTTTCAGAGATCCAAAAGAAGTCTCCACCCACTCTACAATAGATGAATATGATAGGAATGAGTAGGAGAAGAAGAAGAGTAAGGTTAGGATGATAAAACCTGATTTGTGACTTAAGTTGCTTTCTTCTTCTTCAACTTCCTAAAAATCCCTGGATTAGTCCTATGTTAGAATCCTGCAAAAATCAAAACAACTAAGTTAGTAATTAGAAGAAAACCTACTCTAAAAAGCAAAACAAAATCCTAAATTTATCTTAACACAATCTCAACTAAAAGTTATTTCAGAAAATTCTAAAAATACCGCATAGAGATCTCCGGCAGCGGCGCCAAAAACTTGTTCACTCCCCAAGTGTAGGGTTGCGAAGTAGTAATAATTCGGAAAGACCGAGTATCGTTCCCACAGAGATTTATGTACGGGTATTCTCAGAATTTAACTAAAACAACTAGTAATTAAGATCCTATTAAGAACTAAAGCTGAAAAATAGGAAATTGGGTTTAAACAATGAATAGGTAAGGTAAATTCAATCTAAAAAGTCACTAGAGCGCCAAGGATCCACTCTTGATACGTTTCAATGCATCAACACAACTAGGTCTCATATAACTCAATCAGAATTAGATTTCCATCTCTATCCGATCGGAATATAGGGCATTTAATCACAGTTATCTGAAACAAGTGCTTATTAACTGATTTGATTCCCACAACCAAGCTCAGGCCTTGGGCACACTCAATTGTATAGGCCAAACCTCTTTCCAATCTATTTGAGATTCATAACCATAGCCTTCACCAAATCCTGTCACTAGATCTGATTACAACTCATGATTTGAACTCAATAAAATCAAAATCAATCACTAAACAACTATTCCAGATTATACACAAAAGATAAGAACTTTAGTTGCATGAGTTCCCACATGAAAAACAGGCCATTGTACACAAGGCAATCAAAGCATCTACCATGCCCGGAGTCAATGGTAGATCAATGCATTACACAAGCATAAACAATGCTCAAAAGCTAAGATACTAAGTTAGGATCACTAAGAATCACATGAGCCCGGAGTCATCAAGAGATCAAAGTAGAAACCAACATAGTACTTGATTCAAACACAAATTGAACTAAAATTCATTCATTAAAGCATAAAAGGAAACCTAGGTTGCATCAATCCATCAAAAACGAATCAAAAGTTTCCCCTCTTAGCCCTAGCTAAGAGGGTTTAGTTCATCTCTAACATCCTTGAACTAAAGGCCTCTAAAAACATGAAAAACTACTAAAACAGGAAGAAAACTAAAGATCTGAAGTCGAATCCGTCTCCTGAGCAATCCCTACGTCGTAGCCTCCTCTGGTATGAAGGGAAGAGGTCCTTTTATAGCTTGGAGGAGTCCAATACGCAAGAACGTTCAGAATTTGCGTAATCTTACGCTATTGCGCAGGAATTTTCGGAAATCCAAAATAGCAAGTGGCTGTTTACGCTGGCCGACCGGTCATGACCGGTCGGACGGGTGAATTCCCTTGTCCAGCAGTGATGGCCGACCGGTCATGACCGGTCGGCTGCGTTCCTGAGCAGTCCAGCAACTATGCCCGACCGGTCATGACCGGTCGGGCTGAGGCAGTCCTTCTATTCTTGGCAATGGATGAGTGGCCGACCGGTCTTGACCGGTCTTGGCCATTTTCTTCTTTCTTTCTTTCTTTCTTTCTTCTTTCCTCTTCTCTCCTTGCTTTCTTCTCTCTGATCTTCCTTCAATACTTCATCTAATGATCTTCAATGCTCGTAAGGAGCTACATTTAGCCTTCATTTGGTGAACTCTCCATCTTGTTCCTACAATCATAAATCATGTATTAAGTTGGTCCTTTAAACATGTATATCATGCAGAATGAGTGATGAATTGGGGTTAGAATAGGCACAATTATGAGCTCAACATTATCCACCTGGGGTGTTCTACGGACAACAGGATTGTCCCGTATAACAACTGTTGGTGGTTGTTGGTCGCCTTGGGCTCGAAGAGGAGCTAGCGATGCTGCAATCTGGTCGAGGATCGCCTGTATACCTTGCAGGATCAACCGGTTCTCCCGTCGTGCTGCTTCGAATGCTGCCTCGAAGGCTGTCGCCGTTAGATAGTCCCTTGGAGCACCGTCCTTAGGATGAGGATCCAACCCTTCATTAGAGGTCATCGTCCTGAGGAAGAAACCTCTCTCTGATACCAATGACGCAGGGAGGACGTGGTAGGTCGATCACCGTCTCCCTAACCGATAGTTTCTCGAATCCACGAGAAGAAAGAAAAGATAAAAAAAAGAAGAAGAATGTAATTCCAAATAGTTGTTTATTGAAGATTGAATGAATGGAAATGAAATTACAATGCATATAAATAGGAAACTAAACCCTATGCAAAGTATCAGACTCCAACTCCAACTTAAACTCCTAGAAAACACAACTTACTATAAATAGTAAACTTACTATTTATAGAAGTCGTTCAATCCTACTAGAACTCTTGGTTTTCGGCCAAAAATAGAAAGTTATCAAACGGCCTTAACCACGTTGTTCTACGAAATATTCTAAGCCCTTTTCATGTTGGGCACTAACTCTAAAACCCTACAGATGCAAAGTTATGATCGAATTAAAACTTACTATAAATAGTAAAACCGAAAATAAACTAGCCTAATGATCGTCGATACGGTCGATTCTCGCGATTCTGGCTTGGGCAACCCGGCGTAGCAGGGTTGGTTGGCTAAAGTAGCTCGAGCTACCCCAAATTGATATATTATACGTCCCGTAACTCATTCCGGATTGTGAGATATGACCGATTTACGATCTTGACGGTCCGGATCACTTTCGACCCTCGACCGGTCTTCTTTTGCTCCATCTCGGCTATGAAATAGTCAGCGACCCGTTCTACATCACTAACCTAGAGGCTCACATCAATGTATATATTGTAAATTCATGCCGTCCATCTACATTTTCAAATTATTATAGGACAGTCCCAAAAAGGAAGTAGATAAAAGCTTTAGGTAGACCACACCACAAAAATCAGTGGTCATTGAACTCCCACCATTAAAAGATGCTAGAGTCCACCCTAATGTTTATTGACCATTCAACCTATTGATAATGCTATATAGATATTTTTAAAAGCAATAAACTAGTATAAACGGGGCGGTTCGGGTCGGGTGGAACGGGTCGGGTATACACGGGTTAGGGTATAGGTCGGGTCGGGTCGGGTCGGGCGGGTTTTGGCATGTACCCTAAATCGTACCTAAATTAAAAACGGTCCAGCCACATCTACTCGGAACCGGACCATTTTCTCAGCCGGGTCAGGACGGATCGGGTTTCTACAGGGTCGGGTCATGCCGGTCGGGCGGGTTAACGGGCAGATGTGCAGCCCTAACTGAAATCCTCTACAACACCTCCCGTTTTGAACAGTGTAGAAAGCCTCAAGTCTATGGAGTCCACCATGCCGTATATGCAAAATCCGCTCGGTTTATCAGGTTCTATCCTGATTTTGGGCTCTAGGACAAAAAATTCAGCTGGATCCAAAATTCACATGAGCCACACCACCTAAAACCATAGAGATGGAATGCCTACCATAGGTTTTTGTGTGCCGCAACCATGTTTCATCAAACCGTTAATCGAGTGTAATTCATCAGGATGAATAGAAAATACAAAAGCCAAATTGATGAAAAACTCAGGCGGGCTACACTGAATTTAGCAGTTTTGGTAGCAATTTTACATTGTTCCCAATTGTTGTGGGACATATTAGTCTTTAAGTAAGATTATCTTCTGTGTGTACTGTCCAAATAATGATTCTTACCTGATGGACGGAGTGGATTTTAGATATACAACATGGTGGGCCCCATAGAGCTTGGGTGTTTTAGCCACGCAAGAAATAGGTGTTGTAGACGTTCAGGTCCATAAAAGCACGCACAGTCCCCGTCACATGAAGCAAGATTGTCGAGAAATATTTTACATGTCCATCAATAGGATGGACTGGGGTTAGGCTTGGGCTCCTTTTGGGCCGAGTCTGATGCCCCATGGCTGTTGGGGGAATTATTTTGTAGGCCTAGCTTGGGCTTGGAATGTGTACAGGGATATTAGTGTGACAGCCACGTTTCACCAGATCATGCTAGGATAGTAAGTTAAGAACCCAAAATAAGGTAGATCCAAAAGTCAATTGGGCCACAAGCACATCAAACAACAGTGCAGTCCAACCCATTTATAAGGTGATTCCCACAGCAATGAAGGGGGGAAAAAATTCATAGCAATAAAAATGAAAAGAAAAGAAAAGATAATCAATATGGCCCAGGAGGGTTTCAGTGGTGGACATTCAATCCCCACTATTTTTTGTGTTGTGTGGCTCACTTGAGTTTTGACACTATCTTCAAGTCATGTCCCACAATGATATGGTGAAGCTGATGAAGGGCGTAGATGTCACATGCGCATCATGGAAGGCCCCATAGAGCTTAAGGGTTATTGGGCTCCCTATAACCTCCTGTTAGTGGGCCTGTCCTGGGCCTAAGTGTTTTAGGTCACAGTTGGGGTTGGAGAAGTGTGAGCTCGTCACCGCTCAGTCAATGACCCAAGTCAAAGGATATGCTTCCAGAGGACTGAATGTAAAACACGTGTGCCACAGCTGGTACGTTTGCCACTGTCTATCTTATGCAAGTGAGCACAACACCCTTCTCCTGCTAAACCAGAAAGACAAGGCGTTGCTGTTTTTACTAGTATCTTTCCTCTTCACTTTCTTCTCAATCTCTATTTTCTACTCTGCCCTTAAAAGGTATTGTTGTTTTTCTACCGTCTTTCTTATGTGTTTTTCCTTTCTAACGTTATCAAAGATTTATGATCTGTTACACCTATTTTTCATTTTTGGAATCGAAGAAATTAGAGAAGTATACTATTTAAATTCGAAAAATTAAACAATGAGTGTATGAAAATGGCTCGTGTTAGGTATTCGCCAGGGTTACTTTTGCAGATCAAGAGCCACATGGGTAGAACTTTCACGGGATCCACCCGTCTATGAGGTGCACAGATTCATTTTAGCCATTAAACCCGAAAACCATGATCATCCAAACTCACGGGAGCCACACCACTAGGAAACTACTGCTCAGCATTAGTTGTGTAGGACGAACCGTGGTGTTTATATACCATCCAATCCATCCATCTGAGGTGTATCATCATGATGAAATAATTAACCAAATATTAGGATTCTAAAACTATTTAGGTAGGGTATAAGACATGAATTCATATGTTTTAGGTATAAAATTTTTAGATGGTCCACCTAAGTGTTAAATCATCCTGATAATTGGAATCAAGGCCCAACAAGGGATAGAGTGCGTGGATTTAATGCAAATTAAGTTGATTCTCCCTACAGTAGTGGAAGTAACACTGGTAGGTAATTACCAGGTGTTTTTTGTATAATACCAGCATGATTTCATCAGTCTCGATTATTGTAGTTACTGGACCTGCAACACTTGTTCCAGGCAGCAGGAAAAACATCCAACTCTGTGGGGCCCACCAATTATATATGTAAAGTCAATTCTATGCATTAGTTTTTTTTTTTTTTTTTTGTCCCTTAATTCCCTAGGCCTTTGGGATAAAATTCTCCTTATCCACTATTCAGATTCAAGGCACCAATAAGAACGCTGGGGATAGGATGCCAATATTTGTGTGTGGAGCAATCATGGTGTTTATCTTTCTAATTTTTAGCCAAAATTTCCTAACAAATTCTAGTTGTCCAAATCTTACGTCCAGCTTTCACGAGGATAATTTTGAAAGGTGATGAAAACTGATACCATCAGAGACAAAGATATAAAGTCTTATTGAGAGCAAATACATGTATAATAAAGCTTGTATATGTGCCACACATGTGACAACATTGTGCATATGATCTAATTCATGCATGGGGTTTAGTTTGAACTTGTACATGTTTTCTCGAGCGGTGCATTTGCTTTGCAAATTGTAGCCCATCAACAGGTGGATCAACCTAATTCTTGAGGTAGTCATTTGAATGGATGGACTAGATCTTGGACCTATCCTGCCATGCTGGAAGATTTATCGCGTGTAGAAGCTGAAATCTTGATGATGCACGGTCAGGATTATCCCTCACATAGCATATTAGCTCGTGGGGTAGCGTGTAGTTGTGTTGTTAGCCAGGTGGATTGCATATGCCGGCCACACGAATATCTTCTGGTACGACTTGGCTCAATCCCTATGGGGCCACCATGATGCCCATCCATGCTGTCCATCCATCTTACCAATTCATTTTAGGGCATGAGGCAAAAAATGAAGCAGATCCTAAACTCAAGTTAACCACACCATAGAAAACAGTGGGGATTAAATGGCCACCGTTCGAAAGTTCTTGGGGCCACAAATTTTTGGATCAAGCATACACATGTGTTTTCCCTTCATCCAGCTCTTTGTGACCTTGCAAACATGTTGGATGGCAAATAAAACATCATGGTGAGCCTTAGGAACTTTTTAACAGTGGCCATTGAATCCCCACTGTTTTTTATGATTTGGTCCACTTAAGATTTGGATCTGCATCATTTTTGGGCTCATATCCTACAATAAGGTGGCAAAATTGGCTGGATAGTGTTGATAAAATACATAATCATGAGGGCCCCACGAAGCTTGCACTATGCAGTGCACTGGGATATCCATGTGGCCACAATCTGCCCAACTTAGTAGAAGACTCCCTCTTCAAAGGAGAAAAAACTTTGATACTCGTAAAAGTGCAACATATGGCATGAAGGCACTCCGAGAAATTGCATATGTTTTACATTAGTCAAATTAAACCGTTCAAATTATGGTATCCAACGTAGATGGATCATGAATCTAAAAATTAAGCTTATTTCATCATCTAAGTATTAGATTGGTGAATATTTATTGAATGGTTAAATGAAAAAAATAAAAATCCAAAGGTCCTATTTCCATAAACAAGCATCCACGGATAAGAGACTACAATTGTTTAACTAATATGTCATTAATGGGACTGTAACTTGACTACAGAGGTCTCAATCTAACTAGATTTATTTGACTTAATATATGTTATGTGTACAATTTATTAGTGCCTGAGTATGGATGGTTATTCGGACTGGGTCAAGTATGAACTTGAACCAGTCAGATATTATCTTGGACAAGTTGGCTATAGCTCACGTGTTAGATCTTGTAATGAAGGAATTGACCACTCGGAGAATTTCAGATATGAACCAAGTATTGTGATATTCTCTTGTTATTTTAATTAAGCAAATGAGAGTTTTCCACTAACATCAATATTAATCCATTTTACCAATGTTTCGAACAATAAGTTGGTTCAGCTGGCTATAAAATTGAAACTCGTATGAGTCAGCTAGTTCAGTTAAATTAAAATAAAATAGAAATGAAATAAAAAAAATTCTATATTTTTACTGTATGAAAATAGAGTAGAGCCTTATTATATATTTTTAGAGAACGATAAAGAAAACTACATGTTTTATGAAAATTTTAAAACATACATAAGAGCTGAGGAATCATAAAACCCTTTTGCACGATTGCGCTGGTTAAATTGATGATGTCTTAGCTAATATTGATATTATCCAGTGATACGATGGCTAGGACAAATCACTTATGATTTTTAGACCATGGTCGCTCTGATGGATGGATTGGCTCTTGGACCTATGGTGCCCCATTGGCACATGTGGCTGCATACTTTGCAATGTTTTAGCTTGAGTTTTGTTAAAAAATCACGGTATTCAAAATGGTTACTGCATTTGAGGACCAAAGAACTCATTGCAATGGTGATGGTCGACTCGCTGTTTGAGGACAAAATGTCTTATATGTTATTGTAATTGTTTGAAGAAGGTTGATAGGTTGGTAATACATAGTACGGTTTTGTAATGATGCTGGACCTTGTGTTTACATAAATTAAGTGGTCCATTTTTATAATTTAATAATATACAGTGAAAAACGATCCATTAAAAAAAATGGTTACTGCATTTATGCAATGGTGATGGTGGAAGAATTGAAACTGCCGTTACGTAATTAAAAAGCAAAAAATAATAATAATAATAAAAGACATAAATTTACAGTGAAGTCCATCTTGTGGGAATGCTCACATTTTACACGCGTTTGGCATGCACTGGCTTGTAAATGGGCTTGGATGGACTTAATGTCAAACACACATGCCATGTTGAACGCGTACGACTGGTCTATCTCATACAAATGATTGAAATTAGCATCCTCTCCTGCTTAGGGCTGTCAACGGCATGGATCTTGATCCTTATCCGATCCGTATCTTATCCGATTTAATCGGATTCGGATCAATAATCAGATAATTGAGTCGGATATGGATACCCAAAGATGATCCATTTAATATTCGGGTCGAATTCAAATAAACCTTAATCCGGCCTGTTAACAACCCAATTAAAAAAGAAAAAGAAAAAAAGATGTCACCTTCCCCAATGTCCCTCATTGTTCCTTTGGTGTGGCCCATCTAAACTATGGATCAAGATGGATGGACTTTGGGATCTCGGCCTAACATGAGGATGGCATTCACATATCATGGTGGGCCCCACGTAGCTTGTACGTATGGTAGTTACCATCCAACCATCCATTCAAATCTTATGTGATCATTCCCTTTAAAATAAATGCTTGATAATAAAAGAGCAGCGACACTTTCGCATTTAGTCGGCAATCGACATCTAGGCTCATAATTTGAACGGTTCTGATCAGTGGATTCATTTGCAGGTATCACAGACCACAAATTCTCGTGGTATTGCGGATAAAAATGGTTCCTCCGTTGCAAAATCTCCGTACATCTTTCAAGTTCGTTAAAAACCAGGTCGCTCGTCATCTGGTCATGACTCAAATATTGGCATTTCGGTCAAGATCCAGTGACAACGTCGGCACATCCAACGGCGAATATGTGTAGGCTTGTGATGCAATGACCATGTTGGTCCTTGTGATTTTTTGGTCCAGCGCGATGGCTTGAGAAATCGCAAGCGTTCGTGGCCGTTCATCATCATCATCATCTACTTCTTCTTTTTCTCCTCGTTTCAATGCTGCAACAGAAGAAAAGAGAGTTGTTCTAGCAGGACCGAATCCTCTTCACAACAGGTAGAAATGGCAAGAACATCCCAGACTCTCCACCCATAGTTCATCCAACATTCATCAGCCAATGGGGTCCACATGGAAATCTGATCGGATGATCGGATCCATCCATCTTCTAGCTACGACCTTGAATGGCCTAAAGCCAATGATGACGCTTTTGGGTATGGCCCATGTTAATATTAGGGTCGGATCATATTCGGATCGGAAACGGATTTCAATATATTTAAACGGGTCGGGTTTGGATCATGTACTTGTGATCCGAATCGGATTCGAGTCGGATGTATCCTTAATCGGATCGGATACGGATCATCACTAATCCGGCCCATATCCGACCCGTTGACAGCCCTACTCCTGCTGCAGCACTACACACACAGACTGAAGTGAAGGTGCAGGATAAGCTCTACCACTCTAACACTCTCAAATAGAAAGCTCAGGCATAGCCCTCTCTCTCTGCAGGAATTTTCACACCCCATTCCTGACACTTGTCCATCTCTCTTATCTCCAGAGGGAAATCAAGTTCGTTGAAACCTGAGGTATGTTCCTTTCTTTACCTTCTCTCGTCTTTCTTTTACTTCTCTTCTTCTTCCTCTTGGTTATTTACTTAATTTACTTCAAAGCCGAGTAATTGATTTGTTAACACCGTCTTTCCAGTTTTTCTATTTTTTTATTTTTAATTAAAATAGTCGAAGGCGTATGCAAATCAATAGTATATTCTCTTTTCATACTTTGGTTTCATTTTTTCATATATATTTATTTTTAAATGTGTTGATTTTTTTGGGGATATTTAACAAAAAAAAACAAATTTACTTCAAAATTATTATTTTACCAAACAATGCCTTCTTGGGTAATTAAAAATCCTAACAAATGTATTTCAGAGGGAAAAATGCTTAAAATGTCCTGGGCCTTTTTTTTTTCTTCTTTCCTTTTTATCTGATGAAGCCAAGCACTGTGTGTCTCTGCATGCCATCCTGCTCATCCAACATTTGTAATCTACTGTAAGGATCAGTCAGAATAAAAAATAGGCGGGATCATTTTTGTACTTTTTTTTGTTAGTCATGCCACGCACCCAACTTGTTAGCTTGGCAATGCACCCACCCAGCGGTGGGGTTAGTGTGTCTCCTTGGCATTTCGAACGTGAGACGTGCTGTTGAAACGCCTAGCGTCTTCCAGCGGGACCATATTTGTAGTTTGTTACTTATGTCAACTACATATTATTTTCTATGATGTGGTCCACCTAATCCGTATATGGAGCTGATTTTTGCGCAAGTTGATCCACATGGTGCGGCCAACCCATTGAATGGGTTGGATGTCCTTATCTGTGGACAGATACATATTGAACAATGGTTCGATGTGAGCCTCTACTGTGACATGTATGTGACATCCACTCAGACCAAACTTCAATAACTCAACTAGTTCACCCAGTCTCATCTTGTAATTTTAGTGGTTAAATAAAAATGAAATGGAAATGAAAGAAAATAATCATTTTTTATATATGAAATAGAGTAAAACCTTTATATATTATATATTTTAGGTAAAGAATAAGAAAAATGTATGTTTTATGTAAATTTTAAAACATACGTAAGAGCTGGGAACAGTGGTGAATCTCTTGTCCATGATTGGGCTCGTTAGACTCCTGTCATCCTGGCTAATATTGATAGAATTGATTATGTCCAGTGATACAATGGCCACGACTGGTCACCTGTGATTTTTAGACCATGGTTCTGATGGATGGATGGATTGGATTTTCAACCTATATATGGTGCCTAGCTGGCATATGTGGGTGCACACTTTTCAATGTTCTAAAGTTTTGGGCCAAAATTGAGGTGTTAAAAACCTTTAAGGTGGTTATGTCACAGTAATGGTGGAAACTGATCCGTGTTATTGCAATTATCATCATGGTTGTTAAGTAGAGTTGAACATGAGTTGAGCTAGCTCGAAAAATTCGCTCGAGCCAACTCGATTGAGCTTGATCCGACTTGACTCATAGATTGGTTCAGGTCAATCCGAGCGGCTAAACCCGTAGTTCGAAAAAAATCGAGTCGAGTTTGAACTGGGTCAAGCTCGAATCGACTCGACTCGAAACTAAGCTCGAACCCAACTTGCTTGAATTATATATATATATATATATATATATATATATATATATATATATATATATATAAAAGTTAAAAGTCAAAAGTAAAATCCTACCCGACCCACCTTTCCTTTTACCCTACCTGACCCATTTTCCCTTTTACCCTACCTTGGTTCCAATGCAAGTGAAACAAATGTGTTTATCTTATGCGCCTTGATTTTATTATTGTAATTATTTTATTATAATTTTAAAAAAGTATTAAAAAAATTCATATAACTCGATTCAACTCAACTCGACTCGAACAGCTCACTTGACCTGAGTTGATTCCAGCTCGACTCGGCCCGAACCAGTGAGCCGAGGAGAGCTATAGGGGTGAGCTCGAGCTTGGGTCATGGTGGGGTCAAGCTAAGCTGAGCTTGGCCTAGCTCGACTCAAACTCAACTCGTGTTCAACTCTATTGTTATAGGACTATGATAGTTAATTTTATTGAATACCTTGGCCAAAATATCTGCTTAATGAGGCTCATCTTATTGGAATGCTTAAATTGTACAAGTGGGAGCAAATTAAGTGCGGCCTCAGCTTCACCCAAGATGGTGTGGCCCTTATTGTGGGGCCCACCTTGACGTATGTATCATATATCCACACCTCCATCTATCTTGCCATATCTTTTTAAAGCATGATTTCAAAAAATAAAGAAGATCAAAATATCAGGTTAACCATACTACAGAAAACAATGGTGATTGAATGCCCTGCAATTAAAAACTTCCTAAGGCCCACCGTAATGTTTTCATAATGTTTATTTGCCCTCTAACTTGTTGACAAGGTCACATAAACTTGGATTAAGGTAAAAAAAAAAGAAACAAATATCACCTTGATCCAAAACTTTTGTAGCCCATTAATAGTTAAATGCCATTGTTTCTAATGCTATGGTCCACCTGAGAATTAGTTCTGCTTCATTTTTAAGCACGTTACCTAAAAATGGATGGACCACGTGGATATAGAATGCATATATCAAGGTGGGCTCCACCTCTGAGAACCTTTAAAGGGTTGCAATAAATGCAAGGTATTTTTGTTAAAAAGGAATAAAAAAGGTTATAAAGGTCTAAGAAAAAATATTTCCAGTAAGGTTTATTTTTATTAAAATTGACACCTTATGTTTTCTTTGGTTAAAAACCCAATTAACTTCACTGTCTTGCTGCATCACTACACCCAATGAGACCTGAACTGAAGAAAGGGAGCAAGCTCTGCCACTCTAACACCCTCAAATTAACAGAAAGCTTAGGCATAGCTCTCTCTGTAAGGATTTTCACAGGTCATATCTAACATTTATCCATCTCTCTCCCGCACATTAGCTTCACTGTCTTGCTGCATCACTGCACCCACTAAGACCTGAACTGAAGAAAGGGGGCAAGCTCTACAACTCTAACACTCTCAAATAGAAAGCTCAGGCATAGCTCTCTCTATAAGGATTATCACGGGCTATACCTAACGCTTCTCCATCTCTCTTCTCTGCTGAGTTTATTCACGTTTCTTGAAAACCATGGTATGCTCCTTTCTCCACCCATCTCTCTTTTGTCCTTCTTTCTTTTCTTCTTGGGTGTTTTTTTTTTTTTTTTTTTTTTTTTTTTTTTTTTTTTTTGTTAATAATAGAAGGTGTATGCAATTTATCTTCTTCTTGGACTTCCACCCTTGACGTTTTATGGAGCCCATCATACCATTTAACCGGTCCATATGCTTTCCAACGTAGGGGCATGCAAAAATCAGGCTGGATCGTGATGTGTGTCGGACATCCACACATTGTGCATTTGGTGGGTCCCCTCCACAAAACACTCAAGTGGGCCGGGCCGCTGTTGAAACCAATCATGCCTAAAACTTCTGAAAGAACTTGGTGTGTCCCACCTGAGTTTTTTTAATAGCCTGAAATTTGGTATGACTCCTCATTCGATGAGACACATAATGGATGGGCTGGTTGTCTCAAACACATCTCAGTGGGCCCTATGAACAATTAGGAAGGTTTGAATTGCTGGGCATCCACTCTTAACTGTTATATATGGTGTGGCCCACCTAAGTCATGGATTGGCCTGATTTTTAACAACATGATTTATCATGGAAGGTTGTAGCTGATTGATGGAGTGGATTCCTGACATACATCTCAATGGGGCCACAGAGCTCACCCGCATGGAAAGCTCTCATGAAATTGACCTCATTGTGTGTGCGCGCGTATGCATGCATTTTATAATGAAAAATACATTTTCTGCTGTTGGAACTCTTAAGACCGTAAGTTTCATGCCAGATGCAAAACACTCCTATTTACATTACATGAATAATCATGACTTGCCTTTTAGTAGTGTAGATTATCCAACTCAGCAATCAAGTATCCACACAACAGAGGTTTTGGATTGTTCGACCCATTTGATTTTGGAACTCTGACTTAGTTCCAGAGAGTCGTACAATTTAAGTAATTTAGTTTGAGTTAATGTAGGTCAGGTGTACAATTTGTGAATGCTTGCATATCAAGCATCACAAGCAACCACAGTACCAAACAACTCCCTTTTAGTTCATACATCTTTCTATACCAATTAGACTAATCTTAATTTGGTTCTCTGATCAAAATAATTCAATTCCCAACTTCACACCTTATATATTATATCAGAATAATCAGGGAAATTAATAACCGATTTAAAAAGAAAAACCTTCTTAAATTGGATTGCTGTTCAAAATTCACGGATTGTAGAAATGATTAATATAATTAGGATGTTTATTCATTTAGATGGTTATTTAACAAACATGCCAACACGGATTCTAGGCCATTGGGCAAAAAACAATTAGTCTAGTCCACTAATTAGGCTGGCCAGAAATTGACGATAAAATGAATGGGCAGAGGAAACAAATGGTCAGTGACCTATATTTAATGTATGCATGTTGCCTTTAACGGTCCTACCTCTACTTTTTGTGACGGCCCATGTTCATGGGGGGCTCATTACGAAGAAAGGTCCAGAGCTTGCACACAAATACCAAAATGGTTTCAACACTTGAGGTCTTGGAATCGATTCCCAAGTGGGGGTGGCTAACATTGTGGTGTGACTGGCAGTCTGGGTGGGTGTACTAACAGTGGGTGTATGTACTACCCCCCCCCCCCCCCCCCCCAAAAAAAAAAAAAAAAAAAAACACCAAAATGGCACTTTATCACAAAGTTTATTGTCCTTGTTGGTTTCTAACTTGTAACCCATTTTTTTGCAGGAAAGCTGTATTCTAGAGTCATTGGGATCAAAAGATTGATCCAGTCCTAACAAATGGAGCATATGGTTTCTGTTCGGCTGTGAATGGGCCCATCCAGTGGTTAAATTTTTAACTGATCGGTCTGGGACTATATAAAATTTTGAATTTGCTTGGCACAGGCACAACCCATTGACAGCCCAGGTTTTGTGATTGTTATGCTGATTGCCCGCTATGGTTAGTGTGTAGCCCAGGAGCTGTCCATATATGAAAGTTCCTTAACATTCAAAATTCATCCTTTGGGGGTCGTTTGGAACCATGGAAACAGTGGTAAATGGTGGTAGGTTTAATAACTTCTAGGAGTTGTTAGGGGTCTGAAATGCCAATACTGTGTTGGGAGCACAGCCCGCAGCAAAAGGCAAAGAACCGAATGAGGGCAAACCACAACAACAAACAACCAAGAAAATTCAACATCCAAGAGATAATTAAAAAATCCGAATTTTACATGGAAATTCATGGGTAAACAACTATGGCACAAACTAAAATCCACTATGAAAATTAGAAGTTTATAAGAGATGAAGAAAACTCACCTGGATCTAATCCCCACAAAGATAAACCCAAGCCTTTTCTCTTCCCCTAAAACTCTCTCAACCCTTGTACACGTCTAGGACTCCCCGTATTACCCTAATCCCACATTATACCCATTTAAATAGCATAAAACCAAAATTAGAAACAAATTTGCGTAAAAACTGCGCATCCGACCTAAGCAATTTGTCAGCCGTCGAGCTCCGTATTAGAACCTGTCGGGCACCCTACACTGGTTAGGTCTATCCTGGGAGTTTCAAGCACCTTATTGAAAGCCGTCGGGTGCCCTACAACCCCTAGAAAAATAAATCCAATAGTATCTAGATTCCAAAAGCCTCATCCGGGGCAGTTTCCGACGCCTGACCTAACCTCATCGGGCGATCGAAACCCTTTCAGTGTAAAGATTGAAAACATCCCCAATAATCTTTATCGTGGCTTCAATCTTCAAGATCCATTGCTCCAAAGCTCCATCCTTCAACTCTACTCCGTCTCCATCATATCTCTACCACACATTAACTTCACTCCAGCACCTTCACACCCCACTCACTCATGTGGCTTTTGTGTGCATGTCAAAAACGAGCATCTGTGGATTCGCTACAGTCGTCGTAGCTCTACTAGACGATGTGCTTTCGATCAACTTGTAAAGATGGCCGCACCTCCCTGCCTTCATCATTACAAGGCCCCTTTGACACTTTACAAACCCGATCTAAGTCAATGAACTTGCACCACATCGCCTCGAGTGTACTAAGAGAGATCAAATTATTTTTACCTTAGGGACATGTCTCACATCTGTCAGAACTCATTTGATCCCATTGACCATCCTAATGTGCACCTTGTCAATACCAACAACTTTGCAGACATAGTCATCACTCAAGAACACCGATTCATTATCATACTCACTACATGTCATGAATGAACTCCGGTCAGGATACATGTGATACAATTTACCTGAATTGAAAAGTCACTCACCGTAGAGTAACCCAGATCTGGATATAGTTAATACATCGCCACAATCACTAATGTCCTCTATGTCTTCTGTGGTATTAGCCTCCCTAGAAGAATCTCCAGACTTCTCTTGCTTTGCCTTAGGATTTGAACAATCCCTCTTCATGTGCCCTTCCTCTTCACAATTCCAACACCTCACTTTGCTCTTCCCTTTGTCCTTCGATTTAGATCTCGATTACGAACATCCTCCATCCCACTCAGAACTTCTTTAACTCATAAGCAGTGCTTCCTCCATAGAAGAACCCACGTCACCGCTTTTCTTTCCCATCGCCTGCGACTGGAGGGTTGAAATAACAGTCTCAATGCTAATGGTCTCCTTGCTCGCGCACAAAGAGTCCTCGAACGACTCATATGATCTTAGAAGAGAATTTAACAAAATGCACGCTTGATATTCGTCTTTCATTAGTTCATCTACATTTAACAATTTACAAACGAGCCTATTAAAGTTGCCGATGTGGCTCTCAACTTCAGTTCTCTCTGTCATCTTCAGGTTGAACAGCTGAAGTATTAGATACAAGTGGTTTTTCAAAGATTTCTTCGTATAAATGTTCTCTAACTTAGCACATGTATCTGCCGCAGTCTTCTCCCTTATGACATTATATAGAACTTTATTCGTTAGACACAACTGGATTCAGATATTGACGCTCTGATCCATCTTCTTTCACTCTACCTCTATCATAATGTTCGGTCGCTTTCCAAGGAATTAATGTGTCTTCCAATCCTTACTGAACTAGGAGGCCCTCATCTTACCTTCCATAGCTCAAAGTTATTTTTTCAGAACACTTCTCTATGTCGAATCTCATGATAGAGGCTATTGATACCTCGTCTAAGATTCTGTCCGCCACCCAATGTACGCTCTAATACCACTTGTTCGGAGTGCAGCCTGCAGCGAAAGGCGAGGAATCAAACGAGGGCAAACCAAAATGGCAAACAACCAAGCAAATTAAACATCGAAGAGAAGGCAATCTGAATTTTATATGGAAAAAGCCTTCACGGGTAAAAAAACCACGACATAAAGCAAAGTCTACTGTGAAAATCAGAATTTTACAAGAGATGAAGAAAACTTACCAAAATTTAAGCCCCATATAGAGAAACTTAAGCTAACCCAAGCTTTTTCTCTCACCTTAGAACTCTCTCAACCCTTTGAACACATCTACGACTCCCCGTGTTATCCTAATCCTACATTACTCCCCTTTAAATATTATAAAACCAGAATTAAAAACAAATCTGCGTAAAAGCTTTGCAACCAACCTAAATAGTTTGTTGGCCATTGGGAGCCCTATCAGAACCCGTAAGGTGCCCTATAGCAGCTAGGTCTATCCAAAGAGCTCACAAAAAAAATCTTGGAAGTTTTGGGTGCCTTATCAGAAGTCGTCGAGTGCCCTACATCCCTCAAAAAACAAATTCAGTAGTGTTCAAATTCTAGAAGCCTCATCTAAGGTAGTTTTGGGCGTCTGATCCGATCGGGTCGGGCGACTGAAACCCTCTTGGTGTTAAGATTGAAGAAACCATGGTTTAGTCACCATGTGTGGTAAGGAAAGACAATTAAGGACATGAGAATTAGGATCATATACTTCCTCCAAGGTTTAGCTCTGCAGTGACTAGGGGTGTCAATGGGCCAGGCTCAGACCTAAAAAATCAAAATTTTGAATAGTCCAAGCCCAACGGCTCAGCCCAAATTAGTTCAAAATTCGGGCCGAGACTAACTAGGCCCTGCCTGTTGACAGCCCTACCAGTGACTTGGGTTGAGCAGACCCCATTACTACCATAGTTCTGAAAGTGATTGGGCTAAAAAACCTAGCGGTCCACATTTACTACACTACAAAAGATGCCACCTTTGATTTAGATCCTCTATCATGTGGTCACACCTTTGAATGGCCATCTCTCGAAAGAAATCACTTTGTGCATCTGTACAACCAAAAGGAAAAAGAAAAGAAAAGAAAAGAAAAATGGTCACTCAACCAGTAAAATGGCCAAATACTTTGAGACAGTGTAACCAAGATTGCCGAGTGTTTTGTGCATTGACCATTTAATGTTACTTAACTATATGAACGTTTTAGACACTAAATATTTGTCCAACTTGCACCAACTAAAAGCCAAAAGTAAATTACCATCCAATTTCTATAGACATGGTTTGACCTGTCGTTGAAAATTTGTACGTTACCTGATGTGCATGTGTATCGCACATGAATGATGATATGGTTGTAACGGCCCACATGGACCTGAGAAAGCCTGATATATACCGGTTTCAAAACCATGGTCTTAGCTGAGCATTGCTTTATCCCGTCTCGAGTCTCTTCGGCCATAGTGGGGGAGCGGATTATATTAGATGTTACTCGGGCAACAACTTAGCAAGTGTTACCCTTACTGTGGGGCCCAACTTGATGATTGATTGTATTTCTACGTCATCCATCCGTTTCTCTAGCCCATTTTAGGACTTAGCCCCAAAACTTAAGCAGATCCAAATCTCATGTGGACCACACCACAGGAAACAGTGGTGATTGAGTGCCTCACAATTAAAAATTCCAAAGGGCCCATCATAAGGTTTTCTTAATATTTATTTTCCATCGTAATTACACTAGTAGCCCAAGCTTTGTTAGCCTATTGTGATGAATGTACCTTTTTTCTTTTTGTCACGCAACGCATCCACCTTGGTAATTGCACAACACACCCACACAGTTAGTCACATGATGCACCCACCCATCAGTGGGGTTAGTGTGTCTCCTTAGCATTTGAACTTGAGACCTATTTTTGAAACGCCAAGGCATCTTCCAGCTGGGCTAGCAAGCGTGATGAGCGTACCTAGAGCATGATGTACCCTAGGCTCTGTTTTATCCATGTTGTCTGTTTTAAGGGCATGAGCCCACAAAAAGGCAGGTCTAAAGCTTAAGTCACTACAAGAAATTCCATTTTTACTGACGAATGATTTCGTCGATAATCAGTAAAATTTCGTCGGGAAATCTTTTTCCCGACGAAATTTTTCGCGGCTAACATCGTCGCAGAAAGGCCGTCGGTAAAGGTTTTTACTGACGAAACAAATTTTCGTAGGTAATAATAAAACCATTACCGACGAAAAAATTTGTCGGGAAAACATATGAATTTTTGTCGGAAATAAAAATGATACGTCGGTGAAAAAACTTTTACCGACGAAATTTTTCATCGATAAAAGTTTTATCGACGAAAGATTTCGTCGGTAATATCTTTCCGAGTTTATCACCGACGAAATATTTCGTTGGTAAAACTTTTCGTCTTTTATTACCGACGAAAAATTTCGTCGGTAAAAAACTTTTTCATTTTTTTACCTACGAACAATTTCGTCGGTAATAGTATTTCCTGTCCCGGTTTCATTTGTTTTCAAAATTCAGGAAAATTCCTGATATACACCTGTAAAGAAACCTATACATTTTTCTCCTATTCACATCCACATACATACGAATAAACAGAAACTACACCATCCATACACAAATAATCCATTCCACATCCACAAAAAAACAATATTCATCCACACACAAATACATATAAGTTAAAAGTCGTATATTATAAAAAATAATAAGGAAGATGCACTACAAGAAATTTCATTTTTACCGACGAATAATTTCGTCGGTAATCAGTAAAATTTCGTCGGGAAAAAGATTTCCCGACGAAATTTTTCGCGGCTAACATCGTCGCAGAAAGGCTGTCGGTAAAGGTTTTTACCGACGAAATAATTTTTCGTAGGTAATAATTACATCATTACCGACGAAAATATTCGTCGGGCAAACATATGAATTTTTGTCGGGAATGAAAATGATACGTCGGTGAAAAAAATTTTACCGACGAAATAATTCGTTGGTAAAAGTATGTAAAAACTTTTTACCTGACGAAATAATTCGTCGGTAAAAGGACAAAAACTTTTTCCCGACGAAATATTTCGTCGGTAAAAGTTTCAAGTATATTATCACCGACAAAAAATTTTTTAAATCCTTTTACCTATGAATTATTTCGTCGGTAAAAGTTTTTCCTGTCTCGGTTTCATTTGTTTTCAAAATTCAGGAAAATTCCTGATATACACCTGTAAAAAAACCTATACATTTTTCTCCTATTCACATTCACAAACATACAAATAAATAAAAACTACACCATCCATACACAAATAATCCATTCCACATCCACAAACAAACAATATTCATCCACATACAAATACATACAAGTTAAAAGTCGTATATTAAAAAAAATATCAGGAAGATAAAGGCGGAGGTGGCGGGGCATCGGCGCCAAGGCGTGCAGCGAGAGCCTGAAACATCTCCTGCATCCGTCGCTCATGCTCCTGCCGCTCCTGCCGCAACTCCTCGATCCTCCTCTCCTGCTCCTCCCGTCGCCTCTCCTCCTCCTCCCGTCGCCTCTGCTCCTCCTCCCTCTGCCTCTCCAGCTGCTCTCGAATCTCATCGACAACGACCCGTAGCTGCTGAACCTCTCTCTCTGCGATGTCAGCTCGGCATTGAGCGCTTTCACCAGCTACGGATCTGCTGGAGCCAGCTCTAGTTTGTGCCATGAGCTTAGCACCATGGCCAAGCCCACGCACATATCCAGAACGGGTGCCAAGCACCTCGCTCAGGATTTCTGGCTCACTCTGCTGACTACCATCGGGAGTAGGCTGACTGCGTATGGTGTCCATCGCCGCCTGTAATGAAAAGATAAGAAATTTCATAAAAAATTGCATGAATGACATTATTATCAATCAATGCGCAATTAAATTTTACAAAGTAAAGATTTTTACCCAATGCTCACTAGCTTTAGGATGAACCCAAGATCCCGTCGCCTGCCGACAGTGAGTCCCTCTGTAGAGGTCTACTGGTCCAGGCTCCTGGCCGGTGACGGAATCTCGCTGCGCAATCGAAAGGAAAAAAGACTTAAAATAAATGCCAATCAAAATAATATATTAACTTAATAATCATCAATAATTTCTTACCATGTCGTAACGATGTCGTACAAATGACTTTGAACCAGCTACGTGGTTCACTTGTAACTTTTCCCTGTTCGCAGAATTTATTCTACTCCTCTTCTGAACACATTATACAAAATACATTTCTATTAATTACGAATTTAATTACGAATTTAATTGCGAATTTAATTGTTACCTTAAGAAATCGTACATGTAAATATTACCTGAAAAGCCTCCGACGAAAATCCCTCGCAGAGTATCCGCCAGTCGTCTGTAGTAACATGTGGCGGTGCGGACAGTACGGCCTCATCGTGTGTCCTGCACCGCTTGTACCGCTGGTGCAACTCTCCGCGGTACTCCTTGAACCGCTCTCTAATCATGTCGTCGACGGCATGAGAAATGTAGGGAACATTCAAGTCGAAGTCAAATTTATCCTGCAGTTTCGTAAATAATAAATTAAGGGAATAAACTTATTAACAATAGGACTTAACCGTAAATGAACTTTCACAAAAGAAAATTTCAATTTATTAAACTTTACCTGAAGGCGCTGACGGATGAGCTGTAGCACATCATCTGTCACGTCAATCCAATGGGGGGTGGTGGCGGGGATCAGAGATTGGCATAGGACACCGATCTCAGACGTAAACAATCTGGCACTGTCCCCAACAGGTCTAAGGCAGTCCTGTGGTAACTCTACCGTCACCCTACCCTCACTCGTAAGTCGCTCTAAAACTAACCCACGCGTGGGTCCACGTCCTCGTCGGCTGGTAGAAGATGCTGCTGCGAAAAGATATATGTAAGTAATAATATAAACAGAAATCACTAAATAAATGTCTAAACTTACATGCAGTGCCCGGTGTATGCTGAACCGAAGGATCAGATGACTGTGATGCACCGTGCGACGTTGATGTTGTCTGCGTCGCATCACAGGTGGAAGGGGTAGATCCAGTGCGCGAACGACCTGATCTCCTACCTGGTGCCATGACTGAATATATCTGAAATACAAACTTATAAATTTAAACAATGTCAATGCAAGTTTATGAACATCATTGCAGAGTGAATTTGTGCTTATGCTTAGAGAAATGATAAAAATATGATTAGACCATTACACTATAATGCAAGCAGAATATAATAAAACCGTAAACAGAATATAATAAAACCGTAAACAAAATATAAAAGTTGAAAAATTAATTACACATTGTCATTCTATATTAAATACATATATCTCATTGTAATACAAATCAACTTCGGATCAACTATCCGAAATACTCCCTGCGTAAGTTATCGTACGCTGCAGATGTATATGTCAAGCTGTATGAAGCACTCGACATTGTTATAGCCAACATGCCAGTCACAATAGGAGAAATCTGATCTCTCGGGACTCCATTCAGATGTGCAAGTGATAATGTCGCATCTTCCATACGAAGTTTTTCGCGGTTATATTCCTCAATCAGGTCTGAAATTTCTTTGAGATTGTATAATCTTTCATCTGAGTCATCGTCTTCCTCCCTACATTTCTCAACCAGACCGGGTATCTCTCTGGCCCTACCAGAAGAATATAGGGCCGGAAAGTTCATCCGCAACAGCTGATGAAGTATGCTGTGTGCTTCCGCTACGCTCCAGTTTGTGGAGGACATGATCAGAAAGTGACTTAACTGTAAATGTAGATTATAAACAAGTCAATTCAGGAAAAAAATCATGACTTGTAAAACATATATACATGTAATAATCAAATTAATCGAATTGAAAATTACATGTAAATCTTGTATACATTTAATAATCGTCGTCTAAATCATTATCGCTTAGGACTCTTTCTTCTTCACCATCACTATCGCTGATCAGAATTTCCTCTTCATCGTCTGCAACGCTGTCATCGATGAAAGCGCTATCATCTCTAACAATGTCATTTATGATTGAGGCATCAACATGATCAGGTGGCACATCATCTCTATTCAATTGCACCACATCAATATCAACATTTGGATCATTCCCTCTATCCCAAGATGGCATGTCTTCTTGGTATGCTTGTTCAACTGACGACGTTCTATTACTCCCTTCATCGTTATCTTCAACGTCTACTTCGGGAACGTCAAATATGTTCCTGGGCTTTATTTTCTGCACCACGTGCCAAGAGCCGCCTAACTTGGTGTCAGCAAGGTAGAATACTTGTTCGGCTTGGCCGGCTATGATAAATGGGTCATCTTTAAACCACTTTCGACATAAATTTATGCTCATGAAGTAATTATCAGTCTGTATTCCCAACTTTTTATTTTCAATGTCCCACCAATCGTATTTAAATAAGTACACCCGCTTTCTCATACAATAACTCAGCTCAATAATATCCGTCAAAACGCCATAAAAATTAATTTCGACCTCCTCATGTGTTCCCTTCACAACCACAACACTATTTTGTGTGGTCCTATATTTCTCACACTCCTTAGTGTGGAACCGAATCCCGTTTACAATACAACTTGTATATCTAAATACACGTCTATCAGGGCCACACGCCAGTGAGTAGAGCGCATTATACGCATCCGCAGAGTTGCTAGCGCGCAACATCTTCATCTATCATCACGTACAGAATATAAATGTACGTTTAGGCATTTAAAATTACGTGTAAATATTATGCAATACAACAATATTGTAAGCGTGGTGAGATAGAAGGTAAATTAATCTTACACGTTTTGCAAACAATTCTGGAAATAAATCCTGATGCATTCGATCATAATTTGTAGGGTATTGGGACTTCATCTCCTCGATGTGTTCGCTATACACAATTGGTACGTTGTAAGCAAGAAATTTTGATATTAAAACTGTCTGTAGATATACAATAATTATGTGCGAAGACTTACTCCAAGTACGACTCTATTTCTTCACAATTATGCAACACATACCACCGCGCCTTCGCTTGATCCCGAGGGTCCATATCCTGAAACGTCGGCGATCTTAAAGGATGGACGTTATGTGCGAATACAGATATGAGTCCTTGTTCATGCTCCTGCCCTGCATCGGCATTACGATCTTTTCGGTTGAATCTAGTCTCTATGCCACGAAGATACATGGAGCAAAATGTCAGGCACTCATTATCAATGTACGCCTCAGCAATGGATCCCTCTGGACGTGCCTTATTCCTCACATATTGTTTTAATGTGTGAAGGTATCTGTACACAAAATCAATATGTTTAGGACATGAAAACATGGATATACGTAGTTTATGGAATGAATAAAAATTTATGATCATTGTTCTATCACCTTTCGATCGGATACATCCAACGATATTGTACTGGGCCTGCAAGCTTCGCTTCGTGCGGTAAGTGATTCGCTAGGTGTACCATGACATCGAAAAACGCAGGTGGAAAAATTCTTTCAAGTTTGCAAAGGATTACGACAATATCCTTCTCCAGTCGTTCAATAACCTCTACATTCAAAGATTTCGAACACAAATCCTTAAAGAATATCCCCAACTCAATCAGCGTAGCACTGACATCCTTGTTAAGGAATCCACGAATCGCAACCGGTAGTAGATGTTGTAGAAGGACGTGACAGTCATGACTTTTCATTCCTGTTACCTTACAGTCCGTAATGTTTACGCGCCGAGAGATATTCGATGCATACCCGTTGGAAAATTTTACCTTGTTCAACCATTCACATACACGTTTTTTCTCTAGTTTTGTCAATGTGTAGCAGGCTGCTGGTATAGTATATGAATTTTTATGTGGTTGCAAGTGAAACTCTTTCCTTAAACCCATTGCTTGTAGATCCAATCGAGCCTTAAAACTGTCTTTTGTTTTCTTCTCTATGTTCATCAATGTTCCAAAGACATTGTCACATATATTCTTCTCAATATGCATGACATCCAAGTTGTGTCGTAATTTCAGATGACTCCAATAAGGCAACTAAAAAAAATGCTCTTCTTCCTCCAGTTGTACTCCAATACTGTACGTTTTCTCTTCTTCAAGTGCGGTGCCTTACCAAATCTAACTTCTTCAATGTTACTCAGCTGTTGTAACACATCTTCTGCAGATAGTTCTTTCGGTGGTGGCCGATGATCTTGTTTGCCATCAAAGATTACCGTCTTCCCTCGCCAACTATGATCCCGCGGAAGGAAGCGACGATGGCCCATATAACACGTTTTCTTACCATGCTTCAATGACAATGAACAAGTCTCAGTACTACATGTAGGACAAGCCAACTTTCCCTTCGTGCTCCACCCAGACAAATTTTCATATGCAGGGAAGTCATTTATTGTCCACAAGACCGCTGCATGCAATCGAAATGTCTGTTCTGCAAAAGTGTCATACGTCTGGACACCTTGACTCCACAACTCGTTTAACTCATCTACTAACGGTCGGAGATACACATCAATGTCATTCCCCGGTGACTTGGGTCCAGGAATAAGCAACGACATCATAAAAAATGATTCCTTCATACACAACCAAGGAGGTAAATTGTAGGGCATAAGTATCACTGGCCACATACTGTACGAGCTACTCATATTACCAAATGGATTAAAACCATCACTTGCAAGACCTAGCCGAACATTGCGAGAATCCTCTGCAAACTAGTCATATTGCTTATCAAAATGTTGCCAGGCTTCAGAGTTAGCGGGATGCCTCAATGTATTATCATCATGAAGGCGTTTCTCCTTATGCCACCTCATATCTTCAGCCGTCTTACTTGACGTAAACAATCTTTGTAATCTGGGTTTCAATGGAAAGTACCTTAACACCTTTTGTGGAATTTTCTTACGCTTAGCTTCGTCATATTTCCACGTAGACTCTCCACATTGTGGACACTCCTCAACATTTTCATGTTCTTTCCAATACAATACACAATTATTTATACATGCATGTATGAGGATGTAACCAAGGCCCAAGTCTCGCATTAACGATTTTGCCTCGTAATGAGACTTAGGCAATGTCTCACCTTCAGGTAATACTTCTTTCAACAAGCCAAGTAACATGTCGAACGATTTGTTACTCCAACGATTTATTGTCTTTAAATGAAATAACCTTGTAAGGAAATTTAACTTAGAGAAGTTCCGACACCCCGGATAGAGTGGACGTTGCGCATCCCTCAACAACCTACTAAACTTTTCTAATTCGGCATCACCCATAGGAGGAATATCCTGGCTAGTACTTGTCGCTGCAAAATCAGTATCCGCAATTGTTCCCCTTAACACATCACCAATGATATCTTGCATATCGTCAACATCTTCATCCTCGTCATTAGGCACAATTGGGTCAGCAAGGACTTCAGTGGCCTCAACTCTTTGGTGGAAGTCTTCACCATGATGAATCCACCAAGTGTAACCCTGGTCAATCCCAACTATGAACAAATCATCTTCCACTTTGTCCAATGTCTTGTGAATCATGTTCTTGCATTTTCGGCATGGACACCTAATTCTATTACCTGAATCTGCCCGATCTCTCGCAAATTCCATGAACTCCTTAACACCTTCATTATACTTTGGGCCAAACCGATTCTTAGCTTGCATCCAACTCTTATCCATATCTACAATGCAAAGATTAGAGTCAGGTTTAGTTTAGGTGACATGAGTTTAGGATTAGGTTTAGTCATAGGTTGAGATTTTCGATTTCGAGATCGGGTTTTGGGTTAGGTTGCCGAGTTTGGGTCTAAGTTTAGGCTAGGTGAATGGATTTAGGAATAGGTGTAGGTTTAGGTTAGATGACATGAGTTTAGGATTAGGTTTAGGGCATAGGTTTGGATATTTGGGTTCGGGATCGGGTTTAGGGTCACATTTTCGTGTTTGGGTCAAGGTTTAGGTTAGGTGAATGGATTTAAGAATAGGTGTAGGTTTAGGTTAGATGACATGAGTTTAGGATTAGGTTTAGGGCATAGGTTTGGATTTGCGGGTTCGGGATCGGGTTTCGGGTTTAGTTCTCGTGTTTGGGTCTAGGTTTAGGTTAGGTGAATGGATTTAGAAATAGGTGTAGGTTTAGGTTAGGTGACATGAGATTAGGTTTAGGTTTAGGGCATAGGTTTGGATTTTTGGGTTCGGGATCGGATTTAGGGTCGCATTTTCGTGTTTGGGTCAAGGTTTAGGTTAGGTGAATGGATTTAGGAATAGGTGTAGGTTTAGGTTAGGTGACATGAGATTAGGTTTAGGTTTAGGGCATATGTTTGGATTTTTGGGTTCGGGATCGGGTTTAGGGTCGCATTTTCGTGTTTGGGTCAAGGTTTAGGTTAGGTGAATGGATTTAGGAATAGGTGTAGGTTTAGGTTAGATGACATGAGTTTAGGATTAGGTTTAGGGCATAGGTTTGGATTTGCGGGTTCGGGATCGGGTTTCGGGTTTGGTTCTCGTGTTTGGGTCTAGGTTTAGGTTAGGTGAATGGATTTAGGAATAGGTGTAGGTTTAGGTTAGATGACATGAGTTTAGGATTAGGTTCAGGGCATAGGTTTGGATTTGCGGGATCGGGATCGGGTTTCGGGTTTGGTTCTCGTGTTTGGGTCTAGGTTTAGGTTAGGTGAATGGATTTAGGAATAGGTGTAGGTTTAGGTTAGATGACATGAGTTTAGGATTAGGTTTAGGGCATATGTTTGGATTTGCGGGTTCGGGATCGGGTTTCGGGTTTGGTTCTTGTGTTTGGGTCAAGGTTTAGGTTAGGTGAATGGATTTAGGAATAGGTGTAGGTTTAGGTTAGGTGACATGAGATTAGGTTTAAGTTTAGGGCATAGGTTTGGATTTTTGGATTCGGGATCGGGTTTAGGGTCGCATTTTCGTGTTTGGGTCAAGGTTTAGGTTAGGTGAATGGATTTAGGAATAGGTGTAGGTTTAGGTTAGATGACATGAGTTTAGGATTAGGTTTAGGGCATAGGTTTGGATTTGCGGGTTCGGGATCGGGTTTCGGGTTTGGTTCTCGTGTTTGGGTCTAGGTTTAGGTTAGGTGAATGGATTTAGGAATAGGTGTAGGTTTAGGTTAGATGACATGAGTTTAGGATTAGGTTTAGGGCATAGGTTTGTATTTGCGGGTTCGGGATCGGGTTTCGATTTTGGTTCTCGTGTTTGGGTCTAGGTTTAGGTTAGGTTAATGGATTTAGGAATAGGTGTAGGTTTAGGTTAGATGACATGAGTTTAGGATTAGGTTTAGGGCATATGTTTGGATTTGCGGGTTCGGGATCGGGTTTCGGGTTTGGTTCTCGTGTTTGGGTCAAGGTTTAGGTTAGGTGAATGGATTTTGGAATAGGTGTAGGTTTAGGTTAGGTGACATGAGATTAGGTTTAGGTTTAGGGCATAGGTTTGGATTTTTGGGTTCGGGATCGGGTTTAGGGTCGCATTTTCGTGTTTGGGTCAAGGTTTAGGTTAGGTGAATGGATTTAGGAATAGGTGTAGGTTTAGGTTAGGTGACATGAGATTAGGTTTAGGTTTAGGGCATAGGTTTGGATTTTTGGGTTCGGGATCGGGTTTAGGGTCGCATTTTCGTGTTTGGGTCAAGGTTTAGGTTAGGTGAATGGATTTAGGAATAGGTGTAGGTTTAGGTTAGATGACATGAGTTTAGGATTAGGTTTAGGGCATAGGTTTGGATTTGCGGGTTCGGGATCGGGTTTCGGGTTTGGTTCTCGTGTTTGGGTCTAGGTTTAGGTTAGGTGAATGGATTTAGGAATAGGTGTCGGTTTAGGTTAGATGACCTGAGTTTAGGATTAGGTTTAGGGCATAGGTTTGGATTTGCGGGTTCGGGATCGGGTTTCGTGTTTGGTTCTCGTGTTTGGGTCTAGGTTTAGGTTAGGTGAATGGATTTAGGAATAGGTGTAGGTTTAGGTTAGGTGACATGAGAGTAGGTTTAGGGCATAGGTTTAAATTTGCGGGTTTGGGATTGGGTTTAGGGTCGCATTTTCGTAGCTTATAGGGTCTAGGTTTAGAGTTAGATGAATTGAGTTTAGGTTGCGGTTTAGCCGTAGCTTATAGGTTTTAGTTTTAGGTTTATGGTTTCGAGTTTAGGGTGTAGGTCTTGGAGACTCAAGCAACTTAAGGATAGCTCCGACGCACATCCGGGTCTGCTCCACACAAAGCGGGCCTGTCCAAATGGCCAGGCCACCCATATTACTGTCCATAGGAAATGGACAGCTTCATCATGGTCATAACAACGGTTCCCACCTTCCAGGGACCCCCGCTCAACAACCGGATAGCTCCGACGCACATCCGGGTCTGCTCCATTAATTTCGATCTAATACATAAACACGGGCCTGTCCAAATGGCCAGGCCACCCATATTGCTGTCCATAGGAAATGGACAACTTCATCATCATGGTCATAATAGCAGTTCCCACCTTCCAGGGACCCCCGCTCAACACCCGGATAGCTCCGCCGCACATCTGGGTCTGCTCCATTAATTTCGAGCTAATACATAAACACAGGCCTGTCCAAATGGCCAGGCCACCCATATTGCTGTCCATAAGAAATGGACAGCTTCATCATCATGGTCATAACAGCGGTTCCCACCTTCCAGGGACCCTTGCTCAACACCCGGATAGCTCCGACGCACATCCGCGTCTGCTCCATTAATTTCGAGCTAATACATAAACACGGGCCTGTCCAAATGGCCAGGCCACCCATATTGCTGTCCATAGGAAATGGACAGCTTCATCATCATGGTCATAACAGCGGTTCCCACCTTCCAGGGACCCCCACTCAACAACCGGATAGCTCCGACGCATATCTGGGTCTGCTCCATTAATTTCGAGCTAATACATAAACACGGGCCTATCCAAATGGCCAGGCCAACCATATTACTGTCCGTAGGAACAGGACAGCTTCATCATCATGGTCTAAACCGCGGTTCCCACCTTCCAGGGACCCCCGCTCAACATCAACTTTAATCAACTACTTTTAATCACAAGTATCATGTTCGTCATCTAATTTGCCACTAAATGATAATATAATAAAATCAGTCGCCCATCCAAGGATGGATAGATTGAAATGCTATCATTATTTCCATTTAAATGCCCAAGCCTAAATTTAGACAGCATCTCCCCCTATCTCTCCAGATATATTTATCTTACATTTCATTTCCACGTCAACTATCCACACATTGTGTGGATTAAATTGACAATGGAATTAAACATAAGAAACATATCCAGAGAGAATAGGAGAGTTACCGCACGAAACTAATGACAGAGCATGTAAATGACAAACAACGATAACATTCCAATCTATCCAACCTTGGACTGTCCAACAGGACAATTTGGCAAATTTCTATACCTCCAAAACACACTTTATCTATGCTCGGCAATATAGAAACCTCCAAATGGGCTAACTGATTCTATTATACTACCATTTGTGGACAAAAAATAACTATTAATAATAAGCCAAATACATCCACAACATACATCCACATAAATCAACCATGGGTAGCTCCGACGCACATCCGGGTTTGCTCCATCAATTCCAGATACACAAGCACATGAAAATGACAGAATCATCAACACCATGAATCAAGTCTAATCAAATACCTAATGACTGCTATTTTCTGAACAAATAAGTATGTATGGGGCCCACCATGGGAATCGGATTACGTGCGGAGTAACTCTGCACGCTAGCTCTTATCTCTTATCATGTAGAGTAAACTCAATTGGGCCCACCTAGAATGTATGTGATTTATCTATTCCAAACTGTGGTGTTTTTCTAGCTCATTTTAGTGGTTGAGCCCAAAATTTAAGCATATCCAAATCTCAAGTGGACCATGCCATGGTAAACAGTGGGAATAATGATTTCCACCATTCCTAGGCTCCCCTATGATCTTTATTTGTCATCCAACCTGTCCATAAGATCACATG
The DNA here is from genome assembly GCA_003013855.2 of Liriodendron chinense. Lineage (NCBI taxonomy): Eukaryota > Viridiplantae > Streptophyta > Magnoliopsida > Magnoliales > Magnoliaceae > Liriodendron > Liriodendron chinense. The sequence goes on from ML058590.1 coordinate 3,017,940, forward strand.
GATATGGATGAAGGGAAAACACAAATATCAGCTTGATCCAAAACTTCTGTGTCGTCCTAGAATTTTTCAATGATAGACATTCAGTTCACACTTGTGGTGTGGTCCACTTTAGGTTATGATATGCTTCATTTTTGGGCACCATACCTAAAATTACCTGCTAAGATGGGTGGATGGAGTGGATAAAATACGTAAATCACTGTGGGCCCCACATAGTTTACTCCACACAAATATATGCTTCATCTAAAACAGTGGACAGCGACGTGGGCCCCACAGGTAGTGGACAGCGACGGTGGGCCCCACAGCGAGTGGACAGCGACGTGGGCCCCACAGGCAGTGGACAGCGACGGTGGGCCCCACAGCCAATGGACAGCGACGGTGGGCCCCACAGCCAGTGGACAACGACGTGGGCCCCATAGGCAGTGGACAGCGACGTGGGCCCCACAGGCAGTGGACAGAGACGGTGAGCCCCACAGCCAGTGGATAGCGATGGTGGGCCCCACGGCCAGTGGACATCGACGTGGGCCCCACAGCCAGTGGACAGCGACGTGGGCCCCACAATTTCATTTTTTCTTTAATTTCTAAATCACAATTTGGATTTTAAAATTTAAAATCCCTAATTAGGGATTTTAATTTTGAAATCCCTAAATCAGTGGGCCCCACCAAATAATGGACAGCTAAGGCGGACCCCACATGCAATGGACGATGGAAATCGATGGTAGGACCCACATGCAATGGACGATGGAAAGCGACGGTGGGACCCACCCGGCCACATGCATTGGACAGCGACGGTGGGACCCACATGCATTGGATTTTGGAAGTGGGCCCCACAATGAACAACGAGGAGAGAGGGAGAGAGGGGAAATGGAGGAAGAAGGAAGGGGGAGAGGGTTACCGGAGGTGGCGGCGACGTACAGAGGCCGGCGGAGGTTCTTAGCAAGCGGCGGTGGGACACCGGTAACAGATGGTCAGCTGAGATGGGTGGTCGGCAGAGATGGTGCGACGTCGGTGACCGAACGCCGGACGCCGGTGGTCAGCGATGAGAGAGATGGCCGCGGATGGTGGGGTGGGGTTCGTTCCAGAGAGAGAGACAGCGAGCGAGAGAGTGAGAGAGAGAGAGAGAGAGAGAGAGAGAGAGAGAGAGAGAGGAAGAAATGAGGGGTCGTGCGCTGGACATTAAGTTAAAAGATTTTTACCGACGAAATTTTTCGTCGGTAAAAGTAACAAGTTTCGTCGGTAAAAGCCCTTCTCACTTCTTGGCGGGAATCAGGAAAATAACACTTTTACCGACGAAATTCTTCGTCGGTAAAAGTGAGACTTTTACCGACGAAATATGTCGTCGGTAAAAGTGAAGGTTTCAGGTTTTTTTTTAGCGACGGGTTACTTCGTCGGCAATAATCTTTTTACCGACGAAATAAAAATTTCGTCGATAAAAGTGTATGGCGGGAATGAATTTGGTGGTGGCGGGAGATTTTTACCGACGATTTTTCCATTTCGTCGGGAAAAATGGTTTTTTCCAACGAAAATTATTTCGTCGGTAATACTTTCGTCGGTAAAAATCCATTTTCTTGTAGTGATGAAGGCGGAGGTGGCGGGGCATTGGCACCAAGGCGTGTAGCGAGAGCCTGAAACATCTTCTGCATCCGTCGCTCATGCTCCTGCCGCAACTCCTCTTCTCCTCCTCTCCTGCTCTTCCCGTCACCTCTTCTCCTCCTCCCTACACCTCTGCTCCTCCTCCTCCCTACGCCTCTGCTCCTCTCTCTGCCTCTCCAGCTGCTCTCGAATCTCATCGACGACGACCCGTAGCTGCTGAACCTCTCTCTCTGCGATATCAGCTCGGCGTTGAGCACTCTCACCAGCTACGGATCGGCTGGAGCCACCTCTAGTTTGTGCCATGAGCTTGGCACCATGGCCAAGCCCACGCACATATCCAGAACGGGTGCCAAGCACCTCGCTCAGAATTTCTGGCTCACTCCGCTGACTACCATCGGGAGTGGGCTGACTGCGTATGGTGTCCATCGCCGCCTGTAATGAAAATATATGAAATTTCATAAAAAATGACATGAATGACATTATTATCAATCAATGCGCAATTAAACTTTACAAAGTAAAGATTTTTACCCAATGCTCACTGGCTCTAGGATAAACCCAAGATCCCGTAGCCTGCCGACAGTGAGTCCCTCTGTAGAGGTCTACTGGTCCAGGCTCCTGGCCGATGACAGAATCTCGCTGCGCAATCGAAAGGAAAAAAGACTTATAATAAATGCCAATCAAAATAATATATTAGCTTAATAATCATCAATAATTTCTTACCATGTCGTAACGATGTCGTACAAATGACTTTGAACTAGCTACGTGGTTCACTTGTAACTTTTCCCTGTTCACAGAATTTATTCTACTCCTCTTCTGAACACATTATACAAAATAAATTTCTATTAATTGCGGATTTAATTACGAATTTAATTGTTACCTTAAAATATCGTACATGTAAATATTACCTGAAAAGCCTCCGACGAAAATCTCTCTCAGAGTATCCGCCAGTCGTCTGTAGTAACGTGTGGCGGTGCGGACAGTACGGCCTCATCGTGTGCCCTGCACCGCTTGTACCGCTGGTGCAACTCTCCGCGGTACTCCTTGAACCGCTCTCTAATCATGTCGTCGACGGCATGAGAAATGTAGGGAACATTCAAATCGTAGTCAAATTTATCCCGTAGTTTCGTAAATAATAAATTAAGGCAATAAACTTATTAACAATAGGACTTAACCGTAAATGAACTTTCACAAAAGAAAATTTCAATTTACTAAACTTTACCTGAAGGCGCTAACGGATGAGCTGTCGCACATCATCTGTCAAGTCAGTCCAACGGGCGGTGGTGGCGGGGATCAGCGATCGGCATAGGACACCGACCTCAGACATAAACAGTCTGGCACTGTCCCCAACAGGTCTAAGGTAGTCCTGTGGGAACTCTACCGCCACCGTACCCTCACCCGTAAGTCGCTCTAAAACTAACCCACGCGTGGGTCCACGTCCTCGTCGGCTGGTAGAAGATGCTGTTGCGAAAAGATATATGTAAGTAACAATATAAACAGAAATCACTAAATAAATGTCTAGACTTACATGCAGTGCCCGGTGTATGCTGAACCGAAGGATCAGATGACTGTGATGCACCGTGCGACTGTCGATGCTGTCTGCGTCGCATCACGGGTGGAAGGGGTAGATCCAGTGCGCCAACGACCTGATCTCCCACCTGGTGTCATGACTGAATATATCTGAAATACAAACTTATAAATTTAAACAATGTCAATGTAAGTTTATCAACATCATTGTAGAGTGAATTTGTGCTTATGCTTAGAGAGATGATAAAAATATGATTAGACCATTACACTATAATGCAAGCAGAATATAATAAAACCGTAAACAGAATATAAAAGTTGAAAAATCCATTACACATTATCATTCTATATTAAATACATATATTTCATTGTAATACAAATCAACTTCGGATCAACTATCTGAAATACTCCCTGCGTAAGTTATCGTACGCTGCAGATGTATATGTCAAGCTGTATGAAGCACTCGACATTGTTACAGCCAACATGCCAGTCACAATAGGAGAAATCTGATCTCTCGGGACTCCATTCAGATGTGCAAGTGATAATGCCGCATCTTCCACTACGAAGTTTTTCGCGATTATATTCCTCAATCAGGTCCGGAATTTCTTTGAGATTGCTATAATCTTTCATTTGAGTCATCGTCTTCCTCCCTACATTTCTCGACCAGACCGGGTATCTCTCTGGCCCTGCCAGAAGAATATAGGGCCAAAAAGTCCATCCGCAACAGCTGATGAAGTATGATGCGTGCTTCCGCTACGCACCAGTTTGTGGAGGACATGATCAGAAAGTGACTTAACTGTAAATGTAGATTATAAACAAGTCAATTCAGGAAAAAAATCATGACTTGTAAACCATATATACATGTAATAATCAAATTAATCGAATTGAAAATTACATGTACATCTTGTATACATTTAATAATCATCGTCTGAATCATTATCGCTTAGGACTCTTTCTTCTTCACCATCACTATCGCTGATCAGAATTTCCTCTTCATCATCTGCAACGCTGTCATCGATGAAAGCGCTATCGTCTCTAACAATATCATTTATGATTGAGGCATCAACATGATCAGGTGGCACATCATCTCTATTCAATTGCACCACATCAATATCAACATTTGGATCATTCCCTCTATCCCAAGATGGCATGTCTTCTTGATATGCTTGTTCAACTGACGACGTTCTATTACTCCCTTCATCGTTATCTTCAACGTCTACTTCGGGAACTTCAAATATGTTCCTGGGCTTTATTTTCTGCACCACGTGCCAAGAGCCGCCTAACTTGGTGTCAGCGAGGTAGAATACTTGTTCGGCTTGGCCGGCTATGATAAATGGGTCATCTTTAAACCACTTCTGAGATAAATTTACGCTCGTAAAGTAGTTATCAGTATGTATTCCCAACTTTTTATTTCCAATGTTCCACCAATCGCATTTAAAGAAGTACACCCGCTTTCTCATACAATAACTCAGCTCAATAATATCCGTCAAAACGCCATAAAAATCAATTTCGACCTCCTCATGTGTTCCCTTCACAACCACACCACTATTTTGTGTGGTCCTATATTTCTCACGCTCCTCAGTGTGGAACCGAATCCCGTTTACAATACAACCTGTTTATCTAGATACACGTCTATCAGGGCCACACGCCAGTGAGTAGAGCGCATCAGACGCATCCGAAGAGTTGCTAGCGTGCAACATCTTCATCTATCATCACGTACAGAATATAAATGTACGTTTAGGCATTTAAAATTACGTGTAAATATTGTGCAATACAACAATATTGTAAGTGTAGTGAGATAGAAGGTAAATTAATCTTACACGTTTTGCAAACCATTCTGAAAACAAATCCTAATGCATTCGATCATAATTTGTAGGGTATTGGGACTTCATCTCCTCGATGTGTTCGCTATACACAATTGGTACGTTGTAAGCAAGAAATTTTGAGATTAAAACTGTCTGTAGATATACAATTATGTGCGAAGACTTACTCCAAGTACGACTCTATTTCTTCACAGTTATGCAACACATACCACCGCGCCTTCGCTTGATCCCTAAGGGTCCATATCCTGAAACGTCGGCGATCCTAAAGGACGGACGTTATGTGCGAATACAAATATGAGTCCTTGTTCATGCTCCTGCCCTGCATCGGCATTCTGATCTTCTCGGTTGAATCTTGTCTCTATGCCACGAAGATACATGGAGCAAAATGTTAGGCACTCATTATCAATGTACGCCTCAGCAATGGATCCCTCTGGACGTGCCTTATTCATCACATATTGTTTTAATGTGTGAAGGTATCTGTATACAAAATCAATATGTTTAGGACATGAAAACATGGATATACATAGTTTTTGAAATGAATAAAAATTTATGATCATTGTTCAATCACCTTTCGATTGGATACATCCAACGATATTGTACTGGGCCTGCAAGCTTCGCTTCATGCGGTAAGTGAATCGCTAGGTGTACCATGACATCGAAAAACGCAGGTGGAAATATTCTTTCAAGTTTGCAAAGGATTACGACAATATCCTTCTCCAGTCGTTTAATAACCTCTACATTCAAAGATTTCGAACATAAATCCTTAAAGAATATCCCCAACTCAATCAACGTAGCACTGACATACTTGTTAAGAAATCCACGAATCACAACAGGTAATAGACGTTGCAAAAGGATGTGACAGTCATGACTTTTCATTCCTGTTACCTTACAGTTCGTAATGTTTACGCGCCGAGAGATATTCGATGCATACCCATCGAGAAATTTCACCTTGTTCAACCATTCACATACACGTTTTTCTCTAGTTTTGCCAATGTGTAGCAGGCTACTGGTATAGTATATGAATTTCCATGTGGTTGCAAGTGCAACTCTTTCCTTAAACCCATTGCTTGTAGATCCAATCGAGCCTTAAAACTGTCTTTTGTTTTCTTCTCTATGTTCATCAATGTTCCAAAGACATTGTCACATATATTCTTTTCAATATGCATGACATCTAAGTTGTGTCGTAATTTCAGATGACTCCAATAAGGCAACTAAAAAAATGCACTTCTTCCTCCAGTTTTACTCCAATACTGTACGTTTTCTCTTCTTCAAGTGCGGTGCCTTACCAAATCTAACTTCTTTCAATGTTACTCAGTTGTTGTAACACATCTTCTGCAGATAGTTCTTTCAGTGGTGGCCTATGATCTTGTTTGCCATCAAAGATTACCGTCTTCCTGCGCCAACTATGAACCCTCGGAAGGAAGCGACGATGGCTCATATAACACGTTTTCTTACCATGCTTCAATGACAATGAACAAGTCTCAGTACTACATGTAGGACAAGCCAACTTTCCCTTCGTGCTCCACCCAGACAAATTCAGGGAAGTCATTTATTGTCCACAAGATCGCTGCATGCAATCGAAATGTCTGTTCTGCAAAAGTGTCATACGTCTGGACACCTTGACTCCACAACTCGTTTAACTCATCTACTAACGGTCGGAGATACATATCAATGTCATTCCCCGGTGACTTAGGTCCAGGAATAAGCAACGACATCATAAAAAATGATTCCTTCATACACAACCAAGGAGGTAAATTGTAGGGCATAAGTATCACTAGCCACATACTGTACGAGCTACTCATATTACTAAATGGATTAAAACCATCACTTACAAGACCTAGCCGAACATTGCGAGAATCCTCTGCAAATCAGTCATATTGCTTATCAAAATGTTGCCAGGCTTCAGAGTCAGCGGGATGCCTCAATGTATTATCATCATGAACGCGTTTCTCCTTATGCCACCTCATATCTTCAGCCGCCTTGCTCGACTTAAACAATCTTTGTAATCTTGATTTCAATGGAAGGTACCTTAACACCTTTCGTGCAATTTTCTTACACTTAGCTTCATCATATTTCCACCTAGACTCTCCACATTGTGGACACTCCTCAACATTTTCATGTTCTTTCCAATACAATACACAATCATTTATACATGCATGTATGAGGATGTAACCAAGGCCCAAGTCTCGCATTAACGATTTTGCCTCGTAATGAGACTTAGGCAATGTCTCACCTTCAGGTAATACTTCTTTCAACAAGCCAAGTAACATGTCGAACGATTTGTTACTCCAACGATTTATTGTCTTTAAATGAAGTAACCTTGCGAGGAAATTCAACTTGGAGAAGTTCTGACACCCCGGATAGAGTGGACGTTGCGCATCCCTCAACAACCTACTAAACTTTTCTAATTCGACATCACCCATAGGAGGAATATCCTGGCTAGTACTTGTCGCTGCAAAATCAGTATCCGCAATTGTTTCCCCTTAACACATCCCCAATGATATCTTGCATATCGTCAACATCTTCATCCTCGTCATTAGGCACAATTGGGTCAGCAAGGACATCAGTGGCCTCAACACTTTGGTGGAAGTCTTCACCATGATGAATCCACCAAGTGTAACCCTTGTCAATCCTAACTATGAACAAATCATCTTCCACTTTGTCCAATGTCTTGTGAATCATGTTCTTGCATTTTCGGCATGGACACCTAATTCTATTACCTGAATCTGCCCGATATCTCGCAAATTTCATGAACTCCTTAACACCTGGGCCAAACCGATTCTTATCTTGCATCCAACTCTTATCCATATCTACAATGCAAAGATTAGAGTCAGGTTTAGTTTAGGTGATTTGAGTTTAGGATTAGGTTTAGGGCATAGGTTTAGATTTTCGGGTTTGGGATCGGGTTTCGGGTTTGGTTTTCGAGTTTGGGTCTAGGTTTAGGTTAGGTGAATGGATTTAGGAATAGTGTAGGTTTAGTTTAGATGACATGAGTTTAGGATTAGGTTTAGGGCATAGGTTTGGATTTGCGGGTTCGGGATCGGGTTTCGGGTTTGGTTCTCGTGTTTGGTTCTAGGTTTAGGTTAGGTGAATGAATTTAGGAATAGGTGTAGGTTTAGGTTAGGTGACATGAGTTTAGGATTAGGTTTAGGGCATAGGTTTGGATTTGCGGGTTCGGGATCGGGTTTCAGGTTTGGTTCTCGTGTTTGGGTTTAGGTTTAGGTTAGGTGAATGGATTTAGGAATAGGTGTAGGTTTAGTTTTGGTGACATGAGTTTAAAATTTGGTTTAGGGCATAGGTTTAGCTTTGCGGGTTCGGGATCGGGTTTCGGGTTTGGTTTTCGAGTTTGGGTCTAGGTTTAGTTTAGGTGAATGGATTTAGGAATAGGTGTAGGGTTAGTTTAGGTGACATGAGTTTAGGATTAGGTTTAGGGCATAGGTTTAGATTTTCGGGTTAGGGATCGGGTTTCGAGTTTGGTTTTCGAGTTTGGGTCTAGGTTTAGGTTAGGTGAATGGATTTAGGAATAGGTGTAGGTTTAGTTTAGGTGACATGAGTTTAGGATTAGGTTTAGGGCATAGGGTTAGATTTTCGGGTTAGGGATCGGGTTTCGAGTTTGGTTTTCGAGTTTGGGTCTAGGTTTAGGTTAGGTGAATGGATTTAGGAATAGGTGTAGGTTTAGTTTAGGTGACATGAGTTTAAGATTAGGTTTAGCCGTATCCAAATCCAAATGCCCAAGCCCTAGCCCAAAGCCCAAAGCAAAAGCTCAAACCAAGATCCAAATCCAATCCACTTACCTAAATCCTTATCCACATCCAAATCAAATCTACTGTACTCAAATCCTAATCCAAATCCCGTATCCAAACCTAAACGCCCAAGCCCTAGCCCAAAGCCCAAACCAAGAGCACAAACCCAGATCCAAATCCAATCCACTTACTTAAATCCTTATCCACATCCAAATCCAATCCACTGTACTCAAATCCTAATCCAAATCCCGTATCCAAACCTAAACGCCCAAGCCCTAGCCCAAAGTCCAAACCAAGAGCACAAACCCAAATCCAAATCCAATCCACTTACCTAAATCCTTATCCACATCCAAATCAAAACCACTGTACTCAAATTTTAAACCAAATCCCGTATCCAAATCGAAACGCCCAAGCCCTAGCCCAAAGCCCAAACCAAAAGCTCAAACCCAGATCCAAATCAAATCCACTTACCTAAATCCTTATCCACATCCCAATCAAATCCACTGTACTCAAATCCTAATCCAAATCCCGTATCCAAATCTAAAAGCCCAATCCGTAGCCCAAAGCTCAAACCAAAAGCTCAAACCCAGATCCAAATCCAATCCACTTACCTAAATCCTTATCCACATCCAAATCAAATCCACTGTACTCAAATCCTAATCCAAATCCCGTATCCAAATCCAAATGCCCAAGCCCTAGCCCAAAGCCCAAACCAAAAGCTCAAACCCAGATCCAAATCAAATCCACTTACCTAAATCCTTATCCACATCCCAATCAAATCCACTGTACTCAAATCCTAATCCAAATCCCGTATCCCAATCTAAAAGCCCAATCCCTAGCCCAAAGCTCAAACCAAAAGCTCAAACCCAGATCCAAATCCAATCCACTTACCTAAATCCTTATCCACATCCAAATCAAATCCACTGTACTCAAATTCTAATCCAAATCCCGTATCCAAATCCAAATGCCCAAGCCCTAGCCCAAAGCCCAAAGCAAAAGCTCAAACCAAGATCCAAATCCAATCCACTTACCTAAATCCTTATCCACATCCAAATCCAATCCACTGTACACAAATCCTAATCCAAATACCGTATCCAAATCTAAAAGCCCAAGCCCTAGCCCAAAGCCCAAACCAAAAGCTCAAATCCAGATCGAAATCCAATCCACTTACCTAAATCCTTATCCACATCCAAATCAAATCCACTGTACTCAAATCCTAATCCAAATCCCGTATCCAAATCCAAATGCCCAAGCCCTAGCCCAAAGCCCAAAGCAAAAGCTCAAACCCAGATCCAAATCCAATCCACTTACCTAAATCCTTATCCACATCCAAATCAAATCCACTGTACTCAAATCCTAATCCAAATCCCGTATCCAAATCCAAATGCCCAAGCCCTAGCCCAAAGCCCAATCCAAAAGCTCAAACCCAGATCCAAATCAAATCCACTTACCTAATTCCTTATCCACATCCGTTAGTTTAGGTGACATGAGTTTAGGATTAGGTTTAGGGCATAGGGTTAGATTTTCGGGTTAGGGATCGGGTTTCGAGTTTGGTTTTCGAGTTTGGGTCTAGGTTTAGGTTAGGTGAATGGATTTAGGAATAGGTGTAGGTTTAGTTTAGGTGACATGAGTTTAGGATTAGGTTTAGGGCATAGGTTTAGGTTTACGGGTTCGGGATCGGGTTTCGGGTTTGGTTTTCGAGTTTGGGTCTAGGTTTAGTTTAGGTGAATGGATTTAGGAATAGGTGTAGGGTTAGTTTAGGTGACATGAGTTTAGGATTAGGTTTAGGGCATAGGGTTAGATTTTCGGGTTAGGGATCGGGTTTCGAGTTTGGTTTTCGAGTTTGGGTCTAGGTTTAGGTTAGGTGAATGGATTTAGGAATAGGTGTAGGTTTAGTTTAGGTGACATGAGTTTAGGATTAGGTTTAGGGCATAGGTTTAGGTTTACGGGTTCGGGATCGGGTTTCGGGTTTGGTTTTCGAGTTTGGGTCTAGGTTTAGGTTAGGTGAATGGATTTAGGAATAGGTGTAGGTTTAGTTTAGGTGACATGAGTTTAGGATTAGGTTTAGGGCATAGGTTTAGATTTGCAGGTTTGGGATCGGGTTTCCGGTTTGGTTTTCGTGTTTGGGTCAAGGTTTAGGTAAGGTGAATGTATTTAGGAATAGGTGTAGGTTTAGTTTAGGTGATTTGAGATTTGGATTAGGTTTAGGCATAGGTTGAGATTTTTGGGTTCGGGATCGGGTTTCGGGTTAGGTTTTCGTGTTTGGGTCAAGGTTTAGGTTAGGTGAATGTATTTAGGAATTGGTGTAGGTTTAGGTTAGGTGATTTGAGATTCGGATTAGGTTTACGCATTGGTTTATAGTTTCGGGTTCGGGATCGGGTTTAGGGTTAGGTTTTCGAGTTTGGCTCTAGGTTTAGAGTTAGATGAATTGAGTTTAGGTTTCGGTTTAGCCGTAGCTTATAGGTTTTAGTTTTAGGTTTATGGTTTCGGGTTTAGGGTGTAAGTCTTGGAGACTCAAGCAACTCAAGGATAGCTCCGATGCACATCCTGGGTCTGCTCCACCCAAAGCGGGCCTGTGCAAGTGGCCAGGCCACCCATATTGCTGTCCATAGGAAATGGACAGCTTCATCATGGTCATAACAGCGGTTCCCACCTTCCAGGGACCCCCGCTCAACACCCGGATAGCTCCGACGCACATCCGGGTCTGCTCCATTAATTTCGAGCTAATACATAAACAAGGGCCTGTCCAAATGGCCAGGCCACCCATATTGCTGTCCATAGGAAATGGACAGCTTCATCATCATGGTCATAACAGCGGTTCCCACCTTCCAGGGACCCCCGCTCAACACCCGGATAGCTCCGACGCACATCTGGGTTTGCTCCATTAATTTCTAGCTAATACATAAACACGGGCCTGTCCAAATGGCCAGGCCACCCATAGGAAATGGACAGCTTCATTATCATGGTCATAACAACGGTTCCCACCTTCCAGGGACCCCCGCTCAACACCCGGATAGCTCCGACGCACATCTAGGGTCTACTCCATTAATTTCGAGCTAATACATAAACACGGGCCTGTCCAAATGGCCAGGCCACCCATATTGCTGTCCGTAGGAATAGGACAGCTTCATCATCATGGTCTAAACCGCGGTTCCCACCTTCCAGGGACTCCCGCTCAGCATCAACATCAATCAACTACTCTTAATCACAAGTATCATGTTCGTCATCTAATTTGCCACTAAATGATAATATAATAAAATCAGTAGCCCATCCAAGGATGGATAGATTGAAATGCTATCATTATTTCCATTTAAATGCCCAAGCCTAAATTTAGACAGCATCTCCCCCTATCTCTCCAGATATATTTATCTTACATTTCATTTCCACGTCAACTATCCACACATTGTGTGGATTAAATTGACAATGGAATTAAACATAAGAAACATATCCAGAGAGAATAGGAGAGTTACCGCACGAAACTAATGACAGAGCATGTAAATGACAAACAACGATAACATTCCAATCTATCCAACCTTGGACTGTCCAACAGGACAATTTGGCAAATTTCTATACCTCCAAAACACACTTTATCTATACTCGGCAATATAGAAATCTCCAAATGGGCTAACTAATTCTATTATACTACCATTTGTGGACAAAAAATAACTATTAATAATAAGCCAAATACATCCACATAAATCAACCACGGGTAGCTCCGATGCACATCCGGGTTTGCTCCATCAATTCCAGATACACAAGCACATGAAAATGACAGAATCATCAACACCATGAATCAAGTCTAATCAAATACCTAATGACTGCTATTTTCTGAACAAATAAGTATGTATGGGGCCCACCATGGGAATCGGATTGCGTGCGGAGTAACTCTGCACGCTCTTATCTCTTATCATGTAGAGTAAACTTAGTTGGGCCCACCTAGAATGTATGTGATTTATCTATTCCGTCCTTATGTTTTTTCAGCTCATTTTAGTGGTTGAGCCCAAAATTTAAGCATATCCAAATCTCAAGTGGACCATGCCATGGTAAACAGTGGGAATAATGATTTCCACCATTCCCAGGCTCCCCTATGATATTTATTTGTCTTCCAACCTATCCATAAGATCACTTGGATATGGATGAAGGGAAAACACAAATATCAGCTTGATCTAAAACTTCTGTGTCGTCCTAGAATTTTTCAATGATAGACATTCAGTTCACACTTGTGGTGTGGTCCACTTTAGGTTTTGATATGCTTCATTTTTGGGCACCATACCTAAAATTTCCTGCTAAGATGGATGGATGGAGTGGATAAAATATGTAAATCACTGTGGGCCCCACATAGTTTACTCCACACAAATATATGCTTCATTCAAAACAGTGGACAGCGACGTGGGCCCCACAGGCAGTGGACAGTGACGTGGGCCCCATAGCCAGTGGACAGCGACGTGGGCCCCACAGGCAGTGGACAGAGACGGTGCGCCCCACAGCCAGTGGACAGTGACGGTGGGCCCCACAGCCAGTGGACATCGACGTGGGCCCCACAGGCAGTGGACAACGACGGTGGGCCCCACAATTTCATTTCTTCTTTAATTTGTAAATCACAATTTGGATTTTAAAATTTAAAATCCCTAATTAGGGATTTTAATTTCGAAATCCCTAATTAGGAGATTTTAATTTCGAAATCCCTAATTAGGGATTTACTAAATCAGTGGGCCCCATCAACTAGTGGACAGCTAAGGCGGACCCCACATGCAATGGGCTATGGACAGCGACGGTGGGACCCACATGCAACAGCAACGGTCGGACCCACATGCATTGGACAGCGATGGTGGGACCCACATGCATTGGATTTTGGCAGTGGGCCCCACAATCAACAACGAGGAGAGAGAGAGAGAGAGGAAATGGAGGAAGAAGGAAGGGAGAGATGGTTACCGGAGGTGGCGGCGGCGTACGGAGGCAGGTGGAGGCGCGTGGCTAGCGCCGGTGACGGTGACGGTGGTCGCCGATGAGGGGGTGGTCGGCTGAGGCGGGTGGGCCGCCAGTGTCGGTGACGGTGGTCGCCGATGAGGGAGAGACGGACGGTGAGGAGGGACGCCGAGGTGAGGAGGGACGCCGATCGGGAGAGAGAGAGAGAGAGCGAGAGAGTGAGAGAGAGAGAGAGAGAGAGAGAAATGAGGGTCGATCGGCCTTTAAAAAAATTATTACACTTTTACCGACGAAATTTTTCGTCGGTAAAAGTCGATTCAAAAACTTTTACCGACGAACATTTTCGTCGGTAAAAGTGTTTCTATCACTTGGCGGGAATTCGCTCATTATTACCGACGGGCAACAATCGTCGGCAATAACGACTTTTACCGATGAAAATATTCGTCGGTAAAAGTCAAATTTTCTGTTTATTTTTTTAGCGACGGGCACTTCGTCGGCAATAAACTTTTTCTCGACGAAATAAAAATTTTGTTGGTAAAAGTCTATGGCGGGAGCTAAATCTGGCGGTGGCGGGAAGCTGGAACCATTTTTACCGACGATTTCTTTATTTCGTCGGGAAAAATGGTTTTTCCCAACGAAAAAATTTTCGTCGGTAAAACTTTCGTCGGTAAAAATCCATTTTATTGTAGTGAGTGGACTATACTACACAAAACAATGAGGATAATATACTTGGAGTTGAAACCTATGGCCCATTAAGATGTTTATTTTCCATCTAACCTTTTGATAAGGTCACCCAAATCTGGATGAATGAAGGAAAAACAAAGTTATCACTTATCATTTTGATACAAAACTTCTGTGGTCCCCAAGAATCCCACTGTTTCCTGCGGTGTGGTCCACTTGAGCCTTAGATATATTTCATTAGCTCATGCCCTAAAATAAGCTGGAAAATGGATGGATGGCATGAATAAGACACATGCATTCGTCATAATGCCCCCCACGGAGCTTATGCCTCATTAGGAATATTCCTGGAGACATTCACCCACCTCTAGGGCTGTCAACAGGTTGGGCCTAGGGTTAGTCTTGACACAAATTTTGAACTGTTTGGCAGAAATCTGAATTTGGCTAGCCCAAGCCCAACCCATTAACACGCTTATGCACACCAGTAAAGCGAGGATGACAATATTTGTAACTCATGCTCTAGGCACAAGGTCTACCCTGTTGTATGTGTAAAATCTAATTGGTATATAAGGTTCTATCATGATTTAAGTCCTAAGAACAACATTCGGCTAAATCTATTTGTAGGGCAACCATGGTGTGTATCTTTCATCAAACTGGCAGATCATGGGTAACTCACCAGGATGAAAAGAAAATATAAAGAACAGCCTAATGGTGGGCCACGCTGGATCAATTTAGCGATTTTGGTAGCAATTTTACATTTTTTCCAATTAGCATGACACATATTAGTGTTGTACCCTATTTCTACCATTACTAAAGGAGCTAATCAAAGGAGGACATGTGTTAGTGTATTAGAAGTTTGTAACCAAAGGCATAGTGGCTAAGCGAATACGTTGACTAGAGTTACAATGACCGAGTGAAGTTCGCAACCACAGGTATAGCGGCTGAGCGAAGACGTCAACTAGAGTTATAATAGCCGAGTGAAGTTTACAACTAGTTATAAATAAATGCCAATGGAATGAAAGAGACCAAAGGATCAAAGTAGCATTGAATGACTACTATAACGACTTGACACATGGTGTATCTAAATGGTTCTCAGCCTCCTGAAAGTCTATAAATCATAAAAGAAAGCAAAAGAGCAAGGGGCCTCATACCAACCAAACTAAATCAAATCAAATCAAATCTATATTTTAATTATCCTAAAATAATCTTTATCTTAGCATAATCCATGACATAAACTGACATTAGGAGTAGCGGCAATTAATTATCTTAATACAAGAAAGTTCTTCATTCAGAAGGGTGATCCGTAGTTGATCTCTTCAGATGGCTATAAGTATTTCCTTTTTATTTGATCTTGTGGGTATTTGAGAGTCTTGACTTGTGAAAGGCAAGGTGCAACCCATTTAAGGAGGATGAACCCTACCCTCCGATAATCGTTTGATCCTATTAAGCAACATATTATGAGTGATTAAATAAGCGGCTGATCTTCTCAGATCTCAGTCATATACAATCGAGTTTAATGTATCTGTCAATCTTAACACTTAGGGTCAAAAGTTGTTAAGTTGGAATCAAGCTGTGCAAATTGGTTCTGGCACGCCCGCGTACATCACACGTTGCCAAGGTGTGCTCGCAAAGCCAACAAAATGAGCCAACATATTTAGTGCATCCGGTGGCACACCAACAATCTATTTAGCTGTCATAAAAACTCACACCATACTTTTGACATGTAAGTATATACACCAGGGTGGAATTGTGTAAGTGATCGAGCATGAGTCTTAGAGTCACTTGAGTGACTGGATCTAATGAGCTGCAACATCGAATGAAGTTCCTCCAGCTAAGGAAATAAAAGTGCAGCCTACACCTAAACTCTTAAATCATGTATCAAACTCGACTGTTAATCATCCGTATCGGGGTAGGGCATCTACATCATGAAATGACCCTATCGATATGTATTGGTCGATCTACGGGATATGCAAATGGGAATTTAGTATATTGTAGAACAAGAGAGAACTCAAGCTAAGCTATCACTCACTCATGTTGATCAAGCTCAAATTGAATGAAAAAATTTCAATAGATGGATGGCCAATCAAACGGAGAGCATAAATCAGTTAATAACTCTCGTCACTAAAAGAGCACAAGCGGCACAAGAAACATCTTTGCCGAATATTGAGGCTAACGCTGTGGGAAATTTGGCGCAATACCAACAGTACCTCTCCCACAGTAAGAAAATAATCATCCCGCTCCAGTCTAGTAAATAAGGAATGTTCCTATGCTTGTTGAATATATGCAACTAGAGCGGGAGCTTAGGAGTTTTATTTCTAAAGGGAGAAATCAAGGAATGATTAGGGAAAACATTTTTAGCTTTTTTCTAGGAATCTGGTATATCATAAAGAACATAACCAGGTAGGTCTAGAACCGCCACTAGTGGCAGAACCACGCTATTTAGATCGCGACTGAATCATGCAACTGGTCCAAAAGTGGTAGGCCAAGTTCTTGGCCACACTACTACTACTTCGATCAACTATAAGCCCTATCCTGAATGGATTGACCGATAATCTCCATAACCATGGCCAAATTTGATGTTTTTAGACCAAGATGGCCGAGTTTGATTAAGATGCTCGACTATGATGTTTTTTGACCAAGACAACCAAGTTTGACTAAGATGGCCGACTCGGATGTTTTTCGACTAAAACAATTGAGTTTGACCAAGATGACAGACTTTGATGTTTTTCCACCAAGGCAATTGAGTTCAAACTAAGATGGCCCACTTTGATATTTTTCGACCAAGATAACCAAGTGTTGGAACTAGAAAAATGCTCAAACGCAGTTTTCTGAAATGTGGTTTTGTTGCTCTGGGGTTCTGAGTAATGAAAACATTCATAGACAATCACAAGCATTCACAAAAAGCACCTAAGAAGAGATATCGCAAGGCGAATTTTATTCCAGAGATCCTGAGATCTTGTACATTCCAGGCCGTGATCTGGCACGAGCCCTTAATTACATCAATGCATGATCACCCTTGATTAAAAGGCAAAAGTAAATGAATGTATGCATCATAGATAAGTTAAATAAAGCATTAAGAGAGCACGAACGTAAATGAAACAAATCACAAACAACATAAAGATTTTTACGTGGAAACCCTTGCGGGAGAAAACCACGGCACAAAGCGACAAGATTCCACTATGAATGTAGATATACAATAGATGGAATGTTAGAAAGAAAGCACGGATAGATCGAGCAAGTAATTTAAATCGTCAGGGATTATGGTCTTGAGTTCATGGTCGTATAGACTTATTTGTTTTGTTATGTACTGAACCATCTTTGTATTAGTCAGATGTCTATGTCCCATGTTTTGGCCGGAGATCCGGGCAGAGACTGTCAGGGTTTTTTACTGAGAGGGTACGACTCTGGGTCTGCAGCTGTCATGTGTGGACAGGCAACCTCGGGAATACCGGTCCGCAGTTGTGTGTACCTGAGCAGCCCAACCGATGGATGCCGTTTGGATGGGTAGGGCATCGACTGTTGTGTTGTGGCAGTTCATAGCAATTGTTTTGTAGAGAATCGAAACTCTTTGATATAGTTTATCGTGATAACCATAGTCCCATTTGTCTAGCTTTTTACCAAAATCGGGTCACATCTTCACAGTAGAAATAAATGGTTGACATATTTGCATAGTTTTGGATGCTGGCGGCTCCTTTCCAAGAAGTCACTTCGTTCATCGCGTCGAATCGGGTCAAACCTTGAAGATGCACGATTTTACTTATTTAGAGTTTTTGGAACGTCCATTCGACCGTTCCATTATGTCCGGAATGCTCGAAATACCCAAAATAGGCTCAAGCGGACCTTGAAAACACTTAAAATTGAGTCCGGTGCACCTGCAAACATGTTCTGCCATTGGCTGATTTTTTAGGTGCGTGGGACTTAATAAACGGGTGCGTGGGCCTCCACGCACCTAAAAATTAAGTGCCGAATTTCTGATGAATTTAGGGGTGCGTGGGTCCATATTCAGGATGCGTGGGACCGAATCTATAAATCTGATTTTTGATGAATTTATGGACGCGTGGGACCCGAATTTATGGACGCGTGGGCCATTTTTCGGGTGCGTGGGAGTCCGAGGCACTTGTTTGATTTATGTCGAATTAATAGACGCGTGGGCAATTATTCGGGTGCGTGGGAGCATTTTCAGGATGCGTGGCCACACTTATGATTTTTTAGGATTCAGACCTGTGGTGGAATATCGACGATCGGAAAGGGTATTCCGGTGACCGGGAAGGGTTTCTAGCGGTCGAAAAAGTATTCTGGCGAGGGTTTCCGGCAGCGATTTCGGATTCCCAGAGGGCGGCAGCTCTCTCTTTTTTTTCAGAACCGTCCGAATGAATGGTGGACGGGGTATTTATAGGCGAAGTCGACTAATAGGAGACCGACACGTGCCACGCACCTGTTTAATGACCTCCACGCACCTGTTTAATGATGTGCGGATGTCCGACGCTCCCAGAAAAATGTTCTGAAAATACTTGATTTTTTGGGTGCGCGGGACTTAATTTACGGGTGCGTGGGACTCCACGCACCTGTAAATTAATTCCTGAAAATTTGTGGAATTTACGGGTGCGTGGGCCCATTTTTGGGGTGCGTGGGGCTGAAAACACCTCCGAAATGAGTATCACAAAATATGTCGAATTTAAGGGTGCGTGGACCCATTTTTGGGGTGCATGGACACGTAAATAGGAACTCCACTATTTGGGTTTTGGATTTTGGGGGGTTTGTGGGGCCCGTTTGTTTGTGAAATCACTTGCACTGTTCATCATAAATCATAAAGGAGTCACGGGTCTGATTCCGGACAGTTCTGATCATGGTGATCAGCGGGGCCCATTGGAGAATTGGCTAAGGAAATTTTGTAAATCTCCGTTTTGCGTGCACCAGAAGGCAGTTTGCGTGATTCCTTCAGAGGTATACGGCTATTTTGCTTATTTTAAGAGTCCCTACCTTTTGGGACCCCAACAGATGGGGTTAAGCAGAATGAGTATGTAATTGAGCCACATCAAGCTGGGTGCATGTGCAATTAAGTTAGGCCAAGTGCAGTCCAGGGGAACTTCAACTGAGACGAATCAGGCGAGCACATGGCAGCTGGAGCTGAGCGCATGCTCATTGGTTGGGGTGTATATGTTTGAAAGCCAAGGAAGCGTGCTACATTGTAGGGAGCACATGCCACTAAGGGATGGGAGTGCATGATTCTAAGAGCTGACGCATGCCATTTCTCATAGCCAATGCATCCCCGCTCTCAAACCTCCATGCATCCAAAATTAATCCTCCATGCACCCAAACCCCATGCACCCCTCGCTCCTCGTCCTCTCTCCCACGCACCCCTCGTCTTCTCTCCCACGCACCCCTCGTCCTCTCCAAAACTCCCACGCACCCCTCGTCTCCTCCTCCGCTCTTCTTCTCTTCTCTTTTTCTTTCTACTCTCCTCTTTTTTATGCCACTCACGCAACCCCTTTATATACTTGTTGGTTTGGGAGTTGTAACGGTTCATATATATCCTCTTATGGTGTGGTCCACTTGAAACTTGGATCAGGTTAATCTTGTGTATTCTGGCACATGTGGACCACACTGATCCTGTGAACAGGTCAGATTCTCCAAATCACTCAGATGGTGGGCTCTTGGAGGCGCTGGACCTTGGTTGATGTTGACAACCCGTATGTACCATGAGTTTGCAGTACGTCTCTTGGAAAACCGGTTAGTGGGTCTCCTTTGTAGTTCGTGGGCCCCAAATCTGAGCGGTTCATTAGTTTAGGGGCGTCATTCTAGGAGGTGGCCTCAAGTTTCATCTAAATCCGAGTTCCAGGTGGGCCATACGAGAGGAAATAGTTCCACCATTCAATCATCGTTGAGGACTCATGTGGAGCCATAGAAGTATCAGATCAAGCTAGTTTTCATGCATATGACACGTGTGGGCCCTTGTGACTCTATGAACGATTCGGATGGTCCAAAGGGCACCATGGTGGCCCCACACATGTTTTCAATCACTAACGATTCTCAACCACGCTTGGGCGCATGTTTTAAAACAGTGACTTTTTCATGTTTGCATGCTGCCACGTGATTTGGCAAACTTTTAGGTGGGTCCCATTTATAGTCTATGAGTCTAGGATCAAAGCCGGCCATTGGCTCGGGAGTGTTATTCTAGGGGTGGGCCCAAATTTGAGGCAAATCAGATGTTCATGTGGGCCATACCACAGGAAATAGTGTCACCGTTGTTTTACCGTTGAATGATATTTGGGGGCCACACAGATATTGGGTCGAGCAACCATTTAAATGTTCCATTTGTGTGAACCCCCTAGGATACTCTGGTCGGTCAAGATCTTGGAAAACAATATTGTGGTGGGCCACTAGAGAGGTTTAACCGGTGATCACTCATTTTGGGATTTATAATGGTGAGCGTTGATCTTCCCGTGGTGTGTCCCACCTGAGCTTTAGATATGCCTCATACTTAGTTCCAATGGTTAAAATAAGCTATCAAGATGTCTGGGAGGTTTGGATTTCCCTTATGCATCACGATGGGGGCCCCACAGCAATAAGCTCATAAAGTTGTGTTTTTCACAAATTCAGAAGTTTAAAGTGTGAGTTTTACATATTTTAATGGATGTTGTGATCTACGTGAGTATGCTCGTTGTGTTGCGTAGATGGCATATGTGTTTCATGCATGAGTCTTAGGCATGGACCATGGTCTATACATGTTGTACACGCATGCATGAATGGTTGTATAAGCATAATGTTCATGCATGGTGTGCATGTATGTACGTTTGGGATATATATGTATGGATGGATGAGAGTTACATTCATGGGCTTCATATATGTGTAGCATGCATAAGTATATATGTATGGTGTATGTAGTTATGAATAGTATGTATGAGTTGGTTGTATGCACGTGGTGGCTTGGCATAACGTTTGCATGTGGGTATGCATGGCCATATGCAGTTCTGTGTATTACATGTATGGAAGGTGTACTGTGCTGGTTTGAAATGCATGCATGATGGTTGTTGCATCATGGTTTATGATATGTATGAATGACGCGTGAATGGCTTGGCGCTTGCTTTGGTGTAGTGAATGCATGATGGATGGTGTATAATTGTGGCAGACAAGAGGTATACTTGTCATTACATATGCAGCCTGCCCGAGCCCTACATCGCATGCTCAAGATTCTTGTATTGCTTCTTGCCTTAGCACTTCTTACCGATATGGACTTTTTACGCCCTAACAGATGCCCCCCACCTGGGCTTAGCAGGCGATAGAGGTGCGCGTGCGCCCTCTGAGCCTGGTGAGTCCAGGTGTAGAGTCTACTTATGTCTCCTTGATATATTTTTAGGGTCGTGCCCTCCATCAGTGATTCTTATTTTACTTGGCTTTGTTACTAGTGTAATTTGTTTACCTGATTAAGAACCCACCAAGTTACCTTTCGAATTCGTTTCTGATCGCGAGTCGGAAACTTGGCTTGTGATAGAGAACGTATCACCATGAGCATTTTTGTCCTTCGCCGAAGTAGATGTTGTAAGGAGGAGATTGTTGCAGGTATGACTTGATCTTTGGTCGGTTTTGATTCTGAGTAATGAAACTTCTACTTCTTTCGTGCTGTCTAAGAAGTGTTTGAGCAAAGTTCTTCGAGAATTTAAGTTTTACGACGGCAACTTGTTCTAGGATGTCACAGATTGAAATCGATTATTTTCTTGTTAGTTTTGCTCCTTTCTTCACGGCGAGCGGCTTCTTACGTATGACGAAGGGTTGAAGGGGCTAACTTAGTATCTGATACCCTTCCCATTCTCTTTTATTATTTGTATCCATACTTCATTTGTTTTAGTGGTCATACTTCCCCAACTCAACAGGCTAAAGCTCTTCTTAAGGTCTCGCCACCCTCTCCTTGTTGCATGTCATGTTGTCTGAGACTGAGAAGAATGTGTCACATCCTCAAGTAACACAATGTCGAACACGCGCCAACTTTCGACAATGAGAGCTGGAGGAAGAAGGTGTGTGCTTATTGATTTAGAGGCATGTGCTATTGAAGGTAGAACGTCATAGGTGTTTGGAAATTGTCAATCTTTCAATCACTTAGGTCTTGAGCTATCCATCCGGCCAGAACCTTGATCATCACCATAGCTATCCTTAGCAGGAGTGCTAAATGAACCCCTTTTGGGCCATTGAGTATAAACCCTAAACGAAGGCCAGCTTCACCAGAATACTAGTGTCTGAACAGTAGTCTTGACTTGTGATATAAGCTGGGGAGTAACTCTATCTTGTGTTATAAGATTAAGGATAATTCTCCTTTTAACATAGACTGAAGAATAATCTCGCTTGAGGAACAGTCCAGGTTTGCGATATAAACTAGAGAATAATTCCCTTCTAATATAAACTGAAGAATAGTCCCATCTTATAATATTGGCTGAAGAATAATTTCACTGCTGATAAAAACTTATTATATAGGCTGAAGAATAATTCTGCTGCTAATATGGACCAAAGTAAACTCCCACCTTATTATATAGGCTGAAGAGTAATTCCATCGAAGAATAATCCTAACTTGCCGCGTGAATTGAGGAATGATTCTGCGCCATATGTGAAGTGACGAATGGTCCAACATATAGAGATGAGTGATTTCATGCGTGATGCGAAGTAACGAATGATTCCATACGCAATATACAAACGAATAATCCTGTATGCAACATGTAGGGACTAATGATTCCATACGCAATATATAGAGACGAATGATTCCATATTTGATATAAGGAGTTGGACAATTCCACACGCAATATGAAGCGATGAATTATTTCATATGTGATATGAAGTGATGAAATGTCTCGTGTGTAATATGAGGAAATGATTGATTTCGCATGCGATGTGAAGAAACGAGCAATTCCATCTTGTATGTCTGGAGCCCCTTGGAGTATTTTGTCCAACAGATATACGAGTTCATAATCCTAACTCTTCGATGATGTTGATGAAAGATTCATAGAATTTTGAAATTGGTGATGGTAGCAAATATATAGAACCTCGCACTTGGCGATGATGACAGGCAAATGTAAGAGTCTGTGACTGACGCCAACCAAAAAAAAAATGTGCAAAACCCCTTGAGATTTATAACTGACATAAGCGGGAGGTATATATGGAAGTCTAAAATCGACACTAGCAGCTGATATATATAGAAGTTTTGTAATCGCTCCTGACAGTCGATACATAAAAATTTATAATCTGTGTTGGTGGTGCGGCGCATGTATAACAAGTTACGGAGCTTCCCTCTTCCATCCTTGTATTCTTTGTGAGAATCAAAGAAATGTGAGGTGTGATGAGTGTAACAGCTTTAGACCTCCCCTGGGTCTGTTAAAACATAGAAGTCAACTGTTGGGCTTGATCCTGACGCTACTTCCATCATTACTTTGTTTTCTTAAACTGTTTTTATTCTGTGTCTCCTTGATTTATTCTACCTGTCAATAGGATCTACACAAGTACTTTGCATGAGTTTATACGATAACTTGTGGGTTTCCGCTATGATGTTCAAGTTTAGGTGACAATGCGATGACTATACTACACTATCATAACATGTTTTTACAATAGTTATCATTTTATGACATTGTGTTGATGTAATGTGTAAGTATTGTGCTAATTTGAATGATAACAACATGCAAAATAATAAATGAATAAAGAGATATATATACGAAGCGGGGTAAATGTATCAGAAGAAGGTAAGTATTTGGTGAGATCACTTCCCTTTTGACTCTGCTGGTTCTCGTTTACATGTCGTCACGTTGGTGAATATATTAGCTTGTTGCGCTCCACGCTCGCCTTTAGAGACGTCATATTAAGTCCCACACAACTTGATAACATAAGATTCAGTTTATACTCGTGATGTGGAGTATTATATCGGGACTTTCGGTCCGCTAGAAATATCCATCGGCCTTACAATCACCGATCCATTAGGGAACCTCTTGGACTTTATAATTTATATTTTTGATCAGGTGGCTATTTTGGTAGATACTTGAGTAATTCATCTCTTTCCTTAATCGCTCAGATATCTATGCCCGAGTTCCTTAGGGTTTCGCAAGTCTTCTTTGGATGACCCATCAACGGTATCACTACCTATCATTTTGAGCTTGAGACGACCTTATGTTTTTAGTGCCTCACTGCCATATTTGTCTGCGGTACCTCCTGGCCTGCCCCCAACCATTTTCTTCTCATAAATTTTAACTTTTTATCGTGCATCAAGGCTTGCCCCCAGTAATTTCCTTCTTATAAACTTTGGCTTTTCTCCGTGCATTAGGGCTTGCCCCCAGTGTATCCGGCTCATTAGCTCATAAGGATAATGTTTCCAAGAAAACCAAACAAATAAGAGAATAACATCACATATAAAGACTGGAGTTTATAAAGATACCTTGATGAACACTTCTCTACTTTAAGAATCCGTATTGAAGGTCAGGTTGATCATAATCTTCAATCGCATGCCCTCGTTGTGAAACCATTCATAAGAGAGAGTCGAAGATGTTTTGACACAAAATGATACACAGTAGAATGCCATAACCATCCTCATATGAAGCTATATACATATAAGAGATCATTAACTTTAAATTACCCCATATAGAGTAAAAGAAGGCCATGACGATAGTAAGAAAACCCTCGGTGGAGTAATGATATGAAAGTGTTATATCTTATATAGGTCTTCTATATAATGAGCTTCTTTAGTCCAACTAAACTGATTCAAAATTCTGAAGATATGATTGTGGTCGACGATTATGATCTTCAGTCTTGGATTTAGAACTGTATTGGTTCAGTTTAGACCCGTAGCCTGGGGTATCTTAGAATTGTATTGGCTGGTTTATACCCGAAGCCTGGGGTTTTTTTAGAATTGTATTGGCTGGTTTATACCCAAAGCCTGGGGTATTTTAGAAATGTATTGGCTGGTTTATACCCGAAGCCTGGGGTATTTTAGAATTGTATTGGTTCAGTTTATCCTCCTAACCGGGAGGCTGTATGGTTCAGTTTATCCTCATATCCTGAAGGCTGTATGGTTCAGTTTATCCTCACATCCTGGAGGCTGTGGCAATTGTGGCACTTATGAAAACCCTTTCGAGTTTGTCTTTTCATTTCCCTTCTGATTACGGTACCTGTTGTCAAGGAAAGCCACACTGACATTTCATATTTTATACATGCAATGGTACAACGTAAGTGGATGCATAAATTTATAGAAAATGTAGTGCATGAATAAAATGGGTGTATGCATGAACGCATGTACTCCCCTGCCTCCCTTCTAGCTTTCTGCAACTATTCGTAAGCGTTCAGGATTTTTCGAGTTTGGGAGACGAAGTCCCTGGGCAAGTGTTTTCTTGAGTTGTGTCTGCTGAAGCCATTTCGGGTGGATTCTTCCTAAGTTCTTCGATTCTCAAGTCGATAATGCCTTGGTTTATCATCCTCTGAATCTTTCCTTTTAGGGTGAAACAGTTTTCAGTTCTGTGTCCCACAATTTGGTGGTACTTACAATAGTTAGGGTCTCCTACGCATCCTATTTCATTTGGTCGGATGGGCTCTGGTAATTGCAGCTCTCCTTCTTTGATTAACTGTTCCATAATTGGGACCAAGTCATCCGCATCAAATGTGTGTGATCTGTTTGCCCCATTTCTTTCAACAATCGTTACCTATCGCTGGTCCTTGAATCCCTTGCCCTTGTCCTGAGCTTTTGATATCTTGATTTCTATCTTGCATCCTAACCCTTGTTGCTTTCGATCCTTAGGGTTCTTTCTCTCATCAACGTCGGTCATTTCTCCCATTTCACGTCTCAGTCTTTTTCTTTTGACTTTTTGAGATAACATTTTCCTCGTCATCTGTGATGGCGGTGTAGTAGTATGCTCGAATGAGCATTTCTAGGCCGAACACGTGGCTCTACAACCATAGGTCTCTGAGCTGCCCCTTGCGATTCCTCCATCGATTGTTTAGTGAGCACAACGGTGCTTTGAACTGCCCCTTGCACAACTAGTGCTGCTAGAATCTCCTTGATTTCTCTCATTTCCCTCGTCATGTCTTCTTGGGCTTAAGCCAACTTATCAATCTGTTCTTGGATAGTTAGTGATTCGTCTTTCTAGGTCACTTGGCCTCTTCTTCCTCGACAACCTGGACCATTGCGACTTGTGCTAGTTGTGGTTTCTACTCTACCATGACGGCCTTTGTGATGGATGCCCCTGTTATTTCTTTATCTGCCTTGCGAGTTGTAATCTTAGTTCTCTTCTCGACTGGATGGGTTATCCTTGACAGCGCTAGGAATTCATTAGCTCTAAAGATGAAACTTTGAGCTCTCTTTGTTGTCATAATCCTACCGGTTTTATTGACTTCGTCAGTCTGAATATACTGCTACTGCTTCTTGATCACATGGTGTCGTAATCCCACATGAAGATCATAGTACTAAAGCGTACTCCAATTCCTCGGATCATACAGGTCTAGACTAACACACAACAATTAAAAACTCAAATAATTCTTCCAAACATCCATGAGTCATCATAAGACTAAGAAAAACTAGTTAAAACTTGAATTAAACTTCAAACCATTGTTCTTAAACATGAAATCCAACTTAAAACCACATCAAACTAATGTGAAACATCTTAGATTCACTACAAGCTTCACCTCTTAGCCCTAGCTAAAGGTTTAGCCGTTCATGATCTAAAGAAACATGAAACAAACTAAAGAAAATATAAAAACAGCAAACAAACTAGAAAGAGTTGTGGAACTCCGAAATCCACTTCCGCCGTCTCCCACCGTGCTTAATCCGTTTTTAGATGCCTTAGGAACGATCCCTAGGTGTCCTTTTATAGTGGGGAAGCTCCGCAGCGTCGGAATCTTCTAGAATTTGCATAAGGTTACATAGTGCGCAGAGAAAATCAGAGCAGAAATAGAAAGTTTTATGTTTGAACGCATGGCCGACCGGTCTGGACCGGTCGGACTGGGCTGGCCAACCGGTCACGACCGGTTGGACCTCTCTGTTTAACAGTCCAGAGGGCTGCTGGAGGTTTCCTGAGTTGATGGCCTACCGGTCAAGACCGGTCGAACCAGATTGATTTTCTATCTAAGGAGTTCCCAGAGGGCATCGACCTGTTGGCCGACCGGTCTGGACCGGTCGAACCAACTGGTCCCTTGTCCTGTATGCTTCACAGGGGCCAGCAGGTCGGCCGACCGGTCTGGACCGGTCGGCCCTTGAACATTTTCTTCTTTTTTTTTTCTTTTCTTTCTTTTCTTTTCTCTTTCTTTCTTCTTTCTTCTTTGGTCCACTTTGGGCCTTCATTCAAAGGGTCCTAATGTATCCTTTTTGGTTTCCAATGGGGTGAAGTCCCTCTCATTCCTATAATCATAAAATCATGCATTAGATTAGTCTTTAAATTATGAAAATCGTGCATAATGAGTGATGAATTGGGGTTAGAATATGCACAATTAAGAGCTCAACAACCCCCAACCAGCATTTTGCTAGTCCCGAGCAAAACATGCGTGAAATCAATTCCATTCTCCAAAACCCAACTCTTCTTTTAGAAACCATTCTTCTATACATCCCAAGACACACAAGTGTAAGGTTCAGAAATGTTAGGTGATAGAGGTTGAAACCATGAACTCTCAAAGCATAATAAATATCAATATGAAATTCTCGCTGATTGTTTGATAAATAGAAGAGCTTGAACAAATTCAACCTAGTGTGCATTGTGACGATTCATCTCATGAGTTTCTAGGATTATCTTCTTCCTAGATCAACTAGACTATAGATCTCAAGGTATATAAAGCAACAATCAAGCTAATGACAGGAATTTGCCTTACTGTCCTTCCGACAGCTTTCACACTACGTCCCATTTTCGGCTTTGGTTATGAGTAGACCATCCCCCGGTTGGTAATAGGTAGCCATAATCGGAATTTTCCACCATTTTTCTATCATTCCCAATTTCATCCTTCCTTTTCCTTTTTCTTTTAAATTAGATAGGATTTTTAGAAATCCATATCTTTCGTTATTTTCCCATGGACAAGGATGGACAAAGTACCCCGGCTTGGTTTCTCAACACCTTAAATCAAAATCTAGCTAATCCACAGATCACATAATCCCTTCAATCCATGAAAATTGTGTAATGTGAACTAGGTGTAAAAGTGTTCAAATTTCTATCAATCACATAAATAGGGAAATTCACATACAAAACCATTATGCTAGGAGAAGTTCAAGATTTACAACATCATACACTTCGTAACTCCTCCTCTTATGCTCGTATCATCTCGAAATAACAGTAAGGTTTTCTAAAAGAGTTTTGAAATTTTAGAAAATTCGAAAAAAAATTCCTCTATAATTGCTCGAGATGTTACAAAACACTAGATTCATCCTAGTGATCCTACACCCCCAACCAAATCTTGCATTGTCCTCAATGTAAAAGATGTGCAATGAGCAAAACATGAGAGAAATTCTAAAATAAAAGGGGAGTGAGGAATGATAGTACCTGAGAGAGTAAAAAGTGGAATTCTTCCTCATTTTAACAAACCTATGAAAAAGTAAACAAAAGCAACAAAATCCTAATCCTAACTACTCTATACCTCCATCAGACTAGGAGATCAATTCCAACAACTCGTCTAAAAGCATAAAGTCAAGCAGAATCATTAGATGGATCAAAAGGTTTTACAATAATGCCATCCAATATCTTGCATTACAGTATACATGTGTGTGAGTGATCCAGATAAGCCATTGAACATTCCAAAAAAGAATGTCAGTGGGTTCATTAATGTTTTCGCCACATGTATAAGAGGAGACAGTATCATATTTGTCAGAAAAAAATATGTCTCAATTCAGATTTTCTTGGGCATTGATTTTGCAAGTATGGATCATCCCAGGGTTGGTAGAGGTCGGTATGCATGATCCATAGAGGTAGTGGAAATATGAATTGATTTCTCAGTATAATAAAGTATTGTTTCCACATCCTTCTCTTGGCTAACGTTATATGCTGATACCGACTTGAAATGTGTGACTATATTCCCTATCACATCAACATTCTTATCAAGAGAATAGGCCATATCTTCCTCTAAGTGATTAGAGTAAGGAGTTGAGAGGGACACATCTTCCACAATAGAATTGATCATGTTTATTTCCTGGACCCCTTCATCTTCATCCTCTTGTTGGTTATCAACATTGAAAGCATTTAACTCAATCGTCATATTACCAAAGGACATTTGTATGACCCCACTCCTACAATTGATGATAGCGTTTGATGTAGCTAGGAATGGGCGGCCAAGTATGACCAAAATTTGAGGGCCAATATTAACCATGGGTTGAGTGTCCAAGATAATGAAGTCCACCGGGTAGTAGACCTTGTCAACTTGGACAAGAACGTCCTCAATCACCCCTCTCGGAATACGAATCGATCGGTCAACGAGTTGTAATGTGGTTTTAGTGGGTTTTAATTCACCTAAACCCAATTGTCCATAGACCGAAAAGGGTATTAAGTTCACACTTGCTCCTAGATCAAGTAAAGCATGCTTCACCCGGTAGTCTCCAATTATGTATGATATTGTCGGACTACCAGGATCTTTGTATTTCTTGGGCATCCCGTGATTTATAATGGCGCTTACATTTTCTGTCAAAAATGCCTTCTTTTGCATTTGTATTTTGCTTTTTATCGTACAAAGATTCTTCAAAAACTTAGCATATGACGGTATTTGTTAAATGGGATCCAACAATGAGATGTTGATCTTCATGACCTGCTTGAAAACCTCTAAAATTTTCAGGTTTTTGTCTGAAGGTTTGGGTGAAATCAACCTTTGGGGAAACGGGGCAACCGGCTTGTATTGCCTTCCGGTTCTTTCTCTTGTGGAGTGTTGTTCGGGCTATCATCCTCTTTGAAAATTTTTCGGATCATTAGGCTTTGGGGCCTTCACCGGATTAGATTTATCAATTATTTTCCCACTTCGTAAAGTGGTGATAGCTTGAACATGCTCCATATGTTGGGAGGATGAGCTTGCGTCTTGTATCTTAAATTGGGTCCTTGGGTTAGAAGTGGTTGGGCAGGAAGTGTGCCCTTCTCTCTAACACTGAGGTGAGATTCAACCCTAGCCATTGAGGTTTTCAAGTCATTGATGGCTTGAGTTGTATTTTGATTAAATTTCAATTGCTCTTGCATGAACCCATATATTTTCAGAGAATTAATCTTGTTATACTCAGCTTGAACCAATACAAATGCACCCAACATCTCCTCTAGCATAGCTTTCGGTGTAATGACTAGGGATGGACCTAGTAAAGGTTGAGCTTGAGGAGTATTACTTGCATTCGCAGTGGGTTCATTCCTCCAACTGAAGTTGGGATGGTTCGTCCAACTGGAATTATACGTGTTTGAGTTTGGAGCACCAAATTGCCGTTGATAACTGTTTATGGCATTTGATTGTTCTTGTAAGATGTCTTGAACTGCTAAAATTATGGGACAATCTTGTGTTGTATGTTGATTTTCGGCACAAATTCCACAAACGGTTTCAACGTCCTTAGAGTTGATCGTCTCTCATTTCCTTAATTCCATGGCCTCGATTTTTCTTATGAGGCTAGCCACACGTGCACTTATGCTATCCTCTTCTGATAGAACATAAATTCCTCCTTTTTCCTTTTGTTTGCTAGTCTTGGAATTTGTTGGTTTAGATGTATCCCAAGACTGTGCATTCTCAGCCAATTCCTCTAAATAGTCCCATGCTTCATCGACTTCCTTATTCATGAACTCCCAATTACACATCATCTCTATAAATTGGCGCATGGGTGAAGTCAGTCCTTCATAGAAAAAGCTTATAACCCGACAAATTTCATAGCCATGATGTGGACATGCATTTAGTAAGTCCTTAAACCTCTCCCAACATTGGAAGAAGGTCTCATCTTCCTTTTGGGCAAAGTTCATGATAAGGCACCTCAACATATTCGTTTTGTGAGTAGGGAAGAATTTTTTTATGAATTCCTTATGCATATCAGCCCATGTGCCAATTGATCGTGGCCTTAATGCATGAAGCCAACCTTTAGCTTTATCTTTAATGGTGAAAGGAAATAATTTAAGCCTTACCACATCATCAGTAACATTCGCAAAGTGCATGGTGGTTATTACCTCATCAAATTCCTTAAGGTGTTGATAGGCACTTTCACTGTCTAATCCATGGAATTTTAGTAGGAGTTGGATTACTCCCGGTTTCAAATCTACATTCCCTGCATTTTGTGGAAAAACTATGCATGAGGGAGTGCTCGCTCTTGCTGGTTGCAAGTAATCACGTAATGTTCTTGGTCGGGGAACATTCTCAACCACATTCTCTCCCGTTTCAGTTTGGTTTTGGCCCAAATTTTGATTGGTCATAGGATTGGGTTGATTCACAGCCATACTTTCAGATAAAATTGCAGAATTTAGGTGTCTCATAGCACGTGGTTCTCTGTCAATTCCTTCAACTATTCCCCCTTCACTAATGAGTCGGTTATTGGAATCCTGAGCCCAATGTGGCATGCAAATCCTAAAAGTATGAAGCAAGAAAGAAAGAAGAATTCTTCCTTCCTTTCTTTACTCTTCTCTAAGACCGAAGCACAAGGTGTCTTGCAATGGCTGAGCCAGAAGCAAGGATAGAGACCGATTTTTCCTGGCCAATAGGGGTTCAGAGAACTCCCCACCCACTCTTTGAATCTTTTGAGAAAAGTGCAGAGAAAGAAGAAAGAGGAGTAGGGGTGAGAAAAGAAATCTCTGAGCATAAGGTGATCAAAGACGGCAAAGCCGACCAATAGGAATCCAGGTGGCACAAGGCCCACCTATCAGAGATCCAAAAAGGAGTCTCCACCCACTCTACAATAGATGAATAAGAATGAATAGGGGAAGAAGAAGAGTAAGGTTTAGAAAGATAGAACCTGATTGGGTACTTGCGATTCTTATGTCTTCTTCAACTTCCTAAAATCCCTAAAAAGAAAACAAATCAAACAAAATAAACTAAGTTAGTACTAAAATCCTAAATAGATACTATTTTCAGAAATTTTGTGAAAAACCGTCAAAATCCCCAGCAACGGCGCCAAAAACTTATTCGCTTCCCAAGTGTAGGGTTGCGATGTAGTAATAATCTCGGTAAGACTGAGGTCCATCCACAGGGACTTATGTAGGAATCCACAAAACACTTCCAATAGTTCTATTGAAAAGCTAATAAATAGATTTGTAGAAGAGTGATGTGAATAACAACTTTAAACTAAACTGAAAGTAATCAATTAAATAAAAGTACTAGGGGTTCAAGGATCCACTTGTAGCAATCCTTGATGCTCAATTCGCTGTGGTCTCACACTTTCTCAACTAGAATCGAAATTAAGTTCTATCTAGTAGGATGATAGAACAGTTAAACCAACAATCTGCCATATGTAAGATCCATGCATATGATTCACTCAGTACAAGCTAGAACGAGCATACTCAATTGTATAGGTCAGTTCCAATTCCAATAGACTAAGATCACAACCATAACCATCATTAAATCCTGTCACAAGACAAAACTAGATTATGATTTGAACTTGATTCAAATCATATGCACAGCCTCACATATTGTAGAATTTCCAGAAAAATAGAACTTTGGTAAGAAGTTCCCACATGAAGATCATAGTACTAGAGCGTACTCCAATTCCTCGGATCATACAGGTCTAGACTAACACACAACAATTAAGAACTCAAATAATTCTTTCAAACATCTATGAGTCATCATGAAACTAAGAAAAACTAGTTAGAACTTGAATTAAACTTCAAACCATTGTTCTTAAACATAAAATCCAACTTAAAACCACATCAAACGAATTGAAACATCTTAGATTCACTACAAGCTTCACCTCTTAGCCCTAGCTAAGAGGTTTAGCCGTTCATGATCCAAGGAAACATGAAACAAACTAAAGAAAATATAAAAATAGCAAACAAATTAGGAGTTGTGGAACTCCGAAATCCACTTCCGCCGTCTCCCACCATGCTTAATCCATTCTTAGATGCCCTAGGAACGATCCCTAGGTGTCCTTTTATAGTGAGGAAGCTCCGCAGCGTCGGAATCTTCCAGAATTTGCATAAGGTTACGCAGTGCGCAGAGAAAATCAGAGCAGAAATAGAAAGTTTTCTGTTTGAATGCATGGCCGACCAGTCTAGACCAGTCAGACTGGGCTGGCCGACCGGTCACGACCAGTCAAACTGGGCTGGCCGACCGGTCACGACCAGTCGGACCTCTCTGTCTAACAGTCCAGAGAGCTACTGGAGGTTTCCTGAGTTGATGGCCGACCGGTCAAGACCGGTCGGATCAGATTGATTTTCTGTCCAGGGAGTTCCCAAAGGGCACCGACCTGTTGGCCGACCGGTCTGGACCGGTCAGACCAACTGGTCCCTTGTCCTGTATGCTTCACAGGGGCCGGCAGGTCGGCCGATCGGTCTAGACCGGTCGGCCCTTGAACATTTTCTTCTTTTTCTTCTTTTCTTTCTTTTCTTTTCTCTTTCTTTCTTCTTTCTTCTTTGGTCCACTTTGGGCCTTCATTCAAAGGGTCCTATTGTATCCTTTTTGGTTTCTAATCGGGTGAAGTCCCTCTCATTCCTACAATCATAAAATCATGCATTAGATTAGTCTTTAAATCATGAAAACCTTGTATAATGAGTGATGAATTGGGGTTAGAATATGCACAATTAAGAGCTCAACAGTGCTCAGCTCAGTAGTTACATTGCCCTAAGTTACTCAAAAGATCAAATGCAATCAAATGTAGAACAATAAATTGTCAGCTCTATCAATGCTCAATAGTCACTATGGGGAGGCTCGTAACCCTAGCTTAGGTTGACGGCTCGGACATGATGTCCCATACCACCATGCTTGGCCCATGAAACTTTGGAGATCGATTCGCAATACGGTTTGAAGTGGATTGTACATTGGTAATATCGGTACTTTGGATTCAAGGGATATAGAGACAGTAAACATGACAAACATATCCAACTCGACGTCGAGCCAGCTTATTCGACTAGGGAGAACAACGAGGAGGCTGACCTTAGGTACTCCAGCCCGTGTAGTCCTTAAACTATAGTCGGTAAATCCGAATTCTACCCCAAATCGACCACGTCAGCACCAAAGGTAGTCGACCTCAGGCGACCACCCCCAATTAATCGCTACATGTATATCTGGACCAATCTATAAATCTAACTAATACAAAATTTCAAAAAAAAAAAAAAAACCATGTAGCTCAACTGGTAAGCACATTTCAATAGCTCAATAACTCATAATAAGGCATTAGCAAGGCAATTCATGTCTCATTTAAATTTCAGTAACATAACCAAAGATTGCTATCATTCCATCATAATAAACGTTGTTAGCATGTTAGTAACCCACTCCAATAGTCCTATTTCACATCATGAACACACAAATACTAACATGCAAGCTAGAATAAGAGATTTCAACAATATCGGAAAGCATCTCAAGCAATTGAAACTAGGGTTGAAGTGGGGTGGGTTCAACCCTGACAGACTTGTGACCGACTCGACATTGGGTTGGGCTTGCGCA
Source organism: Liriodendron chinense (assembly GCA_003013855.2). Lineage (NCBI taxonomy): Eukaryota > Viridiplantae > Streptophyta > Magnoliopsida > Magnoliales > Magnoliaceae > Liriodendron > Liriodendron chinense. The sequence goes on from ML058590.1 coordinate 3,052,750, forward strand.
GGAAATATCAAACCTGATCTCGAGCTTGGGTTATGCAAACACTAACCTAATAAAGCTAGGGTCAGGATTAGGTTGAGGTCTTGGGTTGCCCGGCCCAACTCGAACTCGATCTAAATACAATTTATTTATAATTTTATTATAATTTAGTTAAGTAAACATATTATTTATGTTACTTATGTTGTTTGAAATTTGATATGCTCGAGTGTTAAAAGAGTAATTATCCTATGTTTTAGCTTATTTGTTTAGAAAAAGTGAAGTTCTTTACAATAAATAACTACATACATAATTAATAAAGTTATAGGTGCAAAAAAATAAGACGTGTATTGAAACATAATAGACTAATGTAATAATGAAAATATTAGCATGTATCAACTCGACTAGCCTGATCAATCCGATTGAGCCCGATTGGGTTGGGCTTGGGTTAAGAATTCCGAACCCGAAGTTGGGTTGGGTTGGGTTAGGGTTGAGGTATAGAAACCTTGTATTGGGTTAGGGTTGAGCACCAACCCGACTTAACCCGTCCGACTTTCAGCTCTAATTGAAACCATCAATCATAAATCTAAACAAAATCAACAACTTAACAATGAATCTAAGCATTTCTAGCTACACAAACCAAGCATTAACTATATGTAATGGTATTTGATCCTAGGTGACCTAGGGGTAATGGTCTGCACCTCAATTTCTTAGAGTAGGTTGAGGACTCCTACAAGAATTAGCCTTGCATATTAGAAATTTGAGGAAATTTAGGGAGAAAGACTAAGGTGGGGCTGTTGAATTAGAAATCATTACCTAGGAGGGTTGATGGTGATGATTTAATGGGAATTACGGCACCTAGTGGGCCGTAGATGCGTATGGGGGAAAGTTGAGTGACATGCATAGCTCCCCCCTTCTTCCTTATTCTTCCTCTTTCACTCTCATTCTCCTCGTCTGTCTCTTTTTATGAAATTTCAGCAAATGAAATGAGGTTTCTCTCAATTTGGTTTCTTTTATAAGGTAGAATTTGCCCAAATGGCCATACTTACCAAACGTTTATATATAAAAAAAAAAAATGGCCCTGTGAGGGGTAGTTTTGGTTAGTTGTAGCATGCCTGGCCCATTTGGGTCAATCCAGAATATGGAATAGCTCCCTCAATGTGAGATCAATCCAGAATATAGATGCATCAATTGTTGGATCGGTGCACAAGTGCATTCAACGGTCACAGTTGACCGATCGAGACTACAACTTTAGGGATGTCTATGGAGAAATAATTGAGAATAGGATCCTAAGTTTCCTCGAAATCTAACTACTAGAAATCCACAACTTCCCGTAAGTTCGTATAGCAGAATTTACTTAAGTTGTTGTGCAGTATCCGAGCAAATTCACACATCACATATGCCACACTCTTAGCTCCAAGTGGAGCGAATCGGCACGTAGTTTCAGCTTAACATTCCGTAAGGGATGTCAAGCCTGGTAAGACGGATAATTTTTCCTTATTTTCGGGTTTATTAGTCCACTAACGAGCAGTTCAAAGCTTGTTTAGCGATTTTAGCTATTTTTGAAATAGAGTTGAAGGTGGGAATTTTTAGGTACGATATATGGGATCCGATCTACCTATGTTTGAAGTTTGGCCACTAAAGAGTTAATGGAATTGGTGTTTAGCCAAATTCATTCTTACTCCTTAATTCCTAAGTTATACGAGACATTGGTCTAATTCAGGTTATGGATATGATTTAAACCATTAGATGTATGGTTTTTAACTAGATGTTCATTATGTTGCAGTTAGATAGATTTATTAACGGTGGGGTCCGTTAAAAAGTAGCCCTCTCGTAGACCATATGATTAGGCTCAAGGTTTAAATGATCAAGCGTACTCATTAGCTTTCTAAAGGTGTCTAATCGAGTTTGTACGGTTCTTCAGTTGTTCTAATTAATTAATGGTTGGTTTCTTAGATCTCAACCCTTAACTCATGAATCTTAAGATTAAAACTAAGATTAAGCGCTCAGGTGAATTTAGTGGCTCTCCAATAACGTATAATCGAACTTGTATGGTTAGATTTACGTATGAGAGTAATCCATACATTTCTAGTGAGTTGGATTTTTAGAAACAAGGTTCCCTAGGCACTTTCTGAGTATTTTGAGTTTGAAGACTGGTACGTGCACCTATGCTTACCTAAAAAATTAGAAAAATTTCTAATGACACCCAAGTATATACAATACCCAAGTTGGCAAAAATTCGGGAATTACACCAACCAAACCAAATCAAATTAAATATGTCTTTTAATTATCCTAGCATAATCCTATATTAGTAGTAGTGGTAATTTAGTAGCTGTAATCCAAGTCTACTATCATATGCTGAACTCAATTATCTTAATATAAGCAAGTTCTTCATTTAAAATAGTGATTCGTAGTTGATCTCTTTAGACGAGTGTGCTTATTTCCTTTTTTCTTTGATTTTATGTGTTTGAAAGTCTTTTCTTGTGGAAGGCGGGGTGCAACCCATTTAAGAAGGATGAACCCTACCCTCTGAAAATCGTCTAATCATATTAAGCAACATATTGTGAGTGGTTGAATAGGTGGTCAATCTTCTCAAATCTCGATCATATACGGTCGAGTTCGATGTATCTGCCTATCTCGGCGCTTGGGCTTAAAAGCCATTAGCTGTTAAAGTCGAGTCACACAAATCGATTCTGGCACGGGCTCAATACACGTGGCCGAAAGTGTACTCAAGATGCCAACAATTAGTTTTTCACAAGGATTATTTTATGTACATATAAGCCAAATACTGATTCTTACCTGATGGACGGTGGATTTTACACATACAATATGTTGGCCCGATAGAGCTTGGGTGCTTTAGGCGGCGGGAGAAGTAGGTGTTTATATGTCATCCAACCCATCGGTAAGCTGATTCCAACTGCGTTGAAGGGTGAACACAAAATATGATGTGGATCAATTTGAAAATCTCCCCATGTATGATGATCCTCAATGCTACGAAAATGGACAATCAATTTGATCATACTATAAACAATTTGACCATTTGTAACATGGGTCCCCCCCTTGATCGATGATCATTATAAAAATCACAAATTTCTGATGATTTTAATTGGCTGCTAAATGGTTAGTCAAATGGATGGTACATATCTATTATACTAGCAATGGTTAGATCATTGATTTAATTCATCCATCATTTGGGTCCCTTCCTTGATTGCTTATCCTGCTCAAACTTGCTAGATGATCCTAATCATCCTTTCAATCCCACTAAAATGGATGGTCCGTATCGATCAAGCTACAAATGGCCCGATAATAATTGTTCTAAAGCATCCATCATGTTGTCTCCAGAGCTGATTCTCTATCCTTCTCCAAAAAATACACATTGGTTGGATTATCCTAATCTTCCAATAAATACGTAATAAGTGAACCGTGGATATTAATCATACTGTGGTTGGATGATCCTAGTCTTCCCAATCAATGTCTAATCCAACACAAAATACACTTTGGTTTGATCATCCAGATCTTCCAATCAATACCTAATAAATGTACGGTGCATATTAATCATACTACAAATAGTCCTTTCTTGGATATAGACACGTGGATTTTAGTCTTGATTACAAATCCCTGTAAAAAAGTCACTTCTGTCCCATGTTCCTAACCGGCATACGAAAATGAATGGCCCCACTTTTAATTGCCCATTCCTCTCCCATACTCTTTGGTGTGTGATTTTAGATGTTTAATCAATAGCTAGGAACAGACTTATTAGCCAGTCCATATTGATCGCACTACAGAAGATCCTATCTTCGATTTAGACCCTCCACCACGTGATCCACATTTGATTGCCCGGCTCCCTTTAAAAAAAAAAAAGCAATGGTTAACCAAAATAAAGGTTGTCTAATATTCACTGGGGACAGTTTGTGCATGGGCCACCTATGGTGGGTTCCACCGCATGAACATTTTGTATCATTGAACCTTGGCCCAACTTGCACCAACTGAAAGGCCAAAAGTAAATTATCATACGGTCACCTAGCCATATGGTTTGACCTGTCATCAGAAGTTGGTACACATCTCTGAATAGGTATGGGTATGACCCATGAATAGGGGCGTCAACCGGCCAGGTTAGGGCGACACCAACCTCTATCCAAGCCCGGCCTGCATCTTTCAAGCTAAGCCGAAATCCAGTTCAGGATCGTGATGGGCCAAAAATGTACAGCCCAAACCTAGCCTGGAATTTTAATCCAGAGTCCGATCCAAGCCAGGCCTAGCCGGAACGACCATTAAATTTGTAAAGGGACAAACACCCTTGATTTGTCAAGGGACCCACTGTGGATGTGTGATTTACTCTGACCATTAGATGTGCGATCCCATGTTAAGTAAAGGGAGAAAATATCAGGCATACTTATGATTCAGGTGGGCCACACCAAAGGAAACAGTTGAAAAAGAGACATTGACTCTTGATTATTAAAAGGCCCCATCGTGATGATTATATAAAATCCACTCCAACCATTAAATGCCACACCAATACTTATGTACACAAAAATCAGTTCAATCTACAGTTCAGGTGAGTCACAATGAGGGAAAGAGTTCAAAGGGTAAGCCTTGCCCAATATACTGTAACCAATCATGTGGGTCACTTGAATCGGTAGTGGAGCTGATTTTTGTTCCATATACTTAGCATTGTGTGACACACCTGATGGACGGGGTGGATTGCATATCAACAACAAGGTGGGCCCCATCCAAGCCTCCAACTCCATTTTCTGGAAAAGCATGCTCTCGCTCATGATGCGTCAGATGTGTACGCTAGAGTAACTCGTGAAATCGTGATCCATGATATGTTTACCTAGACTAACTCTGTTTGGCATTCCTACCTATCATTTTTAAAAGGCCCACCTTGATGTGTACATGAGATCCACTCCACCCATTAGATGTGTAATCCTATGTTAGACCCATATCCAAAAAGCAAGGTTGATCTCTAATTCAAGTAGGTCACACCAAGTAAAACATTTGGGAGAGTGACATCCTGTAACGCCGTGAAATTTTGACTTTCGTAGATAACACGATTGACCGAGTTCCCAGGTGTTATCCTGAATGTATTAGGGATTTATTTCCCATATTTCTCTTTAATTCACATATTCATGGTATTCATAACACAAATGACGGAAATCAAAGGTTTTTTTTTTCTTTATAATTTTCTACTCTACGTTATCAACATAATATCCTTAAATCATACAAAATACATAATATTTCACTTTTTGTACCCCTTAGAGACTTAATTCAATTTATATGGAAACAAATCTATTTTATGAAAATGAAAACAATAAATACAATTAATCCTTAAACTGATATGGCTTCGTCGTCCGTCATTGACCGCCATGAAGCTTTATTTCCTTCATATCACAACTCTGGTTCATCTATCGGATCGTCACTTGTAACAATCTTGTGGTGTTTTATAACACCATCCCAGGAGGGAGTGAGTTGCTTGCAATCAACTCAATAAGGGTTACCCCATAAGATTAGCACAATAATATCCAAACATAATCATACCCAACCAAAACATAAATGATAAAATTTTATTTAATGCAATGCATGATATGCATGCTCTGGCTAAGGCACCCTGACCAAATGAGACGGGACTTATTTCAACTCTTCTCACCAGCCACTAGTCACCAGAGTCCATAATGAAGTAGGTAATTCCACAACTTCATGTCAACAAACACAACCAATAGAGGTGATGGCCACCCATCCCCCTATCACAAGCTAAAGCCGCAGCGCCCGCAAGGCTGACCCACCAAGTCGGGTCCAGTGAATGCATGATTAGTTTTACCATTAGTTAAGTAGTTTAACATCCAGTCAATTTAATGATGTTAACGACTAATGATCACTCCTTACCCCAATCAGTTCAAGGAAGCTCAAGGTCACTATGGGGGACTTATCACCCAGTATAGGCCGACAGCTCAAGCTTAGTGTCCCATACCATTAACCTTGGCTCATGAAATTTCACATATTCATCAATCTCATTCCACAAAGGGTTCATCATAGGTAATGTATCAAACAAGGATCTCTTGGGATGTATTCAACAATGCACACGGTAGTACCAAACTCAACATCATGGCATATACAACTAACAACACATATATGGTAATGCCAACACTAAATATTCAATGTCAAGGCATGTTTATTCAACAATACACATGGTAATGCCGACTCTTATTATAAAACAATAAGGCATATTCATCCAAAAATACCCACATGGTAATGCCAACATAATAAGGCCTCGTACGGGCTTCATCTCTTGACATCAAACGATTACATCAGTATAGTGTTAAGGGGTGTTCATTAACATAACATCCATATACAGAATCCCGAATTATATAACACATCAATCATCGTGTTCATCATGAGCATATAACAAACATAAATTAAACAGTCTCCTCACAAGCATATACATCATCATGGTTCCTTTTCTAAACATTTAAGCATAAATCATGGTTCATATACATCAAAATTCAGAGTACACATCAAGGAATACCATACAAATCATAATCACATGAAGAGATTTCAACAAGCACAGTTTCGAGAAATCACACAACAAAATCCTAGTTTCTAAGCATGGATTCAACAAACAAAGCGACATTATTGTAACTAGGCTTAGAAGAAACCCTCACCTCTTGAGGTTGGTTGGTTAAGACGTTGCTAGGGCCAGGTGATTCTCCTTAGGTCCACATCCTATTACGTTTAAAGAAAAACATGAAATTAGGGTGTAACTTAATAAGTTCTCACAATTATGATCATCTAGGTTTAGAATCCTACCTAGGGTTAGGGTTGGACTAGATGTAGGAAACAAAAACCATGGTTAGATGGGCCTTACCTTTACCAACAACAGCTCAATGCGGGAACCCAACCGAGTTGACTCAGTTTGACTCACTTTCTTCTCCTTCTCTCTCTTCTTTCCTTTCTTTTTCTTCTTCTCTTTCTTCTTCTCTTTCTTCCCTTCCTCTTTCTTCTTCTTCTTCTGGAAAAGAATCCAGTGACGGCAATAGCAGCAACAGGGAAAATCGTGGGTCTCCTCCTACGCTCTATCTCTCTCTACTCTACTCGGTCTCTCGCTCTCTCTCTCTCTATCTCTCTCTCTCTCTATACGTTCTCTGGAGGAGCAGGAGTGGATGAACGAAAGGGTTTTATAACGTGAAAGGCTTGGGAGGTCTGCTGGTTGCGTGGTGCGGAAGGAATGGCTGGGGAGTTGGAGTTGGAAATGGATTGCAACGAAGGTTTTACAGGACATGAGGGCCGTTGAGATGTTATTTTGGGTCCACACGAGGCCTTGGAAGAAGCCTGGACTATCCATGGTGGAGGTTTGGATCTTGGTTTTCTTGATGATTTTGGCTTAGAATGGTGAGAATGGATCGGGCTATATAGTCATTGAACCGATGCAAGGTTCGAGCTAGCCAAGTTTGGGTGGGGCGCGGCCAAGATGGACGAATTGGATGGTGGATATGGGGTCCACCTGATGGATGGTGGAGAGGCTCGGGTCGGCAGCAGGCGGGCGCTGTTACAGCACTCGATTCGGTTGAGGAAGAAAAATAGAAAGCTCTTATTTATCGTGCGTCGCACGTACACACGCCTAACTTCCGCTGCCCTCACAAGTGGGGTCTACTCTAGGTGGATCAGAATCATTTCCTCTGTTGAATAAGTGGGAAACACAAAAATATCTATTGACTAGAAAAATGAGGCAGATTCGAGTTAGGGTGGGCCACTTATGGCCCAATTTTTTATTTGGTTATTTGTAGGATGATCGGAGGGCTGAAATTCGATGTGTATGGCTAAAATATGCCGAAAAGATAATATATGAAGTTTTGCATAAAAGTTTTGCGGTTTAACTTAAGTTTAACTAATGGCATTTTCGTAATTATCTGAAAACTGCATGATTTTCAAAATCCATTCTTTCTACGACGTTCATAGGATTTTTCTAAGCAACTTTTGTAAAGGATCCCCTATCAGATGGTCTGTTATTTTCAAAATAACGTAAATGCTTTATATTTAAATAAAAAAATTCAAAATAAAATTTTACAAATTTTCAAATAAATCCAAAAAATTTGGGGCATTACACATCCACCATTTAAAGAGCCCATTGTGATATCAAAAAATTTCATATCACCCTTCAGGTTTTAAGTTGTTGTAAGGGGTATATTTTGTTCCACACCAAAATCTCCAAATGACAAAACCATGGACCTCTCAATAATTGATAACAAAGATACAATAATATTTTCCATTTAACCTATTAAGGACCAAATATTCTGTGGCTATGATTTTTCAATCTATAAGATTTGTGGCCATTCATAGTGAGTTCCATTATTTCAACATTTTGTACCAATGAACCATCATAGACCTTCCCATGTAAACTGAAGAAACATTTTACATAATCTCTTTGGCCTGCCAATGTATAATTTCTTATGATTTTCAAGCCGGATCATCTTCAACCTTGCAATAAGCTTATTTTATAATAATGTTGTGTATAGGGCCCACCATTGTACTTACTTATTAGGAGGATTGTCAATAGGTAGGCCTTGTGTAGGTATCACTCCCGATTTTGAACTGTTTACACCAGGGCCATTGGGCTGGACTTATTCAAAATTCTGATTTTTTAGGCCCAAGCCTAGCCCATCGACACCCCTACTTATTAGGCTCACCCAACCATGAGAATAGGACACCTTTAAAATGTGGCTAATCCAATGTTGGCCACCATGGGAATTTGGTGGCTTTTGGCTGGTTGCCTGTATTTTTCTAGCCGCGGTCCACTTACTGACTAGATGGGCCTGATTTTTTGGGCATTTCTCGTTTGGCATCTCTAGTCTAATTCAATAAGATCTTTTTGAATAAGAGCTACTTCAATAAATCCTTTTGTTCTAGCTCTATTTTAAATAAGCTCGTTGGGTAAAATCTCTATCTCTTATTTAAAATAAGCACGTTTGGTGAAACTTTCAAATAAGAGTTTTTTTAAGGGTAGTTGACATCATTTTTAAAGACTACAACTTTAATATAAGAGCAATCCAAATTGTTGTTTTGGTGGACCATCCATCATGTGGGGCCCAACATCACTCCTAATTGCTCTTTATGTGGGGCCCCTCAATATCCACTACCCATTACCCATCACGTGGACTCCACATTTGATGTGTCCATAGTGTGGGCCCTACCTTTGAAGTGGATTGTCCATCATGTGGGGCCCACTTTTGATATCCACCATTCATCATGTGGGGTGCACCTTCTATGTGGATCATCCATCATACGGCCCACTTTGGATATGGGTCATCCATCATGAGAGACCTTGGATGTGGATCGTCCATTAGGTGGGGCTCACTTGATGTGAATTGTCCATTATGAGAGGCCACATTATGTGGGTCATCCATCGTGTGAAGCCCACTCCGTCCATTATGTGGGCCCACCTTGATGTGGACCATTCATTGTGTGGGGCCCCACCTTCATTATGTGTCGTTCATCATGTGGGCCCATCTTTGATATCAACTGACCATCATGTGGGCCCACCTTCAATGACCATCATCCATCATGTGGGACCCACCTTTGATGTCCACCATCCATCATGTAGGTCCCACCTTGGTTGTGGACCGTCCATCATGTGGGTCCCAACCTTTAATATGGGTCATTCATCATGTAAGCCCACCTTTAATGTCAACTTCCATCATGTGGTCTCACATTCAATGTCGATCTTCCATCACGTGAGTCTTACTTTTGATGTCGAACATCCATCATGTGAGTCCCATATTTGTTGTGGACCATCTATCATGTGGGGCCCACTTGATGTGGATAGTCCATCATGTGGGACCCACCTTTGATGTCCACCATCCATCATATAGGTCTCACCTTCGCTATGGACCGCCCATCATGTGGGGCTCAACCTTCAATATGGGTCATTCATCATGTGGGCCCACCTTTAATGTTAATCTTCCATCATGTAGTCCCACGTTCAATGTCCACCATCCATTGTGTGAGTCCCACCTTTGATGTGGACCATCATCAGGTAGGGCTTGCTTGATGTGGATCATTCATCATGCAGGGCCACACTTTGAAGTAGGCCATCCATCATGTGGGGCTCACTTTTGATGTGACTATGCATTATGTAGGCCCACCTTTGATATGGGCCATTCATCATGTGGGGCCCACCTTCACTATGAATTGTTCATCGTGTGGGCCTTTCTTGAAAAATTCGTAAAGAGAAAAGGGTAAGATGGGAATTACTTGAAAAGTTTTAGTGTATACTTGTCCAAAAAATAGTCTAAAATGTCTACCCGCTGAAGCCGTATAAGCTCCGTTTCAAAAAGTAACCCCTCTCCAACTTATTAAATCAGAGCTTATTTGCTACATTCTAAAAAAATAAACACTTCATTGGACTTTTACCAAATGGTTTAAAACTTTTTTTTTTTTTTTTTTTTTTATAGAAATAAGCCAGTAAACTCTTATTTGTAGAAATGCCAAACGCCCCCTTAATATGGTAGCACCCGCTGCTCCAGTTGGATAGCATACGATCGACACAGTGGGCCCAAACATGCAGTTGAATAACTTTCCTTCCCAGTGAATGGACACTGAAAAATGATAAGTAAAAATCACAAATGGAGTTTTTTGAATCCCGAGTTTTTTGAATGATTAAAGTGACCTAAATCTAATTGCCTAATGTAAGTTTCATTAGTACTCATCTTGTAAAATAATTCAGTTTTTTTTTTTTTTTTCTTCCTCCTTATTGCTGCTTGTTTATGACGCTATTTGTGTTGAATAGGCAATGGTAACTGTGGTGGATGGAGTTGTCGGTGGAATTACAAATTCTGCATGGGATGCTCTTAAGGAATGCATGGGCTATCTTATTCATTTTAATGACAACGTTAAAGCTCTCGAAGAACGCTTAAAAGATCTGGTGGGCAAGAAAGAGGACATAGATCGACTGGTAGAAAGCGGCTGCTCCAACGGTGAAGAAGTAACAGAACAAGTTGGGCGATGGCTAACTCAAGCTACTAAGATGAAAGACGAAGCAGAGAAGATAGAGCAAAGAGAAGACCAGAAATGTCTATTTTGTCCGGCTCTGTGGTCGCATTACATTATAAGCAAGCAGGCAAAAGAGATGGTGGGGAAAATTGATAAGCACCTCAACGAAGGGAATTTTCAGTACGTCACAATGCCCCCACTCACTCCGACCATCATAAAGCAGGATGCTCCATCAATCGAGGGTTTCCCATCCTCAAAATCATCCCTACAAAAGTCAAGACTGCTTTAGATGATGAAAAGATCAAAATAATTGGAGTATGGGGCATGGGTGGCGTGGGCAAAACTGCCCTCGTGGATAATGTGACCAATATGCTGGAACAGACAACAGCACAGTTCAAAAAAGTTATAAAGGTGACCGTTTCAAAGGACGTGGGCATCAGAAAGGTCCAGGATTGCATTGCAGATAGATTGGGCTTGACTCTGCAGAAAGAATCCTTACGAGAAAGTGACATAAAAAGCAGATTAATGAAGGAGAGGCCATTTGTCATCATCTTGGACGATTTGTGGGAGCAGCTTAATTTGGCCAATGTAGGGATTCCCTCTACTAATGATGACCTTAAAGGTTGTAAGATCATATTCACAACACGGGAAGTAAGTGTGTGCAGAGATATGAAAAGCGACAGGATGATCGAAGTAAGTGTTCTCTCCGATAATGAATCATGGAAACTATTCAAAGAAAATGCAGGTGATGTTGTCGATGACCCTGACTTATATGAAACGGCAAGGAAAGTTTTCAAGGAATGTGGCGGTCTTCCCCTAGCAATTATCACACTCGGAAAGACACTAAGAGATAGGAGAAATCTTGATGTATGGAATAATGTATTGTCAGAGCTGAAGAAGTCTATGCCAAGCGAAATCGAAGGCGTGGAGAAAGGGGTATACCACTGCATCAAAATTAGCTACGATCGTTTACCAGCTCATCTACAACCACCTTTCTTGTTCTGCTGCCTGTTTCCTGAAGATTATGATATTCATGTGGACAGGATGATTAGATTGTGGAAAGGTGAAGGCTTTTTGAAAAACGTTGATAGTTTGGACGATACCATATCGAAAGGGCGCTCTTGGGTTGATGCTCTCAAAGCTTCTTCTTTGTTATTACAAGGTTCAAGGGAAGGGTATGTAAAGATGCATGACATTACTAGGGATGTTGCCATTTGGATTTCATCAAAAGAAGATGATCAGGGCTGCAAGTCGTTGGTGAGAGCTGGAGTCAGATGGAAAGGTTTGACACAGGAGCAAAACTGGGAGGAATACAAAAGGATTTCTCTCATGCGAAGTGGAATTAATGAACTGCCAAAGGTACTGATGCATTGTTCTAAATTATTAACATTGATGATGTCAGAAAATGAGAAGCTGACCGAAATACAGGGTTGGTTTTTTGAAGCTACAAAAGGCCTTCGGGTTCTGGATCTAAGCGAAACATATATCAGTAAGATACCACTGTCAAACCAGATGAATCTACGTGTGCTTTGTATGAGGGGCTGCCACTTAATAAGACGGAATTGCCTGTCAGCAGTTGGAGGACTGAAGCAGCTTGAACTTCTCGATCTGTCATTTAATCGTTGGTTAGGCGAGTTGCCAAATGAAATCGGAGAATTGGTCAATCTTCGGAGCTTGGACTTGAAAGGGACTGAACATCTTAGAATCGTTCCAAGTGGTGTTATATCAAGGTTGACTCTCCTAGAAGAATTGAAGATGCGGAACAGCTTCAACAAGTGGAAGGTTGAAGGAATAGATGCAAGCAGCAGCAGCAGTAGCAACGCCTCTTTGAGTGAAGTGGCATCTTTGAAAGAGTTATCTTGTTTACATCTCGATATTGTGGAAGTGGAACGTTTCCCACGAGACGATCCTCTGATTAAATATTTGACAAAGTTGAGGAACTTTAACTTCCGCATATGGCCAAGGGATTATGATCGTAAGAGATACGGATACTACCGTCATTATCTTGAACGGAACCATGATGAGGATATATACGAGTACCGTGATTATCTTGAACGGAACCGTGATGACGTGAAATATATGGAGTTTGTTGGTTGTAGTCTCATCCCTGAATGGGCTATAATGCTTCTACCACACGCCACCCATTTAAGGTTAAAAGATTGCAAGGGTCAAGAGGCACTTATTGCCGATGGAGGATTATTCCCAAGTTTGGAAGAACTTACAATTGAGGAATGTGATGATGTGGAATTCGTTGTCAGTGCAAAGGGGTCTCCTGAAAATGCATTTCGTAATCTAAGGAGTTTAGAGTTAAGAAATCTGCCAAAGCTAAAGAAAGTCGTCACTAAGTATGAAGAGGGATTGATTCCCAGACTCTTACTTCGTAACCTTAAGAAGGTGGTAGTGTATAAATGTCCTGAACTAAAGCATCTACTCCCATCCTATTTATTGCAAGGAATGGATAATTTAACCGAAGTCCAAGTGCAGTAATGTGAAGGAATGGAGCATGTATTTGATGGACTGCCCACCATGGTGCAACGCAATGATGTGCTCTCCAAACTCAAACTCTTATATCTTTCAGATCTCAAGAGCATGACAAGTATTTGGCCAGTGGGGTTAGTGGTAAAGCTAGAAAACCTCACTACTTTGTATGTTCGGAGTTGCGATGGCTTGAAGAACGTTCTATCATCATCAAAGCATATAAATTAAGGACGGGCTTCCAAATCTTGTGCATCTCACTGTAGACAATTGCAAAGGATTAGAGGAGATCATTTCAAATGTGGTAGATAATGAGGGTCTCCTACCTAAACTAGAATTGCTGATTTTACTCTCTCTACCGGAACTGGTGCGCATCTATGGAGGAGGAGAGAGTACTGTTCAACTGCCGCAACTGGATTGGCATTCATTGAAAGAAATTTCTGTGTATAAATGTCCCAAGCTTAAAAAGGTGCAGCCTCTGCACAGTGTGCCGCCGCTTCAAGAGATTGTTGGAGAAGGGGAGGGGTTAGATTGTGAAGGAGACGACGCACTCGTCAAAAAATTCCGGCCCATCTTTGAAGAGGTACCGTATCATAAATGGTAGAGAAATTTTCATCTATAAACCTCAAGTTTGACCCAACTAGTTAAAATAAACCTCCGAAAACTTTACTCTCTCATTCCAAACGTCATCTGCACTGACTTGTTTTTTCAGACAAAACTACCTTAGTGAAGTTCACCGATTGATTGAGAATTCGGTGAAATTCACCAAATTCACTATCAATTCACCGATCATTCAGTGACATTCACAGAATACTCCAAGGTTATTTTTGTCTAAAAAAACATATCCAAACAAATGAAGTTTAGAATGAAAAAGTAAAGTTTTCAAAGGTCTATTTTAACTGGTGTGTGTGTGTGTATATATATATATATATATATATATATATATATTTTGTGTCCAACTCCAACTAGCTGGACTACGGTTTACATCCAAACTTTTGAGGTCTTGTTACATCTAATCCTCTTAATAGGTTGGAAACACCATGTGGGTCAACTAATGTAAAAACCATCTCTATCCACTCCTCAAATGAACCACGCCACAGGTAACAGCATCTATCCATTGATAAAATGAAAAATAAGTGTGGTCCACTTGATGAGTAGATAGCAATGTTTTTTCTGTCTAAAGTTTTCACCATAGCGGGGCTAATCTATAGAGCAGGTTAGATTTTCCATGAACTTTGTAAGAATTTGTCTGCTGGTTGGACTCGAGGCATTCTCTTTCCTAGGGGGATTGCTTATTGCACAAGCGTGTGAAGCCGTACATATCTACGTGCGGGAACACGTGCAAGTATAAAGCACACATCTTAGATCGGAGCTTTCCGTACGATTAGATATAATTCTCAACTAACATCCATCTAAATGTACACAGTAAATTGACAATTATTTTCTGGCCATCCATTTGTTTTGTAATGCTGTGGCTCACTCGAGGTGCGAAATAACCTGAATTTTATGCCACAATATTTAAACGGTGTAGCACACTTGATAGAAAGCTCGGGTGTCACACATTTCTCGAGTTGTGATGGTGACACATACAGATGTGTATGGTTGACACGTGTATGTGGAATTAGCCAGTCTCTTTTAATCTTATGATGTAGGACGGGTCGCTGACTATTTCATGGGCCAGATGGACCAAAAGAAGACCGGACGGGGCCGAAAGTGATCCGGACCGTCAGGACCATGAATCGGTCGTATCTCACAATCCGGAATGAGTTACGGGACGTATAATATATCAATTTGGGATAGCTCGAGCTACCCCAAATTGATATATTATACGTCCCGTAACTCATTCCGGATTGTGAGATACGACCGATTCATGGTCCTGACGGTCCGGATCACTTTCGGCCCCGTCCGGTCTTCTTTTGGTCCATCTGGCCCATGAAATAGTCAGCGACCCGTCCTACATCAGTCTCCTCCACTTCGAAAGAACTCAACCCCGAGTTCTCGTCCAGCTTTGGTTCATGATATTCGTACAGATCTGCCACGTTGAAAGTCCTTGAAATCTCCATGTCATCTGGAAGATCAACAACGTAGGCATTGTCATTGATCTTGCGAATGATCGGTACTGGTCCAATCTTCTTGTGTTTCAACTTGTTGTAGGTCCCGGTAGGAAATCGCTCTTTACGTAGGTGGACCATCACCTGATCACCTATTTCGAACACTTTGGCGTGCCGATGCTTGTCGGCCGCTTCTTTGTACTTCTCGTTCGAAGCCTGTAATTTGTTGCGCACGTCTGCATGTATGTCCATGATTCGGTCTGCCATATGTTCAGCTGTAACGCTCATGCCCGGAAGCTTGGGCAGGGGAACCAAATCGAGTGTGTGACGAGGCACGCACCCATAAACAATCTGGAATGGAGACTTTCCTGTCGATCGGTTTACCATGTTGTTGAATGCAAACTCTGCTTGAGCCAGGGCCATGTCCCACTGCTTCGGTTTGTCACCTGAAAGGCAACGGATGAGATTTCCCAATGTGCGGTTGACGACCTCAGTCTGTCCATCTGTTTGTGGATGATAAGCACTGCTGAAGTGAAGTCGTGTACCGAACCGATTCCACAAGGCTCGCCAAAAGTGGCTAACGAACTTTGTGTCCCGGTCTGAAGTGATCGTCTTAGGAATACCATGTAGTCGCACAACCTCTCTGAAGAAAAGGTTCGCAACATGTATCGCATCAAAGGTCTTCTTGCACGGAATGAAGTGTGCCATCTTGGAGAATCGGTCTACCACCACGAACACTGAGTCCATGCCGCGTTGTGTTCGTGGGAGCCCTAATATAAAATCCATAGATAAATCCTCCCAAGGGGCATCTGGCACGGGTAATGGCGTATAAAGACCTGTATTTTGAGATTG
This sequence comes from Liriodendron chinense, assembly GCA_003013855.2. Classification (NCBI taxonomy): domain Eukaryota; kingdom Viridiplantae; phylum Streptophyta; class Magnoliopsida; order Magnoliales; family Magnoliaceae; genus Liriodendron; species Liriodendron chinense. Next base: position 3,069,084 of record ML058590.1, read on the forward strand.
TCCCTTAGCGGTTTGACAAATATGACATCGTTGTACCGCCCTGCCAACATCACGAGTAAGTTGCGGCCAGTAATACCGCTCTTCCACCATTGCTCGAGTCTTATCTCGTCCTAGATGACCGCCGAGGCCACCGCCATGCAGCTCGATAATAATCTTGTCCCGTAACGAACTCTGCGGAATGCAAAGTCGATTTCCTTTGAAGAGGAAACCATCTTGAATTAGGAGATCACTCGGGTGACCCTCTTGGCACTTTTTTCATGCATCTGCAAAATCCTCGTCGTCGGCATAAAGTTCCTTGAGGCAGTCGAACCCGATCACCTCACTGCTCACTGTAATAAGAAGGGATGCACGTCGGCTTAGTGCATCTGCCACCTTGTTCTGTTGCCCTGATTTGTGTTTCAGAACGAACGTGAATTCCTGTAAAAACGAAATCCATCTAGCATGCATACGATTCACGTTAGTCTGAGTATTGATAAATTTTAAGGCCTGATGATCAGTGTACAGTATAAATTCCCTTTGAATAAGATAATGGCGCCAATGGCGCAGTGCTTGAACCACTGCATATAATTCAAGTTCATAGGTCGACCACTTCTGTCGTGCGTCGCTGAGTTTCTCACTGTAAAAGGCAACCGGCCTGCCTTCCTGAGAAAGGACTCCCCCAATGCCAACAATAGATGCGTCGCATTCTACCTCAAATAGCTTGTCGAAATTAGGGAGTACCAGAACCGGGGTAGTGGACAACCGATGTTTAATTTCTGCAAAGCTCTTCTCAGCCCCTTCGGTCCATTGAAACGGACCCTTCTTCATACAGTCGGTAATCGGCGCGACGATACTGCTGAAGTTCCGCACAAATCGACGATAGAAGGTCGCCAACCCATGAAAACTTCTTACCTCATGAATGTTTGTCGGAGTCGGCCAATCCCGAATAGCTCGTACCTTTTCTTCGTCCACTCGGATACCAGTGGACGACACGATGAACCCCAGAAACAATAATTGATCAGTTAAGAAGCTACACTTTTTCAGATTTAAGTATAGCTTATTGTCGGCCAACACTTGTAGCACTTTTCTGATGTGGGTCATGTGCTCCGTTTCATCCTGACTGTATATTAGAATGTCGTCAAAGTAAACGACAACGAAACGGCCAATGAACGGCTTCAACACTTGGTTCATTAAACGCATGAAGGTACTTGGTGCGTTGGTCAAACCGAAGGGCATAACCAGCCACTCATATAGCCCTTCCTTGGTCTTGAAGGCCGTTTTCCACTCGTCACCTGGCCTAATACGGATTTGATGGTATCCACTCCGTAAGTCCAGTTTCGAGAACACCTTGGAGCCCTCGAGCATGTCCAGCATGTCATCCAACCGCGGTATTGGAAATCGATATTTAACTGTTATTTTATTGATCGCGCGGCTATCGATGCACATACGCCATGATCCGTCCTTCGTTGGGGTAAGGAGTGCCGGAACGGCACACGGGCTCATGCTCTCTTTAATAAGACCCTTAAGGATCAGTTCCTCCACCTGTCCCTGTAGAATTTCACACTCTTTTGAACTCATCCGATAGTGCGGTCAGTTGGGTAGACTGGACCCTGGGATAAGGTCGATGTGATGTTGTATGTCTCGCATGGGAGGCAACTCATCTGGTAACTCTGCAGGCCAAGTACTTCGAAATTCTTCTAGCAGCGGTTTAAGGCGTTGAGGAATATTAGAGGATCCTGTCTCCTCGCCTTTTACCATAACTGCATAAATCTCGCCCGTTTCCTTTGATTCCTTAACAAACTCGCGAATGGTAAGGAGAGAGTTCCCCTCCACTTTAGAAGCTTCAGGGTGTTTGTCTGGTGTCATAGGGGCCAAAACAATTTTCCGACCATCCTTGGTGAACATGTATATGTTTTCCCGTCCACTGTGGGTCACATCTCGATCCGATTGCCATGGCCGCCCAAGTAACATGTGGCAGGCTTCCATGTCAACCACATCACAGAGGACCTCGTCCTTATAGCTTTTACCAATGGAAAACGAAATAATGCATTGATGAGTTACCTTGGTTTCGTTCACCTTCTTGATCCAGCCGATAGAGTAGGGGGTAGGGTGCTTCGTCATAGGCAGATGTAACTTATCCACCATAATTCTCGAGACAATATTTTCGCTACTCCCACTGTCTATGATCACGTCACAGACTTTGCCCTGCACGGTGCACTTTGTGCGAAAAATATTATGTCGTTGTGGGTGCACTTCCTTCCTGGGGGCGTAAAGTAGTCGTCTTACTACTAGCGATTCCCCATGATCTTCAGTCAGCCAATCGACATCTTCTGTGTCCCCCTCTTCGGCCTGTTCCAATTCAGGATTATCTTCTGTTGGCTCACCTTCCACGCCGCCTTCATTCGTAGTTAAGTGTGCTGCAGGGCGTTGAGGGCAAGCGTTCGACCAGTGACCTGATTGGCCACAACGGAGACAATGGTCTGGTCTTGGCCGACCATATGGATTGGGGATCCTGCTGGAACCCGCTGTAGTGGGAGCTGTACGTTGAGGTCTTGAGGAACCGCTTCCCCCGTCCCGGTTCGTGACCGTAGGAGGTTGAGGACGCCCTCCTATAGGCTCCTTGCCTTTGGCCAGCGTTGTATCTTGAGTGGGTCCGGTGTTGGGATTTCGTGTTGCCGGATAGGGTCGAGCAGGGGGCCGTGACAACTGTGTTTCTGCTCGAGTGGCCAATTGGTTGGCCTCACTCAACGTCCATACCGGATGCATCTGGACTCGATCCTGGATTGCAAATCGCAATCCACCAATGAATCGTGATACCTGTTGTGCCTCTGATTCCGATAAATTATTCCGTGTAGCCAATCGTTGGAATTCTTCAAGATATTCGGCTACGGTTCGATTTCCCTGACGACAATTTTGGTATTGTTGGAACAAAATTTGTTCATAGTCGCTAGGGAGGAATCGAGCTCTAAGAAGTTGTCTCATTCTAGGCCATGTTCGGATGGGTGCCTTATTCTGACGGGTGCGGGAAACCTGTAGGTTTTCCCACCATGCTGAAGCACCGGATTTAAATTTATAAGCAATTAGTTTTACCTTCTTGTCGTCCGGCACTTCCATATAGTCGAAGTATCGCTCGACCTCTGCCAGCCAGTCGAGGAACTCTTCTATTCGAAGTAGGCCATTAAAGCTGGGAAGATCAGCTTTGCCCCGATAGTCTCGTTCTGCTCGTTCCACACGCTCATTCCCTAGCGCAGGTCGTCGTACCAAAATATCTTCGACCTCATCATCGCTTGGTTCTGAATCGTCTGGTGTAGCCCTACGATTATCCACCTGGGGTGCTCTACGGACAACATGATTGTCCCGTATAGCAACGGTTGGTGGTTGTTGGTCGCCTTGGGCTCGAAGCGGAGCTAGCGATGCTGCAATCTGGTCGAGGGTTGCCTGTATACCTTGCAGGATCAACCGGTTCTCCCGTTGCGCTGCTTCGAAAGCTGTCGCCGTTAGATAGTCCCTTGGAGCACCGTCCTTAGGATGAGGATCCATCCCTTCATTAGAGGTCATCGTCCTGAGGAAGAAACCTCTCTCTGATACCAATGACGCAGGGAGGACGTGGTAGGTCGATCACCGTCTCCCTAACCGATAGTTTCTCGAATCCACGAGAAGAAATAAAAGATAAAAAGAGGAAATAAATTCCGAATAATTGAATAATTAATAATTGAATGAATAAAAACGGAATTACAATGCATATAAATAGGAAACTAAACCCTAGGTAAAGTATCAAAATCCAACTCCAACTAAAACTCCTAGAAAACACAACTTACTATAAATAGTAAACTTACTATTTATAGAAGTCGTTCAATCCTACTAGAACTCTTGGTTTTCGGCCAAAAATAGAAAGTTTTCAAACGGCCTCAACCACGCTGTTCTACGAAATATTCTAAGCCCTTTTCATGTTGGGCACTAACTCTAAAACCATACGGATGCAAAGTTATGATCGAATTAAAACTTACTATAAATAGTAAAAACGAAAATAAACTAGCCTAATGACCGTCGATACGGTCGATTCTCGCGATTCCGGATTGGGCAACCCGGCGTAGCGGGGTTGGTTGGCTAAAGTAGCTCGAGCTACCCCAAATTGATATATTATACGTCCCGTAACTCATTCTGGATTGTGAGATACGACCGATTCATGGTCCTGACGGTCCGGATCACTTTCGGCCCCGTCCGGTCTTCTTTTGGTCCATCTGGCCCATGAAATAGTCAGCGACCGAGCTACTTTAGCCAACCAACCCAGCTACGCTGGGTTGCCCAATCCGGAATCGCGAGAATCGACCGTATCGACGGTCATTAGGCTAGTTTATTTTCGTTTTTACTATTTATAGTAAGTTTTAATTCGATCATAACTTTTCATCCGTATGGTTTTAGAGTTAGTGCCCAACATGAAAAGGGCTTAGAATATTTCGTAGAACAGCGTGGTTGAGGCCGTTTGAAAACTTTCTATTTTTGGCCGAAAACCAAGAGTTCTAGTAGGATTGAACGACTTCTATAAATAGTAAGTTTACTATTTATAGTAAGTTGTGTTTTCTAGGAGTTTTAGTTGGAGTTGGATTTTGATACTTTACCTAGGGTTTAGTTTCCTATTTATATGCATTGTAATTCCGTTTTTATTCATTCAATTATCAATTATTCAATTATTCGGAATTTATTTCCTCTTTTTATCTTTTATTTCTTCTCGTGGATTCGAGAAACTATCGGTTAGGGAGACGGTGATCGACCTACCACGTCCTCCCTGCGTCATCTTAGGTGCCGTTTGGTAAACTGAAAAATAAGATTTGAAATTTAATTTAAGTGCTTGAAACTTAAAGGGCTGAATTTAAGTACTTATATAAGTATTGAAGAATCTATTTGGTAATTTGTCTGAAAAAATATATCTGAAAATAAGTACTTTTTTCATAAAAACATGTTTGGTAAACATGGACTACAAATGTCTAAAAATTGGCAATTTGTCATATTTGCCCCTATTATTTCAATTTATAATTTTTGTACTATACAAGAAAAAACATATTATTATCATGCCACCAATAAAATTTTAATAAATTCCCTACTAAATTAATAAAGCCAAGTACATGTATGGTTTGGATCCATGGACAGTGTGGATGTACTACTAAATAAAGCCAAGTACATGTATGGTTTGGATCTATGGGCGGTGTGAATGTACAACATGTATCGTAATGGGGCCTAAGAGCTAGATGCGAATTTGAAGTAGCATTGCAACCAAGAAGGATGCAGATTAGCCACTAACTGCTCGATTAGTAAGATTCCCTATTGAATTAAGTGATGTCACCAAGTTATGTGGGGCCACCATGATGTATGTGTTGTATCTACACTGTCCATTCATTTTTAGATATCATTTTAGGGCATGAGCCAAATGAGGCTCCAAAGCTCAAGGTACTATTCCACATAAAATAGTAGGGAGAGCGACGCCCACTGTTGAAACCTTCTGAGGGCTATGAGATCCAACCTATTTGTTAGTTAATAGAGACATGGAAGAAGAAAAAAAATACGAATATCAGCTTGATCAAAAATTTCTATGACCCCCAAGAAGTTTTCAACTGTAGGCATTCAATCCCCACTATTTTCTATGGTGGGGTCTACTTGAGCTTTGGATCTACCTCATTCTTTGGCTCATACCCTAAAACGATCTCTCCAAATGGATGGATGGTGTGGATACAACACATTATGGTGGGGGTCATAGAAATTGGGGACGTCACTTCAGTAGCGAATCTCGCTACTCACGTACAACCTCGAATGAGCTGGATGCAGATTTCCTGTAAAAGGAGTTCCCGCTTTGGGATACTAGGTGGGGCCCACCGTGATGTTTGTGAGAAATCCACTCTGTCCATCCATTTTTCCAAATCCTTTTAGTACAAGAAGTCAAAAATTAGGTGGATCTAAAACTCTAGGCGGCCATACAAGAGGAAACAGTGGGGATTTAGTGACCACCATTGAAACTATGTTAATTGTCCATTAATGGGCCAAGAAAGTTTTGGATGAAGCTAATATTTATTTTTACACTTCATCCAGGCTAATATGAACTTATCAACAGATTGGATGGAAAATAAGCACAATGGAAGCATTAAGGTGCGCCCTACAAAGTTTTTAATGGTAGGATGTTCAACAACCACTATTTCCTAAGGTATGGCCCATCTGGTTATTGGATCTGATTCATTTTTTGGTTAATGCCCTAAAATAATGTGTAAAAACGGATGGACAACATGGATATAGAATACATGCATCATGGTGGCATGGGCCCACCTTAGCCTTGGATCAGCCTATTTTTTAGTTTGTGAAGGCAGCGGGTTGCGATGTTTGGCCATTCAAGAGAGAGAGGCGTGTTTTGTTAGAAGAGTGGTTCGATGGTTTTATTTGAGGGTAGCATTATCTTTTAAAAAATACAGTAATGCTACCCTCAAATAAAAGACAATGTTACCCCACCCAAAATGATCTCTCCAAATGGATGGACGGTGTGGATACAACACATACATCACGGTGGGGCCCACAAAACTTGGTGATGTCATAGCTAATCCGCATCAACTTTGCTGGTTTTATAACCCACGCATTTACCCCTTTGAAGGGTAGAGTTGTCATTAAAAAAATTTTAAAACCTAAATCACTTACCGCATTTAGCCTTAAGTTTTAAGTAAAAGGAGCCAAGTTAAAAAAAAAAATTCAAAATTTTCAGTGAAATTTAAATTAAGCACTTAATTTTTGAGATTTGCCAAACGATCTAAATCCAGAAAAAATCACTGAAAATAGCTCATTTTAGCTATAAGTGCTGAAGGTAAAACAGGCCCTAAGTGCTTTCTTTTTTCCTCTTCCACAAATGGTAATGCCACATTTATTTATTACATTCTCTAATTTCCTGAAAGTTCTGATCAGTGTGACGAAAAGCTCTAATGTCAAACACACTACCATATTAGCAAGCCTCTTCATTTCCATTTATGTTATTTTTTTTATTGTTATTATTTATTATAGGATGCATATCAGACTAAAGCTAATGTTTATACACCCATGGATGATGCACAGGTATCGATGTATAATGAAGATGAGTTAAGGGAGATGTTCAGGTACTGAGAAATTGTATCACCAATCAGAAAGTTAAAAATGGATCCCAGTTTAGATGTATCACCAATCAAATATTACATTTGTTTAATTATCTAACAGTCAGATGGAACCCAAGGGGCCGGCCAGTTTTGAATCTATTCATTGTTTAATTGTGCAACTAAAATTTCATTACATTTGGAATAGCCCCAAGTGGATTCCATAGGACTGATTTACATCATTTCTTATGGATTCCATATAATTATTACTTGGGATGTTCAAAGAGAAACAAGTGATCAGCATTGTTTTTAAGAAATCTCTCTCAAATGAAAGTATTCTAAGAGGGATTCTTCATCATGACGTTACAATATGGCTATTTTAATTGCAAATTAAGTCTGGGTACACTTTATGTGCCCCTTGGTACCTCCTCGCCTCTTATATCCATGTTCAGGTGCCTTCTGCTCTGCAGATCCAGGGTAGAGAAGCCCCTTCAACTCCATGCTGGAGATTGTGTTGGGTTTTTATTTAAATAAAAAAAAATTTAATTAATTTCAAAAATAAAAGTTTATTTTTAATAAGTACATAAATATACTTATTATTAAAACTTTCCATAAAAGTTTAAATAGCCGGTTGGTAAGAGGAGGGGGTTTTGCTACTGGAACCAAGGTTCGAATCTCCACAAGGACGGTGCGAAGCACCGTCCGCGCACGCGCGCGTGGCGTGGGTTGTAGGGCTGCTTGGGCGCTTTTTGGCGCTTTATTAGGCGCACTTCGCACGTACGCATCGTCGCAAGGAGCTAGCCTTTTTGGCACTAAGTACAATAAGGAGTGAACCTGGGTTAGGTCAGAGGTTGATTAAGACATTCTGTACATGTGACATTTGTGCCACGTGTCATACATGTGGCGGCAGTTATGCTGACTATGATCTGGATCCCACATGACAACAGTTTTAGGCTGTTGCATAACTGTTTTTGTCTGAAAAGATACAGAAATAACTGCCACAAGAGAAAGGGTCATGTCCTTTCATGGCAGAATGTCTCTTGCATATGAAAGGGTGTGGATGTCTTGAAGAGGCACATGAGTCTCTCCAGAAAAGACACCATGACCCTTCAATTGCTATATATCCTGGATATCATAATCCAGAAGTTTTAATGATTCTATCCATTTCTCTGATCAAGCCGTCCTCTTTCAGTATTATAAGATCTGACTTCTTACTGTGTTTTTTCTGGACGTATTTGAAGGCATATTGGTGTTATAACTAAAGATCTGTTTAACACTTAAATGTGTAAAGTTTTGTGTTAAAATTCGGATTGAGAGTTCATTGTATCCTGAAGACAATTTGCAGATTTCCTTCATTTGCACTTGCTGGAATTACCAGAAAAAGGGCAGCAAATCTGTCTTGAGAAATTGACTATTCAAGTCAAGCCTTGAACCTGATAGATCTGACTTGGCCGTGTACTAAATATACAGGAACATATATACAACATTCAAGACAGACTTTTCTTCTAATATTTAGTCACGATGGAGGCAATTCATTCCATCCAAGTTATGAACCAAGACTTTGTTCGACTGGATCGTTTCGACGGCCAATTCTTCTTCAGATGGCAGCAGAAGATGCTTTTCTTTCTGACAACTCTTAAGTTGTCCTACATCTTAGATGATGATCTGCATTCTCTGCCCGAGCCAAAAGACGACGACTCAGAACAAGTAAAGGCGGAACGGAAGAAAATGAAGGAGGACGATTTTCTGTGCAAAAGGTCATATCCTAAACGCCCTCTCTAATTCCATATATAACTCGTACCGTAAAATATCCTCTGCCAAAGAACTGTGGACAAAGTTAGATCAAAAATATAAAACTGAAGAAGTCAGAACACAGAAATTTCTGATCGATAACTATATCCATTTCAAGTTTAAAAATGATCAGCCAATTCTCTCCCAAGTAACTGAACTACTAAACTTGGTTGATGAATTGAAGATTGGTGGTATAGATCTTCCTGAAGAATTCCTGGTCGGTGTAGTAATTGCAAAATTACCCTCATCATGGTTTGATTATAAAAAGAAACTGAAACATGATGAGAAGAAGTACACTCTTGAAGGGCTTCAACGACATCTTCGTATAGAAGAAGAGTCCAGAAACCGGGACAAGAGAGAAGATGCTTCAGAAAATCATTCAAAAGCAAATATAGTAGAAGAGGACAAGCCAAAATCTCAGAACTCTAAATCTATTCCTCCAAAGAAGAATACAACTTTTAAGAAAAAGGGAAAGAAGAAAGGCAATTGTCACTTCTGCAACAAGCCAGGACACTACATAAAGGAATGTCGACACAGGAAGAAACAGTTGAAAGCTCAGGCTAATATGGCAGAAGACCAACTTGTAGCAATGGTTACTGAAGCCAACACAGTAATATCCGATGGTGGATGGTGGCTAGACACTGGAGCAACCATTCACATATCGAAGGACCGAAACATCTTCAAGACCTACGAAGGCACATCCAATGGGCAAGAGGTGAAGATGGGTAACAATGTTCGAGCGAATGTTGTTGGAAAAGGAACTGTGGAGCTTCAGTTTACATCAGGCAAAAGATTGATGCTAACAAATGTATTACATGTACCTGATATGTCTAAAAATCTAGTATCAGGGGATCTTCTCAATAAGAGAGGATTCAAGTTAGCATATGAGTCTGATAAGTTAGTTATCACCAAGAATGGCATGTTTGTAGGCAAAGGATACTCATATAATGGTATGATTAAATTGAATATCAATAATAATAATGATACTTCTGTTTATATAGTGGATTCAGTATCTTTATGGCATGCTAGGTTAGGCCATGTTAATTATCATTCAATAAAAAGAATGATGATTTTAGGACTTATACCAAAGCATGAAATAAAACTAGAAGGAAAATGTGATGTATGTGCCCATTCTAAAATAACTAGAAAACCATTTGCAAGTGGCATTAGAAAAACTCAAACCTTAGAATTAATACATTCTGATATTTGTGATTTAAATAATACCTTAACTCGTGGTGGAAAGAGGTATTTTATCACATTTATCGATGATTTCACTAGATTTTCCTACGTGTACTTGATAAAATCTAAAGATCAAGCCTTTGAAATGTTTAAACCATATAAGGCCGAAGTGGAAAATCAGTTAAATCTTAAGATTAAAGCCCTTAGAAGTGATAGAGGAGGTGAGTACTCATCTAATGAATTCAATGACTTCTGTGAATCAAATGGTATAATCCATGAATTTACAGCTCCTTATACACCTCAACAGAATGGCCTAGCAGAACGCAAAAATAGGACATTGGTTGAAATGATCAACTGTATGATATCAAATTCTGGATTACCATTGAATTTGTGGGGGGAAGCATTGTTAACAGCAAACCGTATCCTAAATGCTATCCCACACAAAAAATTGGATCTCTCCCCATATGAATTGTGGAAAAAGAAAAAACCAAGTTTTCATTACTTTAAAGTATGGGGAAGTGTAGCAGAAGTCAGAATAATTGATTCTAAAAGACCCAAGTTAGGTCCTAGAGGAATCAAGTGTGCTTTTGTGGGTTATGCAACTCATAGTCCCGTATATAGATTTCTGGTTCTAGAACAATCCAATTTTGCTGACAAAAATATGATTATAGAATCTAGAGATGCCATATTCTTTGAAAATATAGTATATAAAGACTATATGAATGATCATACGAAAAGTCAGGTGAATGAAAATAAAGTAGAACCAATGATTGAAAAATCTAGTATCATTCTTGATAAATCTAAAGTTCATCCAGAAGGAAATGAACCAAGAAGATCGAAAAGGGCAAGAAAAGAAACATCTTTTGGCCCAGATTTCTATCTGTTTCTTGTAGAAGGGGATAGAAATGAAATAAAAAAGGAAATCACTATACCATTAAATATTGAAAGTGATCCTTTAACACTTAGTGAAGCTCTCTCATCTCCTGATACACAGTTTTGGAGGGAAGCCATTGACGATGAAATGGATTCCATAGTCTCAAATAACACTTGGTGTTTGGTCGATCTTCCACCTGGTTCAAAGCCTATCGGATGTAAATGGATTTTCAAGAGAAAGTTAAATCCTGATGGAACCATAAATAAGTTTAAAGCTCGATTGGTAGCCAAAGGCTTTAGACAAAAAGAAGGTATCGATTTCTTCGATACATATGCTCCTGTTGCTCGTATATCTACCATTAGGACTTTAATTGCTCTTGCAGCAATTCACCGCCTAGTAATCCATCAAATGGATGTTAAAACGGCATTTTTAAATGGTGATCTAGATGAGGAAGTCTATATGGAACAACCTGAGGGATTTGTTCAACCTGGGCAAGAGAAGAAAGTGTGTAAATTGATCAAATCTCTCTATGGGCTCAAGCAAGCTCCTAAGCAATGGCATGAGAAGTTTGACCAAGTAGTGCAATCTAATGGTTTTAGAGTAAACCAAGCAGATAAGTGCATATATATCAAAGGTCAAATCATTATCTGCTTATATGTAGATGATATGCTAATATTTGGACCAGATGTGGATTGTATTAAAGAAACCAAAAAGTTTCTAAGTACCAGCTTCGACATGAAGGATATGGGTAAAGCTGATGTAATACTAGGTATTAAGATTTATAATCTTAATGATGGAATAGCCTTGACACAATCTCATTACCTAGAGAAAGTGTTAAAGAAGTTTAATCACTATGATTATAAATCAGTTTCAACCCCGTTTGATTCAAGTATTAAATTGGTTAAAAATACTGGTAGATGTAAAGCACAACAAGAATATGCTAGTATTATTGGGAGCTTAATGTATGCAATGAATTGTACTAGACCCGATATAGCATTCACAGTAGGAATGTTAAGCAGGTATACCAGTAATCCAGGACAAGAACACTGGAATGCAATTTCCAGGGTTATGAGGTATCTAAAAGGAACTATAGACTATGGACTGTATTATAAGTCATATCCTGCTGTACTTGAAGGGTACAGTGATGCAAGCTGGAATGCAGATAGTATAGAATCAAAATCTACAAGTGGCTGGATATTCACTCTTGGAGGAGGAGCAATATCATGGGCATCTAAGAAACAAACGTGCATATCTCACTCTACTATGGAAAGTGAGTTTATAGCACTTGGAGCCGCTTGTAAAGAAGGAGAATGGCTAAAATACCTACTGATGGAACTCCCATTTTGGCCAAGACCTACTCCTGCTATATCTATCTTTTGTGATAGTCAGGCTACTCTTTGTCGTGCTATGAGTAAGACTTATAATGGTAAGTCTAGAAATGTAGGTTTAAGGCATAACTTTGTTAAAGGATTGCTCAGAGATAGAGTAATCACAGTGGAATATGTTAAATCCATCCTGAACTTAGCAGATCCCTTAACAAAAGGTTTATCTAGAGATCAAATAAGGAGAACCACTAAAGGAATGGGACTAAGATCCATAAAGATATAACTTTCATCCTTGATGGTAACCCTACCTTAGTTTTGAAATATAGGCTAGGTTCAAAGGGACAAACAAGTCAAGTAGGTGACTGAAACATAACACTAGAAAATTTTGAGTCTCATTCCTAAAAGTCTAGTGTTTGATTTTTGCATTTTATAGGAGGTTGGGTAATAACTCTTAATAGGTCTATAAGCAGACTTTGCTGAGATGAAGCAGAATCATCTTTGATAGATCTACCTATATGAGTAAAGAAGTGAGGCCGCTTTTGGAGAGATTGGGATCGTCTCTAGAATACTCATGAAATAGGATACGCACAAGGCCAAAAAATGTGCGAACTTTTAGATCTTCAGTTACATATAAATAGATGTGTGCTATGTGTCCAGTGAGTCATATAAGGTCTTTAGTTCAAGACTAATGGGTCACTAAGTACCTGACAAAACTTTGATACATATGCAATAAAGTGATGGTTCAAATCCACAAGATACCATTACTTATGCTTCTGTTTATACTGATATGCCATACGTCCTAGCCGTTAATTTATTTTTGAAATTGTGGGGGGATTGTTGGGTTTTTATTTAAAAAAAAAAAAAGTTTAATTAATTTCAAAAATAAAAGTTTATTTTTAATAAGTACATAAATATACTTATTATTAAAACTTTCCATAAAAGTTTAAATAGCCGGTTGGTAAGAGGAGGGGGTTTTGCTACTGGAACCAAGGTTCGAATCTCCACAAGGACGGTGCGAAGCACCGTCCGCGCACGCGCGCGTGGCGTGGGCTGTAGGGCTACTTGGGCGCTTTTTGGCGCTTTATTAGGCGCACTTTGCACTTCGCACGTACGCATCGTCGCAAGGAGCTAGCCTTTTTGGCACTAAGTACAATAAGGAGTGAACCTGGGTTAGGTCAGAGGTTGATTAAGACATTCTGTACATGTGACATTTGTGCCACGTGTCATACATGTGGCGGCAGTTATGCTGACTATGATCTGAATCCCACATGACAACAGTTTTAGGCTGTTGCATAACTGTTTTTGTCTGAAAAGATACAGAAATAACTGCCACAAGAGAAAGGGTCATGTCCTTTCATGGCAGAATGTCTCTTGCATATGAAAGGGTGTGGATGTCTTGAAGAGGCACATGAGTCTCTCCAGAAAAGACACCATGACCCTTCAATTGCTATATATCCTGGATATCATAATCCAGAAGTTTTAATGATTCTATCCATTTCTCTGATCAAGCCATCCTCTTTCAGTATTATAAGATCTGACTTCTTACTGTGTTTTTTCTGGACGTATTTGAAGGCATATTGGTGTTATAACTAAAGATCTGTTTAACACTTAAATGTGCAAAGTTTTGTGTTAAAATTCGGATTGAGAGTTCATTGTATCCTGAAGACAATTTGCAGATTTCCTTCATTTGCACTTGCTGGAATTACCAGAAAAAGGGCAGCAAATCTGTCTTGAGAAATTGACTATTCAAGTCAAGCCTTGAACCTGATAGATCTGACTTGGCCGTGTACTAAATATACAGGAAGATATATACAACAGATTGTATAATGCTAATCTTTATCGTCTATTCTTTTTCCCGGAGAGGCTCTCTAGGGTGCTTGTGTCTATAGAGGGCCATGCAAGCACTGAAGGCCAAAGTATTAGAATTTTCGTTTCTGGTTTCTCTAACATTTGCTTTGTTATCTCTTCAGATATGAGTTGTGGGATTCATAATATGATGACGCATGTTGCTATTCAATTCTCAGACTGCTCCTCATGGAAAATGTAGCTCTTCACTAGCTGTTTAAATTCAACTATCAATTACCAAGGTATCATCTCAAGAACTACTGACGCAAGGGGGAAAAGAATTGAAAATCCTAGTTATGTTACTTTATCCACTCCCCTTATCCATCTTCTATAATCCTTTGAGATGGTAAGCATTCTCCATGGATGAGTCCTTCCAGTTTGAGGATTTCTTTCGTAGGCTTCCAGTGTTTTGCTTTTCCCTAGCCCAAGGTGGGCATCCTCTCACTAGGTTGGCGTATGGGCTTTTTTTCTCTTTTCGTAGCCTAGGGTGCGAGCATTTTAGTGTGTATTTTTTCCTTTTCTCCTGACCCAGGATGTGGGCTGGTATCTTTTGTCTTTCGTTTTCCTTCTTGTTGAAATACTCAGGAAATAGTCAAACTATTCCCCACAACTATAACATTGATTTTTAGCATTCTCACTCAAACTACCAAATAACTCTTTGTTCTCATGTGCTTCACCAAAGATTCTTGATTGTTTACATCTTCATCAATGCCACACAGCTATAATTGTTCACTATATATCTAGAGTGCACAAAATTGCCCATACACAGTGATCCGAGCTTTCCATCACATCACCTAAAACATCAAAGCCGTGTGGTAGCGTCTTGCATCATGCTACTTATCACAAACCATTTTTAAGGAGAATACGTAAATAACAAAAAACAGAGAGCAATCTGTACTAGCCCAATGCTACTCTAATTTCTCAGTCTTAATCTAGTAAAGTGATTTATGATTCTTTGATGCTTTGAAATGCATTCTTATCTAGAATATTTCAATTATCAACAATTTCTAACAACTGAGCATGTGGAGACTTTTTCACAACTCAATATCCATAAGCTAAAAGAGAGAAGCTTTGATACTCCGGCAAAGTGTGGTGATTGATATGCAGGCACAAAAATATTCTACACCTTAAATATTAAGTTCAATTAAACTATCCAAAACATGGCTATGGACCATAGGCCAGAAGTTACATTGATTTTGTTTTCTAACTGGTGGATTGGAAGACATTTAATGAATGTTTTGGACAAAAATAGTCAATGGTGTGAATTCCACAAAGAAATGTCCATTAATCATGGTTTAGAATCATCTAACCAATCTGATTTTCAGGTGGTGACCTATTAGTGGTAGGTCCCACTAGTTGAATGGTTGAATTTAAAATATTCCATTCGTATAGTTTCTGAGTCTCTGCATACTAACCATCAGTTTTACAAGGGCATAAAATAACTCATCGAATCAAAATGAGTTGTGACCTCCCAAACATGACCTTAGCTACTCTGATAAGGACATATAAAGCAGGTCATATCATGATCATCAACTGATATGTAAACCAGAACAATCCACTAATCGAGTTGGACACAACATCAATATCAATGTACAGCCAATGGCATGACTCAATGTACTGGTGCAACCCACCCAATGAGTAGATTGACCCAACTTTCATTTTGGGTTGATATCAAGGTGTGGCCGAACTTTTGGATCAAGTATTAATTCTACACATGATACATTTTCTTGGAACAAAAAAAAGGCTGTATCATAATTTCTGAGACAGCTCTATTTCATCGATTCTCTCTACATATTTGCTAACAAACTATAGCTTATGATGTGTTCCTCCCTATCCATTGTGGAACAAGATTTTACACTTGAAAAGTGAAAAAGTGATTTTTACTCAAAAAATTTTCAAACAAACAAAATCTAAACCATAAGTTTTATATTTTAACTCCAACAAAAATCACCCAAATGGAGAAATCATAAACCTAGCAATAATAGGTGGCCAAAGGTATTTGGGTTGTGCCGTGTAGGAGGAATTTAAATGATGAAGAGTTAGAAGAATTTATTGGTTTGCTTGAACTATTATCCGAAGTTCATCCACTTCCCTCAAAAACGGATTCAATGAAATAGTTATTTGAGAACTCAGGACAGGAAAATTTTCGGTGAAGTCTTTTCTTATAAAGTATTAAGCGGAGTTGAAGATTAGAAGAGCAAAGCGCAATAGCTTTTATATGGCGATATGGTTCTCCACCAAATGTTGTGGCGTTTGCATGATTAATGGGATGTAAGAGGGTATAAATTAAACATATGCTTTTTGTGTATGGAAGACGGGGAGTCTATCAATCATCTCTTCATCCATTGCCCTCTCGTGCACGCAATTTGGGATCATCTTCTCAATGAGATGAATATCGCTTGGGTCATGCCCAAGACTATGCCTGAGTTGCCGTGGGTGTGGCACGGAGGAGGAGATGAAAGTTCGAGAAGGCTACTTGGCACCTGCTTATCATGGCAGTGTGCTGGGTGATTTGGGAAGAACGGAACAGGCAATGTTTTAGAAACAAAAAATTCTGTTTAGAGGGGGTTCTGTCCAAAATCCATATGCTAGCATCCTCTTGGGTGGTCTTTGTTAAGGCCACCATTGCCGGTCCTTGATCTTTTTTGGTTCTTGGCTTTGTATTCTTTGTCCGCTTTTGTGGCTTTTCAATAAAATGTTGTTACCTTTCAAAAGAAAAAGAAAGAAAAAAAAAAAAGAGAGGGTATAAACAGTTGATAATCTTTAAAAAAGGAAGACGATCCTTCGAAATGTTTGTGTTATGTGCTATCAAGATGTAAAATCAATGGATAACCTCTTCCTTCATTGCTCATTCACAAAAAGTTTGTGGGATGGGTTCTTTAAATTGTTCAGAATAAATTGGGTGGTTTTGAGTTCAATTGATCGTTTTTTTCTTGGCATGGCATGGCGGAGGTAAAGAAAAGGTCAGGAAACATGTTTGGCACATATTTCTACTAGCGGATATCTAATTCCATTAGTTAAAGAGAAATGATTGTTATTTTAGGAATCAGCAAAGGAATGTCATGGTGATCTTTCAAAAGGCAAAAGCTCACACTAAGGAATTGGTGTTTGCATCAAAGATCATTGGGCATGCAGTTTCCAGATAATTGGGCTGAGTTGTAAATTTCTTTTGAGTTTTTGGTCCTTGTATTTTTGGGCTGCTGCCTTTCTTCAATAAATTCATAACCATTCAAAAAAAAAAAAAATCATTAATCTATCCTATAATAAAAGTAATACATTCAAAAACCAAACAAAAGAATGACCAATCTGTAGATCATTGTACACTCATATATGATTTCTTCACACTCTATTTGCAATTTAAAAGGGTGAAAGTGGAATAATTTTGGATTTCCTTTTCCCATTTTCCACATTCAGATTACAAAAATTCTTGCCTCAAATCCATAGCAATGTATGAAAGTCATCCATATCAATGCTTTAAATAGCTACGCTATGTAGCATGTAGCTTACACTACGTAGCGTAGCATGGCCTTAACACTACGTAGCTCATGAAAATAGCTTAAGTTGCGTGTAGCCTACGCTACATCATAAATTGCATACGCTACATGCTACGTAGCTCACATATGTTTTCAATAATTTGTTACATTTTTTCATTTCCAATAAAAATTAGTTAACCTTTTTAATGCTTTTAGTAAATTGATGTAAAAAAACAATATTAAATCAGTTTCATTGCTCTTTCTTTACCTTATACTTAATCATTGCCCTTTCCTATTACTTTAGATTCCATTTTGTTGTACCAAAAACAATGAAATTTTCTTAACTTTCATTATGAATCAGTCTAATTGGATACAGAATATCATGACACTAGTGCAACCAAGCAGCTTGATTAAAAAACTAGTAGTCGCATATAGCTTACGCCTCACGCTTCAAAGGGGTGAACGCTATGCTACATGCTATTTGCTATTTAAAACATTGATCCATATATTTTGGTTTGCATCAATTTGCTTCCTCATTTGTACAAAAAAAAACCAAAGTTAAATGAATTTAATCTAATTGTTCTCACCAAGTGTCTCTAGGCACTTTCCATTCTTGGGTCACAATTTCACCACCAAAATCTTGCCTCAATTCAAGTCTTCCCCCCCCATGAAGAATAATATTTTTCCTGAATTTCTGTTAATTCTATAGGATTTTCAGTGTGCATCATCGTTACATGCAATAGTATCTCATGCACTAATGATACAATAAATTTTATAAAGAGTTTTCTGAAGTATATCCTATACATACTCCATCCAATACATACGATATTTACTGTGATACAAGGGAAATTTTCAATCTCGCATGAACTTGGGTCCATTCTACAATAAAAACTCTTGATTTTAGAGAACTCCCCAGTATCTTGTGTTTCCGACTAGTGAATCAATGATACCAATAGTATTGGCCAAATACTATCGATTTTAAATATTACACATGACCAAGTATTGTTGAGCCTCTAATTTATACATTTCTAACCCCAATTCATCATACATATGCATGGTATGCATGTTTAAAGGACCCATCTAATGTTTTTTTTTTTTTTTTTGTGGATGTAGGATTGAGAGAGAGACTTTACACAATTACTATTCAAAAGAACATAATTAGGAGCCCGTTGAAGAGGATCAAAGGTGGGCCAAGGAGTGGTGAAGAAAGAGAGGAGGAAAAGGGAGAAAGAAAGAAGAAAAATGAAGAACAATAGGAGGCCGACCGGTCCCATTACAGAGGTCGCTGGACCAGCCACCAGCTTGGTCCGACTGGTCAAGAGCAGTCCCGACAGGTC
This sequence comes from Liriodendron chinense, assembly GCA_003013855.2. Lineage (NCBI taxonomy): Eukaryota > Viridiplantae > Streptophyta > Magnoliopsida > Magnoliales > Magnoliaceae > Liriodendron > Liriodendron chinense. The sequence goes on from ML058590.1 coordinate 3,087,984, forward strand.
CGACCTGTCAAGACTGGTCGGCCACATGCAAACAGCAACTGTAGAATCTCTGCAATTTCCTATTTCGATTTTTGGGTTTCCTAAGTGCAGGAGGACTCCATAGTTTCCGTGATTTTTCCAAGTCGGCAACACTCCTATGCTATAAAAGGACACTTACAGCCTCTTCCTAATCTATCTGGCAACGTGAGGAGCAAAGGATTCAAGACCTAGGAGGCTTCCTAACCTCCTACAACTAGTTTTCTTCTTCTTCTAGTTCTAGTTTTAGTTTATTTTTATGCTTTTCATTAGCTAACCTCTTAGCTAGAGCTAAGAGGTGAAACTTATAGTTTACCTAAATGTTTTAATTCGTTTTATTGGTTTCAAGTTAGATTTATTGAAGAACAATGGTTTTTAGAAGTTTGAATAAAGTTCTAAGTAGTTTTTCTTAATCTTATGATGGCTAGCTCATGAATTTTTGGAAAGAATTACTTTAGTTCTTAATTGTTTTGCACAGTTCTAGACCTGTACGCTCTGAGGAATCGGATTCAATACGCTCTAGACTTGGATTTTCATGTGGGAACTTCAAACCAAAGTTCTACCTTTTTGTTCTAAATTCTGAATTATGTGTTGATTGAGCATATGATTTGAATGAAGTTTAAATCATGATATAATTAAGCTTTGTGACAGGGTTTGATGATTATCATGGTTATGATCTTAACCTATTGGAACTAGGATTGACATATGCAATTGAGTGTGCTCAAGTCCTAACTTGAATTGAGGGAATTATGTGTATTAATCACACATATGATAGATTGCTTTGATGATATAACCGCTCTATCATCCGGCTAAATAGGATTTGATTTCGATTCTAGTTGAGTAATTGAGAAACCATAGCGAATTATGCATCGAAGGAGAGCTATAAGTAGATTTTTGATGCTCTAGTTACACTTTCATTATTAAATTTTCCTGTTTCATATTCAAAATCGATTTCACAAACCTCTGAGATTCTAACTATTAGGATAATTTGAATTGTTTACCTCCTTCCATGTGGATCGACCTTGGTCTTACCGAGATTATTACTACATCGCGGCCTTGCACTTGAGGCGAGCGAACAAGTTTTTGGCGCCGTTGCCGGGGAAAGAGGTTAAACGGTTCTAATTGTTCTAGTGGCTAAAGAGTAGTCTTAATTTAGATAGGATTTTCAGTTTTTCTGAAAGTAGTTTTTTTATTTTTTCTAGATTATTAACAATTTTTTGTTTTTGTGTTTGGTAGGAACTTAGTTGCTGACATAGTCCACACCTTCATGGATAACATCTCTACATCTCCCTTCCTTCTTTTTGTTCTTCTTCCTAGATTAGGGTAGTTTCAACTCCTTAAAATCTCATTATGGCTAATTGGAAGGGTGGTGCTTATGCATACCTTTTGAAAGATGAGATGTCGAACCATGGAATCAAAACTCATTATGATTGGAACCATTACAAGCATGAATATTTTTCTATGACTTAATCTACTTCTAATACTCTCCCACGTAAGACATTGCGAGATTACAGGAATAAGAACAATGTGCATAACTTTTGATCGGGTAAGACAATGGGAGAGTATCGGAAAGAGATGAATAATGTTTCACCGGTTAGGACAATGTATGATCACTTGTTTGGCTACATATATCAACAACCATCTAATAACCCAACATATGACATGCATAATCCTAATAGGTGGGAGCATCAAAATTTCAATTTAGGAGACGAGCCAACCATGAATGCTAACAAGTATCCTCAATAGTTTCTTTCTCATGAGCCGCAACTGACACGAACTATTGAGGATACGCTGCGAGAATTTACGGAAATAACTGAGCAATGCATATAAAACCTCTCGCCATCTCAAAATCCTAAACCCGACATTAGGAACACTGAATCATTCCCCAACAATGAGGATGAGGCTATCTAAGCCCAACCCTATTCCGACTTGATGACTAGACTTTTAAGGGATGTAGATCTCAGTGATCCCAACATTACCATCGATTATGGTGAATCAACTATATCTTTTAGTTATTTCGATTTGAATGATGAAGAGATTTCAAGGACGGTTGACGAACCCGAGGAATCTACAAAATTTGAAAATGATAGCTTGATTAACCACAATGTGGGTTCAATGGATGATTGTGAGTCCATGATTTCTTCTTCCGAAGGGCCGAATGATTATAAGTCACCGGAAGATATTCTTGCTAGAGAGATGGTCGAAGTGGATCTCTTTGAGTCCTCCCACCAACATAACATGACCAATTTTAGTGTGAAAGATCTCCCTTTGACTGAAAATTCTGTTTCTTTGGATGATGTGGTGGCACAATCTGAAATTTTAGATCAACCAGTGTTAGATGATGTGCTTACCACTGAATTTGAAAACTTTTCTTTGGAAGACCTCCCCTCTATAGAGGATGAATTCCTTACCATTGAAACAGACTTTCCCCAATCACTTGGGGAGAACGAGGACCCTTCATCCAACTCACTTGATTTCTAGAGGAATGCATGACCCACCCCTATGATCTGGATGATGAGATGATTATGGAGTTGGACATTTTGTTAAACATGGTATCGGTGCTTGAAGAACACCATTCCACTGATTTACACTCTTTACCATTATTTGTGGAAACATCGTGCAATTCTGAATTTATGGAGGAGACAACCCTAAACTAAAGAATACTTAATGAAGGTCTTTCCACCATCATGGGTTCTCCAGCCCATTGAAAATTCTGATTGGGAGGACCCGTTTTTAATCAATTACAACCCAATTTAGAACTTAAGGAGATATCTTTTGCTGCTCTTATCTCCTCCTTACATGTGTGTGGTGCATAATATGATTGGACCTTAATGAAGACACGCACCCATGTGTACATTAGAGCAAGACTTCGGATGGTCCTCATGAGAAACCTATTGAATTTCATGAAGATCCTGCTTAAATTTGATCATGTAGTCGATCGGACTAATCAAAGGTAGGTAGGTAAGTTATGATTTCTTTTCTACATTTAGGATTGAATAAGTCTCATCAAGACAATAGAAGATGCTAGAATTGATTAACTTGCTACCTCAGGTCACTACAAGAAATTCAGTTTTTACTGACGAAATAATTCGTCGGTTTTGAGTCAAATTTCGTCAGGAAAAACATATCCCGACGAAATTTTTCGCGGCTGAAATCATCGCAAAAAGGCCTGTCGGTAAAGGCTTTTCCGGACGAAAAATCGTTTTGTAGGCAATAATAAATTTGTTACCGATGAAAAAAATCGTCGAAAAATCATATGATTTTTGGTCGGAGAAAAATGTAATTCGTCGGGAAAAAAACTTTTCCCGATGAAAATTTTCGTAGGTCAAGACTTTTACCTACGAAAATTTTCATCGGTAAAAATTTTCGTCGATAAAAGTCTTTACCTACGAAAACTTTTCGTCGGGAAAGGTTTTTACCTACGAAAAAATCCGTCAGTAAAAGTTTTTAGCTACGAAAGTTTTCGTCGGTAAAGGTTGTATAAGTTTTTTACCTACGAAAATTTTCGTCGGTAAAGGTTTTTACCTACGAAATGTTCGTTGGTAAAGTATTTACAAGTTTTTTACCAACGAAAATTTTTCTCGGAAAAATTCTGTTGGTAAATACTTTTCGATGTTTTTTACCAACGAAAAATTTCGTCGGTAATAGTATTTCCTTTCCCGGTTCCATTTGTTTTCAAAATTCAGGAAACAATTCCTGATATACACTTGTAAATAAACCTACTATAATACATTTTTATCCTATTCACATCCATATACATACGAACAAACACAAACTACACCATCCATACATAAATAATCCATTCTACATCCACAAACAACCAATATTCATCCACGCACAAATACATATAAGTTAACATTCGTATATTAAAAAAAAAAGATCACGAGGATGAAGGCGGAGGTGGCGGGCCATCGGTGCTAAAGCGTGCAGCGAGAGCTTGAAACATCTCCTGCATCCGTCGCTCATGCTCCAGCCGCAACTCCTCGATCCTCCTCTCCTGCTCCTCCCGTCACCTCTCCTCCTCCTCCTCCCTACGCCTCTGCTCTTCCTCCCTCTGCCTCTCCAGCTGCTCTTTAATCTCATCAACGACGACCCGTAGCTATTGAACCTCTCTCCCTGCGATATCAGCTCGGTGTTTAGCGCTCTCACAAGCTACGGATCTACTGGAGCCACCTCTAGTGGGTGCCATGAGCTTGGCACCATGGCCAAGCCCATGCACATATCCAGAACGGGTGCCAAGCACCTCGCTCAGGATTTCTGGCTCACTCCATTGACTACCATCGGGAGTGAGCTGACTGCGTATGGTGTCCATCGCCGCCTGTAATGAAAACATATAAAATTTCATAAAAAATGACATGAATGGCATTATTATCAATCAATGCAATTAAATTTTACAAAGTAAAGATTTTTACCCAATGCTCACTGGCTCTAAGATGAACCCAATATCCCGTCGCCTGCCGACAGTGAGTCCCTCTGTAGAGGTTTACTGGTCTGGGCTCCTGACTGGTGACGGAATCTCGCTGCGCAATCGAAAGGAAAAAAGACTTATCATAAATGCCAATCAAAATAATATATCAACTTAATAATCATCAATAATTTCTTACCATGTCGCAACGATGTCGTACAAATGACTTTGAACCAGCTACGTGGTTCACTTGTAACTTTTTCCTGTTCACAGAATTTATTCTAATCCTCTTCTGAACACATTATATAAAGTACATTGCTATTAATTGCGAATTTAATTGTTACCTTAAGATGTCGTAAATTTGGAAATATTACCTGAAAAGCCTCCGACGAAAATCTCTCGCAGAGTATCCGCCAGTCGTCTGTAGTCACGTGCGGCGATGCGGACAGTACAGCCTCATCGTGCATCCTGCACGACTTGTACCGCTGGTGTAACTCTCCGCGGTACTCCTTGAACCGCTTTCTGATCATGTTGTCGACGGCATGAGAAATGTAAGGAACATTCAAATCGAAGACAAATTTGTCCTGCAGTTTCGTAAATAATAGATTAAGGCAATAAACTTATTAAGAAAATCACTTAATCATAATTGAACTTTCACAAAAGAAAATTTTTCAATTTACTAAAATTTACCTGAAGGCGCTGACGGATGAGCTGTCGCACATCATCTGTCACGTCAGTCCAACGGGGGGGTGGCGGGATCGTCATAGGACACCGACCTCAGATGTAAACAGTCTGGCACTGTCCCCAACAGGTCTAAGGCAGTCTTGTGGGAACTCTACCGCCACCCTACCCTGACGCATAAGTCGCTCTAAAACTAACCCACGCGTGGGTTCACATCCTCGTCGGCTGGTAGAAGATGCTGTCACGAAAAGAAATATGTAAGCAACAACATAAACAGAAATCACTAAATAAATGTCTAGACTTACATGCAGTGCCCGATGTATGCTGAACCGAAGGATCAGACGCCTGTGATGCACCGTGCGACGTCAATGCTGTCTGCATCGCATCACGGGTGGAAGGGGTAGATCCAGTGTGCGAGCGACCTGATCTCCTACCTGGTGCCATGACTGAATATGTCTGAAATACAAAATTATAAATTTAAACAATGTCAATGCAAGTTTATGAACATCAATATAATAAACACATTAAACTTTACAGTCCAAGTAGTGTTCATGGTAGAATGAATTTGTGCTTATGATAAAAATATGATTAGACCATTACACTATAATGCAAGCAGAATATAATAAAACCGTAAACAGAATATAAAAGTTGAAAAATCCATTACACATTGTCATTCTATATTAAATACATATATTTCATTGTAATACCAATCAACTTCGGATCAACTATCCAAAATACTCCCTGTGTAAGTTATCGTACGCTGCAGATGTATATGTCAAGCTGTATGAAGCACTCGACATTATTACAGCCAACATGCCAGTTACAATAGGAGAAGTCTGATCTCTCGGGACTCCGTTCATATGTGCAAGTGACAATGTCGCATCTTCCATACGAAGTTTCCCGCGGTTATATTCCTCCATCAGGTCCGAAATTTCTTTGAGATTTTATAATCTTTCATCTGAGTCATCGTCTTCCTCCCTACATTTATCGACCAGACCGGGTATCTCTCTGGCCCTACCAGAAGAATATAGGGCCGGAAAGTCCATCCGCAACAGCTGATGAAGTATGCTGCGTGCTTCCGCTACGCTCCAGTTTGTGGAGGACATGATCAGAAAGTGATTTAACTGTAAATGTGGATTATAAACAAGTCAATTCAAGGAATAAATCATGACTTGTAAAACATATATACATGTAATAATCAAATTAATCGAATTGAAAAATGATATGTAAATCTTGTATACATTTAATAATCGTCGTCTGAATCGTTATCGCTTAGGACTCTTTCTTCTTCACCATCACTATCGCTGATCAGTATTTCCTCTTCATCGTCTGCAACGTTGTCATCAATAAAAGTGCTATCATCTCTAACAATGTCATTTATGATTGAGACATCAACATGATCAGGTGGCACATCATCTCTATTCATTTGCACCACATCAATATCAACATTTGGATCATTCCCTTTATCCCATGATGGCATGTTTTCTTGATATGCTTGTTCAACTGACAACGTTCCATTTCTCCCTTCATCGCTATCTTCAACGTCTAGTTCAGGAACGTCAAATATGTTCCTGGGCTTTATTTTCTGCACCACGTGCCAAGAGCCACCTAACTTGGTGTCAGCGAGGTAGAATACTTGTTTAGCTTGGCCGGCTATGATAAATGGGTCATCTTTAAATCACTTCCAACATAAATTTACGCTTGTGAAGTAGTCATCAGTCTGTATTCCCAACTTCTTATTTCCAATGTCCCACCAATCGCATTTAAATAAGTACACCCCTTTCTCATACAATAACTCAGCTCAATAATATCCGTCAAAACGCCATAAAAATCAATTTCTACCTCCTCATGCGTTCTCTTCACAACCACCCCACTATTTTGTGTGGTCCTATACTTCTCACGCTCTTCAGTGTGGAACCGAATTTCGTTTACAATACAACCTATATATTTAGATACACGTCTATCAGGGCCACATGCCAGTGAGTAGAGTGCATCAGACACATCCGCAGAGTTGCTAGCGCGCAACGTCTTCATCTATCATCACGTACAGAATATAAATGTTTATGTAAATAATAGATTACGTGTAAATATTGTGCAATACAACAATATTGTAAGTGTGGTGAGATAGAAGGTGAATTAATCTTATACGTTTTGCGAACCATTTTGGAAACTGATCCTGATGCATTCGATCATAATTTGTAGGGTATTGGGACTTCATCTCCTCGATGTGTTCGCTATACACAATTGGCACGTTGTAAGCAAGAAATTTTAAGATCATCGTATGTAGATATACAATTATCGATTGAATACTTACTCTAAGTACGACTCTATTTCTTCACAGTTATGCAACACATACCACCGCGCCTTTGCTTGATCCCGAAGGTCCATATCCTGAAACGTCGGCGATCCTAAAGGACGGACGTTATGTGCGAATACAGATATGAGTCCTTGTTCATGCTCCTGCCCTTCATCGACATTCCGATCTTCTCTGTTGAATCTAGTCTCTATGCCACGAAGATACATGGAGCAAAATGTCAAGCACTCATTATCAATGTACGCCTTAGCAATGGATCCCTCTAGACGTGCCTTATTCCTCACATATCGTTTTAATGTGTGAAGGTATTTGTACACAAAATCACTATGTTTAGGACATGAAAACATGTATATACGTAGTTTATAGAATAAATTAAAATTTATGATCATTGTTGTATCACCTTTTGATTGGATACATCCAACGATATTGTACTGAGCCTGCAAGCTTCGCTTCGTGCGGTAAGTGAATCGCTAGGTGTACCATGACATCGAAAAACGCAGGTGAAAATATTCTTTTTAGTTTGTAAAGGATTACGACAATATCCTTCTCCAGTCGTTTAATAACCTCTACATTCAAAGATTTTGAACACAAATCCTTAAAGAATATCCCCAACTCAATCAACGCAGCACTGACATCCTTGCTAAGGAATCCATGAATCGCAACCGGTAGTAGACATTGCAGAAGGATGTGACAGTCAAGACTTTTCATTCCTGTTACCTTATAGTCTGTAATGTTTACGCGCCGAGAGATATTCGATGCATACCCATCGGGAAACTTCACCGATCTCAACCATTCACATAAACGTTTTTTCTCTAATTTTGTCAATGTGTAGCAGGCTACTGGTATAGTATATGAATTTCCATATGGTTGCAAGAGTAACTCTTTCCTTAAACCCATTGCTTGTAGATCCAACGAGCCTTAAAACTGTCTTTTGTTTTCTTCTCTATGTTCATCAATGTTCCAAAGACATTGTCACATATATTCTTCTCAATATGCATGACATCGAAGTTGTGCCGCAATTTCAGATGACTCCAATAGGGCAACTAAAAAAAATGCTCTTCTTCCTCCAGTTATACTCCAATATTGTACGTTTTCTCTTCTTCAAGTGCGGTGCCTTACCAAATCTAACTTCTTCAATGTTACTCAGTTGTTGTAACACATCTTCTCCAGATAGTTCTTTCGGTGGTGGCCTATGATCTTGTTTGCCATCAAAGATCACCGTCGTCCTGCGCCAACTATGATCCCTCGGAAGGAAGCGACGATGGCCCATATAACACATTTTTTTGCCATGCTTCAATGACAATGAACAAGTCTCAGTACTACATGCGATTTTTTATTTCTTCCAGGCATTTATTTCACCTCAAAATACATCACGTCATTTTGATTCTTTATAATTCTTTTGGTGCTAGTGAGATGTATCTATCTGTACGAGATGCTACCTATGCCTTAACCTTAATGAACTATGTGCCTTACTCTGAGACTAGTGGGGGTGCTAGTGATGCCTTCGCTCCAACTACCTCTGCATCTGCATCTGTCCATCGTGCTCCAGCTCACTCCGATGCCACTCAAAGATTCTTTCTTTGTAGTCTTTTCCGGCACACTCATTGAGTCCGCTTGAAGTCGTCGCGAGCTCTACGTTTTAAGCTTCAACACAGTCACTCCTTAATAGCTCGTTGCTACAACTTCTTAAGGGCGACATCGTTTGAAAGATAAGAGAAGTCACAATGGCTTTGAAGCCGTTACTTGCTGGTTGCTGAAAAGGTCGGAAAGGAAAAGGTTGAGATCATCTCTCCGGACCTCAACATCCTACAGCTCATGGTGTTTATGAAGATACTGTGAGTAGCGGACTTGACTTGTTCGGTCAAGCCAGTGAGGGAGGTGTCATTGCTTTAACAGTCTTGAAGCGCCTTTGGCTTAGGTATGGAGAGCCAGTATCAGCTGTGAGTCTTACTCGTGGTCTTCTAGGGATCGGGTGTTTTCACGTCTCACCGTAGTGCCCGATTTGTCTTGATTTCGATTGATGAACAAGAAGGAAATTTGATTTTGTGACTCACCCCCGGAATTGGGAAAGGGTCCTTTGTCTCTGTTCTGCCCACAACTTCCGAAAAGGTTTTAGGCTTCGTCCCAGGTCAACCTGTCGAACTTCATCATCTGTGGGTGGTACTAGTTTCAGGTTCTCTCGAGGTTCTTCAGAGGGGTCATCTTCCCAAGTCATTCTTTCTTGCCCATGGCTGGATTTCCAACATTGTTCCTGTTCTCAAGAAAGATGGCGACGGTTAGAGTATGCATATAGATTTAAGAAACCTTAATTAAAAATCCCTCTTTTTGTCGCCGGGAATATTGAGAGGCCAAGGTGAGCTAGCTTTCAACGGTGGATCTGGTGGAACCGCCGGGGGTAGGACAAGCCAACTTTCCCTTCGTGCTCCACCCAGACAAATTCCCATATGCAGGGAAGTCATTTATTGTCCACAAGACTGCTGCATGCAATCGAAATGTCTGTTCTGCAAAAGTGTCATACGTCTGGACACCTTGACTCCACAACTCATTTAACTCATCTACTAACGGTCGCAAATACACATCAATGTCATTCCCCGGTGACTTGGGTCCAGGAATAAGCAACGACATCATGAAAAATGATTCCTTCATACACAACCAAGGAGGTAAATTATAGGACATAAGTATCACTGGCCACATACTGTACGAGCTACTCATATTACCAAATGGATTAAAACCATCACTTGCAAGACCTAGCCGAACATTGCGAGAATCCTCTGCAAACCAGTCATATTGCTTATCAAAATTTTGCCAGGCTTCAGAGTCAGCGGGATGCCTCAATGTATTATCATCATGAACGCGTTTCTCCTTATGCTACCTCATATCTTCAGCCGTCTTGCTCGACGTAAACAATCTTTGTAATCTGAGTTTTAATGGAAAGTACCTTAGCACCTTTTGTGAAATTTTCTTATGCTTGTCTTCTTCATATTTCCACCTAGACTCTCCACATTATGGACACTCTTTAACATTTTCATGTTCTTTCTAATACAATACACAATCATTTATACATGCATGTATGAGGATGTAACCAAGGCCCAAGTCTCGCATTAAGGATTTTGCCTCATAATGAGACTTAGGCAATGTCTCACCTTCAAGTAATACTTCTTTCAACAAGCCAAGTAACATGTCGACCGATTTGTTACTCTAATGATTTATTGTCTTCAAATGAAGTAACCTTATAAGGAAATTCAACTTGGAGAAGTTCCGACACCTCGGATAGAGTGGATGTTGCGCATCCCTCAACAACCTACTAAACTTTTCTGATTCGGCATCTCCCATAGGAGGAATATCCTAGGCTACTACTTGTCGCTGCAAAATTAGTATCCGCAATTGTTCCCCTTAATACATTCCCTATGATATCTTGCATTTCATCAACGTCTTCATCCTCATCATTAAGCACAATTGGGTCAGCAAGGACTTTAGTGGCCTCAACTCTTTGGTGGAAGTCTTCACCATGATGAATCTACCAAGTGTAACCCTGGTCAATCCCAACTATGAACAAATCATCTTCTACTTTGTCTAAAGTCTTGTGAACCATGTTCTTGCATTTTCGGCATGGACACATAATTCTATTACCTGAATCTGCCCGATATCACGCAAATTTCATGAACTTCTTAACATCTTGTTTATACTCTGGGCCAAACCGATTCTTAGCTCGAATCCAACTCTTATCCATATCTACAATGCAAAGATTAGAGTCAAGTTTAGTTTAGGTGATTTGAGTTTAGGATTAGGTTTAGGGCATAGGTTTAGATTTTCGGGTTCGGGATCGGGTTTCGGGTTTGGTTTTTGAGTTTGGGTCTAGGTTTAGGTTAGGTGAATGGATTTAGGAATAAGTGTAGGTTTAGTTTAGGTGACATGAGTTTAGGATTAGGTTTAGGGCATAGGTTTGGATTTGCGGGTTCGGGATCGGGTTTCGGGTTTGGTTCTCGTGTTTGGGTCTAGGTTTAGGTTGGAGTTGTGGATTTAGGAATAGGTGTAGGTTTAGGTTAGGTGATTTGAGTTTAGGATTAGGCATAGGTGTAGGTTTAGAGTTTCGGGTTCGGGATCGGGTTTAGGGTTAGGTTATCGAGTTTGGGTCTATGTTTAGGTTAGAGTTGTGGATTTAGGAATAGGTGTAGGCTGTTTTTTTAGAAAATCTATTTCATTCAAGCGAAGGCCAAAGGCCTGGAAACAGATACAAACATTTAAGTAAGGCCTCACAAAAAGCCCTACCTATCATATGATCATGTACAAACAGACAAAACGCCCAAGCTTGTTTCTATATCACAATTTGGGTAGCCCCCCCGCACGAAGTCGCCGAGACTACCTATCATAAACCTCCTACCACTAAACAGAGGAAAAATTGAGAAGAAACTGCATATCCGACTGCAAAAGAAATAGGAAAATTCAGATGGGGTTAGAGCGGAAAGCAGTGGCCTTCTTGACCCTAAAGTTGCCTATGCCTAAGGCGTTTAGGACCAGGAGGCCGCGAATTTTCCTTGGTAAGTCTGCCCTGGAAGAGTACATGGTGTTTGGAGCTCCACCACTAGCCAATTTAGCAAGACCGTCTGCTACGGAGTTGCCTTCTCTGAGGGTGTGCTGGAAGGAGAAATTAGCTAATAACTTCAAACGCATGATTCTCCAGACTCTATACCAGATAGCTGAGGGGCATGAATCATTGGGGTTCGCAATTGCTCTCATAACAACACTCGCATCTGTTTCAACAATGATGTTGTTAAGCCCCATCATTTGGCAGATTTGCATCCCATCTAAAATCACCTGGGCCTCCGCTTCATTGTTAGTCGCTCTTCCATAATAGTTATGGAATGCAAATATCATCCAACCAAAGTGATCCCTGCACACTCCTCCTCCTGCTTCTCTCGGATTACCTCTAGAAGAGCCGTCCACGTTTAATTTCATACTGCCTATGGACGGCCTCTTCCATATGACAATATGCGCTAGACCTTGAGTGGGCTAAGGGGTTTCGTCAATGCCAAGAGCTAGCAACGTTCTCTACTCGAGGAAAGAAGGCCTGTCTCCTATCTCTGAGAGCTTTGCCACTTCCTGAGACCATTTAATGATTCTGTTAACTATTTGATGGCTGGACATCTGAGTGTCGCTGAAGCGGGAAGCATTTCTGCTTTGCCAGATCTCCCAGGATATAAAGGATGGGAGTAAGCCTCTGAGGAGTTTAACCCTGGACTTGTTCGAAGCTCTGGACATCCATTGTTTCAATCTGGTTTGGATGGACTGCCCGAAGATCATCGGCATATCGAATAATTTGGCAAAGTGCCCCCAAACTGATGTAGCAATGTCACCATAACAGAGGAGGTGATCCAGATTTTCTATGGCTCCTGTGCGAACGGGCAAATGCTGCTGTTGGTGGCCTAAAAGCAATTGAAAGTGAGCTGTCGGTTGAAATTTCGGCCTTCGATTTGTATCTATCATGTGAGTAGACCTTGAAGTAATCACAATAGAGGGCTGCAGCAGTATGCAAAACCGGGTCTTGCTCCCCCCCTAGAGTCGGACTGGGTGTTGAAGCTCACCTGCTGGCGAGGAGTGACCTGATGGCTTTGCAGGGTTAGCTGGCCAGTGGGAGGCTTGGCTGGCTTCTTGGTGGAGGGCCGAAGAGGGGGAAGATAGGAAATTACCGAATTCTGAAGCAGTGGCCCTCCCCAAATTCTGATGCATTGGAGACGAACGAGGGTGGTTTCCGCAGCATTCGCATTTGAACGCCAAGTATATGCCCACTTTTTGAATTGCTGCGTCGACCAGGATGGCCTAATGTATCACTTTCCACATGAATGTGGCAATTTTCTGAGGTAAGACTTTGTTCCATATCCAGTTGAAACATGAAAGGGGAGGGTTGTGCTCCCTGATAGCTTGCCAGGCCGATTTCAAAGAGAAATTTCCCGATGTGGTAAGGTTCCAAATGAACTTGTCCTCTGATTCAGACACGAAGACCCTGCTGGATCTGATAGCTTCCTGAACAGATTGGGGAAGAAAATGTCCTATGGCTTCCAAATTCCAGCCCAATGGAAGATTCCAGAAATCCTTCACTCTGGCTTGCCGCATCTGGCTCGAGATGGCTCCTCCTATGGCTCCCCAAAGCATACCTCCTCCTAACCAGTTGTTTCCCCAGAAATTTATCTCTCCTTTCCCTATCAGCCATTTGGAATTGTGAATAACGAATATCATCTGACGTCTCAAATCTTTCCAAAGGCTGGATTGATGGGAGGGAGAGGACCCATTGGATTCGATGAATCTCCTCAAGTATTTTGCTTAAAATAGGTTTGCCCAGAGAGATCGACCGCGGAGCATGTTCCAATTCATCTTGATATGGGATGCATCCATCACATCTTTGATTCTTCTTATGCCAAGCCCTCCTTCCAGCTTTGGTCTACAGATATTCTTCCAGCTCACCCAATGCCTCTTTGGCCTTCCTTCGAAACTACCCCAAAAGAAATTTGCGAACGCCGCCTCCATCTTGATAATAGCATCTTATGGGATATTGGTCGCTGATAACATGTGAATAGGATAACTCGATAGCACGTGTTTGATGAGAACTGTTCTGGCTGCCAGGTTAAGGAGTCTTGTCATCCAGCCAGCTACCTTGCTGGATATTTTCTGGATGAGAGGCTGGATGTGAGGATTACGAAGTCTCCCCATTGATATCGGCACTCCCAAATAAGTGAAGGGGAGAGAGGCTTTGTTGAATCCAGAGATCTGGGTAATTTTCAGCACTCTAGAGTGGCTCACTTTGGTAGATGGGATAATACAGCTTTTGGAGCTGTTGATTTTCTACCCCGAGGTTTCCTCGTATGCTCTGAGGAATCTAATAAGTGAGCGCAGCAAGGATAGTCTGCCATTTGAAAACAAAATCACATCATCAGCATACAATAAATGAGAGATGAGAAGACAAGATCTGGGCTGATGGAAAGGTTGGCATTGACCAGCTTCAAAGATATTCCTTATTCCTCTGCTAAGAGCTTCGGCTGCCAGAATGAATATAGAGGGGGATAGTGGATCTCCTTGTCTTAAACCTCTACTGGATTGAAAGAATCCGAAGGTTTACCATTGATGAGAATCGAGAACCAGCAACCCTGTCAGCACCTTGTAGCCATGTTTATCCAGCTGTGGGCAAATCCAAATCTGGACAGAACTTAATCTATAAATCGCCATTCAAGGCGATCATATGCCTTTTCCATGTCTAACTTGATGATAACGTTACCCCCCCCCCCCCCCCCCCCCCCCCCGACCTTTCTGTCAATCTCAGTAGTCATCTCATGAGCAATAGCTATGTTTTTCGCTATCGCATGACCTCGCATGAAAGCACCCTGCTCTTCAGATATGATCCCTGGCAGAATCGAGGAGAGCCTATTCGCCACCATCTTGGAGAAGATCTTGGATATACAGTTGCAAAAACTGATTGGCCTATAGTCTGAAACATAGATCGGGTTCTTCTTCTTGGGGATCAGACATAGGTGGGTGCATTGGAAAGCCTTCGGGATGGGGCCGCCTTCCATGAATTCACATGCAACTTGGAAAACATCTTCCTCTATAATATCCCAACATAACTTGAAGAAGGCCCTTTGAATCCATCCGGGGCCGGGGCAGAGTCTATTGGAATTTTCATAGCTGCCTGCTTCACCTCTTCCCTAGATGGGGGGCTGGCCAGAAAGATGTTCATCTGATCAGTCTTTAATGAAGGAATGTTTCTGAGAATGTCGGCTGATATTCTGGATGGTTGAGAAGAAAACAGGTCTTTGAAAAAGCTCTCGGCCTCTCTCACAATTTCTTCTGGATTGTGAATAATGGCTCCTGAGGACAATTTCAAAATATTAATGGAAGATTTCCTTCTTTTTTCTAGGACTGAGTTGTGGAAGAACGTAGTGTTGCGGTCCCCCTCCTTGAGCCAGTCGATTCTCGATTTTTGCTTCCAGTATATTTCTTCTCGCAGCTGAATCTTCTTAAGATTCGCTTGAGCTATCTGCAGATCTGCTTCATTTTCTACTATTCTGGAGTTAAGAAGAATGGATTCCGCTTTATTGATCTCGTCTTCTGCCTTTTGAATTTTCTGAAAAATGTTTCCGAAAACTGAGATATTCCACTCCTTAAGCACACGCTTCAGAATTTTCATTTTGATAAACAACCTTATCATGGGCGTCGCTTGGATGTGGGTTTCCCAAGCTGTCTTGATCGTGGGCAGGAAGTCTTCATGAGTTCCCCACATGCGCTGAAATCTGAATAGTTTGGGGGTGTTACCAGAATTCTTAGTCAGGGATAGACAGATGGGAGAGTGATCGGAGTGGATTCTGGTCAGGTGTTCGATTCTGAACAGGGGGAAAGCTTGCATCCAAGCATGGTTCCCAAAAAATCTGTCTAGTCTAGCCCATCTTCTACTTTTGCCTGCCCTATTGTTACACCAGGTAAAAGCCGACCCTAAAAAACCCAGCGTCGATAAGACCTGTTTCTTATACCGCAAGGTGGAAATCTTCTATAGCTCTCATAGAAGGGTTTGAATCCCCAATCCATTCCTCCACGTTGAGGGTGACATTGAAGTCCCCACATATGATCCAAGGGCCTGTGTAGGCTGACGATATAGCTTGAAGATCGTCCCACAGTTGGCACCTGTGGCCTCTATTGCAGCTGGCATAAACCCCAGTTATTAAGATACCCGTAGGATTATCTTCCATAGCCACATGGAAAGAGATGCACTTACTAGTAGCCGCCACTGAGGAAATTTGAAGATGGTTTTTACATAGGACCCAGATTTTGCCTTCCACAGCTTCTTCCATAATAGATATGCCAAAGCCCAGACTGTCAGCTACGCTACCCATTTTTTAAACTCTGATCATCAGCTCTTGTAGAACGAGGATGTCAATCTTATGCCGATTGACTAATTGAGTCAAGTGTCGCATGAGTCGGAGCATTACTAACACCCCTCACGTTCCAGCTGAGTATGTTGATCATCTGAGACAGTCGAGGAAATCCTGGCCTGCTTCCTGATACTAGTCCTGTCTAAGGCTTCTTCTGATCATCCCGGGTCCTTTACGGCTGAAATCACGCTTGCCTCGATATCTTTTCACTAATCCATCTCTCTTCCTGCTATTAGGGGTCTCAAGAGTCATGAGTTGCTTAGTAACTTTGTCCCCTGTCATGTCAACCCAAAGGTTGATTCCCTGGTTCCCTCTCTTCTCTGTGTCGAAGGTGAAGTTAACACCTGCCGCTGGATTGATAATCTGATGCTGGTCCATTGAGCTTTCATCTGTAGCTTGCGATCGAGTCCCCGCATAAAAAGGCGTCCTCTCCTGTCCATGTCCATCTATCATGTGATTTGAATTTATCTTCGCTATCAGACTTGCTCTTGGACACATGAACATTATCAGGCAATTTTTTGGTCATATCGAATATGCTTTGAGAAGCTTCAAGATGATTAGGGGTCTTGAAATTAGAAGAGGGTTGCTGTGAGATTCCATAAGCCCTAGCCCCTTCAATCTGACCCGGATGTATATTCAAGTCCGGAGGAGGATGAACGGAGAAGTATCAGGGAAGGGATGGCTGGAGTTTGGAGCGAAGAGGGTAGGGAAGGGTGATGCTATGGTGAGGTAGGGCAAGGTCAGATGGCAACCATTGGGATGGGGGTTGGGGATGGGTGAGTCGCTGGTTGGGGTAGGTATATTACCCTCGTGTGTAGGTCGGGTGGGGTCTAGGTAGTGGATCCCAGGGTGGTTAGGATCTGACTGTGAAATTGAAATATGTATTCTAGGATTGGGGTTGGGCGGGGGTGGCTATTTGGGGTGATTGAGACAGAGGAGCAGGGGGTCTCATAGTGAGGTTGAGGATAATTATGGGGGGGGGGGGGGGGGGGGGGGGAAGGGTATTGCTGGGTTAAGGTGTTCGAATCGATGAAATCGATTATAGGTGAAGGATGAGGTGACATGACTTTCTGAATAGCATTATCTCGCGGGAGCTGGATGAGCATATCTTGAAGTAAAATAGGGGACTCAATCAGTGACCTATGAGTACCTTCGATTTGAGACATAGAGGCATTTGGTCGAACATCTGGAAGATGGGTAGCAATAGGGATGGGTTGGGTCCGAGTCTCAGCATCATAGTGATTACCTTGATCATGAGGTCGAGATCCTTCGACCTGCCCTGATGTAGGGACTGGATAAAGGGGGGTCTTCAATGGCGAGGGTGCAGATCAGCCATCATTTGCCAAGGTGGTGGCATCCGGGACAGCTCTTTGCTCGCCAAAGGGACCTTCTCTTGTTGTGTATACCACTTCCCTGGTATTACGGTTTGGCTCAAAAGATCTGGCAACCCATGTTTTAGTTCTTTCCCTGTTGGAAAGGGGAGGGGGAGGAGGAGGAGGGGGGGCAGGAAAGGTCGGCAGCTGGTTGAAGCGTAATCGGGCTTTGATCGAGGAATTTAGCTCCAGATGGACAGTTACTGGGTAAGATAGGCCTTCGGCTTCCAGATCTAGAATCGCTGATATAGTAGCACCTGGGTGGGGGATGATTTTTACCTTGACATAAATGAGAAAAGATCCATCTAGAGTCTGATCTTCAATCTCCATTACCGTTCCAAAAAGCTCTGCAATCTGACCTATGGTCTGTTCACACCAGGTATGCAGAGGAATCCCCTCAATGAGGATCCAAGATCCTCTGTTGGAGGCAACTGTAGATGGTCCCCATGGCCTCGGGTTTATGAGCATCATATCTTGAAGGAGCAATTTGTCTCGCAAGAAAGCTGTCATCTCCTCTCTAGATCTGAAATCAAGAAAGTCATGTCCAAGACAGTGGAGATCTCTGCTCTAGATGCATTGAAAGGAGATTGTCGAAAGGTTTCTTGAATGTCTTCTTGTAATAAATCCGGTATCTGAGCTTCAGCAAGCACTGCATATGCAAGCTCCTTCCTTCTCCTCTGAGTTATCCACTTTGGGACCGCAACGAACAGGGGGTGAGTGGCCGTCTGAACAGACGATGTAAGCGCTGCCGCGAAAGTTTGCTTGGGAGAGGGTGTGTAAGCGAGGAACTCACCTTGATTAATGGGAGGGAAACCCCCAAATTTTTCAGGTCGATGCTTTGGTCCTGTTGTATCTTCTTCTGGAGCATGTACTTACTCCTTGGTATGTGCTTCATTAATGAAAATGTCTCTGCCTCCCAATCTTCTGCCATTTAGTTTCTCCATTGCAAGAAAAGCTGCGTCTTTCCTGAGGAATCTACTAAGGCGTATCCCCTTCCTTGACCTGTTTTGAGGGTTTTGGGGATATGTATATCAGCGATATCCCCAAATTTTGCAAACTTCTCTCTGATCTCTTCAACAGTAATGTGGAAAGGGAGTTTGCCCACGAACAAGCTTGTGAAGGTTCCATTGGGGCGGCGTCCACTGGCTCTCCAACCCCCAGCTTTGTCGTCAGGGCTCTTCATTATGAATAGGTGTAGGTTTAGGTTAGGTGATTTGAGTTTAGGATTAGGTATAGGCGTAGGTTTAGAGTTTTGGGTTCGAGATTGGGTTTAAGGTTAGGTTTTCGAGTTTGGGTCTAGGTTTAGGTTAGAGTTGTGAATTTAGGAATATGTGTAGGTTTAGGTTAGGTGATTTGAGTTTAGGATTAGGTATAGGCGTAGGTTTAAGATTTCAGGTTCGGGATTGGGTTTAGGGTTAGGTTTTTGAGTTTGGGTCTAGGTTTAGTTTAGGTGAATGGAATTAGATATAGGTGTTGGTTTAGATTAGGTGATTCGAGTTTAGGATTAGGTATAGGCGTAGGTTTAGAGTTTTGGGTTCGGGATCGGGTTTAGGGTTAGGTTTTCGAGTTTGGGTCTAAGTTTACGTTAGAGTTGTGGATTTAGGAATAGGTGTAGGTTTAGGTTAGGTGATTTGAGTTTAGGATTAGGTATAGGCGTAGGTTGAGAATTTCAGGTTCGGGATCGGGTTTAAGGTTAGGTTTTCGAGTTTGGGTCTATGTTTAGGTTAGAGTTGTGGATTTATGAATAGATGTAGGTTTAGGTTAGGTGATTTGAGTTTAGGATTAGGTATAGGCATAGGTTTAGAGTTTCGGGTTCGGGATCCGGTTTAGGGTTAGGTTATCGAGTTTGGGTCTAGGTTTCGGTTAGAGTTGTGGATTTAGGAATAGGTGTAGCTTTAGGTTAGGTGATTTGAGTTTAGGATTAGGTATAAGCGTAAGTTTAGGATTTCAGGTTCGGGATTGGGTTTAGGGTTAGGTTTTTGAGTTTGGGTCTAGGTTTAGGTTAGGTGAATTGAGTTTAGCTTTAGGTTTAGCCGTAGCTTATGGGTTTTAGTTTTAGGTTTATGGTTTAGGGTTTAGGGTGTAGGTCTTGGAGACTCAACCAACTCACGGATAGCTCCAACGCACATCTGTGTTTGCTCCACACAAAGCGGGCCTGACCAAGTGGCCAGGCCACCCATGTTGCTATCCATAGGAAATGGACAGCTTCATCATGGTCACAACAGCGGTTCCCACATTCCAGGGACCCTCACTCAACACACGGATAGCTCTGACGCACATCTGGGTCTGCTCCATTAATTTCGAGCTAATTCATAAACAGGGCCTGTCCAAATGGCCAGGCCACCCATATTGCTGTCAATAGGAAATGGATAGCTTCATCATGGTCATAACAGCGGTTCCCACCTTCCAGGGACCCCCGCTCAACACCCGGATAGCTCTGACGCACATCCGGGTCTGCTCCATTAATTTCGAGCTAATACATAAACACGGGCCTGTCCAAATGGCTAGGCCACCTATATTGCTGTCCATAGGAACAGGACAGCTTCAACATGGCCACAACAGCGGTTCCCACCTTTCAGGGACCCCCGCTCAACACCCGGATAGCTCCGACGCACATCCAGGTCTGCTCCATTAATTTCGAGCTAATACATAAACACGGGCCTGTCCAAATGGTCAGGCCACCCATATTGCTGTCCATAGGAGCAGGACAACTTCCGGATGGTCACAACAGCGGTTCCCACCTTCCAGGGACCCCCGCTCAACATCAATATCAATCAACTACTCTTAATCACAAGTATCATGTTCGTCATCTAATTTGCCACTAAATGATAATATAATACAATCAGTCACACATCTAAGGATGGATAGATTGAAATGCTATCATTATTTTCATTTAAATGCCCAAGCCTAAATTTCGACAGCATCTCCCCCTATCTCTCCAGATATATTTATCTTACATTTCATTTCCACGTCAAATATCCACACATTGTGTGGATTAAATTGATAATGGAAATAAACATAAGAAACATATCCTAGAGAGAATAGGAGAGTTACCACACGAAACTAATGACAGAGCATGTAAATGACAAACAACGAGAACATTCCAATCTATCCAACCTTGAACTGTCCAACAAGACAATTTAGCAGATTTCTATACCTCCAAAACATACTTTATCTATGCTCGGCAATATAGAAATCTCCAAATGGGCTAACTGATTCTATTATACTACCATTTGTGGACAAAAAATAACTATTGATAATAAGCGCACATCCACAACATACATCCACATAAATCAACCACGGGTAGCTCCAACGCACATCCGGGTTTGGTTCATCAATTCTAGATACACAAGCACATAAAAATGACAGAATCATCAACACCATGAATCAAGTCTAATCAAATACCTAATGACTATTTTGTGAACAAATAAGTATGGGGCCCACCATGGGAAACTCCGCACGCTCTTATCGTGTAGAATAAACTCAGTTGGGCCCACCTAGAATGTATGTAATTTATCTATTCTGTCCTTATGTTTTCCACCTCATTTTAGTGGTTGAGCCCAAAATTTAAGCATATCCAAATCTCAAGTGGACCATGCCATGGGAAACAGTGGGAATAATGATTTCCACCATTCACAGGCCCTACAGTGATGTTTATTTGTCATCCAACCTGTTCATAAGATCACATGGATATGGATGAAGGGAAAACCCAAATATCAGCTTGATCCAAAACTTCTGTGTCCTCCGAGAATTTTTCAATGATAGACATTCAGTTCACACTTGTGGTGTGGTCCACTTTAGATTTTGATATGCTTCATTTTTTGGCACCATACCTAAAATTTCCTGTTAAGATGGATGGACGGAGTGGATAAAATACGTAAATCACTGTGGGCCCCATAGAGTTTACTCCGCACAAATATATGCTTCATCTAAAATAGTGGACAGCGACGGTGGACCCCACAATCAGTGGACAGTGACGATGGGCCCCACAAATTTGGAATTTAAAATTAGGAAGAAATTAGAGATTTTAATTTCGAAATCCCTAATTAGGGGATTTTAATTTCGAAATCCCTAATTAGGGATTTACTAAATTAGTGGGCCCCACCAAATAGTGGACAGCTAAGGCGGACCCCACATGCAATGGACGATGGATAATGACAGTGGGACCCACATGCAACAGCAACGGTGGGACCCACATGCAACAGCAACGGTGGGACCCACATGCATTGGACAACGATGGTGGGACCCACATGCATTGGATTTTAGCAGTGGGCCCCACAATCAACAACGAGGAGAGAGAGAGAGAGAGAGAGAGAGAGGAAATGGAGGAAGAAGGAAGGGAGAGAGGGTTACCGGAGTTGGCGGTGGCGGCGGCGGCGTCGGAGGCCGGTGGAGGCGCGTGGCTAGTGGCGGTGATGGTGGTCGGCTGTGGTGGGTGGTTAGCTGAGATGGTGGGACGCTGGCGACGGTGACGGTGGCTGGCGATGAGAGAGACGGATGGTGAGAAGGGACGCTCGATGGCCGATTGGGAGAGAGAGAGAGAGAGAGAGAGAGAGAGAGAGAGAGAGAAAGAAATGAGGGCCGATTGGGCTGTTAAAAAAATTAAAACACTTTTACCGATGAAATTTTTCGTCGGTAAAAGTCAGTTCAAAAACTTTTACCGACAAAAATTTTCGTTGGTAAAAGTGTTTCTAACACTTGGCGGGAACTTCGCTTATTATTACCGACGGCCAACAACCGTCGGCAATAATGACTTTTACCGACTAACATTTTCGTGGGTAAAAACTTTGACTTTTACCGACGAAAATTTTCGTCGGTAAAAGTGAAATTTTCTGTTTTCATTTTTAGCAACGGGTTACTTCGTCGGCAATAAACTTTTTACCGATGAAATCAAAATTTCGTCGGTAAAAGTGTATGGCGGGAAGAAATCTAGCGGTGGCGGGAAGCTGGAATGATTTTTACTGACGATTTTTCGATTTCATCGGGAAAAATGGTTTTTCCCAACGAAAAATGTTTCATTGGTAATACTTTCGTCGGTAAAAATTCATTTTCTTGTAGTGGGTGCTCTCGTTCTCACTCTCCTTTGTTTTATATCATTGCTCCCATGTCATGCATATTGTATATCTTATTACATTGAGGACAATGTAAGATTTTGGTTGGGGGGTGAGATTCCTTAAATGAATCTACTATCTTTTGTGACATTTCGAACAATTATGTAAAAAAATTTAATTTTTCTGAAAATTCAAAACTCCTTTGGAAAACCGCGTTTATATGCACTTGGGATGTCGTAAGTATGAAAGGAAACAAGATGTAGTGAGATGATTTTAAAACTCTTAAAGGACTTGTAACATGAAGGTTTTCTAATTAGATTCCCCTATCAATTTGATTGATAGAAAAATTGAAACACTCTTATACCTAGTTCACTTTACACGATTCTCATGTTTTGAAAGGATTATATAGATTTGTGGATTGGTAAGGTTTAGATTGAGGTGCTGAGAAACCAAGCCGGGGTACTTTGTCCATCGTTGTCCATAGGAAAATAACGAAAGATATGGATTTCTAAAAATCATGTCTCGTGTGTATGAAAAGGAAAAGAAGGATGAAAAAATGGAAATGATTGAAAATATGGTCGAAAATTTCGAAAAGGGCTACCTATTACCAACTGGGGGATGGTCTACCCGTAACCAAAGCCGGAAATGGGACGTAGTGTGAAAGCCGTCAGAAGGACAGTAAGGCAAATTATTGTCATGGGCTTATTGTTGACCTGTACACCTTAGATCCCTAATTTAGTTGGTCTATGAGGAAGATAACCTCGAAAATTCATGAGACGAACATTCACTATGCACATTAGGTTAAATTTGTTTGAATCCTTCTATTTATCAATCAGTTAGCGGGAATTCCATATGAACACTTGTTATGGTTTTGGAAGTTTAAGGTCTCAACTTCTATCACTCAGTTTTGCTTACTTTTGTACTTGCATGTCTTGAAATGTATAGAAACATAGTTTCCGAAGAAGAGTTGGGTTTTGGAGAATGAAACTTGTTTCACGCATGTTTTGCTCGGGACTAGCAAAATGCTGGTTGGGGGGTGTTTTGAGCCTCTAATTTATACATATCTAACCCCAATTCATCATTCATATGCATGGTATGCATGTTTAAAGGACCCATCTAATGTTTGTTTTGTGGATGTAGGATTAAGAGAGAGACTTTACACAATTACTGTTCAAAAGAGCATAATTAAGAGCCCTTTGAAGAGGATCAAAGGTGGGCCAAGAAATGGTGAAGAAAGAGAGGAGGAAAAGGGAGAAAGAAAGAAGAGAAATGAAGAACAATAGGAGGCCGACCGGTCAGCCAATAGTGGAGTCCATTACAGAGGTCGCTGGACCAGCCACCGGCTTGGTCCTTGACCAGTCGGCCAACAGGTTCCCCCCTCCTTGTGTTTTCTGGATTGTCAAAGGACAGGTCCGACCGGCCACATGCAAACGGTAACTGCAAAATCTCTGTTGTAACGTCCCGTAAATTTCTGTATAGATAATAGCGTATAGGATAACCGTACATCTCAGTTAATTGGATTCCCTAATCTAGAAAAGGAAATTATTTTAGTACAAGTTGGACTAGATCGTCAGCTTCGTAAGTCATCCAAACAATCCATATCTTGGGCCGGGGTGTTAACACTTGGGTTAGGTGGGTCTTCATAAGAACCTTCTCTAACATAAGTTATATATGTCCTTTTGAACCTTCTCTAACATAAGTTATGTATGTCATTTTGAACCTTCCGTAAGTTGTGGGGTTGGAACTGTTAACATTCTGTAAAATTTATGGCCCTTGCTCCAAATAGCCTCCTAGAGGGCTATATATATAAGATAGTTACTTCACATGGGTCATAAAACTAGCAACTAACTCTTGTAAGGCCATTTTGACTAATTTGACATTTTTATATATAGTTGCTACTGAGATTTTTTTCCCCAAATCGATTTAGGGATTTAGGTTTAGGAGAGGGAGAGAGAAAGAGAGAGAAAGAGAGAGAAATTGAGAGAAGAAGAAAGGAGATTGGAAACGTTCTTCTTCCTTTCTTCTTAAGTCGGACGTTGTTATAGGTTGTCGATTCCATCGCTAGAACGATTCCTTTTGCAATTGGAGGTAAGATTCGAATCCTACCTTTAAATTCCAAGCTATCTTAGGTTTGAGACTGAAAATCTCATCCTAACTTTGTTTCTTGTAGGAATAGTCGATTCTCCTCAGCCCTGACCCTAGACCGTTGGAGGAGCGAGGAATCCTAGACTTTAAGGTACGGGCTATACTTCTAAGCTTACATTTATCATCCCTAAGGGGTATTAGAGAATGATTCTTGTAGTAATAGTTTAAGAATTTGGATTTCTTTATCAGATTGTCTATTTTATTATCATTATACAACATACATGTGTGTTTCATGGCTTTAGTGTTTTATGAAATGTATAGATGATTTGACTGTTATAACTGATATGTGGAATTGGTTGAGATGATGGATTTTGGTTATGATATGCATAACTTTATAGTATCGCACATGCACTATTTGCCATGGGTGAAGAGGCCAATCGACTAATGTGGGTATCCTAATTGGATTGGATATTCAGGGTTGGCTGGTTGTCAGGGTGAACTTGATCAATCGATAGTAGTTTGGACTATATGGGTCATTTGTGCCCAATGCTGGTTTGTTCAGTGTTTTCCCTGTAACAAACAGACAAATCCAAAGCCAGTAAATGTTGTGTGGTAATTAGGTTATATTGAATGACACTTCCAGAATCTGAAATACTAATGTTGTTAGATGAAGTTGTCCAACGATAAATGTATGTGCGACATGATCCTACTAAATCTCCTCAGGCCGGGCATGGTGGTATGGGACATCGTGTTCGAGCCGTCGGCCTACGCTGTGGCATTGAGCCTCCCTGTAGTGACCACAAGCTATTGTGAGGACGCCGGTCTTTTTGGTTAACCTGAAATGGCTGACGTACTTAGTTAAATAGAAAATTCTTATATTTTAAACATCGTAGAAGTTGGAGAAGGGATTCGTGGGCTACTAGGCGAAGATAGACAATCGCACCGTCGGGAGCCAGGTGGTCCTGTTCAGGACCTACTGTATGACATTAGTAATTCAGCATCACTAATATTGCTGAATGAAATTTTAATTAATAAATGCCAAACTAAACATGCATACATGTCATCGGCAATCTCAGTGACTGTCTGACTGTTTGAAAGGCTAGGGCACTGATGATAGCCTTCATACTTGCATTATGTGTGTCTGGTTAATGATTGGAATGACCAGTGTATTAATTATGACTTTGTTATAACTACCCCGGTAAATGCATTGTATGCGAATTCATAACATCCATGCATTAATACAATTAGTCTAGGATTCTTGTATGTTTTGATATGCTCATTACCTATGCCTGAATGCTGTGATAAATTGTTAAACTTAGAATTATAGTAGCATTGAGTTGATCACTCACCCCCTTAGTGGTGTTCTGAAACACCAACCAGACTCTATTGTAGAAACAGGTACTCTGGATGATGACGTCTTTCAGGATGAGTTAGAAGATTTTGTAGAAGACGTCACATACTTTCAATTCTCGGATGGTCGAGATTGAGATGCAATGGCATCTTCTACTTGGTGTTTTGGGGCCGATGGATGGCTAGAGTTTTATTGGCCTAATTCTTTTGGACATGTATTTTGGGGCTTCCTGTTGTGTGGATTTTCCCTCCCTTATTTTGGATGATGATGTAAATTGTAAATGTTAGACCAGGTATGCACTTAACTTCCATCCTTACTTTATTGTTTATTTAGTTTTAAACTTGCGTCATGGTACCATTGATCATAAATGTATTAATCACACTTTCGCATGAGCATAGTGACACCCGAAATCTCGAGGGTCGAGGTCATACTCGACTCCTGAAATTTGGGGCGTTACATCTGCAGTTTCCTATTTCGATTTTTCGGTTTCCTAAGTGCGGGGGGACTCCGTAGTTCCGCGATTATTTCAAATCGGCAACACACCTATGTTATAAAAGGATACCTACAGCCTCTTCCTAATCCATCTAACAACGTGGGGAGCAAAGGATTCAAGACCTAGGAGGCTTCCTAGCCTCCTACAACTAGTTTTCTTCTTCTTCTAGTTCTAGTTTTAGTTTATTTTTATGATTTTCATTAGCTAACCTCTTAGCTAAAGCTAAGAGGTAAAACTTATAGTTTACTTAGATGTTTTAATTCGTTTTATTGGTTTCAAGTTGGATTTATTGAAGAACAATAGTTTTTAGAAGTTTGAATAAAGTTCTAAGTAGTTTTTCTTAATCTTATGATGGCTCATGGATTTTTCGGAAGAATTGCTTTAGTTCTTAATTGTTTTGCATAGTTCTAGACCTATACGCTCCGAGGAATCGGATTTAATACGCTCTAGACTTGGATTCTCATGTGGGAACTTCAAACCAAAGTTCTACCTTTTTATTCTAAATTCTGAATTATGTGTTGATTGAGCATATGATTTGAATGAAGTTCAAATTATGATATAGTTAAGCTTTGTGATAGGGTTTGATGATTATCATGGTTATGATCTTAACCTATTGGAACTAAGACTGACCTATGCAATTGAGTGTGCTCAAGTCCTAACTTGAATTGAGGGAATTATGTATATTAATCACACATATGACAGATTGCTTTGATAATATAAACGCTTTATCATTCGGCTAGATAGGATTTGATTTCAATTCTAATTGAGTAATTGAGAAACCATAGCGAATTATGCATCGAAGGAGAGCTATAAGTGGATCCTTGATGCTTTAGTTACCCTTTCATTATTAAATTTTCCTATTTCATGTTCAAAATCGATTTCACAAACCTCTTAGATTCTAACTATTAGGATAGTTTGAATTGTTTACCTCCTTCCCTGTGGATCGACCTCGGTCTTACCGAGATTATTACTACATCGCAGCCTTGCACTTGAGGCGAGCGAACAAGTATCATGCTACTATGTAAGCCACACAGATCAAACAAACAGCCGGGCCCATGAATATGCATGCTATCCTTGGTTTTCAATTTGCGCAATACAAATCCATCGTTCAGCAATCCAGACCATTGATTGTTATGGACTCTAACACTGCCCTCTTATGTTTACTCAATGGGGCATGCTAAGTTCCTAAACCTTTTATTGTAGACTGCCAATCTACGGTTAAGAAAAGAAACACAGGTGGTCACATTCAACAGAATAAAGGCCTGACTATTGGATGGCTAGGATCTCCCAATGCTACACTGAGAGTGGGATCCATCAGATCAATGTTCAGGATCACTGAAGCATGACTCCACTGATACAAAGTGAAAAACCTAGCATAATGCCTAACCATGGGTTGAAGATCATATAACTCATTAAAAAGAAGTAGCCTCAACAAATTCTGAAGGGGAAAAAAAAAAACAAATACTACCTTGCCAAGCTCTTGACGTAAGCATTGGCTAACCGTTGTGGTCTGCTATATTAGCCTTTCCATTGATGAATGACTAGGAAAATTAGCATGCGCTAGCATCACAAAAAGGAAGAGGGTTAAAAGCTTAAGCACCGAAGATAAGATTATTATCTCAGGAAAGCAATGGGGAAAGATGAAATGATCTTGGGAAGGAAAATTGATTAATTAGATAGCAGCATGAAAAAAAAAACAAAGGGAAGAAGGAGAACTCTAAATGTAATGAAAGATAATAAATGAGTTCAAATGTAAGTAAAGGTACCAAGAATTGCTCGATTCAAATTATCTGTAACACTCTGTCTATACTCCATGCTTAATAGATGAAGCATTGGAGACTTCTCTGGCTCCTCGTATGCTAGCAGAGCCATAAAGTCCTACAGCAGCAGTGAATTAAGTTCAATTCCACAAGCCTGTAGCTACTTAATTTTGACCATGAAAAAGAGAATGAGGGTGTGTATGCATGTAATATGTATATGTACACCTATTTGTTTTGGGTACATGCACACAACTGTAGCCAGTACTTTTACCCACCCCTTGGGGATTGCAACAACCATATTTCCACTTTGGAAACAGAATAGGACAAAGTTATAGTCTTGCATTAGTTAAGGACATGATGCTAGTATAAATGAGAGTGGAGGTTAGAAATCAATTCCCACATATTAGACACACCCATATGCTAGTTGTTGGAGAGCCTTCAAATGGTTCACGGTTTGGGTGCTTAGACCAGTCAGGCGACCGATATGCACGTACTGGCCCAGATGCATAGAGGTCTCTGGATAGTTTTCACTCACCCTAGACCTGTCTGGAGACAGGTCTGCAGGGGGCTTAGACTAGTCAAGCGACAGGTCTAAGGTGGGCTTGGATCAGTCAGGCGACAGATCTAAGGTGAGGTAGATGTGCATTTTTTGTGTGATTCTCCTCTAGACTGTTTGTGCAAGCTTCGACCAATCGGGCGACTAGTCGACTGTGCACGAATTTTCTTATGCATTACGCGGTAGTGTGTACGATGTTTCTATTTTTAGGTTATTGCCTATTTAAAAGGTAGTAATCCGGACTTAGATGGAATCCTAAGGTGTCCAAGGTTTCCTAATCGTGTTAGGAAGAGGGGAGAGTGATTGGTGAGAGAAAGAGCTTGGGTTTTCTCTATTTTTCCTTGCTTGTGGGTTGTCAATCTCTGTAATCTTCTGTTTATTATAGTGGATCGCTTTGTGCCGTGGTTTTTTACCCGTTGAGGGGTTTTTCCACGTAAATTCATATTCTCTTGTGGTTGAATGCTTGTATGGGTTTAATTGCATAGTTTTTCTCGTTTGATCTTGCATTATTCTGCGCGTTAGACTTTCACTTCTGCTGCCGGTTTTCCCAAGAAGTGGTATCAGAGCAAAAGTTGGGGTGGAGTAGAATTCGGATTTAAGACAAGGAGATAGGATCAAGCACAAGGTTCAAGTTAGAAAAGTTCTCCGGCAAAAATAACTTTGAACTATAGAAGGTGAAGGTTGAATCCGTCTTATTTTAGTAAGGGCTTGATGAATCTATTAGAAAGCAACTTGAGGCTATAAAAGATGATGAGTGGATGAAGCTCGACAAGAAGGCTAGAACTTCAATCCTGTTAAGCCTTACGGATGATGTCCTCTATCACATCACAAAGGAGAAAACTGCGATTGAAACATGTCGAAGCTAGAGAAGGTTTATGCCAAGAAGTCTCTAAAGAATCGCATGTACCTATTGATGCAGTTGTTCACCTTAAGGATGGCTGAGGGGATGGATGTAGAGGACCACTTAAGCACATTCAATAGGCTGGTTTGCAAGTTGGTGGAGATAGATGAAGGATAAATATTAAGCATGCATCCTGTTGAATTCTCTTCCAGATTCATATGAGTCATTCAGGGACTCTGTGTGTATAGAGAGGGAGACCATCAATGTCGAGACTGTTATCTCAGCCCTCCAGTCGAAGGCGATGAGAAAGAAAAGCGGTGACTTGGGTTCTCGTTCTTCCTTAGAAGCACTGATTATGAGGGAGAAGAAATTCTAAGTATGGTGAAGGATATTCGAAATCAGGATCTAAAGCCAAGAGCAAAGGGAAAGCTAAGGTGAAGTGCTTGAGTTGTGGTCAGAAAGGCCACATGAGAGAGGATTGTTAGAATCCCAAGTTGAAGCAAGAGAGGTATGGAAATTCTTTTGGAGGGGGAGCAAATACTGTAAAGGACAGTGGCGATCTTTGTAAAGTTTTAACTGTATCTAGCAAGGGATCTCACGGTAAAGAGTAGATCCTAGATTCAAGGGCTTCATGTCACGTTTGTCCTGATCGGAGTTCATTCACGACATACAGGGAGTACGGTGGTGAATCAGTGTTTGTGGGTGATGGCTACGCTCATAAGGTGGTGGGTATTGGTATGGTGCGCATCAGGATGTTCGATGGGATCGAACGAGTCCTGAAAGATGTGAAGCATCTCCCCAAAATGAAGATAAATGTGATTTCTCTTGGTGCACTCGAAGTGAAAGGGTGTGTGTTCATCGACCGCGATTGTTATTATGAAGTGTTGAAGGGGGCACTCATGTGTATGAATGCATGGAGGTGTGGCCATCTTTATAAATTGATCGGGAGCACAGGAGCACAATTCACGGTGGAGCTGCGGGATCGATAGTGAGATCCACGGTTGCTCGTATGTGGCAAGTGCCAAAGGGCCACATGAGAAGAGCGAAAAAGGGCGTGAAAGTGTAAGGTTAGGGTTGATGGAGGCACAAGAAGCAGTGGAGCTATGATGAAAAATGAGATGACAAAGCGAGGATGGTTTTGATTCGACGTTTGAAGCCTCGGTGGAGATTGTTAGAGAGCCTTCAAACGGTACACAGTTTGTGTGCTCAAACCGGTCGGGCGACGGTCTGCACGTAATGGCCCAGATGCACAGAGGTCTTTGGACAGTTTTCTCTCACCCTAGACCTGTTTGGCGACAGGACTGCAGGAGCTTAGACTGATCGGGTGACAGGTCTAAGGTGATGCAGAAGTGCATTTTTTGTGTGATTCTCCTTTGAACTGTTTTGTGCAAGCTTCGACTGGTCAGGCGACCGATCGACTGTGCACGCGTTTTCTTACGCATTACGTAGTAGTGCATAAGATATTTCTATTTTCAAGTTATTGCCTATTTAAAAGGGTGTAATCTAGACTTAGATAGAATCCTAAAGTGTCTAAGGTTTCCTAATCGTGTTAGGAAGAGGGGAGAGTGATTGGTGAGAGAGAGAGCTTGAGTTTTCTCTATTTTTCCTTGCTTGTGGGTTGTCAATCTCTGTAATCTTTTGTTTATCATAGTAGATCACTTTGTGCCGTGGTTTTTACCCGTTGAGGGGTTTTTCCACTTAAATTCGGATTCTCTTGTGGTTGAATTCTTGTGTGGGTTTGATTGCATAGTGTTTCTTGTTTGATCTTGCATTACTCTGCGCATTCAGCTTCCGCTTCCGCTGCCAGTTTTCCCAACACTAGTTAGTGGTAAACCAAAAGAAGATAGCTAGAAACTTGGAAGAGAGAATATTGGTAAAAGACGCACTTCCATCTCGACATATTTCTCCACATTACCAAATTGGTCTGAGCAAACTCCAGAGCTTTTGTGCTAACATGAAAGTTCAGGTGAATATTCCTTTCCATAAAAGCGTAAGAGTCTAATTCATAAAGGGTACTATGATGATTCCCTCACCATTTTCTATAATAGACAAGCTCAACAAAATGAAAGCTCAAGAGATCAAAATGCAGGTCCTTATTTTTCTCCAGCAGGTCATGCACTAGCTCTTCGATCAGTTTTATAGCCTTGAGAGCATTCCCATCTAATGCAAAATGAAAAATTGCTAATATGTCATCAAGGAAAGCATGCAATTAGCAACACCATCAGCCATGCATTACTATTAAAACCATGTAATGATATTATATTGCTGCGTGAGGGAACTTTTTTCTTTTCAACAATTCATGTGTGGTAACGAGGTTTAATAAGCCACGCACATGTATGGCAGCACATCTACATGTCACCATGGGTGTCACCATATGTGCCACACTTGCAAATGGGTGAAAGATCAAAGCCATTCATCATGTGGGTCCAAACATGCTGAAAAGACTGGGCTGAAAATAAGCTGGTCAGCTCATCAAGTGTGCCAAGAGGTTATGAGACCCCATTGGATCATCATGATGGGCCCCATGGTTCGATCCACACCGTCCATTCAATTTACCTCGACCGTACGACCTTGTATACCAGAAAATCTTCTATAACGTCACTCGTTCAGCAAACGTTGAACCATGGTTTTCAATCAGTTTCGGACTTAGATCGCCAAGATCCGGGTCTTTTCACTACATGAACGATCAAGATTTGCTACCCTTGGGTCGTGTGGACCCCACTTATTATTCCAACAGTTCAAAGTGGCTTAGTTTGTAAAACATGAAATCCGAATCCAACTGGGATTCGGAAACGTCCAACGGCTCGCACGGACGTGCAAGCTTGGCTATAAAAAGCCGGGTCTCTGCGGCGTTTTCTTGAAGAGAAACGATGAAAGAGAAAGAGAGAGAGAGAAGCTAAGAGAGAGAGAGAGAGAGGGAGAGAGAGAGAGAGAGAGAGAGAGAGAGTGGGTCGTTGGAGAGAGAGAGAGAGAGAGAGAAGGAGAGGGAGAGAGTGAGAGAAGGTGGTGCGTGCTATTGCCTTGTTATTGCTGCGCCGCACCACTGCTGGAATCCTGCTCTAGCCAAGGAAGAAAGAAGAAAGAAGAAAGAAGAAAGAAGAAGAAAGAAAGAAGAAGGAAGAAAGAAGAAGGAAGAAGGAAGAAGAAGGAAGAAAGAAGAAGAGATCTCTCCTCAACTGAGTCAACTCGCTGAGTCGACTCAGTTCGGTCCTTTTCAAGTCTAAGGAAGTCGCATGTGAGTGATTCTTCACATGGTTTTCCGTTAATTTCTCCCAAATACTTCCTTCTAGTTGTTTTCCAAGGTTGGGTTTGAGTTGTTTCAATTTAAGTTATTCTCAAGTCTTTAGATTGATCCTAGGTAAGGGATTCCACTTCTTGTTGTATTCTCAAATTTCATATCTACATTCTTTGCTTTTCTTGTAGATCTTTCTTCACTTTTCTACGTAACCCTACTTAGAGGTTAAACATAGATTGAATACACTTCCTCGAATTTGCCTCCTAAATTCCAAATATAAAAACCATAGTTAAACGAAACGTAGATGCACAATACATTGTTGTAGTACAAAACTTTACGTGACATACATCTTTAACAACTCTCTCGATTTATGATAAACTAAAATATTTAGATGGTGAACTAATTGAATAAAGATTAATCATGCACAGTATGATTGAATTTGAATTCGATATGCATTGTATGCTTGATGAATGCTTTCATAATTCATGTCATATACATCTTTTATACACTGCGACAGAACAGGAGCATGGTTGATTTGACTCCTGACGTGCATGGTTGATTTGCCGCCTCGCTGTACCGGTTAGGTGAGCATGGTTGATTTGCGACAGGTTCCTAATGTTCAGTGGCAACGAGTTCTGGTCGTTTCACTTATTGAGCATGGTTGATTTGCTCGGTTGGATCAGTGGTGCATGGTTGATTTGCCCACTGGCGTGCATGGTTGATTTGCCGCCTCGCTGTACCGGTTAGGTGAGCATGGTTGATTTGCGACAGGTTCCTAATGTTCAGTGGCAGCGAGTTCCTAGACGTTTATTGCTCTCACACGTATCATAACATACATGACATCATGATAATCATGTTTCAATTATAATAAATCATAAAGTGTATCAATTATAACCTCATCTTTGTATATTTCATACAATTCTATCCGTTGATGATTCACATCCTGTTTCTTATTAACCAGGAATATTACCTGTGATGGAAATGACCTCACTGGGCTTTTAGCTCACCAAAATCACCACAGTTCTTGCAGGTTTTCAGGAAGGAAAGACGTAGACGGAGCAGAGTATTCAGATGGTCATGTGTTACTCAAACGCCAATTGTATTTGATCTATTTTATCTTGTAAAATTCAATGTAATAAGATATCAGTGGAAAAGAAATTTTATATTTGGGATTCATTTTAGTTATGCGATGTGTGGAATGGAATTTCAAGGAATCTATGCTCGAATTTTAAATTCACACCCTGGAACTCGGGCTTTGGGTTATTGTACTCGGGTTCCGAATTTCAAGGCGTGACATACGTCATCCATCCATTTTTTTAGATCACTTTACAAAAAGAAACAAAAAATGAACCAGATTCACATCTCAGGTCAACTATATCAAGGTACGGTGATAGGCTAGTAAAAACACATTGTGTGCCATAAAAATTTTGTATCAAGCTGATATTTAATGTGTTTTCCTTCATCTAGGTTTATTTCACCTTGTCAAGAGTTTTGATAGAAAGTTAATATTATCGAAACATCACCGTGGGTTCTAGGAATTTTTAATGGTGGGGCATTCAATCAGCACTGTTTCCTATAGTATGGTCCACCTGAGATTTGGATATGCTTCATTTCTGGTATCATGTCCTAAAATGATATGGTAAAATAGATGGATGGTGATGCGGACATCTAGCCTTCAAAGTCTATCGACGACGAAAGCGCCCACCACAAGCATCTTCCTTGTGGTTAGGCGATGATTGAGGAGCATTGAAGACCTTACACATGTAGTCTGAGACATTTGAAAAGACCCCACCTTGGGAAGACATGTGTGAGTTGCTTGGAGGAGATATGATCGGACCGTTGGATCGTGATGATGATGTGATCGGACCGTTGGTTCGTCGTGGCCCACTTTCATCACACCATCATTGGAGCGCATTGGACATCTTAGATTTGAGTTTATTTTACGCATTTTTTTACTTATTTGAGTTTTGGGTTAGTGTGGGTACGGTTTTTTTATGCAAATGTCTTTTTTTTGAAATTTTGTTAGTAGGGGTATTTTGGTAATTATGCTAATTCTGAATTTTATAAGGGTGTTGCCCTAAACCTTTTTTATTAGTTGTTGATTTATGAAAAAGAGCAAACCTTTGGTTACCTCCTTCCTCTTTCCCTCTCTCATGGTGCTTCTTCTTCTTCCTTGATCTCCTTCTTCTCTATTCTTCTTGTGCCCCTCCAACTTCTTCCAGGTATTTCATCTTCTATTATTATCCTTCTAAACTTCTGTTTTGTTTATTCCCCACGATCTAAACCTTGAGAATCGATCTAAACCCTAAACCCCCAAATTCTCAAATCCCTAATCCGAGAAACTTTCTGATTCTTCGGGACTAGTGATCATCATTGATCGATTGGGTATGACCATGCAAGATCGGGAGGTTCCATCCCTCGCCGGATCCAACCTATACGCTACTTGAATCCCATACTCCATGGTTGTGATGATGGCCCGTCCCATTGCATGTTTCCTTTATGATTTTCTTAGTTTATGATGATTGATGCTAGATTTCATTATTATTATTGCTTTTATTTCCGCTGAATAATTGTGTTCATGAGCATGCATCATATTTAGGGCTGTCTTGCATCAAATTTGGTATCAGAGAATAGGCTTGCATGGTTTTTATCTAGATCGAGTTATCCAATTAGGGTTTTGATTTTTAGGTTTGTTTTAGGAGATGTCCAGATTTAGAAAGTTTCCAATTTTAGAAAGTTTCCTAATTTGGAAAATTTTCAGATTTAGAAACTTTCCAATTTTAGAAAGTTTCCTAATTTGGAAAATGTTCAGATTTAGACAGTTTTCAATTTTAGAAACTTTCCAATTTTAGAAAGTTTTCTAATTTGGAAAAATTCCAGATTTGAGTCGCATCATCTATAATTAATTAGTGTCAGTTCATTGTAGTTTAAATTCATTGCATTCGTATTGTGAGTCACCCAATCCGTAGTCTCCCCATAGTGAATGGAGTATAGGCGTTTGAGATCTTCAGGGCCATTAAGTGTTGTCGTGTGGCCGTCAAGACCCAATGGAAAGCCGAACTCCGATGATTTGGCTAACTTTAATGGTCACATGGACCCACAAACCTTCCTTGATTGGCTTAAGGACTTGGACTATTTTTTTTTATTGGTATGATATGTCAAGTTATCGTCGAGTGAGGTTTGCCAAGTGGAAATTGGAGAGCCAAGCCAAGTCGTTTTGGACAGATTTGGAGCGACGACTTGATAAAGTTGGGAGAGCCCCGATCTCACAATGGGACGAAATAAAAAAGCGTTTAAAAGAAAAATATATTCCCATCTCTTATCGTCAAAAGCCCTTGGTTCAAAAGAGAGTTGCCTCACCTTCCCGTCCAAACACAGAACCAATATGGTCCCCTCTTTGTAAAGTGGTCCAACCCATCATTAAGGAAATCTCGGCTTATGAACAATTTGAGTGTTTAACACCAATTATTTTTCCTTGGAAGCGAGATAATACCTTGGTGAATGGCCAGTTGGAAGAATCCAATCAGGTTGTTTATGAAGTGGAAGAGTACGCGCCTAATGTTAGTAGTGAGGAAATGGAAGAAATTGAGGCATCGCTTATCATCATTGAGGATGACGAAGTGTGTGCTAGTGATGAAAAGGTCGAAGAAAGTGAGACCGCACCACTTCTAGATGTCATGTGTGACTTAAGTGATGTAGAGCCCCAATCTAAGTCTCTTACCATAATGCACATGAATGAATTTGAAAAGGAGACTAGCGAGGATATGATGGTAGACACCCACATGACTTGTGATCTCCCACCAGATGATTTATGGGATAAATTTTCACCCATATGGGACATTCAACACACAATCGATCTTGTCCCTAGGTTAGTCCTGTCAAGCTTTCCTCCATACCAGGTGAACCCCATAGAAAATACAGAAATGCAGCGTCAATTTGATAAACTTCTTGGGGAAGAATTCAATAAGGAAAGTTTGAGTTGGAATTTTGTTTTGTGTGTCATGCCTGCTCTTTTCACTTCCAAGAACAATGGCATATGGCACACATGTGGGCATATCCTGATCGCCCACAAAGCTTCAATAAAGCGTCAAGCCATCATGCGACGTATTCACGTCATGGTGGATATGATGTCCATAGTCCTTATTCCGTATCTTGGTGACATTTTGGACATAATGGCTGATGCCAAGATCTGCTTAAGATTTGGTATTACTAGTGTTTGTTCTCAAGTGTTGGGATACCTGAAAATCATCCTTGTTTATAATACTTATAATGAGAAATTATGTGTCACCCATGAGAAGTATCCTTTTGTTTCAGTTTTCCAAGTTCTAGGTTATAGAATTGTTTATTTCCATAGGATTGTTTATTCCAAGTTCGTGGATTTTTCAGAGTGTCCTTTAGTGTCACCCATGTCTGTCATCCAAAGGTCTTCAAAGTCAGCCAATGCATTCGCACGCCATATTCATGATTTGCATACACATATTAGACAGCGGATAAATAAGAGCAATGATGATTCTAAAATCTCAGCTGATTCTCATCGTAGATTGTAAGAATTTCATAAAGGAGACTATGTAATGGTGAGGATAAGGCCTAAGCGGTTCTCACAAGGTTCCGCTAAGAAATTACAAGCGCATAGTACTGGACCATTCAAGATTGTGCAAAAAATTGGGTCCAACGCGTATCGGATCGACCTTCCATCTGAAATGGGCATTAACTCAACTGTTAATGTGAAAGATCTAGTCCGTTCCCACCATCCCATCGTTGATCCATCATCTCTCTTATGGCCCTTTTCTGATTTAATTTCACAACCCCTCTCACCCCTTCCTCCACCTAATATCCATAAAGAAGAAATTGAGGAAATCTTGGATGAGGAGATAGTGTTTACGAGAGACGGAGGTTTCCAAAGATACCTTATCAAATGGAAGAACAAGCCACCGTCAGAATCTACATGGTTGATAAAAGTGGAGTTACAGAGCGTTAACCCAAATTTACTAGAGCGCCACAAGAGTTTTAACTCGTCGGAGTCGAGTTCTTCTCAGACGAGGAGAATGATGTGGACATCTAGCCTTCAAAGTCTATCGGCGAAGAAAGCGCCCACCACAAGCATCTTCCTTGTGGTTAGGCGATGATTGAGGAGCATTGAAGACCTTACACATGTAGTCTGAGACATTTGAAAGGACCCCACCTTGGGAAGACATGTGTGAGTTGCTTGGAGGAGATATGATCGGACCGTTGGATCGTGATAATGATGTGATCGGACCGTTGGTTCGTCGTGGCCCACTTTCATCACACCATCATTGGAGCGCATTGGACATCTTAGATTTGAGTTTATTTTACGCATTTTTTACTTATTTGAGTTTTGGGTTAGTGTGGGTACGTTTTTTTCATGCAAATGTCTTTTTTTTTTAATTTTGTTAGTAGGGGTATTTTGGTAATTATGCTAATTTCGAATTTTATAAGGGTGTTGCCCTAAACCTTTTTGATTAGTTGTTGATTTATGAAAAAGAGCAAACCTTTGGTTACCTCCTTCCTCTTTCCCTCTCTCATGGTGCTTCTTCTTCTTCCTTGATCTCCTTCTTCTCTATTCTTCTTGTGCTCCTCCAACTTCTTCCAGGTATTTCATCTTCTATTATTATCCTTCTAAACTTCTGTTTTGTTTATTCCCCACGATCTAAACCTTGAGAATCGATCTAAACCCTAAACCCCCAAATTCTCAAATCCCTAATCCGAGAAACTTTCTGATTCTTCGGACTAGTGATCATCATTGATCGATTGGGTATGACCATGCAAGATCGGGAGGTTCCATCCCTCGCCAGATCCAACCTATACGCTACTTGAATCCCATACTCCATGGTTGTGATGATGGCCCGTCCCATTGCATGTTTCCTTTATGATTTTCTTAGTTTATGATGATTGATGCTAGATTTCATTATTATTATTGCTTTTATTTCCGCTAAATAATTGTGTTCATGAGCATGCATTATATTTAGGGCTGTCCTGCATCAGATGGAGTGGATTTAGAATACCTACATCAAGGTGGGCCGACGAGATGCACCGTCTTATGTGAGGCCCGTGAGCTAATCCTAACCCCATCCAAAAGTGGACATCGCCGGAATGGGGCCCATCGTGAGGTTTGTGAGAAATCCACCACATCCACCTGTTTTTCCATATCATGCTAGGACACGGGCCAGAAATGACCTAAATCCAAAACTCAATTGGACCGCACGAGAGGAAAAAGTGGGTAGGGAAATACTTGCCGTTGAAACCTCCATGGTCCATTATGATGTTTATGAGCCATCCATACCACGTGGGTCCACAGGTTGAATGACCAAGCAAATCCAAAACTCAAAGTGGGCCACACAGACTTTAACGATGGCAAGGTAATCATCCACAACTGAAGCGAGCATAGCAATACAACAATTTTATTTCATTTTACAATGGCCGTTCACATCAAACCCCAGACATAATATCGGAATTGGAATTCAAATACCATGTGTACATGCACCTCGCACAGACCTGACGTGAACCAGACCAGTCAGGAAAGAAAAGATAGCGCGGCACGAAAGTCGATCCGGTGCGTAATTATGTGAAATCCGTAACATGTATAAATGTGCTTCTGCAAAATTCATAGCACGGCACGGAAGTGGTTCCGGTGCATAAATGTGCTTACGTGGAATGTTATGTATAAATGCTCTTATGCGAAATTCATAGTGCAGCATGGAAGTGGATCCGGTGTGTAAGCGGTTGCGTGGTGGGCCGCACACCACCGTTGGTTTGGTTAACGTCACCAATTACTATAGGCCCCACCATGATTTATGGCTATATGCATCGTCCATCCATTTTATGAATCCATTTCAGGAAATGGGCTAAAAAAATAGGCAGATCCAAAGTTCTAGAGGACCACACCATAGAAAGCAACGGTGGATTAAACGCCTACCATTGAAAGGTGCTTGAGGGCCATAAAAGTTTTGCATCTATCTGGTATTTGTGTTTTCGCTTCATACAGTTTGGCGGGCAAACGAACATCATGGTGAGCCACAAGAAAGTTTCAAAAACTGGCAATGGATGAGATGACTTGATCACCACTGTCGGATGTGAAGGTACCTCTAATCTCCTCTAGACGGATGTGAAGGTACCTCTAATCTCCTCTGGACGCATGTACTAGATCAAGACTTTGAGTCTGCTAGATCATGTAGAACATAGAACATGCTAAGGGGGGTGGGTGGGGTTTGGCTTTTAGCCCTCTGACGCTTTGGTAAGATGGATGTAGGAGAGTATAGAGGTAGGTCTCCAGGTGGATTTGTGCGTACCTTAAGCTATGGGAGAGTGCCTCTATACATAAGTCATCGAAGAGTAGTTGAGGGCTACGATCATGGGCGATATGCTCATCGAGGGTGGCATGATTCTCAGGGACGTGAATTACTCCTGTAACATTCGGAGATGTGTTCGTCTTCTTCGGGTTCATCTCTGAACTTCCGCATGCCTTCATGGTGGTCGTGGCCCAAGTCGGTCTGATAGTAACATAGGTCGAGGCCAAACTTTCTATTCATTGACCATGTCAGTAGATAACCTAATTCGGATTGTCTTTGATATATCGAAAATGGCCTTCGTAAAGGTCAAGCTGTCATCACATCGGTTCTAGTCCTTGCCTCTCTTCCTGTCATGATTGACCGTCATGCAACCGATGCCAATGTATGAGCTTGAAGACCTATACTTAGGCCTCATGGGCTTGTGGGCCTTCCTCAGGACCTGATGTAAGCTCGTATTTACCCATAACATATCATTTTCCCAACTGCTTCATCCGGTGTGGTTCACTTGAACTTTGGACTTACCTTGACTATGCCATCAAAGGATCTTATAGAATGGATGGATAATGTGGATATAACACATATATCCTGCTGGCGCCCATACAACACAGTTATGATGTCCGCACAGCAGGTCACACGACTCACACCACCACACAATCTGCTTTCATGGCCTGGCCCGCCTCAGGCTCAAGGACCGAGCTCGGGCCAAAGTTTCCCGCACGTTTTCTAATCGGGCTAGCCTTGGGATTGGATCCAGGGGTTGAAAACCCTGACAGCCCGCCCGCCCATCTGGTTCGAAATTCAAAAGTCATATTTCAACTTTTAGGTAGAAGCAAAAAATGATGGGAGAAGCTATTTCACGGGGGAGGAGTTGCCAGTTGAGGTGGGCCTCACCCTGGCGTTCATCACGGTGGACCATGTAAATATCAAGGGTGGACGTCTCTCTCCAGACATTTTTCCTTTCGTGTGTCCCACCTGAATCACAAAGCATCCCGATTTTTTTGTACGTTAGCATAAAATAGAATTAC
This sequence comes from Liriodendron chinense, assembly GCA_003013855.2. Taxonomy (NCBI): domain Eukaryota; kingdom Viridiplantae; phylum Streptophyta; class Magnoliopsida; order Magnoliales; family Magnoliaceae; genus Liriodendron; species Liriodendron chinense. The sequence continues at coordinate 3,129,391 of ML058590.1, forward strand.
ACATATAATAGCCGGACTGGATCTAACATAAAAATCGTGGTGCGTCCCTTAAAGAGGTAAACGTGGTTCCCAAGAAAATTTATTCGTTATCAATTGCGTCTATCACGCTTCACGTGGGTGGATGTCCCGAGGTGGACTGGATTAGGTGACGCGATGGCCTCACCTTAGACGTGCTTCCCTTACTGTGGGGGCCCATTAAGATGTATTTATTATATATCCACACCGTCCATCCGTTTTTTCAGATCATTTTATTGTATGGACAAAAAATTAAGTCGATTGAAGTCTCAGGTGGACCAAGAGATAGGAAACAGTGGTGATTAAACAACCTACGATTAAAACTATACTATGGCCCACCATAATATTTAGGTAATTTTTATATGAATCCAACCTGTTGATAGTTTCAAATAAACCTGGATGAAAGGACAGGACAAATATCAGATTAATCCAAAACTTCTCTGGCCATTAATGTTCAATAAACCACTTCTCCTATGGTATGGGCCACCTGAGACCTGGATCTGCTTCAACGTTTGGTTCATATCATAAAATCATCTGAACAAACGGATGAACCGTGTGGATATAGAATAAATGCATTAATGTGGACCCCATTATAAGGGACGCACCATCTTTGGTGAGGCCGGGCCGAACCTAATCCACTTCTATCCCGAGGAGTTTTTTCTCTTACTTTTTCCTTCCGAACGTGCTTTCGGTGGATCTCCCTGATCTACGGAGGGGGAGCGAATTAGCCGTTACCAGGTTAACAGGTCGGTGGGTGTTACCCTAACAGTGTGGAGCCCACCTTGATGTACTTTTTGTTATATCCACGCCGTCCATCTGTTTTCCTATATCATTTTAGAACCCTATTCCAAACCTTAAGAAGATCCAAATCTCAGGTCAACCATACCACTAAAAACAGTGATGAATGATCATTAAAAACATTCTATGGACCAAAAGAGTTTTGGATCGAGCTGATATTTGTATTTTTCCCTTCATTCAGATCTTTTTGACATTATCAACGGGTTGGATGGAAAATAAACATTACCAAAACCTTACTATGGGCCCTTTGGAATTTTTAATGGTGAGGCACTCAATCACCACTGTTTACTGTGTTATGGTCCAACTAATCTACTTAATTTTTGGTAACACCTAATTCGTGCTCCATTATTGGATCTTTCAAAGCGCAAAATGGAACCGAAGTTGCAGTCCGTCTCCCTCATCCTACTCCTGCTTTCCTCCTCTCCATGGCTTGCAATCTCTCAATCAACGGTCAGATCTTTGCCGGGCTTCGCGGGACCACTCCCATTTCATTTAGAAACCGGGTAAGCTCAAAACCCAGAAGCCATCTACATTGGTTATGGTTATGGGTGTGTTATATACTTAGAATGGGATTGTTGTAGGTACATTGGAGTTGGAGAGTTGAAAGAAGACCAGCTGTTTTACTACTTTGTGGAGTCTGAGAAGAACCCAAAGGAGGACCCTCTTCTGCTGTGGCTCACAGGCGGCCCTGGCTGCTCTTCATGGGGTGGCTTTCTCTACGAAGTGGGTATGTACCGCAGGAAAAGAGGCTGGTTCCTCTCCAAGTCATTGTAGAATAAAAAGCTTATTGTTAGAGCTGAACACGAGCCAGGCTAGCTCGGTTAGCTTGCTGGATTCAGCTCAAACCAGCTCAATTTGGCTCAGTTTGAAGGTTGGTTTTGAATCAAGCCAAGCCATTTTTCCAAGCTCAAAAGGATTTTTGAGCCAAGCTCGAGTTGATCCAAGCTCAATTCAGCTTGGCTCGAAGTTCAGCTGGATCCCAGCTCGACTTGGCTCAACTGGGTTATATGAGTTTGTGAAATCAATACATCTTTTTCCAAGCTCGACCCTTGGCTCGAATTTAGCTCGAAGGCTAAGTTGAGCTGAACATGAGCCAGGGTGGTAATTGGTCGAGCCTAGGTCGAACAGGCAGAGCTTGGCTCAACTCAGCTCATGTGTAGATGTACTTATTATACAAGCTAGTGATGTGGGTGGGGCCTCTTGTGTGTTTGTCATGGCATGCAACCCACCAGAAGGGTTGCCCACCATGAAAGTGCACCATGAAAGTGCTGGTGTCTTCCAATCCCATCCCAAAATGTTTCTACTATGCCTGAGTTGACGGTTAAGGCTTGTTTGGTTGCAGAATCTAGATTCCAGAGAAAATTCAAATTCCAGTGTTGGAATCCAAAATTGTATAAACTAAATTGGAAACTCAGATTCCATCTGGAACTTGTTGTTTGATTGAAAATTGTGTAATCCGGATTCTGTTTGGTTGAAAATTGTGTAATCTAACCGTTGCTTGTGGCATGACCCACTTGGACTTCGGATCTACCTGAGAACTTGACCCCTGACATTAGTAGCCCCGCAAGATAGATGGTTGAGTTGGATGGCAAATAAACATTATAGTGGGCCCTAGGAAGGTTTTAATGGTGGACGTTCAAAAACCACTGCTTTCCTATGGTGTGGTCCACTTAAGATTTAGATCATCCTCATTTTTAGTCTAATGCCCTTAATTGAGCTCTTCAAAATGGATGGACCGTGTGGATATAAAATGCATACATCATAGATGTACAACACATACAATGAGGTGGGCACCACTGTAGGGGTATTATCGTCAATATTGAATGACGCTCACTTTCGCCTCTTTTTCCTTCCACAGAAACGACCCCCACTCCGTTTCCACTAATCTTGATTCCAACCAATTTAGGTTTCTAGATGGAATCCGATTTGGCTGGAATTTGCCTCCAAGCGCATAAGTTAAAATTGAATTTTGCTGGAATCCAAATTTTAAGCTGTAAATAGGTTTCCAGATGCCAACCAAATAGGCCCTTAGTCTAGTTGGGGTGGCAGCGGAAATGATGATTTTTATGTAACACTACCTAATTCATATGATGTTTACATCCTAGTACTTATTTATATTAACTTAGTAATAAACTACCTCATTAATCAAGTATACTGTCATGGTTATCTTCCATTAGTTTTCTCTAAATAGTGAGATTAAATATGCTTTTTTTTCTTTCATAAATGATGAAAATACTCCTATGTACAACAATAGAAAGCTTTATTTTGTAAACAACAAAATTATCCTAATACTTAAGGAGCCACCAAACTTTCTTGGATCTACCTCGTCCATCATGTATGCGGGCTTATGTTTGTCATGCCTCGAAAATTGAATACAGAGTGTACACCCTCAGATTCGAGTTATGGTTCATGACTTGTGCACAAAGTGTATTAAAAATTTTTATCCATTATTTTTCAGAGGCACATAATTAATTTTGTTCTAAGTCCACAAAAACACCCAATCACCATACACATTGTACAACCAATTCATTATTGACATTCACTCATTAAAACACGATGCATAGACTATCCATCATTCGGTCCACTCATTTGGGACATTATTAAATCATTGACCATTACTCAACTTAAAGCTATCCCAATTAACAATTTAAGAACATCTACTATATCAATCCCCAAACAGCTAGTTAACTGAAATCAACAAAATTAGTGCTAAATAACACGTGCTTGTAAATGATAACTTCATTTATTCTCTAATGCAGCAATTTCATCTTCCGATAAATAGGGCCATTCTTCCTATGGTTCACCCTCTGGTTCAGCCTCATTCTCTGAACCATCCATTGGCTCCCACAGTGATTAAATTAGGGGATGTCCAATAAATTTTCAAATTTAAGCTATTCAATCTTTATATTTATTTTTAAATTATGTCTTTAACACTCATCTATCATATGATTGTTGTAGGCCCACCAGATGATTAGATCCATCAGGCCTTGATATATTTTGGCTTTACGGATCATATGATCCAGTTTAAATTCGATCCAGGACAGCCAGATGTGCCTCAATCAACTCTACAACAAGTGATCACGCAGGGATCTAAACCTTTATTTTGTCTTTTCATCGTATTTACCTAAGGTTATTTATCGCGGATGCAGGAATCAATCTCTTGTCTCTTCCCACAACTAAAAGAGTCTCAGCCACCTAACTAAGTGGCTTATTTTGTTTATTAATTATAAATTAAATCTCTTAACCTATTTATTCAAAGTTTCACGTGGGCCAAAATTCCGAATCGTTACAATGTCCACCTTAGAATTCGAAAATCATGACCATCCTAATCTCAAGTATGATACATCCTAGGGGAAGGAAAAGTTTAGATGAAACATGTTGAATAGAGCCTTAAATCTTCAGTTTTGGGTGTCATCGATCGATCAACCGTTGTGGTCGATTGATAAAAAATACCCCAGATGAGATAGATTAGTCTTTGGATAATTTCGGATAAGTTCGGTCGACCGAACTTAGGGCTCAATCGATCGAAAGTAGCCTAGTTTTTTATGCAAACTCTCTGGACTGTTTTGGGCATATTTAATCGATTGAAAATGCCGTTGTCAAGCAATAAGCGATCGTCGATCGATCGACTGACTATTTGTGTAGTTTTGCATAAGTGCACGATTTTATTTTTAATTCCGTATATAACGCTATATAAATTGGTGTAATGCTGGATTAGGGTATGTGAGAGAGATCCTAAACGTTTTTAGAGTTTGCAAGAGAGGAGGCTAGGGTATTTCACATCTGTAAGTTTGAATTTTCATCTCTTGTAATTCATTTTCGTAGTGGATTACTGTCGCTTTGTGCCGTGGTTTTTTCCTGTAAGGTTTTCAACATAAAAACCATGTGATCTGTGTGTGCTTTGATTATGTTTGTTTATCGCTTGTCTAATTGAACTTTGTGATTGCTTCCGCGACGCCCCAACACATGGTATCAAAGCTATACGTTGGGTCTTGAGTTTAAATCTGAGACATATCGATGAATGGATCAAACATGAAGTATGAAATGGAGAAGTTCATCGGAAAAAACAACTTCGAACTATGAAAAGTGAAGATAAGAGACCTTCTAGTTCAACAAGGATTGCAACAAGCACTCCTTGAGAAAGAGAAGCGATCTACGACTATGATCGATGAAGAATAGGAAGAACTTGTTCAAAGAAAAATAACCTATATCCAATTATGTTTATCCGATGATGTTCTATACAATGCTTTTAATAAGAAGACCACCGTTGAGATTTGGATGAAATTGAACGCCTTGTATATGACGAAATCTCTTATAAATCGTTTATATCTAAAGATGCAATTTTATATCCTAAAGATGGCGGAGGGGTCAGATCTTAATGAACACATTAGGAAGTTCAATCAACTACTCTAAAAATTGACAAGCGTGGAAGCAAAGATGGATGAGGAAGATAAAGTCATAGTTTTGTTGTCGTCTCTTCAGAATCTTACGAGTATTTGATGGATACTTTGTGCTATGATAGGGACACCTTTGATATTGAGACCGTTATCTCGGCTCTTTAATCAAAACAGTTGAGAAAGAAAAATGATGGAAAAGGATTTTCTGCGGATGCACTGTTTGCGCGGGGTAGATAGGCTAACCAAGAGAAAGAGAGAAACCTCGATTTAAATCCAAGTCTAAGAGCAGAGGGAAGGTGAAGTACTGGAATTATGAAAATGTAAGGCATATGAAAAAGAATTGTTGGAATCTTAAAGCCTAGAAAGGAGATAAATTAGACGATACACTGAAGGAGGCCAATACAGCGAATCCATTGAGGAGATGGGTGGATGTGATGTATTAATCACATTTAAGTCTGGGTATCTCATTTGTTAGTGGATTTTGTATTTGAGACCATCGTTTTACATGTGTCTTCGTCAGAGTTGGTTCACCACATACAAAGAGTGTGATGGTGGTCATGTGTTTATGGGTAATAATCGCGCTATAAGGTGGTTGGTGTCGGATCTGTGCGCATCAAGATGTTTGATAGGATTGAGCGTATCCTGATGGATATACTGATAAGTTCCAGAACAACACAAGAGTTTGATATCTATGTGAGCTCTTGAAGCACTAGGGTGCAAGTTTACCATATTTGATCATGTCCTAAGAGTTTCAAAGGGGGCACTCATTGTGATGAAAGCACAGCGCATCGGTAACCTTTACACGTTGATTGGGAGTATCATATCTGATTGAGCTGCATGTCACACCTAAAAATGGCACCCATGTACGGAAACTCTGATCCCGAGTTTCTAGGTGTGAACATAGTAAAATTCTTGTCTAGAAATGCTGCATGTGGAAAGTGCTCCCACAGTGTATCCTCAATCAAATGTATATTCATTCTGTATGCAAATGAATCTAAGTAATACATTTCAACTAGCAAATCAAAAGTCAAAGCGGAGATAACTAAATAAAAAACTATAGGGCTAATATCCAAAAGGCATAATTCAATAGTGGTGTTCGCCCATATGAGAATTATATAAATCATAATAAATAAAATTGGAAGGGAATATACAACTATCAAATGGATGAAATTATAAGACTATTGGAGTGCCCTGAACGCACCACCATCTGGTCCTATTCTTGAGTCATCTATATATGTCAAATAGAATGTGTCAAATGACAACATAGGAAAAAATGTCTCCAATTATAGTCAGAATATTTTCATTGTAAGCAGGTTCACGACAAATACATATTTTTACAAGTATTACTATTAAGCATGTTAACTTCTAATGCACAAATATTAAACAAATTATACATATTATCCACATAAGCATGCGTACGGTACTGATAGCATAACAAACATGATCAATTTTCTAAACTAGTTGATTAAATGCATGGAATCACGACCTACGTCAGTGTCACTATAAATTTTTTTGTATCATATCAGTCAACGAACTCACTGTGATGTATTTTGAATATGGTGCAATAAGTCCCGATAATCTCAACCTTGTACTGAAAACATATATTATTGGTATGATCTGCCTTTGCAAAAAAAAAATTAACTGCCTATTCACGTATTAACTTGAAACTTGCCCACTCCTTTGATGTATTATATTCTACTTCTAATAAATTTCAATCCGTGTTCTCCCCCACTTGAAACTTTGCCTGAGTTGACTTGATGGGAGTTCAAGCCGGGTCACTAAAACGTGAGCATGACTCAGTCCCCCAATTGACAAGACTCATCGAGTCAGCTCACTGAATTCAAACTGAGTCACTCACCTGGTCAATTGTTTTTTTTATTTTAATGAAAGCTAAAGAGACGGGGAGTTTTGAACTCACAAGCTTCACCAAGCATGAGATGTACCTTCTTTTTAATTTAAACTGCTATTTTAGTGGGTATTACTTTAATATTTTAATTTCATTATTACATACGTTCGATTCCTTGAGTTAAACCGAACTGGCAGGACTTGGAGCAGGGTCAGGTTCTCACATTTTTTTCTGAACCATGCCATACATATTACCTTCATAGGTCCTTTGCAATTTGAGAAGTCTAAATATAATGGGACTATACCAAAGTTGGTGTTGAGACCACATGCATGGACTAAGGTACAAAATTTCAAGTGCCCTTTTCAAATTTTCTTCTTTTCAGGTGCGTTTGGTTGCAGCAAATATCATGATGCTTCTTGAATAATCAGCCTAATTGGTGTATAAGGTTGTGATATTTCATGAAATTTGATGCAACAAACAATCCATTTATATATTATTTGCTTTTTTATTTAATAAATGTGGTGAATTTTCAGGTCGCAAGCATTATCTTTCTTGATTCACCGGTTTGGACTGGGTTTTCATATTCAAGAGGCTCGAAAGATGAGGAGACTGGAGACATAAAATCATCTCAAGAAGTCTATGAGTTTTTAAGGAAGGTGGGATAACTTCAAATCTGTACTAAAATGTACAGAGCATCCATGTTTCACAGGAAATTCCTACGTGTGGGGGCTATGGTTGGATTATCCAGACCATTGAGCTTTGGCTTCATCGTGGGTGGACCACACCCAAGAAATATCCGAAATAAAACAGCTCTAAATCTTTAGATTTTTGCTTTCAAACACATGGTTAAAAACAACTTCACCAACGGTCTATATTCAATGGAAAAAAGGAAAAAATATTGGATGGCTTGGGGACACAATGCATCCATGATGAGGGCCAGCAAGTTCCATGGCTTGGATAACTCAACCATGTCATAAGATGGGGAGAAACCACATTGGTTGTCTCTCTCCAAAATCAGGACATTTCATTCAGCAGGTGGATTACGGTACATGAAACAAATGGATGGAATGATAGAACTCGTTTTAATCATCCATCTACTTCATACAGTGTGGCCCGCTGATTAGTTGACCAGCCAGATTTTTGGTCGATAAGGAAAGGACGTGGTTGGGCTGGTGACCCCAACACCAGCCAACTTGCTGGTGTCAAAGGTCCGTGGGCTCCACCATAACGTAAGTGTTTTATCCCTGCTGTCCATCCATTTTGTCAGCTCATTTAGGGTATGAGCGCAAAAACGTCAAGCAGATCTAAAGCTCAACTAAACCACATCACATAAAACAGTTGTGAGAATGATATCCACCATTGAATTCTTCTCAAAGCTCACAGTGATGTTTATTTGTCATCCAACATATTCGTAAGGTCACACAAACTTGGGATCCAGCCCATGGCTCAATGAAAGACAGTGCATTTCAACTAGAGCAGTACAAGCGCCGAACCGAGTCGAGCTTGGTGCAACTCGGCTTGGTTCAGCCAGCAGCTTACCCCAGCTCGAGTTTGGCTTGGCTTGGTCTTTGAGCCTGGCTTGCATGCTTGGCTCGATTTGGTCAGCAGCTCAGGCAGCTCGAGTCGAGCTTGAGCTTTCGAGTTGAGTTTAGGTCTGCAAGGGTGAAAAAAAAAAAAAAAAAAAAAAAAAAAAAAAGAACTTGAGGCAATTCTTTTTTTCTTTTTTTTTTTAGGAAGCTCGAATTCGATCAAGATATATATATATATATATATATGCTGAGTCGACCCAAGTTGAACTAACTCGAACCAATCCAGTTGAGTCGAGCTCGGTTCAATTCAAACGTAGCTTTTGAACCAAGTCAAATCGAGCTTATTCGAGCCGAGTCAAGTGAGTTAACTAGCTAGCTTGGCTTGTGTTCAACTCTAATTTCAACATTAAGGTTGTGGGTTAGAGTGCCCACGTGAGCTGTGTGCATGGATGTTCAAAAAATAATAATAATAATAATAATAAATAAATAAAAAGAAAAAGAAAATTAAAGAAAAAAAAGAAAAAACAGAGAAAAAGAAAAAGGTCTCCCTAACAAGAAGAAGGAAAAACACAAATATCAGGTCCACTTGGATGAAGGGAAAAGACAAATGTCAATGGGCTTAGAACTTTCCAATGGTAAGTGTTCAATCCCCAGTGTTTCCTATTATATGGTTTGCTTGAGCTCTAAAACTGCCTATTTTTGTTCGTGCCTTAAAATGAACTGACAAAATTGATAGACAGCCTGAATAAAGCACATACATCATGGTGGAGCCACAGGCTTTGACTCCAGCTAACGGTTGGTGTTGGGGTCACCAGCCAAACCGCGTCCAGAGGGAAAATATGTTCAGTGTGGCCCACCTGATCGACAAATCAATGTTGACGCGCATGGATTTTCCGATCATTGGTGTAGATTGTCCATCTCGTGGAAGCTGCTCTTAATAAGTCACCTACTACAAATTGATGGTCCAGAGAAGTTATTATGAGAAAAAATACAAAATCATTGAACTAGATAGCCCATTTAGTGGGACCCTGATGCAATTACTTACATGTCTCCAAAATTATTTTGATAGGAAGATTCTAACCATCCAATCAATGTCCTGGAAAACGGATGGTTAAGCCAACTAGTTGAATGGTTAGGATCATCTTTCTTGGTACGGTAGCAAAATACAATGATTTTACACCACAATACAATGCAACTAGTTGTATAGTGTCATTTCTGTACTTTTTATAATTACTTTTTTTTTCTTTATTCTAATATATGCAGTGGTTGATGGGTCACTCTCAATTTCTCTCAAATCCGCTCTACCTCTCTGGGGATTCATACTCTGGCATAACTATACCAGTCATCGCTCAAGAAATAGCAAATGGTAATCCATCTCACACCTAGCAGACATGTACGGCCATCCAGACCGTTCAATTTGTGGGGTTCATTATTGATGCAGCAGTATATCTAAAATCACACCAACCGAGAAATCATAAGCATTCAATTGGTGGCTATCAAATGAATGCTTAAAGATAAAACAGTTGGCGGTCCAAATTCAAAGGCCAAAGTCAAATTAGGTACTATCATCTTCTCACTGTAATTTTTGGGTTATGCTCCATCCACAGTTGGTCATATATTTGGACGGTCTGGATGGAGATATAACTATGTCATGTGTACATTTACGAATCACGACTACTTTTTAAATGGTGCTAAACTACAAAGAAGTCTAGCCCTCAGAAACAGACGAGCATGATTTCGTAAATGTTGTGACATGATTTGATGATCCAAACCGTTCATCTGATCAGATACACAACATATCGGTCAAGAAAATTGTCCATATCGGTTAGTCTATATGGAAAAATGATCAGGCTATCGAAGTCGTCTGATTAAGGGCACAAGATGCATAATGGTAAAAATGGTCTCACTGTTGTTTTTTTTTTTTTTTTTTTACACACCCACCCATGTCACATGGCCACTCCATCCCTGATCTTAGTGTTGAAATAGAGACTGGCTATCCCGATTTCTATACAACTTTGATGATTAGGTATTGTCCTAGCAATCCCATGACTTCTGGTAGGAATTCTATCTTTTAAGCCTGAATTGTGACAGAACACCAGATTCTACGGTGGCATGGGAAGGGCCCCTATTGAAGCGAAGATCTTTCCTAAAACTTTTAAAATGGGGGGACAATCTGTCGTAATCGTACAAGACTTTGCCAAGGGATTTGACGATGATGCATCGAGGCCAAACGGATGTAATCAAAATCCCAATGAGATTTCTAACGTGGAGCCTACAAGTATTGAGGGTGATCACGTGGCTGATGAGAACTTGAAATTTAGATTGCTTTGTGAACCTCAAGAGGATGAGGTACATTACATGTTAGAGGATAGGGAGCCTTCCCCTGTTGAGGAACTTCTTTTGTCTGTTCAAAAAGAATCTGATGGGTCAGGAGAGGCCTATGAGTTAGACGGTATGGAAAAGGACGTACAACCCTTCAACATCTCAACGATTGTCAAGGACACAAAGAGGTGGAGGAGAGCTCTATATTGTTTGTGCAGGGCAAAAAAAGAAGAACCTGTGAACATCTAGGAAGATGTGAAGTCTAGTATAACAGGATTCGAGGCATTTGTACTATCTAAAATTCCTAACGACTCATCCCTAATATAGGAGATTACTATACCTCAGGTTGCGATTATTTATGTTGGCGTCAAGAAGTCGGCGAAGCCTGCTATAGCATACCAGAGAGAAGCTAAGGACGTAAATCACAAGCCAAGTTTTTTGCTGACCTCGCACAGTACGTCGTGGCCTCAGATATTTAAGAGAAACTCGAGGATGAGTTTTTTTTTCAAGTGGGAGAGTCTAATATAGAGGAGGAAAACCCTTGATGAAGGGCATGGATCAAGCACGTTCTTATCACAAATGGACCAGAAAAAGATTAAGGAAAAAAAGGCAGAAATTAAACTACTTTAGGGTTCCTGATGGATTCCTGACGGATTACCGATGAATCTAGGCCGTTAGGCATTTCAATCAGTCGACAAATTGTATCGACAAGTCGAAAATTCTCTCAAAAATTTGGATAGTTTTGGACCAATTTGGATTGGTGGACCTTCAACTTCTACCGGTTGACAACTCGAGTCGACAGGTCGACAGGTTTCACAGATTTGCGTGATTTTTCGGATTTCTTTCCTATTTTAATTAGGACTCTTTCTATTTTGGTAATTAGGATTTGCTTTACATAATTAGGGTTTGTTTAGGCCATTTAAACTCGTTTAAGCTCATTGTTATTCAGTCTCTTTTATTAATCAATTAATTTCGATTTATTTTGAATTTCTTCTCGTGGATTTGAGAAACCTATTGTGGATTTGAGGAAGACCTATTGAGGAGTCCAGGGAGCTTCGTGGATTCAAAGTATTTATCCAGTGAGGAAAATGGCGATCGACCTTACCACGTCTCTCCCTACGTCAACCATTCAAATCAGTGGATGTCATTATGTATGGATTTTATATCTAGAATCACACTAGTTAAGCAATCCTAACCATCCAATCAACAGGCTATCAAATGGTTGGTTAAAATTAAAATAGTGATTGGTCCATCTTATTTACTACCTTATTTGACTATGCCAAATTTAATAACTAGTAAGCCAACATGTGGCCACCACTTTATGAAAGATTGGGAGGAGATCCTTATAGTCGATGTGATCTACATAAGATCGTGAAGAGTAAGAAAAATTATTGCCATGAGGCATATGTCAACACATCTAAGTAGAATATATCTTATCACAAGATTACATGGCAAAACAAGAGAGGTTATAGACTTTGTGATGGCCTAGAGAGTAAGTTCAAGGTTACTATTTTAGTTAGTAGTGACTCTTCTCACAACACATGGCATAAGTCAAGTATCCGAATGAAAGAGATTCATTCCGGATAGGGAGAAATTGCCGTTCGAAGTGCTAATTGTAAAACGACCATAACTTTTGATCTAGGTATCATTACGGGACGCATGGCCTATAATTTTTTACTGGAACAAGCCATCTAAGGACAACCAACTTGCATAAGGAGGTTGCGTCGCTCTGTTTCATGAGCAAACAACTCTTTCTTATTTAAAACCACAATTTATATATATATATATATATATATATATATATATATATATATATATATATATATATATATATATATATATATATATATATATTATTTTTAGTTAGTTTTAGATTGTACGTATCTCTTTTATCTTAGAGTTTTAGTATGTGATGCTTTCTTAAGATTTTCCTTTTATCATGCCAGGAATCATCTAAAAATTTAAATTATGACTTTTTTTTATTTTTAGTAAATTTTATTATTTCTGTTAAGTTTCAATTAGACGCATTAGGACTCTTAATTAGGGTTTTCTTTTCTTTGTAAGTGATACAATCGAGAGTTTGAGGATTATTATTGATAAATTAAAATTTTAAATTTCCTTTTATTTCTTATGGATTCAAGGTTTTGCATACTTGAGGTAGACGATGATCTCCCTCATCACACTTTTCCCTGTGTTACTATTTTAGCCGATTATAAATACATTTATATTATTAATTTTATCACCTTTAACTCAACTTATTTCTTTTCCGTTATATTGTCTTAATATTTAACAAGCTATCATGCACCTATTGATGTTCCTTTCTCCAAAGGCAAAAATAATTCATTAGAAGGACAAAACCTCCTCTTTGTCAATTACTTGATCTTTCCTGATTAGTGGTTGGATAAATATTAATTGATCTATTTGATTTCTGTTATCATTCCATTTGATTTGAGCAGCATTTGGCTTTAGCACGCCTGGCATGTACACATTGCACACATCACACGAACCATTGAATTTGTGGCAAACACATCTCAATGCAATTTTTAGGTTATTCTCCTTGGGGGAGATTTGGATGGTTTGGACTCTTTGTATCATAGGAGTTCAGCCAAGTTTGAAACCACACGCACGTGTGCAATTAATGCTTCCAAGACTATCACCACCACCAATATTCATATACCATATCTCTAACAAATCAGGTTAGTATGATCATTAGGTAGGCCAAACAAGAAGAAAAATGTCCAATCAAGGGACTTTAACACTCCAACAAGAAACAAATAAATGGTTGAGAGACAGATCAACTGTTGAAACTCTTTCTACTAGTGTGGCCCATATTTTTGTTTAATTACCTTCTCAAGTTTGCATTGCACGACAGGTATTGAAGCTGGACATGAACCAATACTCAATCTCAAGGTATTGGATATCCACTAAATTCTTTTTATTTTTCAACCAGAGAACTCCAAACCACTTATCAGATGGGTCCCACGCTGTACATTTCTTAGCTCTGGAATCAGGCTGTCTGGTCCTTAAATGGGCCACACATATACTAAAAAATTGATGGACGCCTAGCATTTCTCTTCCAACTGATCAGCTTGATCCAAACTGTTTATCTAGTTAGTGATCGCATAGCTATATCAAGTCTGTACACAAAAACAGTCCTAGCCATTCGATCAGTGGACCCATTTAACATGCATGATCTTGACTATCCATCTTGTAAGCTAGATGGTTAGATTTGGCCAATCTTTCATCGAAGACCCATGAACTGTGTGCTGGACCCAACGGACAGTAGTCCAGATACATGGCATTGTGTTCCAATGCAAACAGGAGCTCAATAACTTACACTGTAGCACTCCAGCCTACAGTGCTCTTGAAAATGATAACAATATGTCACGCAAGTGAATCGGGGACTCTTGAGTAGTACATGTGCACCAGATCCAACTCGTTCATTTGGTGGGTCCCAACATACAGATGTCCCTACACAAATGTACACTAGTCGGCATCTGCGAGACCGGAGTCCTCTGCAACACCTGTACTAGAAAGAGCGACCAAGGGATGTCGGCCTACCATGACGAGTGACGTGACATCCATTCAGTCCATGAATAGAGACACCTCACCTAATTGGGCCAGGCTATAAGAGAAAGTGAGGATCGGATGCCCACCCTAAAAACCTCCCTGGGAGGCTGTTGTTTATATAACATCCACTCACTCAATCAGGTGAGCTCTGTGTTGATGACTAGAGATCCCAAAATCAACCTGATTCAAAATTCAGGTAGTTAAGCTGGTGGATTTATAGGTTGATGACTAGAGATCCCAAAATCAACCTGATTCAAAATTCAGGTAGGCAACAACTGATGGATTTATAGATTTTGAGGAGTGATCATTTTATATCGTTGTCGTGTTGTAGCCTATAAGTGCTAGCTTGGTTAACTGGCTCAGCTCAGCTTTGATAAGCTTGACTTGGCTTGACTCGAAAGTTGGTTCAGGCTGAGCCAAGTTGATTTTTTTAACTCGACAAAATTTCGAGCTAAGCTCAAGTTGAGCTCAAAGCTCGGCCTGAACTCGACTCAACTCGAGTTATAACTTAATAATGTATATAACTTAATTAATATATTATATTTTATATTACATATAATATAAAAACAAGGGTCCACCTGTATAAAAACTAAAAGGAAAACCGCAACCTCAACTTAACATTGAAAGATCTAACTCAAACTTGGATAAAAAAAAAAAACTTGAGCTTGAATTTGGCTTGAATTTAACTCGAGTTGGCCCGTGCTGCTGACTAAACTAAGTCGAGTTGAATTTGAGCTAGAGTAGGCTACTGGTCGAATCGAACAGAGCTATGCCAAGCTCAACTTAGTTGGCTTGTGTACAACTCTACCTACCAGCATTTCTGATCAGGTTGATGTATTTTATGTACGGTCATGATTCTGATGTGGCACAACTGATGGAGGGATTAGATGACATATAACTATTGCGGTGGGACTCAAAGGGTGTTGCACGCACGGATTAGATGTCATATAACTATCATGTGGGACCCAAAGGGTGTTGCACGCACTTCCTACAATGGGTATTGTAGAGGATTCCGGTGGTGGGTGTGGAATCGACGTATTGTGGGCCTAGGCATCGGCATTGTGGGCCTGGCTGGTTTGTTTGACTCGGTTCGACCTGAATTGAACGAGAGATGTGCTATAAAAACTGTTGGGACCAGGTTAATCCGGCATGAGCTGGTTTAGACCATTCAATACTAAAGGAGATCCACAAGGTGTGACGGTGGCCATCATCATCGCCCACCAAATTTGAACCGTTGAATTGACACTTTTTTTTTTTTTGGGACCACCTCCTACTCTGGTCAACCACCAGTTCTCTAAATCATCAATCCATATGATGGCTGTAATTTTCTGCGGTTGAAAATGGTTGCAGGGTTATCTGCTTGGAAATCCGGCAACAGACGATAGATTGGAGTTGTGGTCGAAGGTACCATATGCACATGGGATGGGACTTTTATCGGACGAACTCTATGAGGTGATTCAGCTCTTTAGACCCCTTTTTATTCACGTGAAATGTTAATTAAGGTCTTTTATCAGACTTTTTTTTTTTTTTTTTAATGACACTACAATGTTAGCCACCCCACGTTGGGAATCGATACTAAGACCTCAGTGTTGAAATAAGGTTTTCTTCACTCCGTCTACTCCTCCAGTTTTTCATATATAGCTAAAAAATAGTTTATGATTGTAAATTAAGACAAAGCTGTTATAGTCAACTACTAAATAGAGTGGCCTTTTTGAGCTGGGTGCACATAACGGCAGAGTGCCGCTTTGGACTGTTTGAATTTCATACATACACCATGGACAACACAATAAACCAACACTACCCACGTTATTGGTGGAACATCCGCTGCCCTTTTCTCTCCTCTTTATTACAAAAATAATTGCAATTCAGTTTGATAGTGCATCCAAACCGGAATTTGGAAGCAAAACCAAAACAAATTGTGTCCTATTGTATTATTTTCAGTCAGCCATGAAGAATTGTGAAGGAGAATATACAAGTAAACACAATCCCAAGTGTGCAAAGGATCTTGAGGCAGTGGATGAGGTGAGGGGAATCACTATATTTGTTTTCCTTTTTCTCTTTTCTTCATTTCAATTTTGTGGGTAATGGAGTTGATGATTTTGCATATGCAGTGCATTTCGGGAGTAAATGAATACCACATCTTGGAGCCATTGTGCCCCCTGCATCCCGAAAGCCGAAATGGATGGGGGGAGACAGAAGATCTCTTGAGAATTCTAGAGACTTCATCCCATCTCCCCTTCCTGGTCTGGAGTGCTGGGTAATCTCTCTCTCTCTCTCTCTCTCTCTCTCTCTCTCTATGTTGTTTGTTTGTTTTTGTATGTGTGCCCATCATGTAGGGCCAACCTTTGATGTAGACCATTCGTTATGTTGGGCCCACCTTGGCCCTGTCTTCAATGTCAACCATCCATCGTGTGGGGCCTACCTTCAATGTGGACCATCCACCTTGTGAGGCCCACTTTCAATGGGGGCTATCCATCTGTGCTATCCATCTGTAGGTCCTACCTTGGATGTAGGCCATCCATCATGTGTGGCCCACCTTTAATGTGGACTTTCCATCATGTGGGCCCAACTTTAAAGTGGGCCATCCATTATATATATATATGTGTGTGTGTGTGTGTGTGTGTGTCGTCACCAAATAAGTTAAATCTGTACGTTCAATTTTCACCTTCCCAGTTTTCGTTTTTTTAGCTATCCCATGTTACTTTTTTAGTACCGGAAATGTTGACAATATACACTACCTTATGAATGGCGTACAAATCTCTAACATGCATTTTATTTAATGATGGGAGCTATCGAAATTTCGAGCCCTCAACAAACTCAAATCAACCCTAAGTAATAGAAATTCAGATCCAATATCACCATGCTTTGCAAAAGCATGTTCAACGAAAATAGAACAATCGAATAAACAATGACCAATCAAATCAATCACACTAATATAAAATATTGAACATGAAAAAATCTTACGGGAAAAAACCATACAAAGTGAAAGAAATCCACTATAATCAAAGCCTTAGAGAATATTACACAACTCATCTTCTCTAATTATAGATGAAACCTAAATCTCTCCTTGTAATGAACACCTCTAAAAAAACCCTAGATCCCTTAAGAAAATCATTTTTCAAGCCCTTACAAGTGTAAAAACCTTCTCCCTTAGCAAAACCCTTGCCCCTTGAGAGAAAGCACTTGTATTATGGAGAGAAACCCTTGTCTCTAAGAGAAAACCCTCATTTCTATCTCACCAAGCTTTAATCGCAACGAGGCTTAAATACCCCTTACATAAAGCCACATAAACCGTCGAGATATCAACAGAGATTCTTAGTCAACTGAAACAATCCGTGGTCGACCGAGATTAGGGCCACAAATGGGTCATCGAACTCGATGGGGTACGCAAACCCAACCCATTTAGACAAGACCCATTTGTTAAATGGTACGGGTCTGGGTCCAAGAACAGACCCAGTTGCTAAATGGGTCTAGGTCTGGTTTCCTTTATATCAGGCCTGACCTGAACCCATTTAGTAAGTGAGTGGGCTTGGTCCATGTTTCAAGGAGCCCATCTAGCCCTAGATCCATACAAACCTGATTTTAAGCCTTGTAAAAATGCTTACATGCTAGATCCAAACCCAGACCCATTAGACCCAACCCATTTATAAATGGGTCTGGGTGGATCTCCCTCTACCAGACCCAAACCCAGACCCAGATCCATTTATAAATGAGTCTGATGGGTTGACCCAAACTTGACCTTGACCCGCCCATTTAGTAAAAGGGTCTGGGATTAAAATTTGGACCCAGACCCATTTAGTAAATGGGCGGGTCTAGTTTTGGCTTAACCCGCCTCAAACCCGACCATTTACAGACCTAACTGAGATTATCACAATGTTCTTCAGCTGACCCACAAATTTCTCGATCAACTAAACTGTACTTGCAGCAGATTAAAGGCAGATTCCAAGGCATCTTGCACAACAAGAACAAGCAGGGCATGGTAGTGTGAGGTGGGCCCATATATATATATATATATATATATATATATATATATATATATATATATATATATATATAAAGGCTTGTGTGTGTCCGTGCATGTGTCATTAAAAGTTTGTGCTACACATCTTCAAGCAGCTTTTGTAAATTTTCTTCCTAAAATGTTTAATGACCCTGCGTCCAGGACATTAATGTGGAAAGATTGAAGAAGAAGAGAAACAAAAAGAGCTTTTCATGATTTAGTTTTATTCATAGAGTTTATCATTGATAATTTCATAAAATTAGAAGTTAGGGTTTTCCCCTCTTCTCTATTATTTATAATAAAAATAATGACAAAAGTATTTGGTAGTCAGAAGAACCACACACTACAGGGGTGGGGCATCCGGGTGGGGAACAATGTTGGGGCGGGGAATGGCGTCAAGCAAGGGCAGGGCATTAGGGCAGCAGGCGGCAGCGATAGCATTGTAGAGGGTTCACGGATAGGTTCGTGGCATTTTTGGTGGAGAGTGACAGAGATGAGATCCGACCAGTGATGGTGATGGTGTCAATGGGTGGTATTAGTGCACTTATTTATGGCATACAAATTCACCTCATTTGTTAATCACATGCGTCAATATGTCGTAATGTCGGTTGAGCCTTGAAAAAATGAAGACCAAAGATTTAAGTGGACAAGAAACATCAAGGAAGAAAATTCAAGTAAATTAGAGGTGCCTTGGTCACATATGGTTGATTATGATGTATTTACTTATCTTGGAGCTTGAGGATGTTGTTCAATTTGAATTAAGCCGTACATTCAGCTTTGGCACGCCTACACTAACCACACGACCGAATTTGAAATCAAGAGGCAACAAATATGATAACTAACCATCTGATTTTACCATTCCAATTTGTATCACTCTTTTACTTTTAACCATCCATTTGATAGCCATTACTTGGATGGTTAGGATCTCTTGATCATTTTGGTCTTACAGATATGTGCTGATTACAAAGTGCACAGCAATTTGGATGGTCAGGATAGATGTTCCTGAGTGCCACACATGCGGAGGAAATCATATAGTAACTAACCCTTGATTTTGCACAGGAATATCGGTTTTTGCTCTCCTATTACTGGGCAGATTCTCCCAGTGTCAGAAAGGCTCTCCATATACGAAAGGTACATCCTCCTTGCCACTAGATAATTTTGGCTAACAAAATTATGATCTGGACCATTAGATAGAATGTACGATCGATCAGGTGCATACTAGACCGTCCAATTAATAAGATCTGATTGGACACGATTCAGACAGCCAAATCAATGGCAAACAATACGACGATGATGATGATTGAAAATTGGGTTGGATTGGACCACAGGCCCATCCTACATGCAAAGTACTGCATGAAGCCCAGTGCTCTATAATTCATGCTGGGCCCAAAACTGCGGGTATAAAATTCAGGCCAAAGACCATCTAAAGGCATGGCCGTAGATTAAGTGGGCCAGGCTGATGATGAATCATGATGGATAATTGTAAGACTTACAATATTTGTGGTGACGAAAAGGGAACAATAGGAACGTGGGAAAGGTGCAACTATGGCCTACGTTACATCAAGGACGTTAAAAGTACCATAGGATATCATCTCAACCTGACTACCAGAGGCTACCGGGCTCTAATATACAGGTGATCTTTTGGTCCATTTCTCTTCTCAATCTCTTCTACCAACCATTAATGTGAATCTGTTTTTTTTTTTTTTTTTTTTTTTTTTTTTTTAATTCGGTATCTCAATGCAGTGGTGATCATGACTTACTTATACCACTCGTCAGCACACAAGCGTGGATGAGATCACTCAATTTCACCATAGTTGATGATTGGAGACAATGGACCATTGCTGGTCAGGTTGCCGGGTGAGGCCCATTTTTTTTTTGGTTCTTTTAATTAATTTGTCAATTTGAATCACATTCGTTTAGTAATTGAGAGAATTGGGTCTGGGAAAGATCCGGATCCGTTTCTCCTTTGGGCCTACAGGCAGGCATGAGTTGGCCAGGGAAATTGGTACAGCTGGCAGGGGCTTTGTGGCCCCACCGTGATGTATGAGTTTTATCTACGCTGCTCATTCATTTTTCTGAATCAGTTTAGGACATGCATCAAAAAATGAGGCAGATCCAAGGCTCAAGTGGACGACACATTGGGGATTGAATGCCTACCATTAAAAACATCTTGGGGGCTACAGAAGTTTTGAATGAAGCTGAAATTTGTTTTTTTTTTCTCTTCATCCAGATCTATGTGACCTTATTAACAGGTTGGATGGTAAAGAACGTAGGAAGGTTTCGATGGTGGCGTCATTATCACCGTTGCTTACTGTGGTGTGGTCCACTTGATCCTTGGATCTATCTCATTTTTGGGCTCATTCACTCAAATGATCTGGAAAAATGGATGAATGGCGTGGATAAAACCCATACTTCATGGTGGGTCCCACAGATCCCCTGCTTCGTTGGCCACCGTCCTAAAAGCATAATCCTGGTCCATGAAAGCCATCCATTCAAGCCCTGGCCTGGTATAAGAGGCCCGATTCCAACGCCCGTTGTTGAGTTCTGGTCCAATGTACTCTTGGGCTGGGCTGGCCCCTAGTCTAATCTATTGTATCTAAATATTTCGACCGTTCGATGTCACAGATACACGAGGACATATTCCAACAACTTGACATTTGCGACTGTAAAGGCAAGAAATTCCTCTTCTTTGATTCTTTGATGCAAGTTTATGCATGAACATACCGAAGCCTGTCTGATCTGGTGTGGCCCCTTACTGTTTTGGATGCAGGGAGCGGGCCACACAGCTGCTGAGTACAAGTCCGAGGAATGCTTTCCATTGTTCCAACGGTGGATTTCCCATAATCCTCTATGATTACCACTCAAAGTTCAAATCGACATGTTTCAACGTGAAGACTCATCGTGGCCGCTGATCAAGTGAAGCAACTATCTGGGCCCACGAAATATTAATAATCTGAAAATACAAACTCCAAAAAAATATATATCATTTCCGAACTTAGAATAAGTGGCAGTAAACTCTGATTATATTCCTTTGTAGGGTCTACATGATGGTTCAAACTCGCCCATCAAATCAACGGTTTGGATCACTCAATCATGGGTCCCCCACCTGTACGTCGAGGCTAACTTGGTCCAACAGAAACAGTAACAATGACGAGGTAAATTGAGAAGGAATTGTAGGATCCTCCTCCTTCAATACACTCTAGGCTTTCAGTTTCCACATGTGGGGCCCACTGTCTCAGGTGGACCACACCACAGGAAAATATTTCAACTCTGGAAGTTCAATCCTCATGTTTTCGGCCCACTTGAGTCTTGGATCCAGCTCATTTTTTTTCTCATGTCCTGAAATGGTCTTACAAAACGGATGGACCGGGTGGATTTCTCACAAACATCATGGGTGGGCCCCACCTAGTTTCCCAGCGCAGGAAGTTCTTTCGCAGGAAATCCACGTCCGATATGTTCGGGTGTTTAGTTGGTCTTCGTGGAGCCATGTTGGCGTGATCCAGACCGTTGATTGTAGTGCTTCCCACGTTGGATGACACATTCACAAGCAATGTCACTAAAGTGGCCAATAATATATGATTGAAAAGAGCACAAAGATGGAGTTTACTCGAATGCATCCTGCTATCACGTGTGCGGTGGGCCCTGCGTGTCGGTGCCAAATAGGGCTGTCAATGGGGAAGTGGATTCGGTGAGGTCCTGACCGTGGGGCCCACCTTGATATATGTGTTGTATATCCACGCTGCCCATCCGTTTTGCCAACTCCTTTTTAGGGAAGGAACCCAAAAATGAAGCAGATCCAGATCTCAGGTGGACCACACCACAAGAAATAGTGCTAATTGACCATTAAAAACTTCTTGTGTGTCTAAAAGGTTTGGATCAAGCTGATATTTGTGTTTTCATTTCATCCAGTTTCTGTGACCTTATCAACAGGATGGATCACAAATATGGGACCTAGGAAGTTTTTAATAGTGGGCATTCAATGACCACTGTTTCATGTGGTGTGATCCACTTGAGATTTGGGTCTGCTTCATTTTTGGGGTTATGCCCCTAACATGAGATGGGATAATGGATGCATGGCGTGGATATACAACACCTCAGGTAAAAGTGGGGATTGAACGCCTAACATAGAAAACTTGTTGGGGCGCACAAAAGTTTTGGATCCAGCTGATATTTGTGTTTTCCCTTTATCTGTGATGTTATGAAAAGGTTAGATGTCAAATAAATATCACTATGGGCCCCACAAAAGTTTCTGAAGCAGATGTAAATGCCGTGAGGTCAATCACTAGGGTTGTAAATGGGTCATAGACCTAATGGGGTACCCAGACCCGTCCCAGATCTGACCCATTTTCTTGGACCCAATTACTAATCGGGTCTAGATCTGGTTTCTTTTATATTAGACCCAACCCGAACCCATTTAGTAAATGGGCAGGTTTAGTCTATGTTGCAAGGGACCCATCCCGGCTCGGACCCATCCAAGCCTAGTTTTAAACCTAGTAAAAATACTTGCATACTAGATCCAGACCTAGACCTAGACCCAGACCCATTGGACCCGACTCATTTATAAATGGGTCTAGGTGGATCTCCCTCTACCAGACCCATACCCATTTATAAATGGGTCTGATGGGGTTGACTCAAACTCGACCTAAACTTGCCTATTTAGTAAAAGGACCTAGGTAAAAAATTTGGACCTAGGTAAATGGACAGGTCTGGATTTGGTTAAACCTACACCAAACTCGACCATTTATAGCCCTATCGATCACTGTCTTCCTCACGGTATAACTACTCCAAATCTATAGAGCTTCCGGGACTCTCAACGGAACTTCCTCAAATCCACGAGGGGATCACTACAAGAAATTCCATTTTTACCGACGAATGATTTCGTCGGGAATCAGTAAAATTTCGTCGGAAAATCTTTTTCCCGACGAAATTTTTCGCGGCTAACATCGTCGCAGAAAGGTCGTCGGTAAAGGTTTTTACCGACGAAACAAATTTTCGTAGGTAATAATAAAACCATTACCGACGAAAAAATTCGTCGGGAAAACATATGAATTTTTGTCGGAAATAAAAATGATACGTCGGTGAAAAAACTTTTACCGACGAAAACGTTCGTCGGTAAATGTTTTCCCGATGAAATATTTCGTTGGTAAAACCTTTCCGGGTCTATCACCGACGAAATATTTCGTCGGCAAAAATTTTCCGGGTTTATCACCAACGAAATATTTCGTCGGTAAAACTTTTCCTCTTTTATTGCCGACGAAAAATTTCGTCGGTAAAAAACTTTTTTATTTTTTTACCTACGAACAATTCCGTCGGTAATATTATTTCCTGTCCCGGTTTCATTTGTTTTCAAAATTCAGGAAAATTCCTGATATACACCTGTAAAGAAACCTATACATTTTTCTCCTATTCATATCCACATACATACGAATAAACAGAAACTACACCATCTATACACAAATAATCCATTCCATATCCACAAACAAACAATATTCATCAACACACAAATACATATAAGTTAAAAGTCGTATAGTAAAAAAAATAATCAGGAAGATGAAGGCGGAGGTGGCGGGGCATCGACGCCAAGGCGTGCAGCGAGAGCCTGAAACATCTCCTGCATCCGTCGCTCATGCTCCTACCGCTCCTGCCGTAACTCCTCGATCCTCCTCTCCTGCTCTTCCTGTCGCCTCTCCTCCTCCTTCCGTCGCCTCTCCTCCTCCTCCTCCCTACGCCTCTGCTGCTCTCTCTGCCTCTCCAGCTGCTCTCGAATCTCATCGACGACGACCCGTAGCTGCTGAACCTCTCTCTCTGCGATATCAGCTCGGCGTTGAGCGCTCTCACCAGCTACGGATCGGCTGGAGCCAGCTCTAGTTTGTGCCATGAGCTTGGTACCATGGCCAGCCCACGCACATATCCAGAACGGGTGCCAAGCACCTCGCTCAGGATTTCTGGCTCACTCCGCTGACTACCATCAGGAGTGGGCTGACTGCGTATGGTGTCCATCGCCGCCTGTAATGAAAAGATACGAAATTTCATAAAAAATGACATGAATGACATTATTATCAATCAATGCGCAATTAAATTTTACAAAGTAAAGATTTTTACCCAATGCTCACTGGCACTAGGATGAACCCAAGATCCCGTCGCCTGCCGACAGTGAGTCCCTCTGTAGAGGTCTACTGGTCCAGGCTCCTGGCCGGTGACGGAATCTCGCTGCGCAATCGAAAGGAAAAAAAGACTTATAATAAATGCCAATCAAAATAATATATTAACTTAATAATCATCAATAATTTCTTACCATGTCGTAACGATGTCGTACAAATGACTTTGAACCAGCTACGTGGTTCACTTGTAACTTTTCCCTGTTCGCAGAATTTGTTCTACTCCTCTTCTGAACACATTATACAAAATACATTTCTATTAATTGCGAATTTAATTGCGAATTTAATTGTTACCTTAAGATATCGTACATGTAAATATTACCTGAAAAGCCTCCGACGAAAATCTCTCGCAGAGTATCTGCCAGTCGTCTGTAGTAACGTGTGGCGGTGCGGACAGTACGGCCTCATCGTGTGTCCTGCACTGCTTGTACCGCTGGTGCAACTCTCTGCGGTACTCCTTGAACCGCTCTCTAATCATGTCGTCGACGGCATGAGAAATGTAGGGAACATTCAAATCGAAGTCAAATTTATCCTGCAGTTTCGTAAATAATAAATTAAGGCAATAAACTTATTAACAATAGGACTTAACCATAAATGAACTTTCACAAAAGAAAATTTTAATTTACTAAACTTTACCTGAAGGCGCTGACGGATGAGTTGTTGCACATCATCTATCACGTCAATCCAACGGGGGGTGGTGGCAGGGATCAGAGATCGGCATAGGACACCGACCTCAGACGTAAACAGTCTGGCACTATCCCCAACAGGTCTAAGGCAGTCCTGTGGGAACTAGGGCTGTCAATGGCACGGATCAAGATCCGTATCCGATCCGTATCCGATCCAATTTAATCGGATTCGGATCAATAATCGGATAATCGGATCGGATACGGATATCCAACAATGATCCGTTTAATATTCGGGTCGGATTCGGATCAACCTTGATCCGGCCCGTTAACGATCCGACCCGATAAAAAAAATAAATAAAAATAAAATAAAATAAAATAAAATAAAAACATATGATAATCTCTCTCTCTCTCTCTCTCTCTCTCTCTCTCTCTCTCGGATATCCGGTCGGATATCGGGTCGGATCATAATCGGATCGGAAACGGATTTTGAAAAATTTAATCGGGTCGGGTTCGGATCATATACTTGTGATCCGAATCGGATTCGGGTCGGATTCGGGTCGGATATATTCTTAATCGGGTCGGATTCGGATCATCACTGATCCGGCCCGTATCCGACCCGTTGACAGCCCTAGTGGGAACTCTACCGCCACCCTACCCTCACACATAAGTCGCTCTAAAACTAACCCACGCGTGGGTCCACGTCCTCGTTGGCTGGTAGAAGATGCTGCTGCGAAAAGATATATGTAAGTAACAATATAAACAGAAATCACTAAATAAATGTCTAGACTTACATGCAGTGCCCGGTGTATGCTGAACCGAAGGATCAGATGACTGTGATGCACCGTGCGACGTCGATGCTGTCTGCGTCGCATCACGGGTGGAAGGGGTAGATCCAGTGCGCGAACGACCTGATCTCCCACCTAGTGCCATGACTGAATATATCTGAAATACAAACTTATAAATTTAAACAATGTCAATGTAAGTTTATGAACATCATTGTAGAGTGAATTTGTACTTATGCTTAGAGAAATGATAAAAATATGATTAGACCATTACACTATAATGCAAGCAGAATATAATAAAACCGTAAACAGAATATAAAAGTTGAAAAATCCATTACACATTGTCATTCTATATTAAATACATATATCTCATTGTAATACAAATCAACTTCAGATCAACTATCCGAAATACTCCCTGCGTAAGTTATCGTACGCTGCAGATGTATATGTCAAGCTGTATGAAGCACTCGACATTGTTACAGCCAACATGACAGTCACAATAGGAGAAATCTGATCTCTCGAGACTCCATTCAGATGTGCAAGTGATAATGTCGCATCTTCCATACGAAGTTTTCCGCAGTTATATTCCTCAATTAGGTCCGAAATTTCTTTGAGATTGTATAATCTTTCATCTGAGTCATCGTCTTCCTCCCTACATTTCTCGACCAGACCGGGTATCTCTCTGGCCCTACCAGAAGAATATAGGGCCGGAAAGTCCATCCGCAACAGCTGATGAAGTATGCTGCGTGCTTTCGCTACGCTCCAGTTTGTGGAGGACATGATCAGAAAGTGACTTAACTGTAAATGTAGATTATAAACAAGTCAATTCAGGAAAAAAATCATGACTTGTAAAACATATATACATGCAATAATCAAATTAATCGAATTGAAAATTACATGTACATCTTGTATACATTTAATAATCGCCGTCTGAATCATTATCGCTTACGACTCTTTCTTCTTCACCATCACTATCGCTGATCAGAATTTCCTCTTCATCGTCTGCAACGTTGTCATCGATGAAAGCGCTATCATCTCTAACAATATCATTTATGATTGAGGCATCAACATGATCAGGTGGCCAATTATCTCTATTCAATTGCACCACATCAATATCAATATTTGGATCATTCCCTCTATCCCAAGATGGCATGTCTTCTTGATATGCTTGTTCAACTGACGACGTTCTATTACTCCCTTCATCGTTATCTTCAACGTCTACTTCGAGAAAGTCAAATATGTTCCTGGGCTTTATTTTCTGCACCACGTGCCAAGAGCAGCCTAACTTGGTGTCAGCGAGGTAGAATACTTGTTCGGCTTGGCCGGCTATGATAAATGGGTCATCTTTAAACCACTTCCGAGATAAATTTACGCTCGTGAAGTAATTATCAATCTGTATTCCCAACTTTTTATTTCCAATGTCCCACCAATCGCATTTAAATAAGTACACCCGCTTTCTCATACAATAACTCAGCTCAATAATATCCGTCAAAACGCCATAAAAATCAACTTCGACCCCCTCATGGGTTCCCTTTACAACCACACCACTATTTTGTGTGGTCCTATATTTCTCACGCTCCTCAGTGTGAAACCGAATCCTGTTTACAATACAACCTGTATATCTAGATACACGTCTATCAGGGCCACACGCCAGTGAGTAGAGCGCATCAGACGCATCCGCAGAGTTGCTAGCGCGCAACATCTTCATCTATCATCACGTACAGAATATAAATGTACGTTTAGGCATTTAAAATTACGTGTAAATATTGTGCAATACAACAATATTGTAAGTGTGGTGAGATAGAAGATAAATTAATCTTACACGTTTTGCAAACCATTCTGGAAACAGATCCTGATGCATTCGATCATAATTTGTAGGGTATTGGGACTTCATCTCCTCGATGTGTTCGCTACACACAATTGGTACGTTGTAAGCAAGAAATTTTGAGATTAAAACTGTCTGTAGATATACAATTATGTGCGAAGACTTACTCCAAGTATGACTCTATTTCTTCACAGTTATGCAACACATACCACCGCGCCTTCGCTTGATCCCGAGGGTCCATATCCTGAAACGTCGGCGATCCTAAAGGACGGACGTTATGTGCGAATACAGATATGAGTCCTTGTTCATACTCCTGCCCTGCATCGGCATTCCGATCTTCTCGGTTGAATCTAGTCTCTATGCCACGAAGATACATGGAGCAAAATGTCAGGCACTCATTATCAATGTACGCCTCAGCAATGGATCCCTCTGGACGTGCCTTATTCCTCACATATTGTTTTAATGTGTGAAGGTATCTGTACACAAAATCAATATGTTTAGGACATGAAAACATGGATATACGTAGTTTATGGAATGAATAAAAATTTATGATCATTGTTCTATCACCTTTCGATCGGATACATCCAACGATATTGTACTGGGCCTGCAAGCTTCGCTTCGTGCGGTAAGTGAATCGCTAGGTGTACCATGACATCAAAAAATGTAGGTGGAAATATTCTTTCAAGTTTGCAAAGGATTACGACAATATCCTTCTCCAGTCGTTTAATAACCTCTACATTCAAAGATTTCGAACACAAATCCTTAAAGAATATCCCCAACTCAATCAGCATAGCACTGACATCCTTGTTAAGGAATCCACGAATCGCAACCGGTAGTAGACGTTGCAGAAGGACGTGACAGTCATGACTTTTCATTCCTGTTACCTTACAGTCCGTAATGTTTACATGCCGAGAGATATTCGATGCATACCCATTGGAAAATTTCACCTTGTTCAACCATTCACATATACGTTTTTTCTCTAGTTTTGTCAATGTGTAGTAGGCTGCTGGTATAGTATATGAATTTCCATGTGGTTGCAAGTGCAACTCTTTCCTTAAACCCATTGCTTGTAGATCCAATCGAGCCTTAAAACTGTCTTTTGTTTTCTTCTCTATGTTCATCAATGTTCCAAAGACATTGTCACATATATTCTTCTCAATATGCATGACATCCAAGTTGTGTCGTAATTTCAGATGACTCCAATAAGGCAACTAAAAAAATGCTCTTCTTCCTCCAGTTGTACTCCAATACTGTACGTTTTCTCTTCTTCAAGTGTGGTGCCTTACCAAATCTAACTTCTTCAATGTTACTCAGTTATTGTAACACATCTTCTACAGATAGTTCTTTCGGTGGTGGCCTATGATCTTATTTGCCATCAAAGATTACCGTCTTCCTGCGCCAACTATGATCCCTCGGAAGGAAGCGACGATGGCCCATATAACACATTTTCTTACCATGCTTCAATGACAATGAACAAGTCTCAGTACTACATGTAGGACAAGCCAACTTTCCCTTCGTGCTCCACCCAGACAAATTCTCATATGCAGGGAAGTCATTTATTGTCCACAAGACCGCTGCATGCAATCGAAACGTCTGTTCTGCAAAAGTGTCATACGTCTGGACACCTTGACTCCACAACTCGTTTAACTCATCTACTAACGGTCGGAGATACACATCAATGTCATTCCCCGGTGACTTGGGTCCAGGAATAAGCAACGACATCATAAAAAATGATTCCTTCATACATAACCAAGGAGGTAAATTGTAGAGCATAAGTATCACTGGCCACATACTGTACGAGCTACTCATATTACCAAATGGATTAAAACCATCACTTGCACGACCTAGCCGAACATTGCGAGAATCCTCTGCAAACCAGTCATATTGCTTATCAAAATGTTGTCAGGCTTCAAAGTCAGCGGGATGCCTCAATGTATTATCATCATGAACGTGTTTCTCCTTATGCCACCTCATATCTTCAGCTGTCTTGCTCGACGTAAACAATCTTTGCAATCTGGGTTTCAATAGAAAATACCTTAACACCTTTTGTGGAATTTTCTTACGCTTAGCTTCGTCATATTTCCACCTAGACTCTCCACATTGTGGACACTCCTCAACATTATCATGTTCTTTCCAATACAATACACAATCATTTATACATGCATGTATGAGGATGTAACCAAGGCCCAAGTCTCGCATTAACGATTTTGCCTCGTAATGAGACTTAGGCAATGTCTCACATTCAGGTAATACTTCTTTCAACAAGCCAAGTAACATGTCGAACGATTTGTTACTCCAATGATTTATTGTCTTTAAATGAAGTAACCTTGTAAGGAAATTCAACTTGGAGAAGTTCCGACACCCCGGATAGAGTGGACGTTGCGCATCCCTCAACAACCTACTAAACTTTTCTGATTCGGCATCACCCATAGGAGGAATATCCTGGCTAGTACTTGTTACTGCAAAATCAGTATCCGCAATTGTTCCCCTTAACAAATCCCAATGATATCTTGCATATCGTCAACATCTTCATCCTCGTCATTACGCACAATTGGGTCAGCAAGGACTTCAGTGGCCTCAACTCTTTGGTGGAAATCTTCACCATGATGAATCCACCAAGTGTAACCCTGGTCAATCCCAACTATGAACAAATCATCTTCCACTTTGTCCAATGTCTTGTGAATCATGTTCTTGCATTTTCGGCATGAACACCTAATTCTATTACCTGAATCTGCCCGATATCTTGCAAATTCCATGAACACCTTAACACCTTCTTTATACTCTGGGCCAAACTGATTCTTAGCTTGCATCCAACTCTTATCCATATCTACAATGCAAAGATTAGAGTCAGGTTTAGTTTAGGTGATTTGAGTTTAGGATTAGGTTTAGTCATAGGTTGAGATTTTCGGGTTCGGGATCGGGTTTCGGGTTAGGTTTTCGAGTTTGGGTCTAGGTTTAGGTAAGGTGAATGTATTTAGGAATAGGTTTAGGTTTAGTTTAGGTGACATGAGTTTAGGATTAGGTTTAGGGCATAGGTTTAGATTTTCGGGTTCGGGATCGGGTTTCGGGTTTGGTTTTCGAGTTTGGGTCTAGGTTTAGGCTAGGTGAATGGATTTAGGAATAGGTGTAGGTTTGGTTTAGGTGACATGAGTTTAGGATTAGGTTTAGGGCATAAGTTGAGATTTTTGGGTTTGGGATCGGGTTTCGGGTTTGGTTTTCGTGTTTGGGTCAAGGTTTAGGTTAGGTGAATGGAAATAGGAATAGGTGTAGGTTTACTTTAGGTGACATAAGTTTAGGATTAGGTTTAGGGCATAAGTTGAGATTTTTGGGTTCGGGATCGGGTTTCGGGTTTGGTTTTCGTGTTTGGGTCAAGGTTTAGGTTAGATGAATAGATTTAGGAATAGGTGTAGGTTTAGTTTAGGTGACATGAGTTTAGGATTAGGTTTTGGGCATAAGTTGAGATTTTTGGGTTCGGGATCGGGTTTCGGGTTTGGTTTTCGTGTTTAGGTCAAGGTTTAGGTTAGGTGAATGGATTTAGGAATAGGAGTAGGTTTACTTTAGGTGACATGAGTTTAGGATTAGGTTTAGGGCATAAGTTGAGATTTTTGGGTTCGGGATCGGGTTTCCGGTTTCGGTTTTCGTATTTGGGTCAAGGTGTAGGTAAGGTGAATGTATTTAGGAATAGGTGTAGGTTTAGTTTAGGTGACATGAGTTTAGGATTAGGTTTTGGGCATAAGTTGAGATTTTTGGGTTCGGGATCGGGTTTCGGGTTTGGTTTTCGTGTTTGGGTCAAGGTTTAGGTTAGGTGAATAGATTTAAGAATAGGTGTAGGTTTAGTTTAGGTGACATGAGTTTAGGATTAGGTTTTGGGCATAAGTTGAGATTTTTGGGTTCGGGATAGGGTTTCGGGTTTGGTTTTCGTGTTTGGGTCAAGGTTTAGGTTAGGTGAATGGATTTAGGAATAGGAGTAGGTTTACTTTAGGTGACATGAGTTTAGGATTAGGTTTAGGGCATAAGTTGAGATTTTTGAGTTCGGGATCGGGTTTCGGGTTTGGTTTTCGTGTTTGGGTCAAGGTTTAGGTTAGGTGAATGGATTTAGGAGTAGGTGTAGGTTTACTTTAGGTGACATGAGTTTAGGATTAGGTTTAGGGCATAAGTTGAGATTTTTTGGTTCGGGATCAGGTTTCCGGTTTGGTTTTCGTATTTGGGTCAAGGTGTAGGTAAGGTGAATGTATTTAGGAATAGGTGTAGGTTTAGTTTAGGTGACATGAGTTTAGGATTAGGTTTAGGGCATAAGTTGAGATTTTTGGGTTCGGGATCGAGTTTTAGGTTTGGTTTTCGTGTTTGGGTCAAGGTTTAGGTAAGGTGAATGTATTTAGGAATAGGTGTAGGTTTAGTTTAGGTGACATGAGTTTAGGATTAGGTTTTGGGCATAAGTTGAGATTTTTGGGTTCGGAATCGGGTTTCGGGTTTGGTTTTCGTCTTTGGGTCAAGGTTTAGGTTAGGTGAATGGATTTAGGAATAATTGTAGGTTTACTTTAGGTGACATGAGTTTAGGATTAGGTTTAGGGCATAAGTTGAGATTTTTGGGTTCGGGATCGGGTTTTGGGTTTCGTTTTCGTGTTTGGGTCAAGGTGTAGGTAAGGTGAATGTATTTAGGAATAGGTGTAGGTTTAGTTTAGGTCACATGAGTTTAGGATTAGGTTTAGGGCATAAGTTGAGATTTTTGGGTTCGGGATCGAGTTTCAGGTTTGGTTTTCGTGTTTGGGTCAAGGTGTAGGGAAGGTGAATGTATTTAGGAATAGGTGTAGGTTTAGTTTAGGTGACATGAGTTTAGGATTAGGTTTTGGGCATAAGTTGAGATTTTTGGGTTCGGGATTGGGTTTCGGGTTTGGTTTTCGTGTTTGGGTCAAGGTTTAGGTTAGGTGAATAGATTTAGGAATAGGTGTCGGTTTACTTTAGGTGACATGAGTTTAAGATTAGGTTTAGGGCATAAGTTGAGATTTTTGGGTTCGAGATCGGGTTTTGGGTTCGGTTTTCATGTTTGGGTTAAGGTTTAGGTTAGGTGAATGGATTTAGGAATAAGTGTAGGTTTACGTTAGGTGACATGAGTTTAGGATTAGGTTTTGGGCATAAGTTGAGATTTTTGGGTTCGGGATCGGGTTTCGGGTTTGGTTTTCGTGTTTGGGTCAAGGTTTAGGTTAGGTGTATGGATTTAGGAATAGGAGTAGGTTTACTTTAGGTGACATGAGTTTAGGATTAGGTTTAGGGCATAAGTTGAGATTTTTGGGTTCGGGATCGGGTTTCGGGTTTGGTTTTCGAGTTTGCGTCTAGGTTTAGGTTAGGTGAATGGATTTAGGAATAGGTGTAGGTTTACTTTAGGTGACATGAGTTTAGGATTAGGTTTAGGGCATAAGTTGAGATTTTTGGGTTCGGGATCGGGTTTCGGGTTTGGTTTTCGTGTTTGGGTCAAGGTTTAGGTTAGGTGAATGGATTTAGCAATAGGTGTAGGTTTACTTTAGGTGACTTGAGTTTAGGAGTAGGTTTTGGGCATAAGTTGAGATTTTTGGGTTCGGGATCGGGTTTCGGGTTTGGTTTTCGTGTTTGGGTCAAGGTTTAGGTTCGGTGATTAGATTTAGGAATAGGTGTCGGTTTACTTTAGGTGACATGAGTTTAAGATTAGGTTTAGGGCATAAGTTGAGATTTTTGGGTTCGAGATCGGGTTTTGGGTTCGGTTTTCGTGTTTGGGTTAAGGTTTAGGTTAGGTGAATGGATTTAGGAATAAGTGTAGGTTTACGTTAGGTGACATGAGTTTAGGATTAGGTTTTGGGCATAAGTTGAGATTTTTGGGTTCGGGATCGGGTTTCGGGTTTGGTTTTCGTGTTTGGGTCAAGGTTTAGCTTAGGTGAATGGATTTAGGAATAGGTGTAGGTTTACTTTAGGTGACATGAGTTTAGGATTAGGTTTAGGGCATAAGTTGAGATTTTTGGGTTCGGGATCGGGTTTCGGGTTTGGTTTTCGAGTTTGGGTCTAGGTTTAGGTTAGGTGAATGGATTTAGGAATAGGTGTAGGTTTACTTTAGGTGACATGAGTTTAGGATTAGGTTTAGGGATAAGTTGAGATTTTTGGGTTCGGGATCGGGTTTCGGGTTTGGTTTTCGTGTTTGGGTCATGGTTTAGGTTAGGTGAATGGATTTAGGAATAGGTGTAGGTTTACTTTAGGTGACATGAGTTTAGGATTAGGTTTTGGGCATAAGTTGAGATTTTTGGGTTCGGGATCGGGTTTCGGGTTTGGTTTTCGTGTTTGGCTCAAGGTTTAGGTTAGGTGAATAGATTTAGGAATAGGTGTCGGTTTACTTTAGGTGACATGAGTTTAAGATTAGGTTTAGGGCATAAGTTGAGATTTTTGGGTTCGAGATCGGGTTTTGGGTTCGGTTTTCGTGTTTGGGTTAAGGTTTAGGTTAGGTGAATGGATTTAGGAATAAGTGTAGGTTTACGTTAGGTGACATGAGTTTAGGATTAGGTTTTGGGCATAAGTTGAGATTTTTGGGTTCGGGATCGGGTTTCGGGTTTGGTTTTCGTGTTTGGGTCAAGGTTTAGGTTAGGTGAATGGATTTAGGAATAGGTGTAGGTTTACTTTAGGTGACATGAGTTTAGGATTAGGTTTAGGGCATAAGTTGAGATTTTTGGGTTCGGGATCGGGTTTCGGGTTTGGTTTTCGAGTTTGGGTCTAGGTTTAGGTTAGGTGAATGTATTTAGGAATTGGTGTAGTTTTAGGTTAGGTGATTTGAGATTGGGATTAGGTTTACGCATTGGTTTATAGTTTCGGATTCGGGATCGGGTTTAGGGTTAGGTTTTCGAGTTTGGGTCTAGGTTTAGAGTTAGATGAATTGAGTTTAGGTTTCGGTTTAGCCGTAGCTTATAGGTTTTAGTTTTAGGTTTATGGTTTCGGGTTTAGGGTGTCAGTCTTGGAGACTCAAGCAACTCAAGGATAGCTCCGACGCACATCCGGGTCTGCTCCACACAAAGCGGGCCTGTCCAAATGGCCAGGCCACCCATATTGCTGTCCATAGGAAATGGACAGCTTCGTCATGGTCATAACAGCGTTTCCCACCTTCCAGGGACCCCCGCTCAACACCCGGATAGCTCCGACGCACATCCGGGTCTGCTCCATTAATTTCGAGCTAACATAAACACGGGCCTGTCCAAATTGCCAGGCCACCCATATTGCTGTCCATAGGAAATGGACAGCTTCATCATCATGGTCATAACAGCGGTTCCCACCTTCCAGGGACCCCCGCTCAACACCCGGATAGATCTGACGCACATCCGGGTCTGCTCCATTAATTTCGAGCTAATACATAAACATGGGCCTGTCCAAATGGCCAGGCCACCCATATTGCTGTCCATAGGAAATGGACAGCTTCATCATCATGGTCATAACAGTGGTTCCCACCTTCCAGGGACCCCCGCTCAACACCCGGATAGCTCCGACGCACATCCGGGTCTGCTCCATTAATTTCGAGCTAATACATAAACACGGGCCTATCCAAATGGCCAAGCCACCCATATTGCTGTCCATAAGAAATGGACAGCTTCATCATCATGATCATAACAGCGGTTCCCACCTTCCAGGGACCCCCACTCAACACCCGGATAGCTCTGACGCACATCCGGGTCTGCTCCATTAATTTCGAGCTAATACATAAACATGCCCATATTGCTGTCCATAGGAAATGGACAGCTTCATCATCATGGTCATAACAGTGGTTCCCACCTTTCAGGGACCCCCGCTCAACACCCGGATAGCTCCGACGCACATCCGGGTCTGCTCTATTAATTTCGAGCTAATACATAAACACGGGCCTGTCCAAATGGCCAGGCCACCCATATTGTTGTCCATAGGAACAGGACAACTTCATCATCATGGTCTAAACCGCGGTTCCCACCTTCCAGGGACCCCCGCTCAACATCAACATCAATCAACTACTCTTAATCACAAGTATCATGTTCGTCATCTAATTTGCCACTAAATGATAATATAATAAAATCAGTCGCCCATCCAAGGATGGATAGATTGAAATGCTATCATTATTTCCATTTAAATGCCCAAGCCTAAATTTCGACAGCATCTCCCCCTATCTCTCCAGATATATTTATCTTACATTTCATTTCCACGTCAATTATCCACACATTATGTAGATTAAATTGACAATGGAATTAAACATAAGAAACATATCCAGAGAGAATAGGAGAGTTACCGCACGAAACTAATGACAGAGCATGTAAATGACAAACAACGATAACATTCCAATCTATCCAACCTTGGACTGTCCAATAGGACAATTTGGTAGATTTCTATACCTCCAAAACACACTTTATCTATGCTCGGCAATATAGAAATCTCCAAATGGGCTAACTGATTCTATTATACTACCATTTGTGGACAAAAAATAACTATTAATAATAAGCCAAATACATCCACAACATACATCCACATAAATCAACCACGAGTAGCTCCGACGCACATCCGGGTTTGCTCCATCAATTTCATATACACAAGCACATGAAAATGACAGAGTCATCAACACCATGAATCAAGTCTAATCAAATACCTAATGACTGCTATTTTCTAAACAAATAAGTATGTATGGGCCCCACCATGGGAATCGGATTGCGTGCGGAGTAACTCTGCACGCTCTTATCTCTTATCATGTAAAGTAAACTCAGTTGGGCCCACCTAGAATGTATGTGATTTATCTATTCCGTCCTTATGTTTTTTCAGCTCATTTTAGTGGTTGAGCCCAAAATTTAAGCATATTCAAATCTCAAGTGGACCATGCCATGGTAAACAGTGGGAATAATGATTTCCACCATTCCCAGGCTCTACAGTGATCATTATTTGTCATC
Organism: Liriodendron chinense; assembly: GCA_003013855.2. Classification (NCBI taxonomy): domain Eukaryota; kingdom Viridiplantae; phylum Streptophyta; class Magnoliopsida; order Magnoliales; family Magnoliaceae; genus Liriodendron; species Liriodendron chinense. The sequence continues at coordinate 3,166,168 of ML058590.1, forward strand.
CAACCTGTTCATAAGATCACATGGATATGGATGAAGGGAAAACACAAATATCAGCTTGATCCAATACTTCTGTGTCCTCCAAGAATTTTTCAATGATAGACATTCAGTTCACACTTGTGGTGTGGTCCACTTTAGATTTTGATATGCTTCATTTTTGGGCACCATACCTAAAATTTCCTACTAAGATGGATGGATGGAGTAGATAAAATACGTAAATCACTGTGGCCCCCACATAGTTTACTCCACACATAGTGGACAGCGACGATCGCCCCACAGCCAGTGGACAGCGACGGGGGCCCCACAGCTAGTGGACGGCGACGTGGGCCCCACAGCCACAGCCAGTGGACAGCGACGGTGGGCCCCACAATTACGTATTTCATTTTTTTAATTTGTAAAACAAAAATTTGGATTTTAAATTTTAAAATCCCTAATTAGGGATTTTAATTTCGAAATTCCTAATTAGGGATTTACTAAATCAATGGGCCCCACCAAATGGACGATGGAAACCGACAGCTAAGGTGGACCCCACATGCAATGGACGATGGAAACCGACGGTGGGACCCACATGCAATGGACGATAGAAAGCGACGGTGGGACCCACCCACATGCATTGGACAACGATGGTGAGACCCACATGCATTGGATTTTGGGAGTGGGCCCCACAATCAACAACGAGGAGGAGAGAGAGAGGGGAAATGGAGCAAGAAGGAAGGGGGAGAGGGTTACCGGAGGAGGCGGCGGCTTACGGAAGCCGGTGGAGGTGAGTGGCTACCAGTGACGGTGGTCGGCTGGGGGGGGGGGGGGGGGGGGGGGGGTCGGCTGAGGCGGTGGGCCGCCAGTACGTTGACTGCCGGTGGTCGGAGAAGAGGGAGAGATGAGATGGGTGGGCCGGCCGCGCGCGCGCGCGAGAGAGAGAGAGAGAGAGAGAGAGAGAGAGACAGTGAGAGTGAGAGAGACAGAGAGAAATGAGGGAGGCTCGATCGGGTTAGTAAAAAAAAAGGACTTTTACCGACGAAAATTTTCGTCGGTAAAAGAGAATTTTTCGTCGGCAAAAGTCCTCCTTTTTCACTTAGGCGGGAATCACACATTATTACCGACAGGCAAATTTCGTCGGGGAAAATGACTTTTACCGACGAAAAATTTCGTCGGTAAAAGTCCTCTTACGCAGAAATCACATATTATTACCCACAGACTATAATCGTTGCTAAAAACGACTTTTACCGACGAAAATATTCGTCGGTAAAAGCTAAATTTCCTGCTTTATTTTTTAGCGACGGGTATCTTCGTCGGTAATAAACTTTTTACCGACGAAATTTAGAATTTCGTCGGTAAAAGTGTATGGCGGGTATAATCCAACGGTGGCGGGAAACTTGAATGTATTTTACCGATGATTACTTTATTTCGTCGGGGAAAGCGCTTTTTACCGACGAAAATAATTTCGTCGGTAATACTTTCGCCGGTAAAACTCCGTTTTCTTGTAGTGGATATCTCGAATCCACAAGAAGAAAGAGACTAAAAGTCCAAATTTTGATTAATAAAAGAGAGATTTTCTCAAATTAATGAGTTTAACAACTATTTATAACTTAAACCAACCCTAAAAAAATATAATCAGAGAGTCCTAATTAAAAATGAAAACAAATCATGTAAAATTTGAAATTTTCTGCAACTTCCCGTAGTGTCGTTGATCGATTGACCTGATTGGTCGATCGATCAATTAATCGGTCTATTTGGTCGATCAAGTTGATATTTGTGTTTTAGAATTTTTGGCCGATTGATCGATCGGACCAAAAAACATCCAAAGAGTTTCTAGAATTTTTTGCCTATTTGCAATTAATCAACCTGTCCTATCGATTGATTGACAAGCATGACGGTCTAGATCTGTTGAGAATCCGAAAGTTGCAGAATTTTCTGTCAGTGTTCTTTGATCTTTTTTTGATCCACCTACTCCAGGAATGTGCTTGCTCCGCACCCTCTATCAGGGAGTTCTTACTCTACATCAGACTCCCCCACTTGAAAAAAACTCGTTCTCGAGTTTCTCTTCCGGTTAGGGCCACAGTTAATGTTCAACTTCTTCCACGGCCTTGGCTTGTAATTCATACTCAGATTCTCCAACAAGTTTGGTTGGTGATACGCATCCTTGGCCATTCCTTGGAATACTACAACAAACTTCCCCATCTTCTTCTCGTCGTTAACATGGAAAATCACAAATGGCTCTGCCCTATGACCCGTGTTGTTAAAGGTTGGTGCCATCTAAGAAAGCCCAATTTCCTGCACAAGGAACGAATCATCAGAAAGCTCGACGGCCACGATCGCCTCAATTTCCTATATTGTCGGCTTCTCATCTTTTTGCATGTGCATGGGTTCTTCTTCTTTATCCTGAATAGCCACTGTAGACCTTTCCTTCACATCCTCATGTCCTTCAACAATCATTGAGAAGTTGGAGGGTTGTACATCATTTTCCTTTTTTATGGCCTCGATCTCTTTCAATAATTCTTGCTACACGGACAGAAGAAGCAACTCAACAGAAGAAGGTTCTAAATCCTCCGACAAGAAACATGCCTGATCTCCTTGAGGCCCACCATTTGTAGGCTTTGCTTCAAACGCCCAATCCGATTCTTCATTGTACTCATCTGGATCCAATGCACCATCATCAAATTCCTTGGTGAAATCCTATATAGTTACATAAGACTGCCCCTCCACTTTAAAAGTTTCAGGTAGGCTTTCCGCTTTCGCAAAGACGACTCGCATGCCACTGTAGAATTCAACGTTCTCTCTGAACTCTGGCTCAACATAACAGGATTCCTGTCGAATTGTTGGGATATTACTCGATCATTATCATCATCATATACAAATTAAAATCGTCTCAGCATCCGCAGTTTTATCCGCAGCCATGAGCATATCGGTGCTTTCATCTCTTGCTTTTGACAGTGTTGAATGTGTTCCTACCAAGCCAAAGCGCTACCCTTCAAATGGTATGCTGCGATTGGAACTTTTCTCTCTTCAGAAATTTGCATGTAGTTGACGCGGTACTCGACTTCAAAGGGCCATTTGTCGATGCGATCCTGGCCATTAAAGTTGGGAATATCTATCGTCCTCTTGTAAAATCGACCTAGAGCGTGATTGATCTGGGGTAACCCTACAACTCATCTTCGGGAGCGCTTTATGAGCAACTTGCTTATGCGATTCAGCCACCATGGGAGGCTGAACATCACCATGAGTATGGGGTGGAATTAGCGCATCTGCAAAACGATCGAGGGGTGTCTGTAACCCTTGCATGGCTAACCATCTCTATCGATAAAGAGTTTCCATTCTCTCTGAAAGATAAACAATCCTTGCATCACTGTTCACAAGACTTTTGTCTGTACCTTTGTAAAAAGACATTGACCCAAGGGGATTCCTTGCTCCGATACCACTTAACGCAGGGGGGACGTGGTGAGGTCGATGACCGTCTTCCTCATGGAATATAACTACTCTGAATCCACGGAGCTTCCAAGACTCCTCAACCAGACTTCCTTGAATCCACGAGGGGATATCTCGAAACAAACCCTAAAAACATAATCAGAGAGTTCTAATTAAAAATGAAAACAAATGATGCAAAAATTCAAAATTTTTCACAACTTCTCGTAGTTTGGTCGATCGATCGGTCAATTTGGTTGATTGATTGATCAAACTAGAAAACATCCAGAGAGTTTCTGAAAATTTTGGCCTATTTACGATTGATCGACCTGACTTGTCGATTGATGGACAAGTGCGATAGTTTAGATCTATCGGGAATCTGAAAGTTGTAGAATTTTCTATCAGTTTTCCTTGATCTTTTTCTAGTCCTTCTGCTCCAAGAACGTGCTTGCTTTACGCCTTTCATCCGGGGGTTCTTTCTCTACATCAGTTTCAACTCATGTGGTAGTCAATGTTAACATTGTTTTCTGTGGTGTGGTCTACTTGAGCTTTGATCTGCCTCATTTTTTAGATCATGCCCTCAAATGAGCATATAAGACATACACTATTGTAGGCCCACAAAACTTTTCCACTGGGCGCAGAATGCAGACTGCCCCCCACCAGGACCTAGATAGAGATGGATGGGCATGTCAAGGGCTCTTTGAGACCCATCGTGATCTATATGTTTTATCCATGTTGTCCATCTATTTTAACATGCCATTTTAGGGCATTCACCTAAAAAAGAAGTAGATCGAAGGCTCAAGTGGACCACGCCACATAAAGTAGTGGGGATTTAAAGCCTACCGTTGAAAACTTCTTAGGGCCACAAAAGTTTTGGATCAAGCTGATATTTATGTTTTCTCTTCGTGCTGGTCTTTATGACCTTATGAACCGATTGGATGGGAAATAAACATCACAATGGCCTTTTGAAAGCTTTCAGTGGCAAGAGTTCAATCCCACTCCTTCATGTGATGTGCCTCACTTGAGCCTTTACTCTGCCTCTTTTTTTTTTTTTTTTTTTTTTTTACACTCATGCCCTAAAATAATTTATCAAGATAGATTTAAGGCTTATTTGTTTTTCAAAATCCCTTGTAAATGAGCACTTAGAGCCTGTTTGAAATGATGTATTTTATGATAATTGTAGTGTATTTTACCCATTTTTGCATTTATTATTTTCCAAAGGTATTTGAAGGCTGTACGGCACCAACTTTTTGATGTAGAAAATGAGATGGGCCTTTGTGGGTCCCACCATGACGTACATGTTTTATCCATGCCGTCCATTCATTTGGCCATATCATTTTAAAGTATGCCTTAAAAGATAACACGGATCCAAAGCTCAACTGGACCACATTATAGGAACATTTTAAATGGTTAGCATTCAATTTCCACTATTTTTTAGTGTGGTCCACTTGAGCTTTGAATATGCCTCAATTTTTAGCCCACTCCCTAAAATGATCTTACTAATGAATGGATGACATGGATACAACACATATTTCATGGTAGGGCTCATGACATTTTATCTTTGAATTCGTGTCATGTGATGAAAGCAAATCTTCCTTACTTTCAAATATGGTGGTGTATGCATTTATTGATGATGGGAGGAAAATACATGTAATTACACCCTTTCAAACAGGCCCTTGTTAATTTTTACAGTTGTTTGGAAAAGAGGAATTTTGGATGTATTTTGGCCTCGCAAATCGTGGCATAGAGGTGTTGTTATCAGACAGAAATTATGGTGGAGACATTTTTGGAGATGACCCCAAAAAACGATGCAGACACAAGGCTTAAATAAACCACACCACATGAAGTAGAAGGAATTTATCGTCTACTTGTCTACCGTTGAAAGCTAAAATGAGCATAGGGCCCACAAAAATATGTTCCTGCCAGCTAACTTGTTCATAACATCACACAAACATGAATGAAGGGAAAGGAAAAAAATAAGCTTGATCTAAAATTTATGTGGCCCCAAAAAATAAATAAACGGTAAGCATTCATTTCCCTTGTTTTCTGTGGTGTGGTGCACTTGAGCTTTGGATCTACCTCGTTTTTGGGCTGGTACCTTAAACTTAGAGGAAAAAATAAATAGACAGAATGGATCAAGCACATACATAACAGTGGGCCCCACATGTTTTATATGGAAAAAACCCATCTTTCCTCGGTTTCAATGCATGGTCAACACAAGTCAATGTGAATAAATAATAATTATCCATTCACACGTCATTTACCTAGAAAATTTAAAAACGAGCAGGCCCTCTGGACAAAACATATAGATCAAGGGAGGGTGACACATGATTGTCCATCTCTAGCCAGAGAGCCGAGTGGGTGAGACCCAGCCTCAGCTAAGATGGTGCAACCCTTACCATGGAGTTAGCATGGGTCCACCTTAATATATATATTATGTATCCACGCCTTCCATCCATTTTTCCATATCATTTTAAGATACTACCCCAAAAAAGAAGTAGATTTCATTACCAGGTGGACCATATCATAAGAAACAGTGGTGATTAAAAGTTTTGCATCAAGCTGATTTCTTTTTTCCCTTCAGCCAGGTTTATATGACCTCATCAGTAGTTTGGATGGTAAATAAAAACTACGGAAACATTAAACTTAATGGCAGCTCTAAGAAGCTTTTAATGGTAGGACTTACGGTCAATCACCACTGTTTCTTATGGTATGGTCTAGCTGATAATTGTATCTACTTCATTTTTTTTTTTTTTTTGGATAATTCACTAAAATGACTTGGAAAAACAGATAGACAGCATGAATACATATAATACATACATCAAGGTGGGCCATGGTAACCCCACGTTAAGGTCTAAGTCGTCTTGCATGAGTCCGAAGTCTGACCTAATCTGCTCTCCTCTAGCTACGTCATGGTGGGTATAGACCTGACAAAATTCAACTTGACCCACTAACCCGACCTAACCCAACCCGGTTTTTTCTAGTTTAGGGTTGGAAAATTTTATCTGAATTCAATTTTTGGGTTGACCCGACCTGAATTTTTATGGGTCGAGTTAGGGTTAAAGGTGACCCGACCCAACCCGAATCATATAGGGGTTAAGTAAACTATTATATATTGATTTTCTTATTATTTAAATAATACGTAGTTTTTTTTTTTCTCACACACCCTTATGGATGATGGGCGGAGTGGATTTCACTTCTGATGAAAGTGGGACCTATTTTTTGTGACTGTGCACTAACAATTGGTGCACATGTTGTATACCAAATTGGGTGGATCAGTCAACATCTGTTGACTCGATCAAAATCAAAATCAAGAGAAAATCTTCTCTCCCAATTTCGAATAGCAGTTTGGTTGATCCAATCCATTCATATGGTTCAAACATGGGAGTCTAATAAACCCCAGATGTTTCATTGAAGATATTGTTGCATAGCGTACACAGTTAGAAGCCAAAGATGACAGTCAAAACTTGACCACTGAGACCAATGTGGCCCACCTTGTCTCGATTCAAACCATCTATCAATTTTTAGCATCATTTTTAACTAGAACTCAATTGATATTAGTTGTGGACGCTCATATGTATAACCATTGTTTCACATATAAGTTGCGTTGTGCGAGTGGTGGGTTTGAAAATGAAAATATTCCGTTTTTTTTTTTCTCATCTCTGTTTCTTTCCTTATTAACCTCGATCCGTGACAATGCATTCGAGTAAATCTAAGCCATTTATAATCCTTAGTTGCAAGTTATCCTAACCGTTCATTGATGTTCATTTATATTAGGGTTGAAAATGCTATCATATAAATAAGATTTTTCTTCCGTTTTTCTCCCTTCTTGCATTCAGAAACCCTGAATCTCATGCTAACCATATAAACACGTCCGTTAGAAGGGGTTGGAGCTGAAATCTCAGAGTTTCCTAAGTTCCTCGAAATGATTTTACTTTATCTATAGCTATCGGATTAAAGGAAATTGACAGTTGGCGTTTCACCATTAGAGGCCAGGTCTTCTTCTCCAGCGGTGTTGTTGCTGCTAAGGTCATTACTAGGCTGCATTCATAGAGTTCTTGTTGTTGAGGTATAGATAAGATAATTAGACATTTCATTTTTCTGTTACATCTATGATCACCGATTTGCTACCGGGTAAACGAAGCCGAACTCGTTTTATGCCTAGTTTATATTAGTATATAGAAGTTGTTCATGATCCGAGGAATGTCTAATTTAGTTCAACTATTTAGGATTAATCATAATCATATATCCTTGCTCTTGAAGTTCAATCTGGTTGAAACTAGTTGTAACTTGTGCTGAGTTGACTCAACAAAACTCACTGAGTCCAATTTAAGGTGAAGTCTAATTCATGTTTATGAGCAATGTTGGGCAAGCATTGGTAGCTGAAGATTTACGTCTAGTTGTGAATTGATTTAATAAAATTCCTCTATTAAGTAAGTCTTTCTTAGGAATTCTTGCTATTTTGATTCAAATTGGGGCTTGAAATAAGATATGATTTTAGTTTAATCTACAAATTAGTTAGTTGATCATTAGAATGCGGGTTAACCTAACCCAACCCGGTTTAATTTAGGTTGGGTAAGGGGTTTGGAAAATCCAACCCGAATTCAATTTGGGTCGGGTTAGGGTTGAGGTGGAAATAACCCAACCTGCACTTGACCCAACCCGACCCGACCCGACCCATTGCCACCTCTAGGTGGATAGTATCAATCGACGCCTTTTTTTCGAAATCGGATTGCGTCCTGAGTTACTCAGAACACTCTTATCGTACTAAGTAAACTCAGTTGGGCCCACCGTGAATGTATATGGTTTATCCACGCTGTTCATCCTTTTTTCGAGCACATCTTAGTAGAGGTGGGCACAAACCAAGCCAGCTCAAAAGTTCAAGTTGGATTGGTTTGAAAAAAACTCGGCTTGGATTGGTTCGAATAGAAATTCAAACCAAACCAAGCCTTGGAGTCAAGCTCGTTTTAAAAAACAAACCAAGCTCGAACTAAGGTAGCACCGACTCGGCTCGGCTCGAAGCTCGGTTTGATTCAGCTTGATTTGGCCCGTAGATTGCAAGCACACTATTTCCTATGATGTGATCCACTTGAGCTTTGGATATGATTCCATTTTGGGATCATACCCTAAAATGATATGTAAAAATGGATGGATGGTGTGGATAAATGCATATACATGATGATGTAGATAATACATAATATCGATACATGAATGCACACTGTTTCCTTGCTCTTGTAAAATGATGCTTGTGTACTTTTATTTGGAAAACACTCGTACATGTCTATTTTGAAGATGCACTCCTCCTTTGGAGGATATCAAACATCATGTGGTAGGATACTTTTATATAGTTTTTTTTTTAATTTTTCTTTTAACTATTTAAATTCTTTTTCGGTTTAAACAAACAAACAAAGAAAAGAGTTGCCACCTGTTCGAACTCCGTTCGTCTAATTCAAAATTTTCAACCAACCCAATCCCGACTTGAACCGGATTTTTCTAGAGCAAATCAAACTCGGGCCGCATGGGTAGGCCCGAAACCCAGACCAAGCCGATGTACAAACTAGGGTGGCACAAAAACAAGCCAAACCAAACTAGGGCTAACTCCGGCCTGAATCCTTGCCCACCTCTTCATTTTAGGCGTTGAACAAAAAATTGAAGCATGTCCAAATCTCACGTGGCACATACCACAGGAAACAGTGAGACTAATGATTTCGACCGTTGAAACCTTTCTAGGGCCCACACTGATCTTTATTTGTCATCCAACCTGTTCATAAGATCACAAAGACATGGATGAAGGAAAAATAAAAATTTCAGCTTGATCAAAGACTTCTGTGGCCCCAAAATATTTTCAACGGTATAAATTCAATTCACACTATTTATTGTTGTGTGGTCCAGTTGAGCCTTGGATATGCTTCATTTTTGGGATCAAGCCCTGAAATTATCTGATAAAATGGATGGACGGAGCAGATAAAATACACAAGTCATGGTGGACCCCACAGAGTTTACTCAGTAAGCGTACTGAGTTACTCAGTACGCAATCCGCTTCCCCTTTCTCCACCGCACGGTACTGAGAGGTAACCTTATCTAAGTTCCGAATCCGAGTCGTCCACATCTTATCCTTTACGTCACATCTCGTTTCCTCATGTGCACATTATCACCACAGACGTAAAGCTTGAGAAAATTGTCCGATCTGCGATCTCCAGTGCTCGACGTAACGTGACAACCCTGACAAAAATAAATTCTAAAGAAAATAATAATATCAATAAAAGGGAGAATAAAATCTAGGTGATCCATTATAAGTCTTCCTCAGACTTTCCATCAACATTCATAAATATAGAACTACTGGATGAACGGCTTGGATTATCTGTCATCATCGAGAGGGATGTGGAGCGAGCACCAGGAGGGAGACTTTAAAAGCGAGGGACGCGGATTGCCTGAGAAAGGGCATCTCCTGAGCTTGGAATATAGGTTGGGCCCACCGTGATGTTTTTGAGAAATCTACACCGTCCAACCGTTTTGTGAGATCACTTTCGGCGTTGCGACCAAAAATGAACAGTATCCAAGACTCAAGTGGGCCGCACTAAAGTAAAAGGTGCATAGGGAAATTCCTACCATTGAAACCTCTATGGGATCCACAGTGATGTTTATATGCCATCCATACCGTTCATAATGTCATTACTACTGAGATGAACTGAAAACACAAATATTATCCTGATTCGAAAGTTCTGTGGTCCCACGAATATTTCAACTGTGGAAGGTCAATCGCCACGTTTTCGGCCCACTTGAGTCTTGGATCTTGTTTATTTTTGGTCGCAACGCCTAAAATGATCTCAAAAAACAGTTGGACGGCATAGATTTCTCACAAACATCACAGTGAGCCCCACTTAGATTCCGAGCGTAGGAGATGCCTTCGCATGCAATCCGCGTCCCTTGTTCATACAGCTATCTTAAACCAATCATACTGATCTTAATTATCTTAGATGAGCATATGATTTCTAAATTGTTTCCGATAACTGGTAAAAAGTAAAATGGTGAGTTGTCCAAATTCAAAGGGGAGATAAAATGGCGTGGTCAATATATCTTCTCACTCAACTTTTGTGTTGTTGTACATGCGTAGTTCGCTCAGCACAGGCGCGGATTTCCTGCGCTGGGAACCAAGGTGGGCCCACAGTAATGTTTTTTGATAAATCGACACCGTCCATCTGTTTTGGGAGCTCATTTTAGAATATTAAACAAAGATGAACCAGATCCAAGACTCAAGTGGGCCAAAAACGTGAGATTTGAACGTCCATAGTTGAAATATTTGTGGAGCCACAGGAGTTTCGAATCAGGATAATATTTGTTTTTCCAGTTCATCCCAGTAGTAGTGACGTTATGAACGGTATGGATGTCATATAAACATCACTGTGGACTGGGGGAGGTTTCAACGTTAGTAATTTACCTACCCACCTTTTCCTTTAGTGAGGCCCACTTGAGTCTTGGATCCGGTTCATTTTTGTTACCATGTCCTAAAATAAGCTCCCAAAACGGATGGACGGGGTGGATTTATAAAAAACAATCACTGTGGGCCCCACTGTGGTTCCTAGTGCAGGAAATTCCTGCACAAGGCTTTCACAGGAAATCCGCGCCCGTTCAGCACTTGTGTCTCGCCTGCTAGCCAGATGGAAAGCGTTCATTTCAATAGCAGGTCTCATGTTATGGTGTTAAAGAGACACACTAACCGTACCCGTGAGTTGGTGCACCGCGTGACTGACCGTGTGGGTATGTTGCGCAACTAACAAGATGGGTGCACTGTCGTCGCCTAGTTCTCTACCAGGATATAACTGTCAATCATTTTGCCAAACTATTTTAGAGCATGGGATGAAAATGAGGTAAATCTAAAGCTAAGTGAACCACACCACCGAAAGCAAGGAAACAATGAGGCTTACCATTTAAACCTTCCCAGGGCCCACCATGATGTTTATTTGCTATCCGACATGTACATAAGGTTACACAAACCTAGATAAAGGGAAAACACAAATATCACCTTGATCTAAAATTTTTGGCTGGCCCCTTGAAAGTTTTCAATAGTAGGCATTCAATCCTCACTACTTTTTGTTGTATGGTCCACTTAAGCTTTGGATCTGCCTCATTTTTGGACCCATGCATTAAAATGATCTCACAAAATGGATAGGCGATGTAGATATAACACATATCATGGGTGGGGCCACAGAACTTTGTGATATCAATAGACCAATAGGGTTGTCAACGAGCCGAGCCTAGGGTAGGTCTTGTTGGGGTTTTGCCTTCAATCTTGGACACCAGGGGGTATCGGGCGCCCCTGAGCACCCGCCCAAAGACACCCAGGTTGGCTTCTGGAAGTCTATATTGATGAGCTGTTTCTGGGCCCGATGGGCCGAGCATTCGACCAGGTTTGGGTGAGCGCCCAAAATTGGTTAGATTCTTGCCAGAACTCTCTAGATGAATTTTGAATATGTCGGATGTCCGACAGTGCGCGGACTGCAAAGTCGGTGGCGCAGTTTTTTCACGATCTTGCGCAATTTCTTGCGTTAGATGTTACTAATTTTGGTTTATTGATATATAAGCTGTTGTAAACCATAATTAGGGTATCCTAGATGTGTAAGAGTTGAGAGAGAGAGAGAGAGAGAGAGAGAGAGAGAGAGAGAGAGCTTTAGCGGAAGGGCTACGTTGGTTTTCCTCTTGAAGAGCTTGTGTTTTCTCTTGTGGGCTTGAATCTAGTGTAAGTTTCTTCATGCTCTTGTAACTTTTGATTCATAGTGGATTGGTGTCGCTTTTAGCAGTGATTTTCTTTTACCTATGAGGGGTTTTTCCACGTTAAGTTTGAATTGTTTCTTGTGTGTGTCGATTTGCTTGGCATGTGATTGCATTGTGTTTATTCCTCGTTTGATTTCTCCTCGCTTGCTTTCGTTGTGGGGCTGATCGCCCATATCCCAACAGGTCTTGACCCAAATTTTGAACTTTTTTAGCCGGGCTATTCAAAATTCTGATTTTTCAACTCCAAGCCCGCCCATTGACACTTCTACACACCTCCAATGAATTTATCTATACACATGCAGATCATTTTAAGGTGTGGTTCCAAAACTTAAGCAGATCCAAATCTAAGGTACAGTCTCATCATTGGAAATAGTGGTGATTGAATACCCAAAATTAAAAAGTACCTAGGGCCCATCGTAATGTTTATCATCTATTCCACCCGAAGGTCTAATAGTCATGAATGAAGTGAAATTACAAAGATCACCTTGGTCCAAAACTCTTATAGCCCATTATAAGTTTTTAATAGTCAATCGCCACAAATTTTAATGGTGTGGTACACCAGAGAATTGGATCTATATAAGTTTTGGGATTGAGTCCTAAAGGAAGATTAAAAAACAGATGTATAATGTAGATATATAATACATTAATCAAGGTAGGCACCACCAGTTGAGAGCAACACTCATTAAAGTATCATCTGCTCCCTTGACATGACCGAAGCTAGTCAGAAAAAGATGACGTATGAAATGGGAGGGAATTGGCTGTTACAACTTAGTGGTTGTTACCCTGGGTTGTTTAGTGCATCGAGTTAAGTGGGATTACATGGGATGGAATTGCAATAGAGGTACTAATTAGAGAGCCTCAAGGGTTGTTGCGGTGACACACTTTAATCAATCTCATGTTTTGGCTGTATGATTTTTGCACTATGATCCAGAGATAATATGGAAACATGTTTGGAAATCGATGGTGTGAGTCTCACACACCACCTACCTCCATGGTGTGTTTACGTCAATAAGTTTTATGGGCCCCACTATGATGTATATATTATATCTACACTATCCATCCATTTGGTGAGACCAATTTAGGACATGTGCACAAAAATGAGGCAGATCCAAAGCTCAAGTGGACCACACCACAGAAAGCACTGGGAGTACACAATGATTCCTGATGTTGAAACATTAATAGGGCCCACCATGATGCTTGTTTGTCATCCAACCTATTCATGAGGTCACATAGACTTGGATAAAAGGAAAAAAATAAATATCAGATTGATCCAAACCTTCTGTGGCCCCAAGATGATTTCAATGGTAAACGTAAAATCTCCACTATCTTTTAAGGTGTGGTCATCGGATCTGTCTCTTTTTTTGGCCCATGGTGTAAAACGACATCGTAAAATGGATGAACAGTATAGATATAACACATTCTTCATAGTTGCACACCACGCAATATGTCACCAAAATTTCCCTAATAATGGATACGGTGGTGGATGTTGCCAATTCAAAATGGATACATGAGTTCCCTCCTCAATCCCTGTTGCATGAGGCACGGTTTCCAAAGCTTCAAACATACTGCCTTACCAAACACACGTATTGGTTTAAAACGTGGGATTAGAAAGTCTATCCCTTCCAATACGATGCATCAAACACGCCCTGACTATGTGAGGCCTATCTAGATGTATTTTTTGTACATCAATGCTGTCCATCTGTTTTTCCATCTCATTTTAGGGCGTGATACCACATTATAAGAAGATCCAAATCTCAGGTTGACCATGCCAAAAGAAATAGTTATGAATGACCATTAAAAACTTTTTGTTGGCCATAAAAGTTTTGGATTAATATGATCTTTCTAATTTCCCTTCAAACAGATCTTCCTGACATTATCAACAGATTGTATTGCAAATAAACATTAAGAAAATGTTAATATGGGCCCTTTGGAATTTTTAATGGTGAGGTACTCAATCACCACTATTTCCTGTGGTGTGGTCCACTTGAGATTTGGAGCTGCATAAATTTTGGTACTCGGTAAAATTGTCTGGAGAAGCATATGTACAGAGTGGATATACAGAAAATCATCAAGTTGGTACCCACGGCAGGGGTAAATCCCAGCTGTTACCCCGGTTACACCTGTGTTCCTGCGAAATTCGTAGCGGGGATAAGATACACATGGAAGCAGATCAGGTAGGCAAGCGATTGCTTGGTGCGCAACACACCACCGACCTCCATGGCTGGGTAAACCTCACCAAGTACCGTAGGGCTCCACCATGATGCATGTGGTGTATCTACATCCTCCATTCATTTTATGAGTTCGTTTCAGAAAATTGGCTAAAAATTAAATAGGTAGATCCAAGGCTCAAGTGGACCACACCACATAAAGCAACGGGGACGGGGATTGGACACCTAACATTGAAACGTTCTTGAGGGCGACAGAAGTTTCTTATCAAGCTGACATTTGTGCTACCCCTTCGTCCAGGTCTGTGTGACCTTATGTACAGGTTAGATGGCAAACGGACATCATGTGGGTTCTAAGAAGGTTTCAACGGTGGGCATCGTTTTCCCACTACTTTCTCTTGTGTGATCCACTTGAACTTTGGATCTGCCTCAAAAACTGTGCCATTAAAGGATCTTGCAGAATGGATGGACAGTAAGGATATAACACATACATCATGGTGGCACCCACAACCAGGGTGATGTCAACACACCAAGTGGGTGGCACACCACCACGCAATCCGCATTCATTGGGTGGACCAATAGGTGGCGTTGGGTGCTTGAACTGCTCACCGTGATGAATGTGGGACGCATATGTTTTGCCCAATCATTAGTGGGCAAGGACTCAGTGTTGGGAATGTCTTCAATCTTAACATTGAGAGGGCTTCAAGCTACCAACGGAACTTGGTTGGGCGCTCGAAATTGTCATGGATGGGCTTCTGAAATCTAGATTGCTGGAACTGTTTTTGGGATGTGTGGGGGCCCGATGATTGTTGAAGGGGGCCTGACGACTGTGTTGGGCGCCCAGTGGTTTCTATAGAGGGCCTGAAATTCTCATATATCTTTCTGTGAACTCTCTAGACAACCATGGCTGATATGGGGTGCTCGACAGTGCGCCAACTATTAGGTTGGTTGTGCAAGTTTTTGCGTAGTTTTATTTCTAATCATGGTTTATTCTTATTTAAGCGGGTGTAATACGGGATTAAGTAACACGGTGATCCTAGACGTATTCAAGTGGGTTGAGAGAGTTTTAGGGTGAGAGAATAGCTTGTGTAAGCTTAGGTTTCTCTTATGGGGCTTGGATTCAGGTAAGTTTTCTTTATTCTCTTGTAACTTCTGATTCATAGTCGATTATTAGCTTTGTGCTGTGGTTTTTTACCTGTGAGGGGTTTTTCCACATAAAAACGGATTGCCTTCTCTTACATGTTGATTTGCTTGATCATTGTGGTTATCTCGTTTGATTTTTTCTCGCTTTCACTATGGGCTGGTCTTTTTTCCTTCCTAACAAGTGGTATCAGAGATAACTTTGGGAGGTAAATCAAAATCCAAGACGAGGTTTTCAATGGCGTCAAGTATAAAATTCGATATAGAGAAGTATTCCAGAAAAAATAACTTTGAACTGTGGAAGGTGAAGATGGAAGGCCTTCTAGTTCAGCAAATGGCTCGAAGAAGTGCTCCTTAGGAACTGATCAGAGACAATGAAAGAAGAAGAGTGGTAGAAGGTGGATCAAAAGGCCAAAGTCTCAATCTAGTTGTGCCTAACGGATGAAGTCATATATAACGTCATAAGGGAGAAGACTACGATTGATATGTGGACGAAGTTGGAGAATATCTACGCGAAGAAGTCTCTTGAGAATAGCATGTATCTGATGATGCAGTTATTCAATTTGAAGATGGCGGATGAGACTGATGTTGAAAGCCACATTGGCACGTTTGATAGGATCGTTTGCAAGTTATTGGATCCAGATGAATCGATGAAAGACAAATATCAGGTATGGATCTTGTTGAATTCGTTTCTTAAATCATATGAGTCATTCAAGGACTCTTTGTGTGCGAGCAAAAAGACCATTAGCGTTAAGACCGTTATCTCAGCCTTCCAGGCGAAGGCGATGAGAAGGAAGAGTTGTAAAGTGGAGTTGTCCTTTAACGAGTCGCTAGTTATGAGGGAAAACAATTCTGAGTGGGGTGGGGGATCTTTGTCATCGAAATCAAAATTTAAGAGAAAAGGAAAGAGTAAGGTGAGGTACTGAAATTGTGGGGAAGAAGGGAACATGAAGAGGAATTGTCAGAATCCCAAACCAAGACAAGGGAAGTCTGGAGATTTTTCTAAGAAGGGGGCTAATACCGTGGAATCTACAGAGGATAGTTGTGATGATAATGATATGTTGACTGTATTTGGTAAGGGGTCTCTTGGTGGAGAATGACTCTTGTATTCAAGTGCATCGTGTCACATGTGTTCTGACCAGAGTTCATTTATGACATACAACGTGTATGATGGTGGATCGATATTTTTGGGCGATGGTTACGCCTGCAAGGTTGTCGATATTGAAACGGTGCGCATCAGGATGTTCGATGGGATCAATCGAGTTCTAAAAGATGTGAGACACGTCCTTAGGCTGGAAATGAATTTTATCCCTCCTAGTGCACTTGAGGTAATAGGGTACAGGTTCATTGGCTACGATCGGTATTGTAAAGTGAAAAATGGGGCACTCGTGATGATGAAAGCACAAGGGCGCGACAATCTTTACAAGTTGATCGGGAGCACTTCTCACGATGGAGCTATGGCAGCTGTAAAGGAATCCACAATTGCTCATATGTGGTAAGTGCGTAAGAGCTACATGAGAAGAGTAAGGGGCGTGAAGGTGCAGGAATAAAGTCGGTGGAGGCACGAGAAGTGGTAGAACTATGAAGGAGACGAAGTAGAAATGAAGAATGGAGCTTTGGAGTAGTGGAGTTTAAAGATTGAAGCCATGGTAAAGGTTGTTGGGAATGTCTTTAATCTTGATATTGAGAAAGCTTCAAGCGACCGATGGAACTTGGTCACACTAAAAGAATTGGTTTTTTACCGATGACCAAATTCGTTGGTAATATACATTTTTTCATCAGAGAAACTAATTACCGACGAAATTTATCGTCGCAACAAAGCCGTTGGTGAAGAGTATTACTGACGAATTACTTCATCGTCAGTAATTAATAAGTCATTACTGACGAAAAACATCATCGGCAGAGTACGTGACTTTTGGTAGCAAAAAAGTATAAATTTCGTCGCTAAAATTAAATAATACTAACGATATATTTCGTCGGTATAAGTATAGCTTATTTTATTGCCTACGATCGATTTCGTCTGTATAAGTTTATTACCAACGAAATTGTTCGTTGGTATAAGTCCACTGCATTTTATTACAGACGAAGAATGTCGTCGGTATAAGTTTATTATCGACGAAATTTTTCGTCGGTATAAGTCTACTGTATTTTATTACAGACGAATAATGTCGTCGGTATAAGTTTATTACCGACGAAATGATTTTTCGGTAAAGATTTAGTGTTTACCTACAAACAATATCGTCGGTAATATACCCGTTTTTTCTATTACCGATGAAATATTTTGTTGATAATAGATTCCTTTTTCTCGATTTCATTTATTTTTCGTATTCGGAAAAAAATTCTTGATATACACCTGTTAATATATACCTGTTACAGTACATTTTCGTCTTATTTACATCCACACAAACCCACATCCATCCATAAACACAAATCCCACACAATGAAAATATTAACAAATACATTAAAGTGCATCTAATACACAAAATCAAATAAATAGTACAAACATTTAACTATCAATGGAGTAAAATAAAAAAAAATCACGAAGATGAAGGCGGAGGTGGTGGAGCATCAGTGCCAAAGAGCGCAATGAGAGTCTGAAACATCTCCTGCATCCATCGCTCATGCTCCACCCACATCTCCTCGATCCTCCTCTCCTGCTCCTCCCGTCGCCTCTCCTCCTCCTCTCTCCGCCTCTACTCTTCCTCCTCCCTACACCTCTGCTCCTCCTCCCTCTGCCTCTCCAGCTGCTATTTGATCTCATCGACGACGACTCGTAGCTGTTGAACCTCTCTCTCTCTCTCTATCTCTCTCTCTCTCTGCGATATCAGCTAGGCGTAGGGCGCTCTCACTAACGACGGATCGACTGGAGGCAACTTTAGAGGGTGTCATGAGCTTGGCACCATGGCCAAGCCCATGCACATATTTAGAATAAGTGCCAAGCATCTCGCTCAAGATATTTGGTTCACTCTGCTTACTACCATCGGGAGTGGGCTGACTGCGTATGGTGTCCATCGTCGCATGTAATGAAAACATAGGAATTTTCATAACGAATGACATTATTGTAAATCAATACAATTAAATTTTATAATGTAAGGATTTTTACCCAATGCTCGCTGGCTCTAGGATGAACCTAAGATCTCGTTGCCTGCCGACAGTGAGTCCCTCTGTAGAAGTCTACTAGTCCAGGCTTCTGACCGGTGATGGAATCTCGCTGTGCAATCAAAAGGACAATAGATTTAATATAAATGTATGTAAAGAATATATCAACTTAATAATCACTAGTAATTTCTTACCATATCGTAATGATGTCGTACAAATGACTTTGAACCAGCTACGTGGTTCACTTGTAACTTTTCCCTGTTCGTAAAATTTATTCTGCTTCTCTTCTGAACACATTATTTATAATACATTGTTATTAATTGAGAATTTAATTATTACCTTAAGATATCGTAAATATTTAAATATTACCTGAAAAGCCTCAAATGAAAATCGGTCGCAGAGTTTCCATCAGTCGTCTATAGTCACGTGCGACGATATGGACAGTACGGCCTCATTGTGGGTCCTGTACTTCTTGTACCGCTGTTTAACTCTCCGCGGTACTCCTTGAACTGCTCCCTGACCATATCGTCGACGGCGTGAAAAATGTAAGGAATACTTAAATCTAAGACAAATTTATCCTACAGTTTCGTGAAAAATAGATTAAGGCAATAAACTTATTAACAAAATAACTTAACCGTAAATGAACTTTCATAAAAAATATTTAATTTACTAAAATTTACCTGAAGGCGTTGATGGATGAGCTGTCCGCACATCATTTGTCATGTCTGTCCAACGGGGGGTGGTGGTGAGGATTAGAGATTGGCATAGGATACCGACCTTTGACATAAACAACCTGGCATTATCCCCAACAGGTCTAAGGCAGTCCTGTAGGAACTCTATTGTCACCCTACCCTCATGCATAAGTCGCTCTAAAACTAACCCATGATGGGTCCACATCCTCGTTGGCTGGTCGACGATGCTGTCGCAAAAGAAATATGTAAGTCTAAACATAAACAGAAGTCACTAAAAAATATATGTCTAAACTTACATGCAGTGCTCGGTGTATGCTGAATCGAAGGATCAGACGCCTGTGATGCAGCATGTGACGTCGATGCTGTCTACGTCGCATCACGGATGAAATGGGTAGATCCAGTGCGCAAACGACCTGATCTCCCACCTGGTGCCATGACTGAATATGTGCGAAACACGAACTTATAAATTTAAACAATGTTAGTACAAGTGTATGAACATTAATATAATAAACACATTAAACTTTATAGTGCAAGTGGAATATACTAAAACAGTATACAAGTAGTGTTGATGGTAGAATGAATTTGTGTTTATGCTTACAAAGATGATTAAAATATGATTAGACCATTACACTATAATGCAAGCAGAATATAATAAAATCGTAAACATTCTAGTTAAATTTTAAAATTCCATTATACATTGTCATTCTATATTACATACAAGTATTTCATTGCAATAGGAAACAACTTTCGATTAACTATCCAAAGTACTCCCTACGTAAGTCATCGTACGCTACAGAAGTATATGTCAAGCTGTGTGAAACACTCGACATTGTTACAGCCAACATGCCATTCACAATAGGAGAAATCTGGTCTCTCGATTCTCCATTCAGATGTGCAAGTGACAAAACCGCATCTTTCATACGAAGTTTCCCATGGTTATATTCCTCCATCAGGTCCAGAATTTCTTTAAAATGGTATACTATTTCATCTAAGTCATCATCAATATATTCTTCCTTACACTCATCGAGCAGACTGGGTATCTCTTTGGCCCTACCAGAAGAAGATAGGGCCAGAAAGTCCATCCGCAACGCCGATGAAGTATGCTGCGTGCTTCCACTACGCTCCGGTTTGAGGAGGACATGATCAGAAATTGACTCAACTGCAAATGTGCATTATAAACAAGTTAATTAAAAGAATAAATCATGACTTGTAAAACATATATACATATAATAATCAAATTATTTGAATAAATGACATGTAAATCATGTCTACATTTAATAATTGTCATCTATATCACTATTGCTAAGGAGTAGTTTTTCTTCACCATCACTATCGCTGATCAGTATTTTCTCTTCATCGTATACAACGTTGTTATTAATGAAACCGCTATCATCTCTAACAATGTCATGTATTATTAAGGCATCAACATGATCAGGTGACACATCATCTCTATCCAATTGCACCACATCAATATCAACATCTAGATCATTCCATCTATTTCCAGATGACATGTCTTCTTGATATGCTTGTTCAACCCTAGACGTTTCATTTCCCCCGTTCTCGCTATCTTCAACGTCTGATTTGGGAACGTCAAATACATTCCTAGGCTTTATTTTCTACATCATGTGCTAAGAGCCGCCTAACTTGATGTCAGCGAGGTAAAATACTCATTTAGCTTAGTTGGCTAAGATAAATGGGTCGTCCTTAAACCACTTTGGAGATAAATTTATGCTCGTAAAGTAGTCATCAGTTTGTATTCCCAACTTTTTATTTTCAATGTCTCACTAATCATATTTAAATAAGTACACCCGCTTTCTCATACAATAACTCAGCTTAATAATATCCGTCAAGACGCCATAAAAGTTAATTTCTACCTCATCATGCGTTCCCTTCACAACCACCCCACTATTTTGTGTGGTCCTATACTTCTCACGCTCTTCAGTGTGGAATCGAATCTCATTTACAATACAACCTGTATAACTAGATGCACGTTTATCAGGGCCACACGCCAGTGAATAGAGTGCATCAGATGCATCTACAGAGTTGCTAGCACGCAACGTCTTCATTTATTATAACGTATAGAATAGAATTGTTTAGGTTTTTTTCTTCGGTTTAAATATTGTTCAATATAACAAGTAACTATAGTGTGGTGAGATACAAGGTGAAATCTTATACATTTTGCGAACCATTCTGGAAACCAATCCTGATGCATTCAATCATAATTTGTAGGTCATTGGGACTTCATCTCCTCGATGTGTTCGCTACACATAATTAGCATGTCATTAGCAAGAAACATTAAGATCATCGTATGTAGTGATCATTATCGAGGGAAGACTTACTTTAAGTATGACTCTATTTCTTTACAATTATGCAACACATACCACCACGCCTTTACTTGATCAACAAGGTCCATATCCTGAAACGTTGGGATCCTAAAGGACAGACGTTATGTGCGAATACAGATGTAAGTCCCTGTTCATGCTCCTTTCCTCCATCGGCATTCCGATATTCTCTGTTGAATTTAGTCTCTATGCCACGAAGATATATGGAGCAAAATGCCAGGCACTCATTATCAATGTACGCCTCAGCAATAGATCCCTCTGGACATACTTTATTCCTCACAAATTGTTTTATTATGTGAAGGTATATGTACATAAACCACTATGTTATACGTATGAAAACATGGATATACATAATTTATATACAGGTTTAAAATTTTTAATAAGTTCTACCACTTTTCGATTGGATATATCTAATGATATTGTACTGGGCCTGCAAGCTTTGCCTCGTGCTGTAAGCGAATCGCTAGGTGTACCATGACATCGAAAAATGCAGGTGGAAATATTCTTTTAAGTTTGCAAATGATTACGATAATGTCCCTCTTTAACCGTTTAATAACCTCTACCTTCAACGATTTCGAACACAAATCCTTAAGAGAATATCCCCAACTCAATCAGCACCACACTGATATCCTTGCTCAGTAATCCATGAATCGCAATCGGTAGTAAACGTTGCAGAAGGACGTGACTATCATGACTTTTCATTCCTATTACCATACAGTCCATAATGTTTACGCGACGAGAGATATTTGATGCATACCCATCGAAAAACTTAATCGATCTCAACCATTCACATAAACGCCCTTTCTCTACTTTTGTCGATGTGTAGGAAGCCGTTGTATAGTATATGAATTTTCATGTGGTTGTAAGTGCAACTCTTTTCTTAAACTCATTGCTTGTAGATCCAATCGAGTCTTAAAACTATAATTTATTTTCTTCTCTATGTTCATCAATGTTCCGAAGACATTGTCACATATATTCTTTTCAATATGTATGACATCCAAGTTATGTTGCAATTTCAGATCACTCTAATAGGGCAACTCAAAAAATGCTCTTCTTCCTCCAGTTATACTCCAGTACTATACATTTCTTCTTCTTTAAGTGCGGTGCCTTACCAAATCTAACTTCTCCGATGTTATTCAGTTGTTGTATCACATCTTCTCCAAATAGCTCTTTGAGTGGTGGCCTATAATCTTCTTTGCTATAAAAGATCATCGTTTTTCTGCGCCAACTATGATCGCTCAGAAGGAAGCGACGATGGCTCATATAACACGATTTTTTACCATGCTTCAATGACAATGAACAAGTCTCAATACTACATGTAGGACAGGCCAACTTTCCCTTCGTGCTCCACCCGGACAAATTCTCATATGCAGGAAAGTCATTTATTATCCACAAGACCACTGCATGCAATCGAAATGTCTGTCCTGCAAATGTGTCATACGTCTGTACACCTTGACTCCACAACTCATTTAACTCATCTCTTAATGGTTGCAAATACACATCAATGTCATTCCCGGGTGACCTAGGTCCAGTAATAAGCAATGACATCATGAAAAATGACTCCTTTCATACACAACCAAGGAGGTAAATTGTAGGGCATAAGTATCACTGGCCACATACTGTACGAGCTACTAATATTACCAAATGGATTAAAACCATCACTTACAAGACCTAGTCAAACATTGTGAGAATCCTCTGCAAACCAGTCATATTGCTTGTTAAAATTTTGCCAGGCTTTAGAGTCCGCAGGGTGCCTCAGTGTACTATCATCATGAATGTGTTTCTCCTTATGCCACCTCATATCTTCAGCCGTCTTGCTCGATGTAAACAATCTTTACAATCTGGGTTTCAATGAAAAGTACCTTAACATATTTTGTAGAATTTTCTTACACTTGGCTTCGTCAGACTTCCACCTAGACTCTCCACATTCTAAACACTCTTCAACATTTTCATGCTCTTTCCAATACAATACACAATGATTTATATATGCATTTATGGGGATGTAACCAAGGCCCAAGTCTCGCATTAAGGATTTTTCCTCATAATGAGACTTAGGCAATGTCTCACTGTCCGATAATGCTTCTTTCAACAAGTCAATCAATATGTCGAATGATTTGTTACTCCAATGATTTATTGTCTTCAAATGAAGTAACTTTGTAAGAAAATTTAACTTAGAGAAGTTCTCACACCCCGGATAAAGTGGACGTTGCGCATCCCTCAACAACCTACTAAACTTTTTTAATTCGACATCACCTAGAGGAGGAATATCCTGACTACTATTTGTCGCTGCAAAATTAGTATTCGCAATTGTTCCCCTGAACACATCCCTATGATATCTTGCATTTTTTCAACGTCTTAATCCTCGTCATTCGGCACAAATAGGTCAGAAAAGACTTCAGTGGCCTCAACTCTTTGGTGGAACTCTTCACCATAATGGATCCACCAAGTGTAACCCTAGTCAATCCCAACCATGAACAAATCGTCTTTTACTTTATCTAAAGTCTTGTGAACCATGTTCTTTCATTTTCGACATGGATACCTAATCCTATTACCTGAATCTACCTGATATCACCCTAATTCCATGAACTCTTTAACCCTTTATTTATACTCTGGGCCAAACATGTTCTTAGCTCGCATCCAACTCTCATCCATCTCTACAATGCAAAGATTAGAGTCAGTTTACGGAAATATGTTTAAGATTAAGTTAGGGTTATAGGTTTAGGTTTAGGTGTAGGTTTAAGTTTAGGTTTAGGTTTAGGTTTAGGTATAGGAATTCGGGTTCGGGTTCGAGTTTAGGATCGGGTTTATTTTAAGTTTTCAAGTTTAGGTTTAGATTTAGGTCAGGATTATAGGTTCAGGTTTAGGTTTAGGGATTTGAGTTTAATTTTAGGTTTAGGAATTTAGGTTTGGGTTCGGGATCGGGTTTATGCTTAGGTTTTCGAGTTTAGGTTAGGATTATAAGTTTAGGTTTAGGTGTAGGTTTAGGTTTAGGGATTTGAGATTAGGTTTAGGTTTAGGTTTAGGGTTGTTGGGGTCCCAAAAGTGAAGGTCCTCGAAACAGTGATTACGAGCGTCCAAATCATCACTTGATTGGATTTAGGACCAGTGCATCGGGGATCGTACCAAAGATCGCAATACGCATCAGACTTGACCAAAAGCGAAAAATTGGGCCAATAGTGGACCCCACCGGTCATCATGATCAAAACCCTCCAAATTTAGGAAGAGTACCTCAACTATGAAGAAATAGAAGCAGTGCATTGACATTCATCGAAAGGCGGACCCCACAAGCCCTCCGTTCTGCAAAACCCAACTTTGTGAAGCACGAATACTTCCAGCGCATCAAGGAAATCCACGGCCGGTGCATTGTGAAATTCAACCATTTGTATAAAATGAATTTCAGGACGCACTGCCTCCAGCGCGTCCAGAAATTCACCAGGCGCATCATCAAATTCAATCATTTTCAGAAGATGAATTTCAGGACGCACTGCCCTCAGCGCGTCTAGAAATTCGTCCAGCGCGTCAAAAAATTCAGGCATTTTCAAGACGCACTGACAGCTAGCGCGTCATGAAAATCAGCTTTCGAACACAGCCATTTTCTAGACGCGCCGAGTGATTTTATCGACGCGCCGACCCATTTTCTCGACGCGCTACACGTGTCGACCTCTTATTGGACGACTTAACCTATAAATACCCCCTCCCACCACCTCATTTGCAAGATTCAGAGAGAGAGAGAGAGCCGAACCTCTTCGCCGGAAAACCTTTTTCCGACCGCAGGAACCCTTCTCCGATCGCCGGAACCCCTCGCCGAAAATCGCACCTCCGACCATAACAGGTCTGGAGATGAAATAACACAAATCATTTTCGGACGCACTGGCCCCAGCGCGTCAAAAAATCCTCGAGCGCATCAGTAAAATCAGTCGTCTATAACACAAGTCATCATTTTTGGGACGCACTGGCCCCAGCGCGTCACAAAATCCTCGAGCGCATCAGTAAAATCAGTCGTCTATAACACAAGTCATCATTTTTGGACGCACTGGCCCCAGCGCGTCACAAAATCCTCGAGCGCATCAGTAAAATCAGTCGTCTATAAAACAAGTCATTTTCGGACGCACTGGCCCCAGCGCGTCACAAAATCCTCGAGCGCATCAGTAAAATCAGTCGTCTATAAAACAAGTCATTTTCGGACGCACTGGCCCCAGCGCGTCACAAAATCCTCCAGCGCACCAGTAAAATCAATCGTCTATAAAACAAGTCATTTTGGGACGCACTGGCCCCAGTGCATTAGAAAAATAGCCCAGCGCATCATGAAAATAAACAAATTTTTAACAGTCATTTTTAGACGCACTGGCCCCAGCGTATCAGTAAAATCAGGCCAGCGGATCGCAAAAATCAGCACTTTGAGCATTCATTCCAGCACCTTTAAAACCTCATTTTATGACTTTTTTAGCCCCGTTTGGGCCTATTTTGGGTATTTTGAGTGTTTCGGACGCAATGGAGCAGTCAAACGACTCATCCGGGCCACCCAGTGAGCAGAATACAAGCCTTCGGAGTTCGATCTGATCCAACGAGCTGAATGGAGCAAGCTTCCCAAAAAGAGGCTGCCAGCGCCCAGGACCATACTGATGCATCATCATTACATATACTATCACAATATGACCCGGATTTAGGCCCGGACTAATCAAAGGGGACTATGGTTAACACGATAAATCATGCCAGGAGAGTTCTAAACTATCACACACGATTTGTTAGGGACTGACACTTCAAGAACAGTCGATGCCCTACCCATCCAAACGGCATCCGCTGGTTGAGCTGCGCAGGTACACACAATTGTAGAATGGACTTCCCGAGGTCACCTGTCCTTACATTGACATGCGCGGGCCCAGAGTCATCCATCTCAGCCATAAACCCTGACAGTCTCAGCCCGGATCTTCAGACAAAACATGGGACATAGATATCCGACTAGTACAAAGATGCATCAGTCCATAACAAAACACAACAAATACAGGTCTCCGTGACCATACAAATACAGGTCTCCATGACCATACAAATACAGGTTTCCGTGACCATACAAATACAGGTCTCCGCGACCATACAAATACAGGTCTCTACGACCACACAAATATGGGTCTCTACGACCATGAACTCTGAGACCATAGTCCCCGCTGACTAGTCTTCTGCCTTTTAATCAAGGGTCATCGAGCATTCGATGTAATTAAGGGCTTGTGCCAGATCACGGCCTGGAATGTACAAGATCTCAGAATCTCTGGAATAAAATTCGCCTTGCGATATCTCTTCTCTTGTATACTTTTGTGAATGCCTGTGATTGTCTACGAATGTTCCTATTATTCAGAACCCCAGAGCAACATAAACACAACACCTCAAAAGATGTTCCCCGCGGTTCATTTTTTAGTTCTAACAAACTGGCGACTCTTCTGGGGATCGAACTATACTAAAACCTTTGGTTATATCTGAATATAGGAACACCCTAAGATCAATTACTTACAAACACGAATCTACACATAAGGGAGTCACTGTGAGGCGTAATGTTTCGACGCTCTCGTGCGTCAAACTGGCGACTCTCAACGGGAACGTTTTTCCCTTCATCTTTAAGGCAATAGAAATTTAAAAGGTTTTCGAACCCACAAATTTTCACAACTACACGTATTTGCCTCCGTCTTGCTTATTTTTGTCGTTTATGCACTGCGATCGATGGGCTCATACTCCCGACCGCACTTGTGAACTATTCTAATGATTTTATGACATAACAGAATTAGCAAGATACTAGGACAGACAGAAGAAATGGCGTGCTCAATGAATAGCTCGTGCACCTTCCTTGCCACCGGAGGCTTCAGCTTCCCTCGCTTCATCCCAACCACAATAACCGCCTCTAACTCAGGATAGCAGTTGGTCGAAACGCGCCGACAGAAAAAAGAGCAGAAGAAAGCAGCCAGCTTAGCCGTGTATAAGAAGGTGAATGTTGTAAGGCCTCGCCTTGCGACCAAGAGACAATGACAGCCAAAACAAGGGCAGAAGATCCCCATCAGTAGTCAGGTCGCATCAACCAAGTCTTTGGTGCCTGCGATGACGATGGAATAGTTTCTGCCATTGTCCAAGATCACCTGTGTCACACGTAAGTTGATCGGGACCACAATTGCGAAGAGCTCCAAGCCCATGACAGTTCTCAAGCCAGGACAGGGGCAGGTTCGAAAGGCCCGACCAGTGCTGATCGCAATGGTTCAAGTAGCAGAGGCAGAAGAGGGATCGTACGAAGCAGACGAATTTCCTACAGTCCAAGATCAGATCGACAGGTTAGTTCAGGCTAATCGGGAAACGAATAAACTGAATGAGGGTAATTCAGGAAGCATTGACCACTTTAATAGCTCAGAATGCTACTCGAAGCCTTGTACCACCTACGCGCCCATTAGCCGAAGAATCTTAAGGGGCAGCAGAAGGGCCAGCTAGTGCCGAGCCACTTACCCAGGCCAGGAGAGTTCCAGTGGAACGAATAGTAGTCCCGACTACACAAATGACGAGAGAAGAACTGTCGCAAACAATTACGAGTCTCATGCGACAAGAAAAGGAGAAGGAAAGAGGAACTGGGTACAAGTATCAGGTCCCATACCCGCTGGAGATAGAATAAATACCATTTCCGGTCAACTTCAGATGTCCGGATTTCAAAAAATATGACGGTAGGGGGTCGCCAGAGGAACATATCACTCGCTTCCTCACAGCATTGGAAAATTGTTCGACCATCCCGTAGTACTGTATGCGGTTATTCGGGTCAACGCTAACAGGGAAAGCTTTTCAATGGTACATGTCGCTACCAGCCGGATCAGTGAAGTCGTGGGAGCAAATGCGAGACAGTTTTATCTCAAAATTCTTCTCTATAGAAAGAGAAACATCAGTAACAGATCTGGCTTTGATCAGACAGAGACAGGGAGAACCCGTGGAGAGGTTCATGGACCGATGGGGGACAATAGCCGCTCAATGCCAAGAGTTGCCCAGTGAAAAAGAACAGATAAAGATGTGTATGCGAGCCCTGGACCCAATGATATCATACGTGTTGTCAGGGAATAGTTTTCACTCTTTCCGAGAACTAGCCACCAAAGCACACCTGGTAGAAGAAGCCGCAGCACGAGTGAACCTCAGGCCTGAAAGGCAGAAAAGAGAAGGAGTAAGGATTGCTGAAACGCACAATATAAACAAAGGTAAAAGTATGATAGATCGGAAGCGGCCCGCCGTGGATCCCAAGACAGACACGAAAGCAACGCCTGCCCAAGACAGAGGCAAGAGGCCTTATGTTTCCCAAAGAATAACAATAGCCGAGAGAGAAAGAGCCAACGGCCCGTTCGACATGGCCGATCTGATCCCCATCATGGAACAATTAGTGGAAGAAAAGGTAATCAGCTTACCGGAACCGATTCGGCCCCACGAGGTTGGGAAGGTAGATGATCCCTGGTATTGCAAATACCATCGGTGTCTGAGCCACAAGACAGAAGACTGTTTTAGTCTAAAGGGAAGAATACAGGGGTTGATCAACCAAGGGGTGATCAGTATGAAGGCACCAGAAACGACAACGAAGGAAACAACGGGGGTAGTTTCAGCCTTCCCCTCAGACGAAAGCACCCAATTGCGCATCTCGTTCCCCGAGCCTGAAGAACCCTGGAGTTTGGTTAGCAGTCGAAAAAGGTTTGAGAATCGAAGAAGACTCCCCGACTGCAAGAAGAAAGGGACGAGAAAGAAGGATAGCCAAGAGAAGAGCCGACTTGTAGAGGCTCGGGTACATTGTGCGATGGTGTCATTTACGGAACAACCATCAACAGAAGAGACATTGCGGGCAGGTAAAGAAGAAGTCAATGCCGTCATCCTCCGATCCGGAAGGCAAATGTCGGAACGCATTCGGCCAAAACCAATCGACCCGATGCAAGAAGACGAAAACCCGGATATGCCCGCAACAAGGCCCCAGGGGTAGAAGTTGAAAGAGAAGGTTGTTGAGGCCATGTCCAGTCAGCCGGGGCCAAGGCAAGGGGCAGCACCAGTAGTGTATGATGTCGTGTCACACCTGCGAAGGGTCCCGGCTCGCCTGAGCATATACGATGCCTTGTGTCTCTCAAAGGCGTACAGGGAAATGTTGATCAACGCGCTGCTAGACAGTGAAGCCAGAGAAGTGATGATGACAGAAATCGAAGCAGAAATGAGCAATCCAGACAAGTTTTGGGAAGGAAACGCACCAATTCAGCAAGCAATGCAGATAGATCACCCCTCTGTAATCACATTCTCCGAAGAAGATCGCACGATTGAAACCAAAGACCACAACCGTTCGTTGATGGTCACAGGAACGATTAGAGATACAGAAATTAAGCGATGCATGCTTGACGATGGGTCTGCAGTAAACATCATGTCGTTGAAGACACTACAGAGGTTGGGTTATAGACCATCAGCCCTGCGACCCAGCACCATGGTTATTCAAGGGTTCAATCAAGACAGCCAGCGCACTCTAGGGTCAATCACCGTGATGCTAGAAATCGAAAAGCTGAAGATGAAAGTAACATGTCAAGTAATCGATGCAGTAACAACGTATAATCTTCTGCTAGGGAGGCCGTGGCTCCATCAGAATCGCGTCGTTCCCTCAACCTATCATCAGTGCTTCAAATACAACAGAGAGAGAGAGAGAG